>NW_004624735.1:23646579-23746195 GCF_000247695.1 Heterocephalus glaber | reverse complement strand
AGAGAGACACAGAGAGAGACAGAGAGAGAGAGAGAGTGACAGAGAGAGACAGAGAGAGAGACAACTTACAATTTAGTATAGGATTATCCTTTTTGTCTTGTGGTATTGAGGGTATTTTCTCACCCCCAGGGAGAGGAGGGAAGACAAACCGCTGAGATGGCATGACGACTACACCTTGTTTCTTCTTACAGGAAATGTCATATGTGTGCTGTGAGCCTATCTCCTCTTCTATTTCTTTTATCCCTGTCCAAATCCTATAATTAGAGAGTTTTAGCACCAAATTCTCCGCTCCGTTTTCAGCTGTGCAGGTCCCTGCTGCTTCACAGGCATCTCTGGCCATGAGGATGGTCCAACCCTAGCCCCAGTATTCTGCTTCCATTTCTGTGTAGACCTCAGCTTCCCCTGCTTGCTGGGACCAACAGAGAGAAATGTTCCCCATCGTGCTGCAGGGCTGCGGTGAGGGTGGGAGAGGCAGTGGGACCACCAAGAGTGTGCAACCAGAAGTGGTTGTGGTCACTGTCCGTCCTCTGCAAACCCAGCCTGGTGTGGCTGCTGACATGGAACCCATCATGCTGAATTGGCCTCCTTCTAAGTCTGGAACATAACTGCAATATCTAGCGAAGCCGGGGATATGCAACTGGGTCAGCCAGGCAGTCAGCCTCTGCCCACAACTCTTAGAAGCACATTTTCCTGATAAATATGAAAAACAATGGCAGCGTAACAATCCGTTCTATGCTCATGAAATTGGCTGATACTTTTGGAGTCTGGTGTGTCTCAGACCTCACGCCCCCTTCCTCTACCTCTCAGTGATCCATATTTGCAGAAATAACAGTATGCTGGGCTGAACCTTCATTCACACATCCATTTGTTCACAAGGCAGTGAGCACCAACTCTGTGCCTGCCACTGTGAGAGGTAAAGTTGGTACCCCAGTTAGCTAGCTCACTAGTAAGCATATCACTATCCTGGTAGCATTATTAACTTCCAACTCCTTCAGCATGACACCCCTGTTCACCCAGCAGGACCCTCCCTCCAGCAGGGAAACTTGATTTAGTTGAGGAGGCTAAAACCCAGGAAGGACTCAAGTCAAATCTAACTGTGTCAATTTTCTCCAGGTCTAGGTCCCCTATACAGGACAATGTGTGCATGTCATGTATATGTCTGAGTAAACATGAGGGTACACTCTTGTAATTGTAGCATATATATTATAGGTATGTATATTATATAGTGTAATAGTAATATCACAAGATCTAACTAAAGCCTATTCAGTAGATCCTATAATGATATTACAGGTAATGTACACTCCCTTCCCACACATATATTGATACATTACAGGATATCCATCTGTCTGTCTGTCTGTCTATATATTTATTTGACCTTATGAGCTGGGTAACTTGGGGCTGACCTTTTGCCTTTTTAGCTTCAGTTTCCTCATCAGAACCATAGCAACTGTTATATGTGAAGCACACCATAAGGAGGGTTCTAAGGGACAAAACATGTGTAGGCAAAGACTCCAAGTGATAATTAATAATTGCACATTGATGCTATCTCATATCTTCACTGTTACATGTAACACTGGAGTATTTTGTAATAAGGGCAAACAAGTCACATTTATAACTAGCCAGCTGGCCTCAGTTTAGTTGATCCCAGATTTGTTGGGTATATCCAAAGCATCACTGCACCTTTTCCAAGCTGTCAGGCATGATCAGGATGCTGCCCTTGGCCTTGGCAATGTCAGTGTCTTCACATCCGGTATGATCTGGTGCTTGCTGGCCGTGACCCCAGAGGACTTGATGAGCGTTTTTGTGCATAAAGCTTCTCCCTTGTGCTTTGGATTATTCTGAACACCTTTCACCTAAACTCTGAGGCTCACATGGCTTTAATTTCTGAGTGGCCGGACAGCACCATCCCTCCAGGTGACTTGAGGTCAGGTGGCGGCCTTACCTCGTCTGAAGGTACTTTATCCTGGAGAGCATGTCGAGATGTCCTGCAGAATACTGCTCTATCACATCCTTCACATCATAAGGCCTCAAAGTTTCCTTGAATTTTTTTTTATAGAGACGGAACTGTAGAATTCTGTAAGGCAAAGCAGAGGTGTTTGTGCATCCTGAGTAGAGAATGGAGGAACTGTAACACAAGGCTAACAAACTCGGGGGCAGTGGAGAAAACAAAGAGAAAAAACTCAGTGAGGATAACTTCTGGTTTAGGGCGGTGGCCTGACCCATCTGAGCCATACACACTTCGTCTGCCTAGTGCCTCTCCTCCAGGATTTCCTGCTCCTTCAATCACTTGGATAATGACAAAATTGTCGTAGGTTTCTGTTGCAAGTATTAATGAAAGTTGGCATTTATTGAGCATTCCTCCCATCTCAGACAGTGAGCACAGGGTCTTATGTGCTATCTGCTAATATATCACTCTACGAAGGATGGGCTCAGCCTCAGAGAATGTTCTCATCTGGCCAACCCCAGCCAGCTCACAATGCCAGACCCTGTGCTGATAAGTCTCAAGCTCTTAGTCACTGTCCTGCTGCTCTCTATTTGAGGACAGATGATGATACATCTCCTCCTCGATAGCCTCTTTGGTACTTAGCTTTGAACTCCTATAACAGTTAGTTTCTACTTTCTGAGTTTTCTTGGTTCCTTGTGAAATGGGAAACCCAGAACCAACAGATGAAATTAAATGCTCACCTCCATCTTTCAGGAACTAAAGTTGGGTCACCCCAATGGCTGATGTTCCTTGAGTTCTCTATGTTGAGGACAACTCTTGCTGAGTATCAGATCGGCTAAAACTAATAATCATGTCTGGAGGGCCTCTCCCACCCCAGGCCCTCCTAGTTCATACTTGCAGGATTCTTTTAAATGGTGCATTTAAAGTTCATTTTCCTTGACCTAATCCATGGCTCCAGTTTCTAAACACTATTTTAGGATATTGATTACAGCATCGGATTTACTTACTATTCTTCCTGACTTTATGTCATTTTATAAGCCTGCTCTTTGCCTATTTTCACCTAAGGTAGGAGTCATAAACTAAAGCTCATAGGCCAAATCTTTCCCTTGCCTATTTTTGAAATTAAAGATCTATTGGAACTCAGCCATGCTCATTCTTTCATGCACTCTCTGTGGCTGTTTCACATTGCAATGGTGAGCTGAGTACTTGCAACAGAGACCCATGGACCACAAAGCCTAAAATATTTGCTATCTGGCATTTTAAAGAAAAAGTTTGTCAATCCTTGAATTGAGGCAGCAATGAAATGGCAAATGAGGAGAAGACAGAGACCAGAGCATGGAGCATCTCAATAGTGCCTCCTTCTCAGTCAACATAGATTCACTAGCTGTTTCTCTCAGGTTGAGACCCTCCAGCCAGGTATGGATCCAGGTAGGTGTGTTTTCATCCAGCTGTTCTGTCACATCACACATGATGGTGTGGCGAGGAAATGGGTCAAAGGTTGTGCTTCCCTGATCTCCGGGGCTGGGACTCTTGCTGAAAATATCATGACTGGGGTTTGGAGAATGGACTTAGTTTCTAGAATCCCCTGCCACCCTTATGAAGTAAGCACATGCCCATATCCCAATCAAATTTAAGTAGTAACCTACTTTTTGATTCTCTTGAAGAATTCTAAGGCAAACCAGAAATAACCAGGGTGGCTTATGGTCTCCTCCAATACAGACAAAAAAATTGATGATTTATTATCTTGCCAAAATGCTAATTTAAAGGAATTATATCGATGGAGAGAGGCAGAAGATAAGCTATTTTGAGTAACATGCCCACAAAGGAAGACAATTCCACATCAATACATCTTCTGTTCTGACATCCTTTAAAGCAAATGGTGGCAAAAGTCAGTTGAACACAAGCAGGGAGGCTGTGGGCGCATTTTTATAACCAGGTAATGGCTTGCTGAAGTAGGAAATACTGTTCTGAAGCAGCATCGCTCATAGAGTACTTAGTACCCAGGGAGCCTGCCTCAAGATTACTGGAGGAGCTTCCTGACCCCACAGAGTCTAAGAATACCTTATAAGCCTTGTGCTTTGAGAGTTAAGCCATGGCCCCAGAGGCTCACAGGTAGGAAAGAGAGTCCTTACCTGACAGCCCGGATGGCAGCCTTCAGGGTGGGGATCATGTCTTCTATGAGGAAGTCGTTCCCATAGCCCCTGTCTTCAACCATGGGATCGCCAGTTCCAGCATCTGGGGGGGCAACAAGTGCATCAGCAGCAGCCACAGCACAGCGAAAGCCTGGGGGATCAACTGCTAAGCTATAGTTTCTAAGTCGCAGAGTCTTTGTTTCCACCTTTTGGAGCCATGCCACAGCCTCCCGCTGTGACATCACACAGCCTTCCTTGGGACCTCTAATCTACTGTGCTGAAGTCAGTCAGAGGTGTGACAGGTGTTGTGAGGGGTCGGAAGGAGGTGAGGGGAGTGCGACCATCCCGAGGAGCCCTCTGAAGAGCCATAGGCACATGGGGAGCCTCGGCGCCAGTCAGGCAGATCTGAGCTGGGGCTCTTATTCTGTCTGTCTCTATCCTGGGGACCTTGGGAGCTCACGTTCTGAGCCTTCCACCCCCAAGAGACCTTGGAGAGGACTGAGTGACATGGGTGGCCTCAGACACTCAAGAGACTTGCTTCCTGCTTGCGCTTCTTTTTCAGAGTGACAGAGGCACATGCAGCCATGGCCTCACAGTCCCTCAACCTCAGCGCTTTCCTGACACCTCTCCCACCCTGTGGGCGTGAAGGCACCCATCTCCAAGCTTGCTCTTAGCTCCTCTCTATCCTTCAGTTTGACTCCCAGGACCACATCTGGAAACAGTGGCGATGTGTCCCAAGGGTGCCTGGAGAGGCCTGTATGAAGAATGGAGGCGGTCCCTGCCCAGGAAAACAGCTAACTTGGGAGCCTACGGGAGGGAGAGGCTGTGCTGTGGACTCCAGAGCTCTTCAGTAGAGAGGGAGAGAGGAAGATGGAGAGCTCAGGAGAGGGCCAAGCAGAGGAGACAGAGCAGAGCAGGGGGAAGGGTCTGGACGTTACCTTCAGAGCTCTGCCAGAAAGCGTAGGCTTTCATTCGGAAGGCGGTGCGGAAACGCTCTTTATTGTTTAAGCCAACAGGCTTTGGTTCTTTAGAAGGACTTTCTTCTATGGCATCTACATTCAGAGGGGTAAATAGCTTTCCTTTAGTATTGCTACCACGAGGATTAGAAAGGCGAACCCGATCCAAGAGACCCAGCTTTTGGCTACAAAATAAGCAAAAGTGAACAATTTTCCTCCTTCAGTGTAGGCTCTTGTAATTTCCCATCCCTCCATAAAGACTCACACATTGTTCTCCAAGGGTGGAAAGTGCACACCCACAGTGCTAAGTCTAATTTAGCAGGTTGAAAATGGACAGAGAGTGGTTCAAATCCTAGTTCAACAACTTACTAGCAATTCAATCTTAGGCAAGTTTCTGAACTTCTATTTCCTTATGTGGCTCAGTGGAGCTTAAATGAGATACGGCACACACAGCAGTCTCCCCCCATGCACAAGGTTTCAGTTACCTGCTGTCAACCACTGTGTCAAAATAGCACACAGTGCAATGAGGAACTGAGATACTTTGTGAGAGAGAGCAAGCACATATTCACATAATTTTTACTACAGTATAGTTATAATTATTTAGTATTAATCATTGCTGCTAATCTCTTATGGGGGCTCATTTATAAGTTAAACTTTAATCACATAGGAAAAGTTATAGTATATAGAGAGTTTTGTGCTGTCTGCTGTCTCAGGCATCCCTGCAGGTCTTGGAATGCAGCCCCCACGGGTATGAAGGTGTTACTGGAAAATGCCTTGCTCACAGCATATGCTGCAAAGATGTGGTGCTTTTTCATGTCCCTCATGTCCCTCTACTTAGCATTCCTGTCTTTCCTTTTCACCATTTCATGGTGCCCACACAATGACTCAGAGGGAATCCTTGTAAAATGACCTCAAACAGAACTGAATGACAAATGACACAAGACAGTCACTTTTAACCTGCTGTCCACAAACAGATCCCAATGAGTAGAGTCTATGGGGTCCATTAGCTTGGATCAGAAATATTACATCTTTAAGTTAAAATTTAATTAATTTTAAGTCTAATTAAAATTTAGCATCTCTTAATAACACATATAGGCAACAAACTCCACCAGTTTCCCCAATGTCTGTCACGGCTTGTGTCTAGATATCACCCCAAAGCCTCATGTGGTCATAGGTGTGCTGCTGGGATCAAGCATGTGATGCTGGGATTGCTTCATGGTGTGATGCTAGGACTAAGGCTGCCCCACCCTGGGTGTGAGTGCTACCTGCCCTAAGGTTGTGTAGTCTGGATAAGATATAAGGGACAGAAACAGGGTCACTCCTCATTACTTATAGCTTGCTGCTTGCTGCCTTCTGCCTGCCATGAACTGTGTCTCTTCTGCAATCCCCCTTTGCCGCCACACTACCCTGCCTGGGAGCCAGTCCACTATGAAATGAAACCTCTACAGACTGTGAGCCAAACAAACCTTTCCTCCTTTAACTTTGAGTGTCTAGTATTTTGTTTCAGTAATGAGAAAAGTAACCTAAACAATGTCTATGACTTCCCACAGTGAAATCAGATAATTTCATACTCGGTCATGTTAGGGTATTGTTTATGCTCATCACTGCTTCAAGTTTATGAGAGCATTCAACCTGCCAGTAGGTCTTGCCATTAAGTTCATCACTAAGAAGCACACAGTTGACATCTCAAATTTTTAAGTAGATTGATAATTCTTTTTCAATATAATCAGTTTTTATAGCTGTATATTACATTTTACTTTGTATTACATGTTATTATTTTGAGGAAGACATGGTCTTTGCCATACTGTAAACAGGGTCTTGGCAACACAAAATAAGTTAATAATAACTCCAGTATAAGTTGCCCTTGTACAAAAAGTCAGTTGCCCTGAACTGGAAGCCATGTGCTCCCTTCCCATGTGGCTGACCTTGAGCAAGTCTGTTACCTTTTTGAGACTCAGTGGCCTCATTTGTAATATAGGGATATGTGCTACCTGCTTCAACCTGGTTGTTATGAGGTGACATTTGCCAAAGATTGTGCATACAACCAGAAACATAGTAAGTGCTCTATAAATATTAATTTCTTTCCACTATTTTTCGGCTTCGGCCCCCTGACCTGGGCATAGGTGTGGTACTTTCCAGAGAGAGTCACATTGCATTCTTTTGCACATCAGTGATTGTGACTCCATTCCATGGCTTACTCTCCATCAGCCCTGCTAGGCACACAGTGGGCACTCAGGACTCATGGGCAGAAGGAGAGGGTGAATGGATATGGGTGGTCTAATCAGTTCTGCATGGGTCTGGAATATTTCTGTATTTTCTGAAGAGCGTCTCTGCTTATGGTAGCCACATGTGTCAACCAGTACAGAGGTTGTGTTGGATCTGCAGAGGCGAAGAGAGAATGCACTCCCTGCCAAGCTGCTGCTCTGTGCTTTCGAAGTACCAGGTGCTCATCTGTTAAGGGGGCCTAACAACACCTGCTTCCTAGAAGTCTGGGGAACATTACACATCATAACTATAAAGCTTTTGTGCACAGCCTGGTAACGAGAAGGCACTAAGAAATACCTGGACAAATGAATGAATAAATATATGAATGAGCAATGAGCAGTTGTTATTCCTGACTCCCTACAGACCCATTCTCTTTCACCTGGTACTGTTTGCAGCTGTTTGATTGAAGAACTCCATTAATAACCAGCCCAGGCTAAATTTAGAGAGATACCAGTACCGAACCAGCTCCATCGTTTCTGAGCTGAAATAAAAAATTTTGGAGTTGCTTTTCCAACCGGCATTAGGTACATGACAAGAATGACATAGAAAATATCAGGGACCATAAGCTGACAGGTATGGATAACAGGAAGTCAACTGAAACCATTGGAGGCAATCCTGTCCAAGAGGTGAGTAAGCTAATGGGTCTTTGGAACAAGCACTTTTCAGGCCCTTTTCCTTCCTAGGCCCTGTCCCCCGGCTTGCTGTTCCTCAGTTTGAAGTGGCTCCCCCTTTCCATCTATGCCAAATCCTGTGCCCACCTGCAAGCACGCCTTGCACACTGTCCTGCATGCAATGCCCTCGCTTACCTGCTCAGCCAACCTCATTATTGACCTTTAAACCTATGGCTCAGTGCTCCCTTTTGAAGGTTAGGTACGCATCTTGTGCTCCAAATATAGGTTGTGTTTTCCTCTGTCACATTACCTAACACACTTAAATACAGTGTTGTCCCCCTCCCAGTACAACTTCCGGTTTGGCACATCTGGAAGCTCATCTCATCACTCAGCTAGTGGGCTTAGGGGCAAAAGTAGCCTAGGTGGAGACATATTGATAAAGCATGTAACCTAGGGTACATGTGCTCTCTGGTCCCCAGCTTTCTTGTTCCAAAATGATGACCTCTGCCCAGGCTGCATATAGCTGATTAAGGGGTAAATGGGGTAATTGGTGTAAAGTGCTGCACCTACTATCTGAAATACAGTCAATAAATGCTGGCTGTCATCACTATCTTGGTAAATAATCCTCTTCCCACAGAAGCAGTAGAAAGCTGATGACATGTGTGAAAAGGGTGGATGCAATTTCCTCAGCCACAGAGAAAGATTTTTGTGTGCGTTTTTTTTTTTAAAACATGAACTGAAATGAGTTTTGGGGATTTATATATTACAGCATTTGACAGTACTTCTTGATCCTAGTCTCAAAACACACAACCCTGTCACTCTGCTCCACCTCACTAGGAGACAGTCATATGAGAAGCTTACTTCTAAATAAACTAAGCAAGACAAAATTAATGGCAACCACTATGTCTTGACTTGAAATTTCAGCATGATTGTTGAACATCAGAATGATAATGAGAAGAATCTCTTGGTTCTATTTGTGCTGGGATTTAGGATTCATTCCCTTGGCATTTCAATACTTCTGTATTACTTTGGCCATGTTCACAGATGGCACTTGAGATGGTGTTAAGAATCCAGATGCATCAGGCACAACTCAGAAGCTTCAGCTCCGAATTACTCATAGCCCTCGCACCTAAGAGGCTTACAGAATTCTTCCTCCAGCAAAGTGGATGATCATCTTACTTGTTAATTATATTCCCTGAAATTCAAGACTCCAAAAGATAATCAAATGCAAGGCAAAGTTCAACCCTGAAATTAAAAACCCATCTCTACCCCTCTTCATATGGATCTCAGTGCACAATTCAGGACTTGTTCTCAGAGGGTACTGCAGATCTTGCGAGAAAAGCACTTCTTGGAGCGGACATCAGATTTCCTCAGAAAGCCAGAGTAATTGTAAGCACAAACAATTTCAATGAATTAGAAAATCTGTAAATAGATGGAGTAGGGGCAGAAGGTAAAATTAAGGTTCTGGCCTGGCAAATAGAGTCCTTGTCCTGAGCTACTGCTTCATCTCTCAGTAGCCATGGAACTCCAGTTATGTTCAACCCACAAAGTTTCTGGCCATTCAGGAGTTTGCTCATGCTGTGACCTCTACCTGGGAGAACCTGTATCTCCTCTTTCATCTAAAGGACTCTTTATTTCTGTCTAAAACTTGGCCCAAGCATCAGCCAAAGCTCACATCTCAGCACATCCAGATGTTCAGTGTGAAGACTAAAGTGAATTTGACACCTACACAACATGGCTGGGCACACTTTAGACTTTACTCACCCATGACACTTGGCCACCATAATTAGATCTTTGACTCACTAAAGACCTTCTCACTAAATCAGTGGTTCTCAACTTGGGATGCTCTTGATTCCTCAGAGGATGCTTGGCAATGTCTAGAGATAAATTTGTTTGAAGCAACTTGGGGAGCACTACTGGCATCTAGTGGGTAGAGGCAGATGTGCATTAAACATCTTGTAACACACAGGACAGACCCGCCACAAATAATTATCTGTCCTCACTATTGATAGTGCTGCGGCTGAGCAACCAAAACACAAGCTTTGGGGCCAGAAACTATCTTGTCTAATTTGTGTATTTAGCATCAAGATATCACCGACCCTGGCATACCACAAGTATGAAATCCATTATTATGATGTTGAATGAAAGAAGGAAAGAATAAAATATTTAATCTTTTGATGAATAAAAGCACCAAAACTCAGCTGAGCACAGGAATGCTGTGTATTAGAAAGAGTGTGGACTTTGGAGTAAGAGAAATGGGATCAAATCTGTACTCTGTAGTTAATATTTAAACTCGGAGAAGTCATCAACTCAATGTTTCGTTTCTGATTCAGTGTCTCCATAGTAAAATGAAGCTCATGCTATTTTTTACTCAACAAAAACGTTTTTGACACCTTATTAATGCTGGGCTCTAGTAACCTGTTGAGTGTAAAGGGAGACTAAACTAGACACAGTTTCAGCCTCTTGCAAGCTGAAGCTCACTTAGGAAGACACATAATAGGTAAGCAGATGCACACACTGCTGGAGCTCGGACCAAGAAACAAGAGCGTGGGATGGGGAGGAACAGGGGAGCAGCTTTGGTAGGAAAAGTAGGGAAGGCTTCTTGAGTGGGTGGAAAACTAGCCAGAAAGCCCATTTCAGTAGTCCAAACACCGAGGAATGAGAAGAAGCCAGACTTCAAAGAGAAAGGGTAAAAGATTTCCAGGCAGAATTGCATGCCGGTTAAAAGGCATGGGTTTTGGGCTTATGACACCAAGGGGAGGGTGTATGACACACTAAAGGTGGGACAGAGCAGCACTGCAGAAGCACTAATAATGACTTGCAAGAAAGGTAAAGTATTTCAAATTTCTATTTAAAATACATATTCATAGAGGCATTAGTCACAATAGCAAAAAAGTAAAAGCAGCCCAAATGTCACCTACCAGTGGATGAATAAACAAAATGTGCACACATGAAATGGAATATTACTCAGTCTTAGGAAGGATATTCTGTCACATGCTGCAAGATGGATGAAACTTGAGGATACTATACTAAGCAAAAGAATCTAGTCACAAAAAGACAAATACTATGATCTCACTTTCATGAGGTATTTACAGTAGATGGAACACACAGAAAAAGAAAGTAGGTCAATGCTTGCCCAAGGCTGGGGACAGCGAAAATGGGGCATTGTTGTTTAATTGGAAGAGTTTAAGTTTTACAGAGCAAAAGAATTCTGGAGACTCATTGCAGATTAATGTGAATTTTTGAAGTACTACTGAAGGGTGCATTTAAAAATAATTACATTTTATACCACCTGTATGTTACCAGAATTAGTGTTTTTTTCAAATAAAAGGATATAGTGGCTTCTTGATGGAGAATGGATTGGAGTAAAACAAAAAGAAAAAGAAAAACAAAACACAAGAGATGAATAAAGAAGCCACTGAAGTTTTCCAGGCAAGAGAGGCTGTGGACAAGGGTAACTGCAATGGGAAGAGGGAGGCTAGAACTTTCATATGTAATTTGGAGTAAACAGTAGTAATCTTCCTCGATGGAGTGGATGTGGGTGGGGAGGAACTACTCCTGATTTCTGGATGTACGAGTGTGTGGGTAGTGATGCCATTTTCTGAGCTGGACAAGACTCGGTACAGAGATGTGGAGAACAAATGGAAAGGTCGAGTTTGGGACATATTACTTTGGATAACCAAGAGGCATTCCGTCAAGTGGAAAGTTAGGGCCTTGTCTATCTTATTTGTTGCTATGTTCTCAGACCCTAGACAGGGTTCTGGTACAAAGGAGGGGCTTGATAAATGCTCAGTAAGTGGGTGAGTGAATGAATGATGGGCAGATGGGTGCTTGAAGGACAAGACACACTGAAATAAAAAGCAGAGTATTTTGAAGAGGTAGTGTTATGGTTAGGCTAACATGTACCCCCAAATTCTCCTGTGTTTTTAAGGTTATGAGATCATGGGGGATGGGATTAATCCATTGATGCATTCACAGTTGAATGTGCTGTTAGGAGGTGGGGTGTGGCTGGAGCTGGGCCACTGGGGACATGACCTGGCAGTGTGCGTTTTCATCCCTAGGTCCCCCTTCTCTCTCTGCTTCCTAGATGCCATGGGTTGAACACTTTTTCTTTTGCTGTGCCTCTCTGCTATCTTGTTTCTTCCTTGGAGCCAGCCAACCATGAAGTGAAACTGAGCCAAAGCAAAGCTCTCCTCCCAAAGTTATGGGTGTCAGGCATTGTGTTGCAGTGATGAGAACATGAGCAAGACAGGCAGTTGGCCTGTCTTACACTGTTTGATGTGAAAACTCGATGCACAGACTCAGTGAGCAGCCTGGGCAGCCAATCCCACCTGTTGAGGCCAGGGCCCCAATTTTATTCTGTCCTTCCTTCTTTCTTTAATCTTTCCAGATGGAAAGGCTAGGGCTTTGCACAAGATCTGCAGCCCCCTTTTAGAAGGCTTGACTAACACCATGGCCTACTGGACAGAAAAGGCAGGCAGGTGAACACGTGTCACCATTGAAATGCGAAATCCTTGGGGCATCAGTGCCCAATTTTTCTCTCTGACAAAAGCATATGAATAAAAGTTGGTATCTTGTCTTTGTCTCATGGGAAATCTTAACTGAGAATGAGATGACAAGGAATATAGAGTGGACAGCCAGGACCTGGAACTTGGTGGGCCTTTCCAAAGAGAATCCATGTTGCAGGAGAAGAGGGAAATGTCTTTCCTCTCTCACACTGTTCCTGGTAGATCTCAGAGAACCAAATAACTCACATCTTGTGTGTGGTGTTCAATTTTTATGTATAAACTTGACCAGGCTAGGGGATACCCAGATAGCTGGTAAAACATTACTCCCAGGTGAATCTACGAGAATGTTTCCAGAAGAGACTAACATTTGAATAAGTAGACTGGGTAAGGAAGATCCATCATCAACAATGTGGACAAACATTATTCAATCCACTGAGAGTCTGAATAGAGCAAAAAGATAGCGAAAGGGCACATTTACTGTCTCTGCTTCAACTGGGCCCTGAGCCTGCCCTGGGACATCACTGCTCTTGGTTTCTGAGTCTTTGGACTTTGGAGCTTACACCAACAGTCTCCCCACTGAGCCTTTGGGATTTTGTGGCTCACTTGGTTGCAGGCATCATGATATGGAACCCCTTGTCTACAGGATCACGTGAGTCAATTCCTACAATAAGTCTCTTATGTAAGTCTATTTATAGCCCATCTGTTCTGCTTCTCTGGAAGACCCTGGCACTCTACCTTGTTTGTAGTTCCAAAATAAATTACTCTGTAGAAGAATGCAAACTCACAGTTTATTTCATCCTTTTGTGCATTTTGTTTGGGGCATTGGTGTGCTATTGTTTAACTGACCTAACTAATTGCCATCTCTAGGAATTTTTCACATAGAAAAGATGGCCTGGGAAAAGATCTCAGGTCTAAGCACTTCATGCTTCGCTAGTTTGAAGATGAAAGATGAAAGAGGAAAGAGTGAAAGAACAAAATTAAGGCCTCAATCCCTTCCTTAGCTCAGTGCAAACCTTCTCAGCCCTCAATAGAGGCCAAAGGAAAGCTCCTGAGCAGATTCTCTCCTGACTTCTTGTTCCAGGTAGGCGTTAGAGCTCCCAGCCTTTCTGCGAGTGTCCCCTACACTGTGCCTGTGATGTCCCTGTGGGAACACTCCAGCACTACAGCATTCTTCTTTGTATGACACATCCAATTTGGACCATGAGTCTGAAGGCTATGAATTACTGGGCTATGAATTCCATCCAGTTCTCCATGATTGTTCAGGGCCTGCCACAAAGCAGGGCTCTGCATGCTCAACTTTTAGGTTAGGGAAGGAAGGAAGAAAATAAGAAAAACTGGAAGGAGAAACAGAGAGACAAGGAAAGGAAGGAGAATGGAATGGATGGAGGGAGCAGGGAGAAAAGAAGTACACTGCAAAATCAAGATTCAAACGTATATCCATCTAGCCTCTGGCTAAGCTCTATACCACGGAAAAATGACTCTGGGTACAGAAAACAGAATTGTGGGTGCCAACTAGGGTAATAATGACAATAAGAAAAGCAAACCCTTAAGTGCTATTTAGCACAGCCCTATTCTAAGCAACTAATTATTCCCACAGTCCTGGGAATAAGCGGTCTTATTACAACCATTACATACATGAGGAAAAGAGCATAGAGTTCAGTAATGAGCCCCAAATCACCCAGCCACCAAACAATGACCTTTAACTTGCAGGGTCTCACTCTGCAAAACAACACGAGTTTATGCCTGCTACTGTGGACACAAGCTCATAGCTCACAGGACCTGATGTGAGTTGTCCTAGCCCAACTCTGCCTTCTGGTGGTGAGGGAGTTTGGCTTGGTTAGCAAGTTATTCCCGAGGGGCTGGCTGGACTGGGAAGCAGGAGGAAGGATACAGTGGGGAAGAGAGGGAGCCAGGGTCATGGTTGGACTGACTGCTGGGCTGGAAGGAATCACATCAAGATTGTGAAAAAACCCTAATGTGTGAATCTGGGTCTCTCTCTTTCGGACTGGTTTGCAAAGTTAGCTCTGCTGAGTTCAGTGGCCGTTTGGTTTGGGTCAGTGAGCCTGAGAACCTATGAACATGGTTCTAGGACATTTGCATTTGGTGCTCTGAAGACACATCTAATGTGAAAGTAGAGAACAGAATTTTTTTCTGTTGGTCTCCTAAAAAATTTCCTCCCTGTATCCAAATCTCCTGTACAACTGATGTACTACTTTATCAGCACTAATCTCGAGTAAGCTTTTCCTGCATGCCTCTTTATATTTATAGCTCTCATTCCAGCCAGCCTGTGGGTACTGTTATTATTCCTGCTTCACAGATCAGGGCTTGGGACATACAAAGGTTGCATGAGTTGCCCCAAACCACACAGCTAGCAAGAAGAGGAGCCAGGCTGTGATGTGTGAGAGTTTAATTCTAATGTCTATTCTCATTGCCTCACTATTTCTATGACTACCTCTTAATTCTACCACCTGATTATTTTACATCCCCAGTGACCGTGGAGAAAAGTGTACAGATCTGGAGGGGGCCAGGCAGACACAGGATCAATCTCAGCCTCTGTATGAGTTGTTTCACCTCCTTGGGTCCCAGGATCCCCACTGGTATGTGGCTACAAATGAAATCCAACCTTCTCATACATGTCCATCTCAAAATTATGTGTGCTGGATCTGCTGACATAGCTTCCTACCATATACAAACTCATGATGCTTACCTGGGTAGGATATAGAAGGTGGAATTGTGTTCTCCTCAAAGTAAGTTCAAACCCTAACCTTATACCTTTCAATGTGATCTTTGC
Source organism: Heterocephalus glaber (assembly GCF_000247695.1). The sequence continues at coordinate 23,730,987 of NW_004624735.1, read as the reverse complement.
AGATGTAAGCAAGTTAAGATAAGCTGATTTTGAGATAGGGTGAGTACTTAGTCAAATTACTTGTGTCTTTGTAAGAGAAAGGAGAGGGAGACACACACACACACACACACACACACACACACACTCAGCAGGGAAAAGACCATGTGAGCGGAAGACAGGAATTGCAGTGATGGGTCTACAAGCCAAGGAACACCAAGATTGGCAGTGACCACCAGAAGCCAGGAAGGGGGAAGGAAGGAGGAGGGATCCTCCCCTAGACCTTTTAGAGGGAGCATGGTCCAACTGACATCTTGGTCTCAGTCTTCCAGACTCTTAAAGTGTGAAAGAATACATTTTTGCTGTCTGTTGTAATCTGTTATGAAAACTATAGGCAACCGTTGAATATCCACCAAGGACAGTTGAGGAGGTGGATAAGTCTGTTTTCAGGCTTAGAAATAAGTCAGGAGCTACAATAAAGCCTTGCATACTAAGGAATGGGATGGCTATACTTAGAGAACAGGCTGTATGAGGTGTAGGGAGGACTGTCCTTTCTCACATTTTTGTAGTCATAAAAACTTTTACACTTGTAGAAATTGACAAGAGACCTCTTACCCTTTGCTGGCTTCTCCTTGTGGGAGAAGGTAAATTACTTACTGGAATCACAGAATGTGTGCAGCAGCCATGGGCCACCCTTTTTTGATCAGGCAGGTTCTACATTAACTAGTGTTCACCCTCCAGCTCTCCGTGTCCTATGAATCAGACAAGACATAACTCCATGTGGCTAGCTGGGACAGCATCTGCTCCCAAGGACAGACTTGGTGGGAAATATTATGACCTGTCACCCTCTGAAGCCAACCCTGCTTTATTCAGCAAGCATAACTTATACTAACACCTACGTCTATGTCCAAATTAATTCCTAAATCAGAGGAAAAAGGGTGTTATATGCTCACCCAATTATTGGAAAAGGAAAATGGCAACTAAGTCTTCAAGATAAGTCAGAAATCACTCTGCTGATAAACTGAATTGGTCCACATCTCCCCTCTGCATGCTACTTTAGCCTGGGCCAGCGTCAGAGGCCCTGGAGGGAGGAGAAAGTACTAATAACTGGAATAGCATTCAAACCTCTTGTTTTTCCCTGGGTAACAATTTTCTCATCAGTAGAATTGGGGGTTTGGATTAATTGATCTCTAAATTCTTGTTCACCTTTAATAGCCACTGATTCTAGGGCATGGAAGGTGTTTTACTGCCGACATCACCCATGACTGTGAAATGAATTTCAGTGGCTGCTGTCATGAGGGGAAGGCCAAGAGGAATGGTGGCATCCGAGCACCTGTCCCTTCACTCCACCCCAGATCCTGGCTCTGTGCCTTGTTTAGCCTTTACAACCTCCTATCAGCTGTGTGAGCCAAGAAAGAGAAGAAGAAAACAAAACGAGCCAAGGAGACACCTGCAGTAACTGATGAAGTCATTGTTTTCAACAACTGCAGGAATTAGCACAATCACTGGGACCATGAGTTATGGACCTAGACAAATTGGATCCTATTCCTTCTCTAGCTCCTTTTTGAGCTATATGACTTTCCACAACCACTTACCTCTCTGAACCTCAGTTTCTGATCTACTAGATGACAACTAAGAACAGTATCCAGCTCATAGGGTGGCTATGAGGATTGGATGTGCTTAGAACTACATCTGGCAAACAATGAAGGTTCTTTATAAGTTACTGTTGTTATACTTGAATTCTTTGATCCAAGGAATGATTCTCTAGTAAATTTGACAGCTCTATAATGGGAAAGACATATTCATAAAGTAGAAGAAAATAAAGCTTTCTGGGACACTGTTTTCCACTTTCCAAAAACAAAGAATAGTCTCAAAGGCTGTTGTTCATATTGAATAGTTGGAAAATACAGATTGAACAATTGGGCTCAAGGAAGCAGTTGTTGTTGACACAGTTACCTGTGTTGAGAATTCAAAACATGTTAGTTTCTACCCAAAAGATGTCCTAAACTATCAGCACTGATGCCTATCTACTGAATACTTATAGTCAGTGCTCAAAATGATGACCTAAGCTCAAAACTACCAATTTTATCTCCCACAAGCTATAGAAAAAATAAGGTTCAGCATAGTTGAGTGTTGGTGCTCTTTAATGTGATGTTATTAAGAATTGGAAATTTTCTGTGTAGAATTTATGCTCATGATGGACAACTATTGTTTTTGTCAGCTTGATGTTTCATTCCCCATTCTTTGGGAGAAAAAAGAATTTCCCATTTCCACCAAATGACTCTAATGGAAGTTGCCAATCAGACTGTTTTACATCTGCACTCACCCACCGCAACCAGTGGAAATGTGGCCCAGGAGTTCTTCAGTGGAGTCCTATGCTCTCTAAGCCACGGAGATTGTGTCCAAGGTATAAGTATTTGAGTGAATCAGGGCATTTTGAATACTTCCCTGAAATGTTTCCAACTTGTACTCCATGAAGGATAGGTAGAGAGAGGAAAGAATATATATTTGATACTGTTGGCATACTTAGCTTCATCTTTATGGAGAAAATCCGCAGAGAGTGCAAAATCATCGTTGAAAGAAAAGCAGAGTCAAGTGATAAAGAGAGAAAACTCAGAAAGGTCTCATACTGTGTCCCAGGGTCCCTATCCTCTTTAACAGGCATCACTGTGAGTCACTACATGTCCTCCTTTGGATAAGATGGTACAAGTTGTAATAATATAAGTTGGGTTCATGATACTTGTAGAATGAAGAGCTTTTCCATCCATCAATCCCTCATCCATTCGTCCACCAGAGACAGGGGAACTGGCAGTACATTGAAGTAGCAGCCGAAGAGAAAACAAGCACACAGCTACAACTTTGGGCAACAAGATGGGGAACATAAATCAGGCTGTCAATTAAGTGAGTGAACCACTGCAGTCTTTGAGACAGGATGGCAGGATGATGCACTGATACACAGGATGAGATCATTGCGAGCAAAGATAGCAACAGATCTGACTGAGAACTGACTGTAAACATCATTACACCTTCACTGCAATCCATTTCCCTAATAAAATTGCCTTCCAAAGGGAAGTACACAACATATTTTTAAAAGCACATTTGGGGCCATGTACAAACTTACACCTGTGCAGTAACTAAACTCTGGGGAATCCTGATTCCTTTTGGAAAAAATATGATGAATAATTATTAATGACATTCCTTTGGGACTACACATAAGTGAAATGTGGTTTTTGTTAGATGGTTCTCCATCTGTGGAGGAGCTCAGCTTTCTGTCTGCAAGGTATCAACTTCTCTGTGTCTTTCCTTGGGTGGCCTACAGGACAGTCAGCTTTGTCTATTTTCTATAATGAACTTATCTTTAATTTGTGCTGTTGCCTCAGTTTTAAATTTCATTATCACTGAAACAAGGACCCACAGTAGCTGTGACACATCCATCCACCCACCCACTCATCTACCATCCACTTTTTCACTACATTGATATCTATAGCAAGTCGGCTACATGCCAGGCTCTTTCAGTGCCTGAAGTCATTCAATCTAGTGGAAGAGACAGATAAGAAATATATTATATTAGGTAATCATCAGTATTAGCAAGGGCTTGGCAGCAGGATCAAGGGGATGGAGATGGACAAGCATAAATGGAGGGTCAGGGAAGGTCACATTCAGGAAGTAGCATCAGGCAGAATCTCAGAAGTGAGTTATGTATGAAGACACGAGAGAAGGGAGAACATGTAGAAGATTGTGTATCTGTTGGATTAGCTGATCTACACTCAAGCACAGCAAGAAGGGCAGCAGTCACCTGTGATGCAGAGGGATGTGCCTGATACAGCACAAGGAGAGTAAAAGCCCACCCTGGGTATGTCTGTGTTTGGCGGAGGTGTAACTTCTGTGAATGCTTGAGATCAATTTCCTTGTAAATGAAATAGAGGTAGGATACTTCTATTAGGTCATTCATTTATTTACCAGAAAATATTTATGGCATAATGTTAACCTCAAGGAGCTCATATCCTATCCTAGAGGGGAAGAAGCCCCTCTAGGATTTAAAGAGTATATATTTATGGGGGTCTGGGGGGCTTTATTAGGGAAGCTCTGAATCCTCCCTAAGGATAACCATAAGTGGCACATAAGAAGGAGGTGTTAACTACTCTGCTCACATTGTTATGGGAATCTAGGATGACGTGTAAAGTACTTGTCTAGTACCTATTAAGCCCACAGTGAAAGTTGGCTCTTTTGCTTCTGATTAACTTAAAAACATAGACCCTTAGAAAGAAGCAGAAATCATCAAAGCCAGCCTCCCAGGCATTGTAATAATTCAGCTGGGCTTATTATGTCTCAAACAAGTCCATGTAAGTCAAAACAGTCAAAGGCAGCCCTAAAGCAACAGCTTTATAAGCAGTTATGGGCTTGAGTTCCTTCCAGCAAGCTAAGAAGTTTTTTCGTACTCCAAAGTACACATCTGGAACTGTTAGATGGCAGAGAATACAATTCTTCCCTCAGGTGGACAAACAAACAAATATGTGGGCTGCCTATGGCTAGAAGGAGGCAATAAGGTGAACCTCACATCTGGCCGGGACAATTCAGAAGTAATAACAAAGCAAGACTAGAGCACCAGTTGTTTGGCAGCCCATTGAGGAAGCCGGTCATAACTTGACAAAGGAACATCAGCAAGTATTGCCCTAGTGTACATGGACAGTGCTGACCATTCTGCAGGCACCTTCTCCTTGCCTTAGGTAAAGACGCGGGGTCTTCTTTTGACAAGTCACCTTGCTTCCTCCAGACCCCATGCCCCATCTTCAGGCCGTGCAGTTGTACTCTGCACCTGGCATCTCACCTGGCAACTGGTCAGGCCCACCTGACTACTGGTCGGATCTTGGGAGAGAGGCAGCAAATGGCTTATATAACTGACTCTGCTCTTCTCAGAGGAGCAGGAGCCAGCAAACATCTGACACCTCTAGCCCTGAGAAATCATGGAGTAGATTTTTTTCTGCATCCTTAGCAGAGTGGAGGGTGCTTGAGAGGGAGGATAAGAGCAAGTTGATGACTGGATTTTAGGAAACCCCTTTTTCACAGCTGGAGAAACATCCCAGGAAGTCTCAAAATCCACCTACTTGATTCTTAATTAAATAGGAACCACCAAATCTAATTCACAGTGACACTCTACTTCTACTATGATTTCCCCCTTATCTATGCTTTTACTTTTATGGTTTTGGCTGCTTACAGTCAACTATGGTCCAAAAATATTAAATGGAAAGTCCTAGAAATAAGTAATTCATAAGTTTTAAATCATATGCCATTCTGAGTAGTGGGATGAAATCTTGCCCTACTGCACTCTACCACTCTACCACTCTACCACTGGGAAGTGAATCATCTCTTTGCCTAGAGCATCCATGCTGTATACACAACCTATTCATTAGTTCATAGTGTCTCAGTTATCAGATGACTATCAGGGCATCACAGTGCTTGTGTCCAAGCAACCCTTTTTCTATGTAATAAAGGCCCTAAAGCACAAGAGTAGAGATGCAGACAATTTGGATATACTAATGAGAAGCTATTAAGTACTTCCTTTAAGAGAAAAGGTGAAAGCACAATAAAATATTTAATAGAGAGGGGGAGCATATTTATATAACTTTCATTATGGGACTTGTTATAATTGCTCTGTTTTATTACTAGTTGTTGCTATTAATCTGTTATTGTGCCTAATTCCTAAATTAGACTGTCAATTAGACTAAGCATGTACAAGAAAAATAGCAGTATTTATAGGCTTCAGTACTATCCATTGCGGCTTTACCTATCTACTGGGGTCTTGGAAATGTCCCTGAAGATTAGTGGTGACTACCCTGAGTTCCAATTCGGTTGAATTTTGTTCGTGTCTATATAGAAAAGGCTCTTGTGGTAGATTAAATAATTCACTTGCAGTGTGGGCATATACCTAATTCAAAACCTAGCTGATCACAAGGGAATGAGCACAGGGAAGACTCTGTTAGGAGCCCTGAGACTCGGATCACAAGGATCCTGAGACTCTGGTGCTCATGGTTTGTGTGACATGGGCTGAACCTGTCTTCTTGGGGCTCCACAGTTTCTGTAATATCTAGAAGAGATCATCTGGAGTGTCTCCCTAGTCTGCCTCTGTGAGCCATGCACTGCTGCAAGTTCCCCAGCTAATGTCCCCTGGTCCTGTCATTGTCAGTCAACAAGCCCTCCTCCACCATCTCCCCAACTGCCCCCAGAGCCCAAGCTGTCTTCAGACAAGAAGCCGTCTGTCCACTGAAAACAGAGCAAAATGCCTGATTCCTGTTTCTGCTTTGCAGTTGACTGGTGCTGTCTGCAATTGTTTCCTCCTCTTAGGTTATGTATGGAGGGAACATCAGGGAACCACAAGAAGACTGCACACAGCTTCGCAAAGGTCAGCTTCCTCAGCGGTTCCCCTGCAAGAAATCCAGACTCCTGTCACCCTCTCTGCCCAAATTCTGTCAGTTCTAGAAGGACAGCATTAGGCCCAATGCCTAGGAGAGCAACTGAAAGCCCTCACCAGTGTTTGCCAACAATTATAGTTTAAGTATTGTCAGGGTTTAGATGTAGAGTGTCTCCCCAGTCTCGTGTGTTTGGAAGGCCATTAAATCATGAGGGTGCTGTACTCCTCAGTGGGCTCATTCCCGGATGACTTCAGTAGCAGAATGTGTTGTTAATAGATGGGAGGCCTCACTGAAAGTAGGTCACTGGGGGGGTGACCTGGAAGGGCGTATTTCGGCCTTTGGATCCTCCTCTCTCTCTCCACCTCCTGGCTGCCTTTGGGTGTTCAGCTTTTCCTCCACCATGCCTTTCTGCCTTGCTGTTTCTGCCTCAAAGCCAGCTGAGCATGAACTGAATCTTCTAAGAACCATAAGCCAAAATAAACCTCTCTTCCTCTAAATTGTGGTGTCATGTATTTCCCAGTAATGGGAAAGCTGACTAATATATATCATATATATTATATACATATGATATATATTTATAAATGTTTGCAAGATAGTCTTTCTTTACAATCTAGAGTAGCGTCCATCATTCCCGTCATTGGGGGATTTTCTGAGATGGGGAGGAAGGGAGGATAGGGAAATATTGACAACCTGGAGGTTCCTCTCATCTCAGCAATCTGCAGTCTACATGGTTTACTCAGAAACCTCTGCAGTTGTGGTGATTGTGAATTGCATCATTCTGATTCTCCTTCTGGAGGACCATTTGTGCCATTAGTATTATTCAGACTGACTGAATTTTAGTCTTGTGTGACCCTGGGGGAAGGGTCTGAGCCCCAAACTCCTCATCCACAAAGACGGATTTGAGGTTTACTGGGCACTGAGGCTGTGAGGACCAAAGGCAGCCACACCTGCAGAACTCTAGGCACAGAACCAGCCCAGAGGAGACATTCAGGCAGTAGCTGCTGCTGTGATTCCGACTTAGTAGCCCTGAATTACATCTGCATGAAAATGGCAGAGGAATTGGTGCTCAGCAACAAGAGTGAGCCCCAGGATGTCACGTTGTGAGCAGCATGGACACCCAGGGGCCATCCACCATCCGGAACTGACACAGTGGTGGGAGGAAGGGGACGGTAATTAGACACTCACCTGGCTGCTGCCTCCAGCTGTTCTTTCCTAGAAAGAGAAGAGGGAGAGAAAATAAACAAAGCATAAATGGCATGGAATGGCTCCTTCCCCAAAGTCTGCTCCAAAGCTTCTCTTAGAAAGTGATGGAGGAGAGAAGACCTCCAGGACAAGATGGTGAGTATGGAGAGGAACTGTGGAGAGGAACCAAGGAGAGAGCCAGGCTTCCCCAGGCAGACTCAGGGCCCTGCTGCCGCCATATGGCTCTGCATGCTCAGGGTTCTTATTCATCTATTCATACCGCAAGTGGTTTGCTGAGCACCTTCTCTGCCCCAAGCCTCCTGCCAGGCTCAGAGGGTTTGTTGATTGATGGGCACAGAGCAGGAAGCCAAACCCTAAGAACTGGGCTTCCTTCTCTGCTCCCTCATGTACTAGCTGGATCATACAAAGCAAGCCAATTAATTTCAGTGATACCCTGATTCTTTTCAAATCAGGTTATGAAAAATGAAGTTACTCCTTCTGCTTACCTTTTAGAATAGCCTAAATATTAACTAAGGTAGCATGCATGAAAACAGATCCAATATTATTTGGCCACAGGGATGACAATTGGATACAGCCCCTTTCTGGTCACAGAAAGAACAAGTTCCAGGCACGCAATGGACTGTGTCTGGCCAAGTCACTTCTACCTCCCGGGCTTGAATCTCCTTATCTCCATTTCAGTTTTAATATCTAACATTTTCAGGGCTGGCATGGACATATAGCTATTAAAATGAACATTAAATAAAATTAAACATGAATTGCCTCAATTGCACTAGTAACAGTCAAATGTTCAATAGCCACGTGTGCCCAGGGATTAATGTTGAGCAATACAGCTGTAGAATATGTTACGTTAAATGCATCTCACTGTTACTTTTAGGGAGCCAAGTAATGTACGTGTTCTTCTGTTGATGGGAAGCAATATCTATCTAGTTTTTGAAATCTGCCCTCATCCCTGTTTTCATATAAGAATGTATGAACTATCTCTAACCCCAGCAACTTCCATTCCTCAGATTTCTACCAACCACTGTATAAGTGCACACATTCTTCACTAGCCTACACATCAGAAGACCTGGATTTGGTCCAGTTATGCCCACTATGACCTGTGTCTTCTGTAAGTTCTTGAACTTCTTGAGGGGGGGGAATGGGTCTCAGCTTCTTCTTATATAAAATGGAGTTTAGACTTGAAACATCATTCATCTCTGGTAGCCTCAAATTAGCACCAAGAAGGGAGTTCATGTACGGTACCATCGCTGCGGATGGGCTACACAATTTCATCCTTCAAAACCTTTGCCAGAAGTTTAAACTGGCCCGGACACTGTGAAAACAGTCTGGCCGTTCCTCGATAAGATAAACACAGAGACACTGATTCTACTCAGAAGTATATACCCCCAAATAACTGAAAACGTGTCCACACAAGGACATGTCCCTGAATCTTTAAGGCAGTGTTGCTCATGAGAGCTCAAGGATGGAAATAGCCCCGATGTCTGTCAGGTGATGAATGTATGAATATAATATAGTATATCTACTGGGATATAATCCAACCATAAAAAGGAATAAAATTCTAATACATGCTACAACATGGATGAAACTTGAAATTTTATTCTAAGAGAAAGAAAGCATACATAAAAGACAGCACATGATATGATTTTGTTATTATATGAAATGTTCAGAATAGGCAGAACCAAAACAGGAAGTAGATTAGTGGTGGCAGGGGCTGGGAGAGAGAAGGAACCAGGAGGAACTGCTAATGGGTACAGGGTTTCTTTCTAGTGCAATGACACTATTCTGGAATTAGATAGTAACCAATGTTCCGAATATACTCAGAGCCACTGAATTATCCATTTAAACAGGGTATGCTTTTTGGTATGTGAAATCCTCTTCTCTCTCTCTCTCTTTTTTTTTTGTTTTGGTACTGGGGATTGAACTTGGGACCTTGTGCTAGCTTATTTAAAAAATAAGCAAAAATCCTTCGGGAGGCAGGTGAGGACACACTGGTGTATTGTCAGCTGGTTCTTTGTCACTAACATATGCTGTGGGCTGGAATTCAGGGACATTCTTTTCTTAAGGGACTGCTTTGTTTTAGAATGGTTGCTAAGTGTACTTCTGTAGTGGTTTTATATTTTTGTCCTTGAAAAAAGAAAGAAAGAAAGAAATGTTTTCTCTTAGTTTAAAAGCCATTCCCATATCACAGCAGCTGTCTGAAGCACAATGTAACCCTTGGAGTCTCTGACAGCTAGGACAATGCCTTATTTATAATAAATCAACCCAAAAGAACAGGTCCTTTGCCAAGGCCTTGGGATGCATAGCAAATGAAAATCGTCTTGATTCTGCATCCAGCATGACTGCACATGCTCTTGTTGTTTTTTTTTTTAAATTTTTATTTACTTATTTATTTTTTACATGCTCTTGTTTTTGAGTTCAAGGCCATTCTCTTAAGGCGAAGCTACCTGCCCATTCTGCCCATGCTTTGGTTTGTGCTACCCCAAGCTCCAAGCAGCCATGTCAACTTTCAGCCTGCAGTGTTTCTGCCCTTGGTTTTTTTTATGTTGAAGTTTCATTATTTATATACATTAAGCATATTATATATTTTATATGTGGTGAAGACAATTCCTATGCACTCAAAAAAAGGAGAGCAACACTATGGTAGGCTATAGGCAATAATAATAATAATAATGATAAAATGTTGGCACCAAAAGGAATGATATGTTATATAGTATTCAGAATAATTAAGTCTAATAACAAGTTGGAAGACACAGAGAGTAACCCTAAGCTTACCTATTTATTGAAGAGTTGATTCATCTCTCCACCTCTTCTATAAGTCATTGATCTCTTTTACTTATTCTCCAGATCCTTTCCCTGTTTCCCCCCCTTGGCCTACCCTTCATTTCCTCTCATCCTGGGCTCAGTACTCATTTGCTAGCTGATCTCCTTGCCTTGAATCTTGAACTGGTCTGATCCATCTTCTGCTTTCCCCCTTCCCATCTTCCCTAAACAGGTCTGATTGTATCATTCTCTGGCTGCTACGGCTTCTTGTTGCCTTCACAATCAGTTAAATTCCTTGCTAAGTGACCTGTGGCCCTCCATGGACCAGCCCAGTGCTTAGCTTGTATCATACAAGGGGCTCAAAAATGTTTCAAAAGTGGCTTGTACCTTCTGCAGCCCAGGAGAAGTAAATGTGCAGTGGGAGGCCAGGTGGGAGAGATCAACTGGCCTGGTTTTGTGGGGTCCTGAAGTTCATCATCAAGTTTTAGATTTTAGTCTGTGTCATACTCACCCACTGGAAGGTTTTATACAGGGAAATGGGTCAAGAGAACCCAAATCTCTTGGATTTCCTTAAATCTTTACCACTATCTGGTGATGAGTGGTAAACTGAAGGGTAAACTGAGGCAGCATTCAGAGTCTGGTCACTGAAGAGCGACTCATCTACTATCAGTCATACTATGGCCCATTAAAATGACACACTTGATAGAAACGCATCAGAGCAGGTCCCAGCCCAGAAGCAAACTAACTGTCCCTCTGTTTCTTCCCAAGGGTTCTGGGAGACCAGCATTCTACCCACAGACTTAAAACCCAAGCTCAGTATCTGACACCTGAGAAGGACTGTTCTGATTTAGAAGCTCAAGTAAAGAGACTATGGGCTTTGGAGGCTTTTGTATAGGGATAACATGGTCAAAATGTCCAAAGTTTCACAGCCTTGGTTCACTTATCTGTGCATAGAACCTGGTAACATTGACCTTCAGGCTGTCTCCAAGTGTGCACTGGGCCATTGTGTCAATCACCTAAGGGTGGGATTCACGGTGCATGGTGTGGGGGGGGTGTCATGTTCAAAATGGTTTTACTACCAGGCCTTCTGGTAGATGCTGGATCTGCATTTTCAAAATACTCCCTCCATTCTAATGGACCTTAACATTTGAGAACCTCTGACTTATCTCATAGCATACCTGTAAGAATGAAATGAAATATGAACTTGGATACTTGGAACATGGACATTCAACACACTCTAATTTCCATCTCTCTTTTCCTATATGCTGGTCACAGGAAGAGGTAATCTTTTCCAAGGTCTATAATTCAATCTTTCATCTCTGAGAACACCAAACAGCATTCCCCGGTCTCCAGATGATTTTTCCTGCCTTCCTCTTCCACCTTCCCTTTCCTGAAGCTCAGAGTGGTCTGTGAGTGCAGGCTACAGCCAGGTGGGGGGAGCACCCAAGATTGCTAGGGTGGTTGATTATGCTACTCCTGCTTCTTCAGCCTCTAATCCTACTAACATGTTGATTGGACCTTTTCGTAACAACTACTTCACCCTGCCAAACAGGTGACATCTGGTTGCAAACTAAATTTACCTGGGGTGGGGGCTTATGAAATACTGATACTTGGGTTCCAGTCCTAGGGATTTTGACTTAATTAGTTTGGAGTGTGGCCTAGGGATCAAGATTGTTTTAAGCTCCTAGGTGGTGCTAACATGTACCACACATTGGAAACCATTCTCCTATTTCCTACATCTTGCAGGAAACCTTGAGGCCATGACACTAGTACAAACTACACAGACCCCAGGAGGGAAAGTCAGCCACACCCTGAGCATTCAGACAAGTGGCCACTTACCTGAAAAATGGAAAAGAGACGACTGATTCATAAAATCTCCAGGTTGCCACGAGGTCAATCCTATTGGGGTTGGTAGCATAATACCTCCAGGCAGCCTGAGAAGAAAAGAGGGCCAGGAATGATGTGACATCACCTGATACATGCTTAAGCCCTTGAGTCCTATGGATTTGAAAGTGCCTTGAGCTACCACTCAGAGACACTGAGGTTCCTGGTTTGTTGTGTCTCCTTTGGGAAAAGAAACTTCCTGATCATCTTGGAACTGGTGTTGTGCTGGGTGGAGGTTAAGGGAGATGAGTTAGAGTGGACAGTGAAAAGGGCATAAAAATCCCTGAAAAAATATTTCTAGAATATTCTCTTTCTAGAATATTCCCAGAACCTTCTCAAATAGGTAAGAAAGCAGACAAGGTCTTTTGCGCCACTTCTGGGTACAAAGAGTGCCCAGGAAAGGAGGTTTGGATCCTAATGTGTTAGGACCTCTGAGATGTTCGAATGGTTTGGGGTCTGGAGGGGATGATGGGACCGACTCTTAGAGATTGGGACTGGCCTAGAAAGTTACTATGTAGGACGTATCGTCATCTACCAGGTTGGTTCAGATCCACACAAACACCCACCACAATGGACACAAGCTCACAAGTGGGTGGCCATCCCCTGGGCATTCAAGTAACTACAGGTGGGACACTATTTTCCTATTGGCTGTGCTCCCATGCTCCCAACAACCCATAAAATCACGATGCGGGAACTCCTTGTAAAGTGTAAGAAGGAACTCTTTTGACCTGTTCCTAACCCACAGAAGGGGAGAGATGGTGACAGAGAGTGGGGCCGGTGTCCAGAGTCTACTGGTCCCTCATCATTGTCTGGGTAGGACAAATGGGCAGAATGGCTCATTATTTCACATGTAAGAAATATCTTTGTTTTTCAGATTAGGAGCTCTCCATCTTTGGCAGATGTGAAGAGACTGCATTTCTCCCTGTAGCTTACTGGCTAAGCAAAAGGACTGTGGGCTGACTCTTCTCTATGGGATCCTAGGTCAGCTTGGAGTGAGAAGCAGAATAAGAAAGAAGCCTACATATCACAGGCCTAAGCAAAATTCTCTACTCCAACATTAGCAGGAAAAGCTGATGAGTTCACCCCCGAGTCTTACATTTATTTCTTTCTTGGCCTAGAACTTGGATGGGAGAGTATTAAGATTGGTACCTTCAGCACACACAGAGAGGTCACGTAGATAATCATGGCTATTGCCCACAGGCACCCACAAGTATGCATGTGTAAGCAGGCCCACTCCTGCCTGGGTGTGCACATGCATGTGCTGGGACACACACACGCACACACAGACACACACACACACACAGAGTCGTGGGACCCATTCCAGTTTATTTGCAGGCAGACAGACCTGGATGAGCTCAGCAGCTGGCTTCCTCCTTTTCTCAAAGTGCTTCTGACGGTGCTGCTCCTGCACCTTGAGTGCCAGTCCTGACCCCAGGATGCCCTGGAGAGAAAAGCCAGACCACAGTCAGCCCCACCCCACTCCCCCCAGCCCCTCAGCCCCACCTTCAAGGCAGCAGGTGATGAAGGCCTCAGTGGCTCCGTAATGACAACATTGCACGAGAGGGGGAGGGGTAAAGAGCCTTCCTTCTTGAGATGATAGGGAGCTGGGATAAGTGGAATAAATCCGAAGTCAGGAAGGCCTGGGTTCCAATCCTGACACTCATTGTCCAGCCTTGAGATCCTGGCCAAGTCTCTCATCATGCTGAATCTCAGTTTCTTCCACAGGGCCATAAGATAACAGTACAGAAAGTAAGTAGTGAGATATATACATATAGTTACTACATAGTAAGGGGCATAGCACAAAATAGATGTCCAGTAAATGTTAATTGAACTTTTTTTTTTTTTGGTACCGGGGATCGAACTTGGGTCCTTGTGCTTGAGCAGCAGGCAGTGAAACCACTGAGCTAAATCCCCGGCCCCTGTTAATTGAACTTTTAAAGTATTTTAGCAGCTTGAACTGTCCTTTGGGACATTTACTATAGTCAAACTTCACAAGAATTGAGATCTGTTTTAATTTCCAGGTCAGACCTGCATGTGGATTAAATGGATAGAAGAATACACTTTTCGAGATGCAAGAGATCTAGACATAGTGCAATGTTCTTACATCTCTCACCTGTCTCACCTAAGAGAACACTGAGATTCTATCATATATTCAATTCAAATAGCTTAGGAAAAAAGATAAGGCAAGGCTGCTGATGGAGAAAAATCTTCATCAACAAAAGAATGGTAGATAAAGGGACAGCAGAGGGATTGCTATTTAAGAAGATTCTTTTCAAGCTCTGTAGTTAAGAGCCAGACTTTAGAAATGGCCAGATTTGAGATTCCTGACTTCACAACTCAGGAAAATTTACTTACTCAATTAAGTCTCAGTTTTTTCATCTGGCAATTAGAGGTAAGTAGAACATCAAACTCATAGTATTGTCATGAAGATCAAATAAGATAATATAGATAAAAGATTTGACATGATTTGTGCACATAGCAAGTTCCATAAGTGCCATCTATTATTATTTGTCTTTATTACCCTGGGCATGGCCTTGGGGGAAGTTATCCTATCATATGCCAAGACTTACTCATGAAAGAAATCTACTTTTTACATATAGCACTAAAGGACAGGACAAAGGAAGGGAGCTTCCATGTATGAAGAACCTGAGATATGCTAGGTGCTGGGAATACAGGGATGAAATAGAGAATCCCAACCCCTAAGGATCTGGATCCTCTAGGTGAGGCAGGTAGCAGATGTACAACTCCAGCACTGAGTGAGGAATGCCTTTATAGAGCTATGTCCCGAAGAGGGAGCAATAACAAAGCCTAAAAAAGGCAGATTGAGACTAGGTCTTAGAGAAGGAGTGGGTGACTGGGAGGGATGGCACCTAGCAAAATGAAGCAGCACAGGCCATGAGAGAGGCAGGACAGCTAGGCTTAAGGGGCTAGCTGGTGAACGGACAGAGTTTAGAATTTAAGGTGCAAAAAACTGAAAGTTGAGACTGAAAATTTGAGGTGTGTCAGGCAGTGAAGGGATTCTACATGGCATACATCAAAGGTACTTACTGCTGGAAGAGCAAAAAAAGAGACACCAATTAAGGAGAAGGTGGCAGCGATCAGACGGCCTTCCCACGTTTTGGGTGTCTTGTCTCCATAGCCAATGGTGGCCAGTGTGATCTGCGGACAGAAGAGTTCAGATGTGGGGTCCCCGGAAGAGGACCTCAATGATAGGTCAGTTGAGTTCCACCTCTGAGCCTCTGTACCTACTTAAGTGCTGGTCCCATTTATAATGAGATCCCCATGGGAGAAAAGTACCAAGTACTACATAACTTATCTGGGAGGACTGAGAAAACAGCCTGTTTCTAAGTTAAGGATTTCCTATCTATGGGTCAGTAAACGATTTCAACAATTGCACACATGTTTACGGGAGTGTATATTCATGTGTACATATACAGTTTGCCCTCTACTTATAGGTCCATGAATTTGTATTTAACCAAAAGTGCATCTAAAGTATTTGGGAAAAAACACAATAAAATAGCAATATAATTAAAAAACTTAAACAGATAAATACATGTACCAACAATTTTCACATTTACATTGTATTAAGTATTATAACTAATATAGAGAAGATTTAAATATACAGGAGGATGTTTGTAGGTTACGTGCAGATACCATACTATTTACATCAGGTATTTGAGCATTGGTGGATTTTGATATCCATGGGGAATGAGGATCTTGAAATCAATTTCCTGTGAATACTGAGAGATGACTGTATTTGTGAATGTGAGATTTTATGTATGGCTAGTTCTATAAATTGTGCTTCTGAGTGTCTTTGTATAAACCATGCATGTACATGTGCAAATCTGTGCAACTATCTGTTCTGGTGCGTGGGGTATATTCCACTGTGTGTTTACGTGTTTATGCTATCAGTACACCTGTACAGATGCACATGCACCTGCCTGTGGAGAACAGGACAGACAGCAGGTAACACTGTGGCCTCTGGAACCTAGGATTCTGTCTTAAAATATCAGGGCAAATCCTCTAGTGGCTGAGAAATCTTAAATTAGTTACTTAATTTTTCATGCCTCAATTTCCCCATTTTTCAAAAAAAGTTTGAGCTTAAAGTATGTTAATAAATGTGATAAGCTCAAAGTTCTTCTCTGGAGCAAAATGAGACTTAATAAATGACAGCTTTAATACCTTGTGGCTGTAGGGCTATGACACAGATCTGTGTCACAGGTCTGTATGCATATGTATGTATCTGCCAGTGTGTTTGCACATGCAGGGCCTGGCTGAGAACAGTCTATGGCTGATAAGGTACAGTCCTTAAGAGATGGCACAAGCAGACTGTGGTGAGCCCAGTCTTTCTACAGCACTGTGAGAAAGTCCATTCTACCCTGTGGTGGGAGTGTCCTGTCCTCAGGCAGAAAAGGCCTTTCACCTCTGATCAGTTGCCTGCCTGACAGTGCACATACCATGTCCTCTGCCTCTCTCTGTTTCTAACAGTCAGTCCCTGTATCGTTGCTTTCCAGATGACTCACCAGGCCCCACCACAGGGCATCTGCATAGGTCTCAAACTCCTCTTTCATTTCCTCTCCTTGTGCGTCCACTTCTGGCACATCTTTCTCAACCAGGTAAACAAGAAATGAAGAAAGGATGAGCGTCAGGAAGCCGATGTACCAGGCAGTGATGAGTTCCTGGAAGAGTCAGTGGTGGGTGAGGGAGGTATTCACTGAGAAGTCACTGGGTGGATACTGGAGCCAGAGACCCCAGATCTGGAGTCCAGGGATAGTGGTAAAGGACACACTTTCCCACATTCTCACCCTCCATCACTATAAAATGGAATCAAGACCATGGGTATGATTTACAACACCTAGTAAGGGACAAATGGATGCCTTTGGGAGGAGAGGATGACATTTTGCCAAGGAGATCTTGGTATCCAGGTCAGGAGGCTTCACAGGAAGGTGAGAGGTCAGGAGGGCCTGGACACCGCATCTGAGGTAAGACTCAGGGCTCAGGAGTCTTGGTTCTCTGCAGGCTCCCCCAGCAAGGACAAAGCTCAGGCTGACAGAGAAATTGATGGCAAGAGAGAGCTAGTGGGCAGGACCTAGCCCACTGCCAATTTAGTGACCTGGGACAAATGATCTCTTCCTCCCCAGCCTAAGTATCCTCATTTTAAAATGAAGAGACTGGACCACAAGGGACCTGAAAATGTCACAGGTACGAAAGTTTTTATATTAGATGGTTCTGTATTAATATAGAACATATGTGACACATAAAACATATGATTTCATGGTATTATCCCATGATAAACTGGGAAAATGAGTAGGCAAACAAGAGTAAGCTCATTTAAAGGGAAATGTTAACAGGGAAGCAAAAATCAGCAAAGCACGGAAGTTTCAAAAAGCCTGATGGAGACAATCCCTAATGCTCTTTCTAGCTGCTATGTTCTGTATTCGTTTTTCTCCTCCAATGTCATTAGCATGGTAGGCTAGGTAGAAAGAAAGTCAAGATTAGAGGTAAGCACAATCTGGAGGTAAAGCCTGCTGGTCCCAATGAATCATCACGGAGAGTGACCTTGGTCCTGCTGGGTCCTCCCCATGGCTGACCATCTGCAGCCAGCCGGCTGCCCTCTAGGTCTGGAGAATCTCATGGACAGCGCTGACTTCTGCCCTCCCCTGCAGCAGGGGCCAACTGAAGACCTCCGACCCTCCTCAGACTCATACCACCTTCATCGTGAATTGACTGGAATGTTTGCTCCCCCAGTTAGAATGGTTAGCTGTAGTTCCTTTACACTTTCACTATTTTCCAGTCTCCATCTCTAACACTTCCTTATTGTGCTTGGTTCCTCATGGGCCTTGGCCTTCTCCAAGCACCATCACACACTGCACTCAGTGGTGTGAGTTCACGCTACAGCACAGAGCAAGGCTCAGTCATCATGGGAACCCAGCCAGCCACTCTCCTCGGAAAGGGTCTGCCCTGCAGGGGTAGAGAAGGGAAAGGTGAGTGGATATTCCCTCCCCTTGGCTGTCTGAGTATGAGCATCTTGCTTTGCAGAATGCAGGTCTGCCTATATTTGCCATGCTCTCCAGCCCCCAGTGCAAGTCCGAAGTTTCATCTGGTGCTTTATTAAGGAAACATCCATCTGTTCACATGTGCACAGATAAGCTGGCTGCATTGGATTATTAGGACAAGGCATAATGGTTGTCAATGAGTAGTGAAAATGGGTCCCCATTCTGTGCTTTGCAGTCATTTAAAATGTTATTCAAGGTAATTTTGACTCTAGACAATTTTTGTTAGTAGCTCTGTAGTAGAACTGGTCCCCTTTATATGCCAAGGCAGGCTGGGGCTAGGGGACTGGTATCTGGCCAGTGAGGTGAAGTGATGGCAGCATATTCCTTCTTCCTGTGCCATAAGTGCATTCTGCTGGATGTGCCTGCCTCAGTGACTCACTCAGGTTCCTTTCGAAGACAGATGAGGCCAATCCAGCACACAACAGGCTGTGAATGATCAAGATATTAATGTCTGTGTGGTAGGTAGCAGAGACTGCAGGGCCCATTTGTTCTGGGAGCACAGCCTGGCCTAGCCTATCAACTTTAAAATTCTAGCCCTCTATGACATAGAGCTCCTAACATTCATCTCTGAGTATTGTGCAGAATCAAGCCTAGAACCCAGCCTGCTGCACAATAAATGGATGAAGAAATGGCTGAGAGTGTGCTTGTTCACCAGGCAACTGGCGACTCCCCCAAGAAGAGCTTTCTCTCAGCTCTGGGAGCCAGGGACTTCTTGTATACTCATGATGTACATTCTGGAGCATAGCAAGTGGTCAATAAACCTAGGTCTTTGAGTAAAGAACTCTGCCTTCCCCTCCCTGGGGAAGAGGCCCTGCCTTCATTTTGGGACTTGGCTACATTGTGAGCCTGTCCTTCCTCAGGAATTTCATCACAAACATCATAAGTCTGCTGATAATTACATGGTAAATGGCAGATACTGGGATCTATTTTTGTCTGCAAGGAAAAAGGACAAGGACCTAAAGCAGTCATTTTTAGCATGATTTCCATTGGAGCTGTGAATCAGCTCCACTTTGTGGACACAGGCTAAGGTTGAAGCTAGGAGGGTGCTGCGAGCGTGTCTTCTTATAGGAGGCAAAGTAGAAGGTGATGGGAAGAAAGAACTCTGTAAAGAAGGCTCTGGCTGACTCTGAGGCCAGAGATAGCGTGACAAGAGAATAAAACATCTGTGGCAAGAAACTGCACTGTAAGGTGAAAGATTTCCAGGTATTTTAGGTTTTAATTAATTTAATTCATACAACTGTGTGCTGCATAATGATATTTTGGTGAAGAAGGGACCAGATATATGATATTGGTTTTGCAAAATTCTATTACCTCTAATATGATATCCTTCTTAGAGTACAAGCTATGATGTTTGCACAGTGACAAAATCACCTAGTGGCACATTTCTCAGAATGTATGCCCACCAATAAGTAATGCATAAATATATATTTATTTGTGAGGTCTGTGAAGAAAAGTACACTTGGAATAATAAATTCTCCCATTGGTGAGATTCTAGTACTTGGCAGGCCTTTAAACCCTCTTTTTCTTACACCAACAGCTGGAGGGATTCACATTTTACTACTGGGAAGCTCATTAAATTAGAATGGCATCTTTAAAGTCTTAAGCTGGAAAATGGTAGAGCTGAATTCTAAACAGATCCCTAAATTGTATGTATTCTACTGTATGATGCCACCTCCCAGGAAACATTCCCCAGCACTTCCAGGAGCATGTCTGAGATATGAGAAGCAGGAGCATGTGGGTATGTTCTGGGGCTGTCCAGTTGGAGATGGCCCGGTCATGTTAAGCTTAGAAGAGAAGCTCTGAATTGCCTAAGGAGCTCACTCCCTCAGGTCCAGGTCCCCCAAAGCAGAACCAGAGACAAGGATTGAGGTACATGTGGCTTATTTGCAAGTGATTACTGATAGGATGGTCGGAGGGCTCCCATAAAGGGGTGCCCATCATAACTGGCACAAGAATTGACTCCCTTAGTGAGGGAGAAAGCTTTGACTTAAACCCCTGTAAAACACCAGTTCTGGGCCCAGGGATTTAGCTCAGTGGTTTTGCCACCTGCTCCACAAGCTCAAGGACCCGAGTTCGAACCCTGGTAACAAAACAAAACAAACAAACAAAACCACCATTTCTGGGCTCCCTGCCTGTCTTTTCTCCTGCACTGGCCTCCCAGGGGGATTTCCTGCCTGAACTGAGACACAGAGGTTTTCTGCCATTCTTCAAGACCCCACTAGAGCAGCCAGGTCAAAGCAAAGTAGTCCAAAAGCTTGGATTAGCAACAGAAAGGAAACACAGGAAGTTCAATAAATCCAGACAAACTGGATTCCAGTCATCTGGGTTCCATGCCTACTTAGCCTGGAAGTCTAGAAGGAGATGAAGCTGAGTCCATTCATTCTTCCTGGTCTCTCTGGGGAGCTGAATACAGCACGGCCAGGAGCAAACTACTGGAAGTGGGCTCAGGAACTGCATTGCCTGTGTTGTATCCTACTGCACGACTTTGGGGAAAGTTCCTCTCTCTTTCTGCATCTGGTTTTTTAACTGTGAAAATGGTAACAACAGTGCCCGAGTCCTGCGTGAGGTAGCCTGTGTCAAACACTAAGATCCAACTGTGTTTTGGGCTTTACAAAACAAGAGCAACCGACTGATTTTGAAGAGTGGGGATGTTCTGGATGTTCTTCATGTATCAATTCATTTCATCACACCAGCTCTTGAAGGGATTGTCATTCCCATCCGCTAAATACAGGACTTATGATCCAGAGATCCAAAATGGTTACAAAAATAATCCCCAAAGTCACACAGGTAGAGTTTAGATTCAGATCGGTCTGGGTGACGCCAAAAACTTTCATTCCACCTCAGACTGCCTTGCGTGAGCTCACCTCATCCTCTCTCATCCGGTGGTACAGGTGTCATCACCCATACTTGGAAATGAGGAGACCAAGGGACAAAGAGAGGTGATCAACTTGGACGAGGTGACTTGCATATGGCAGAGCTGAGACCTAAGCTCAGGGGTAGGTGTTTGTCAACACCACACCCACACAGGTGCCTCTTCCTCTCCCTATTCTTCCTCAGTGTCACTGTTATCAGTGATGGTGGAATGACTGTCCTTGTGGACACTGTAAGCCAAGGAAGGTCATAAAAGGGCACGGACATGTGAGAGGGCCACCCAATCTTGTGGCTTCTCAGTGCCACTTACTTTGCTATGAGCGCAGATAGCTGAGCCCAGGAGCTTCCAGGTGCCACCCCTCCTGTCCATCCGCAGCATGCGCAGGATCTGTAGGAAGCGCAGGCTTCGCAGGGAGGTGGCCAGGACATTGCCCTGGTTTCCCACAGCAACTACAGGCACAGAAGCAATCAGCACGAAGATGTCTGTGAAAGGAGAGAGAGGCAGAGAATAGGGAGAAGCATGTCAGGTGAAGGCAATGGAATTGTCATAGGTGGCAGATGCACATGTGCCAAGCAGGGAGCAATCTGAGATGGGCTGTGTTGAATCTTGATATTCACCACGCAGGATAATGGGCTTATTCCTTGGGGGCTGATGAGGAGTCAGGAGCTCTGTGATCCTCCCAAGGCCACACAGCCAGAAGTAGTTGAGTTGGGACTGGACACAGGTCTGTGGTACTCCAACGTGGGTTCTTGACCCTGGAGGAGTGATTCCCTAAGTCTCCCAGTGTAGCACTTGAGACTCACTCTGAGATTAATTAAGGAGAGAGGGGCCAGGATGTTCAGGCTGTGAAGGTGAAGCCTAATGCTCAGACAGTTTTAATAGGGTTTCTCCAAAAAGCTTCACCAGAGACTAGAACTCAGGTGCAGGTAATTTACTGAGAGATAGTGCTAGGAAGCATAAGTGGTGGGGAGAGAGACAAGGAAGAAGAAACAAAACAAGCAGGCAAAACAGTCAGGAAGTGTTTGTAATCAATCCCTGTCAGGTCCTTTGAACTCTACAGTGCCTCCCGAGATCATCCATCTGGAAGGTGGAAAGTTGGGACATCAGTCCTTTCACTCATTTCTAGCTGCTTGAAGGACGCTCCTGGGTTCATTCCCCACACTTTTGAGGTGGACTGGCCTACTGACCTCAGAGAAGGCCTAGTGGGAAGTTGTGGAAAGATCTGAGCCCACCTTCGACGTGGGATGCCCTTATTAGGAAGTGACAGGGAGATGTGCACCATGGCCATGGCTGAAGTCCCAGGTGGCCAAGGGGACGGGACACTTTGGAAAGTGCCAAATGGCTCCTGGAGTCAAACAGTCTACCCCGGAAGGGAGGAGACCTGACTTCTCTCTATCCCCTTCAGTGGTATCCAACACCCAAGTCTGTGATGTCCCCATCATCCCACAGAGGTGTAACAACTAAAAGGGCCCCCACAGTTAAGGAAAATTGGGAATAGCTCAATTAAACAGGAGTTATTTGCTCCTACGGGATTCTCAGAATCTTTAATACACTAATATCCATTGTGGATTTCAATTACACAAATGAAGAATAGACTTTCCCCAAATTTTTTTTTATCTTATTGAACTTGGTTTTAATGTCTCAAAATTCTATGGCACATGTTTGGTCAAGTTGTCTCCACTTAAAAGTACTGATTTTCACAACTAATAACTTAAAACTGCCACACGCAAATGGTCCACAAAGCATTCTCCACAAAACATTCTCCCTTCCAGCTGAAAGTTTTAGGAAGCATTGTTTTCACCAACCAGTGTTTTACTACTGAGCCCAAATGGCCCATTGAGTCCAACCCACTGCAATGTCTTCCTGCACTGAGGAGCACTGGGGCGGCGAACTCCGGTGGCCTCCTTGTCTGCTACTTTGATGACACTCAGAGCAGTTGTCTGTCTCTTATCACAGATAGCAAAATGACCCAGAGGAGGGAGTCAGAGAAGCTCTCAGCATGCACATTTCCGTGAAAGGAGCGTTGCCAGATTTCAGGAATTTAGGGCCTTACTCCAGAATGGTGATCATCTCATCTCTCACTCAGTAAACATGCAAGCCGTGTGAACTGTGAGGCATTTCACGACAGGGCAGAGCCAGCACTGACTTGGCCTGGATGGGCCAGAATAATCCTCTGGAAGTGCAGTCAGCTGCTACCACTGGTGGGTCATTTCTGCTGTCACAGCAGTGCTGCCATGAGGAACATCTTTGAGGGACACATTCTTGACATGAGAACCCACACTGGCTCCAGGAAGCGCTTCACTCAGAGCTCCCTAGGGCAGCTCAGCAGACTTTGCTTCAGTTGTGACACTGACTGGACCAAAAGTGATAGATGACCTTGCCAGGTTTGAGAGCACCAGATGCCCTGGGACCCTTGGAGACAGTACCTGTACCACTAATGCTACAGATGCCCCGGGAAGGCTTGTCAGCTAGATGAGCTGGTGGTAGGTACAATCCAGAGCTTCAAGCTGTATGGTTCCACAGCATTGCCATCTTCATCAGTGACGTTCATCCCTTAAACCAAGCCATGTGGGCACTTGGCTCCAGCATGCTGTCACCATGCCAGGGAGAAACTGTCACACATGCTACCAAGTCAGAGTCAGAGTCAGGGCTAATTTTCTTAATGTAGGTGCTAACTTCCTTAATTATTTCCTTGTAGCTCTTCTGTGGTACAGTAGCTCTGTGGAATCAATTTTTCTAACACCAGCAATTATTTGTTTCACACCCAGTGTGTAAGCTAGAAGGGGATGGTCACAGGCCTGATAATTCTAGGAGATACTAGCTTCAAGTTTACCACCCATCAGGAAGCAGCATCTGTCAGGAAAGCCTAGTCAGCCCAACATGTGCTTGGAATCATGCTTTTGACAAAGTGTCTGTGCCCTGGGCATCAATGATACTTAATACTTGCTTGTGTCAGTTTCCACAGGGAAGGTGTCAGTGATGACACCACACGCACGTTTAGCTTTCATTTTACCCAAGATCCAGCCATATTCGAAGGAGCTCTTTCCCAGCTCAGCAGGCTCTTTCTCAGACCTGTCTATGGCTCTTTTGTTGATTCCACTATATTTGCAGGTCACGTGGCCAGTAGTGGTGGCCCTGCCCTAATCAACAAGCCCAGTGATCACAATGTTGGTATAAGTCTTTTCCCTTCCCATTATGACTTTGATTTGGAGGTGGTTTTCATAGCACCTGTGTTCTGGCAGCAAACTTGTGAAAAAAAAAATCTCCCAAAAGATGGTGATCACAGAAGTAGGTTTTGCAAGAGCACCAGGGTACTAAGGAACACACATAAGGAAATGTTTGTGGGAGCTCCTTTAGCCATTTGGCCCTTGAGAAATTTCTGGATGCATTGGTGGTTTGCTGAGCTCATAGTGCTCTCTCACACCTCCACATGTTTGTTTGTTCTTGTTTCTCAGCTTAGAAAATATTCACTTCTCTCTGAGTATATTTACTACAACAACAACAACAACAAAGACTCAACTTCTAGGTAATGATAAGTCTTTTGGACTGGGCAGGCTTCTCAGTTATCTGTGTGAAGCTATCCACTTGCAGTGTTCACAGAAGAAACAAACAAACAAAGCAAAACAACACCTAAATGCACAGTAAACTCTATGGCCACAGTGCTCTGAGAGGACGGCAGATCTGCTCTTGATCTAAAGTGGCAGGATCTGAGGCTGCCTTGAAGGAGAAGGCCATGCTATTTAGGAACATGATCATCACCCTCCTGTCAAAGATACTGAAAAAGTAGCATTGCTACAGGGCCACACTGGAAGAAGCTGAGATGAGTAAGGTGGAAATGCAGTGAAGGACACCAGAAAAGAAGGGTGCGTGTGACAGCACAGTTTTAGAGGACATTTAGTTACTTCTTTATACGTTTTTCTCCTTTCTTTTACCCTCTTTCTATATGTCCTCCCACTTTTCTTCCCTCCCTCTCTTTTCTTCTTTCCATGTCTACTGCAAGTGTATTTGTATTAAAGCAGACTTGTTTTTCTCCTTTAGAGTGATCTGTCTGATGCTGGCTGGATGGAGTGAGTGTGAGTGTGTGTTTGTGTGTGTGTGTGTGTGTGTGTGTGTTAATGATAGATTGGACCCAAGTTCAAACAGGTTCCCGCTGAGAGTGGAACACCCTGGCTTATGGCACTTGGACCCCTATAGGACAGACACATCCCAACAGAAGCATCTCCATGGTCCCAAGACAGCCCGTAGTACCAGGGCTCCAGGCTACCTACCACTCCTTTCCTGGAGCCAACACATCTGGCTTCTTTTCTGGTGTTACTTGCTGCATTTTCAATCCTACTCATCTCAACTGCTTCCTTAATGTGGCTGTTGTAGCAATGTTCCTTTTTTATTAGTTGTGATGATTAATCCTGATATGTCAACTTCAAGGGGTTAACAAATGCTTAGCAGATTATGAGTGCACACTCCTAGGCATGTCTGGGTGGGTCACAGAGTCATGGTTCTGAGTACCATATATGGTCCCAACCCGGTTCCTCTCTAGCACTGTTCCTCTGCTCTGCCCAGATGCCATGAATTAAGCATCTTTGCTTGGCTATTCCTGTCTGCCATGATGTTTCCACCTTGGAGCCTATCACCCATGGGCTGAATCCATGAGCCAAATTAAACCTCTCCTCCTTAAGTTGTAGGTGTCAAAAAGCTGACTAACATGGTGTGCTGCTCTACATGGAGGCAGGTCAAGGGCTGGGCAGCCTCCACAGTGCCATGTGATTTCCCATAACAGCTGCTTCAATCTTCCTCAGAGAAACAGTGCACAGAGAGGAGATGGACTTGACCACCAAACGAGGGGGCAGGGCTTACCCAGCATGCACAGGGGCTTCCTGGCAAACTTCAGTCGTCCCCGCCAGCCTTTGTATCGGCAGCAACATCCAGCAGCCCAGATCCTCAACGCAAACTCAGCTCCAAAGATGAAAATAGCAAATGTTTCCTGTATGGCAGAGTGTGTGGACCGATTAACAGGGACCCAGTTGTCGGGACTGGAGAGTTTTCTAAAGATCTGAAGAGCTATGCTGTTGTTTTGGAGGGAACACTGGTAGAGGAACTGCTGGTCACCTCCATCCGGCCATGGAGAGGTCTTCTCCATTGCCCTGTGCTAACACTCTCTAACTGCTACGACTTGCGAAGTGATTCCTTGTTCTTTTTTTCTATGTTTTTGTTCCAATGGATCATTTGCTAAAAAAAAAAAAAAAAAAGAAGAAGAAGTCCCTCCACTGTATTAGAAGCTCCTAAGAAGTGAAGTTGGTAGAGAACTGATCTAGTAATCTCACCCAGTTGCTGGCCCCTGGAAAAAACAAAGCTGAGGCAGATTTCCGGGTAGAGCACATTGTTGTGTTAACTTTCGGAGGACTGTGACTCTGTTGTTTATAATTTAATAATATGTAATGGCTCTTGCTTTGATGTGCTTATACCCTTTATCTCTAGTCTAGACTACAAATCCTTACCAGGAAAGCCATTCTGTGCTCATGGGGACCTCACCATATGGGGAAGGTAAGGCAGTTTCTTTGACCTAGACTTGGCTGGAGACCCCAGGAAGCCCCAGGCAGGCAGAACTGTACCCCTAGGGTACATTCTCATTCTCATTCTGAGCCCTGCGGAAGTCCAACCAGAGGTGTGGGCCCCAGGACACAGTGCCAGCAAACAGACCAGCTCACCAGCAACAGAAGCCAGTCTCCTGACACAGTCTCGTACTCCTTGAAGGTGGTCAGGACGGCCAGGATCAAGCACCCCAGGACAATCAGGAACCTGAAGGGAAGGGAGGAGGAGAGTGAGAAATTTTTAGCCTGGTTTCCTACATGGGCAAAGACTGAAAAGCGGCAGCTGGGATGAAGCTGCACCTCCCACTGAACTCTGGACTCTGCCATGTGCGGTATACCTTGTCGCATTTAGTCTTCATGGTGACTTGTAAGGTAGGTGGGAATTATTACTCTAGGTAAAGGAGACAAAATGCAAAGCCATCATCTTCTTTCACTTAGCCAGCCCGTTAGTAGAGTCAGTTACTTAGAAGTCAAAGCAGATCTTCTGTTCCCAACACTGGGGACTTGCACAGCACAGAAAGACCAAAAGTTATCACAGGGTTGAAAAACACAAGCATGAATAAATTAATAAAGTACCCTGCATATGCAGGGCTAAGACGATGATTTTAAAATATACAAAGATACTGTTAGTAGGAAGAAAATATAAATTCATTTCAAAGATGCATAAATTCAGCAAACACTTCTGTCCTCATGTTTGAGCGTTATTCTTTTTACAGTCAATGGCTCCTAAATGAAACCTCTTTCAACTGGTGATATTCAGAATTGTTTTTTAAATGCTAAAAATAACAGGACCCTCTACACTGAAAGATGCTGTATGCTGATGCTTTAAAATTCATGTAGAGATCATTTGGTCCATGCCCTATCTCAGACTGAAGCAAACTGCAAACAACCCTTTGAGATTTTCATGTTCATACAAGCTCTCCAATTCCAGGGCATCTGGCACCCTCCCCTGTTTGTGGATTTCGACTGTCTATGCTTCTGTGACCCTCATTCATTTATTCATTTATTCAATGCACATCTACTAGGCAATGGGAACATAAGATGACTAACCTGGATCCACCACAGGCCTCAAGAGCTCATAGTCCAGACAGCAGAGAACTGCCTCACCTAGGAGGGTAAGCACTGGGACATAAGAAGGCCTGGAAATCTCTGCTTCTGACCTGGGCTGGGAACAAAGTCCTGGCTCTGGTCCTTGTCAGCCCCATCACATTTTCTGATCAGTTAACCTGCTGAACTGCAGACCTGAATCTCTGTTTCCACCCTAACCCTAGGAACCTCAGGGTTCCTAATGCCCTCCTGTGACTGGGCATTGTACTTGAGCTGCACAGCTCCCACCCGTGCCTGGAATCTGCCTACCCTGAATGCCAACCTTCCTCACAGTTGACGATGTTTCTGGCAACCTCGGCTCCCACCACTCCTGTTTGGTGAGCATCTACCACTTTCTGGGTTGGTGTCTGGGGAGGAAGAAGCTTGGTGTCCCAAAGTGAACCAGTGTGGCAGAAGTAGGAGCACTTAGGCAGACTCTGAGCCTCCTGTACTTGGTGTGCGCCTAAATCCTGGGGAGATTCCGTGGTGCGCGTGGGGTGAGCAGGCCCTAAGGTGAGCCGGGTGAATCATGCCCCACGTGACTGCCCGCATGAACCTGCAGTGTGCCTGCCATCGTGTTGGGATGTCGCTCTTTGGCTTCAGTTTTGTTGTATGGCAAAGGCAATGGGGGAGTCACACCTGTGACTGGGAAACCTTGTGTAAGGCTCTATCTTCACCGATGGGAGCCAGCCTCCATGTGAGCCGCCATATTGAAAAGGGCCCAGAGTTTTGTCACAAGCTGCTTCATTGGCTTCTGGGACCTGAGAGCAGCGCCCAGCTGATGACCAGCATGAAAGTGGGGCCTGTCCCCCACCACAAGGGTCCACCTTCATGAGAGCTTGGAGGATGCCTCTGTGCTCCCACAGGTAATACAGCCCAGCCAAAATCTTGACTGCACCAGGACCTAGTGAAGCCACAAACAGACTCCTGCTGTTCAGAAAATGAAATGAAGAACTGTGCTGGCCTGGGCTGTTACGTCAGTGACAATTTGTTACACAGCAATAGAAAACACACACGGTGGAGCAGAAGTCTGCACCAGCTGCATCCACTTCTACAGAGGGGAGCGTGTGAGTGATGCTGGGCTCCATCTGTGTGCCAAGCACAGAGCTGGGGGGTTCTCTGTACCCCCTTCTGGCCAGCCTGGCTCCTGACAGGGGCCCTAAGTGTTTGGAGTCTAAGTATCAGCATTGCCGCAATTTTAGTGCTCAGAGATGGCCCTGTTGTTGGAATTAAGGGCACAGAATGGAAGGCAGGCCCTGAGAGATGGGGCGGAGCCTGATAGGAAGGGTTTCAGAGGCTACAAGGAGAGTTTGTGCTGCACTTTGTTCTGTAGATCTTACACACACACGCGCACACACACACACACACACACACAGGGTGATTGAAAAACACAATGTTTAAATGTTTAGACACCTATTAGAGTAAAAGACACATTACCACCAACAGTGGGCTAAGTGTATTCAATGTGAGGGGGAGTATTTTGAATATTTTGAAGGGTGTTAATGGCAAAGTGCCTTTTAATGTAATAAATTTTCACTCACTATATTTTTGATCAGCTGGTAGATATCTACAAACTATCTATAGGTAGTAGCCTCCCTTTTATCTGAAGTTTTGCTTTTTGTAGTTTTAGTTTTTCACGGTCAGCTATGGTCTCAAAATGGTACATGAATAATTCTAGAAATAAGTACTTTCTATGTTTTAAACAAGTTTTATTACAGCGTATTATTATAATTATTCTCTTATTATTAGTTATTGTTGTTAAGTTCTTATTGTGTTTAATTTGTTGATTAGACTTTATCTCAGGTAAGTGGTATGTGAAGGAGAAGTACAGTAATATATAAGTTTGGGACTCTCCCACCATTTCTAGGGTTCACAGAGCATCTTCGAATGTGTCCCTCAACAGACTGTTCATCCACATCTCCATCACATCGATAGCCACATCTCTCCACAAAGACGGTGTGCTGAAGGACAGGGGTCACAAGGTCATTGTCACCGTGGAGAGGCTGAGGGCTGCTGTGGACAGGGCAAGGGTGACTGAAGGACCGGTGACCAATGGGAGTGGAGGCCGAGCAAGAGGATCACAGGGCCCCCCAGGGCCGGGGGACAGGGTGGACAACATGCTGTGACAGCCGTCGGGAGGATATGCAGGGGCCAGGGGAACCATAAAGTTAGGAACGCTGAGGACGTTTGAGGCCCCAGTGGAAACCTCCACGAGCTGATCAGACTCTCAGAGTGAAGTTTGGAAGAGAGGTTGGCCCTGGAGATGCAACAGACTTGTAGCTCTAATTGTCTGACTCTGCAGCCACAGTAGGCGGTGAGTGTTCAGCCTTAACCAGCCACTACCAAAATGCAGTTTCAAGCAGAACCAGGCTATGGCCAGCAGAGGGAAGCAAATACCCACACAGCTCTGCATTTTCTCACCTCACCAGCAGCCCCTGAATCTGCTTTCTGAGACTGGAGAACAATCATTAATTTTTAATAAATAACTAGTGATGCCCTCTTCAACTCGAGAAGGGGAAACACTCCTTGTTTTCTTGCAAATTTGCATGCATCCTTAAAATGAGAAGTCGGTTTTGGACAAGCCATCGCTGTGTCCTCTTCCTTACCACGTCCTCTTCCTCACCAGTCCTCCTTCCTTTTCCTCAGCTCGTCACCACTTTGGTTTCCTTCTCTGTAGCCTTGACTGCTTCCTTCACTTCTCTCTCAGTGCCCTCCCTCTCCCTGAGGTCTTTCTCTCCTTACCCTTTCCTTTCTACCTAGTCTTCCCTTCTCTCCTCTCCCTGCTCCTCCCCTCCTCTCTCTCCCTTCTTCCTCTGCTCTGCACACTTCTTGTCCCTCAGTTCTGACATGAGCAGGCATCTGTGGCCTGGACCCTGGGGATGGCCACCTGCACGTCTCCTGTCTGCAGCACCCTGGCCATCTTCACAGATGATGCCAGTGTGGACAACAGGGTCAGGCGTGCTCTCAAATCAGACCCCACCCTCGGCCTCTGTTGCTCTCCTCACCGTTTTCTTCCTCTGAGGGAGCCAGGCAGGGGAGGGGGTGGGGAGCAGATGCAGGAGGGCCCAGGGGTTGCTCCCACAGTGCACTCTTCTTCCTCTTCCCCCCTCCATGCCTTTGTCCCTGTAGGGGAACAGTTCCACTTCTAGACCGTTCTCAGAGGCCCCTGCAACTCCCACTTGATTTGCAGTTATTACTGGGCCCCTTTCAGTCAGTAGGTCATAAAATGTCCTACAGACAAAGGAAGGCAGGTAGCCCTGACCCAGCCAGACTCCTGGTGATTCTTGCCTGTTTTCCCTAAATCCCATGCTAGGACCATCCTCCCTGAGAAGCCAAGGTCAGCGCTGAATCATCCAGCAGAGCAGCTGTCATTGACATCCTAGTCATCACACCACAGGCACTGGGCTCAACCCCAAAAGGCAGGCACAAGGGGACCAACCTCGTCTACATGAGGGTCCCACGGGTCCCCAGCTGAAATGCCTCAGAGGTAAAGCACCCATGGTTTGCCGGGGTTTCCTTTTGTTTGTTTCTTACTTTTTATAAGTTGATACCTGATGTCTATACACATTTATGAACTATTTCTTCATGGTCCAGCCAAGCTGTCACTAGTGACAGGATTTCATGCTTTCCATGACTGAATTATATTCCATTCAGCTAGCAAAAACAAAACAGACAATGGATCACATGAAACTAAAAAGCATTTGCACAGCAAAGGAAACAATCAACCAAGTGAAGAGATAGTCTACAGAAAGGGGGAAAATATTTTCAAACTAAACCTCTGACAAGGGGATGAAATTCAGAATATAAAAAGAACTCAAGAAAACTAAAGAGCAATAAATAAACAATCCAACTTAAAAATCAACTAAATATCTAAGTAGATATTTCTTAAAAGAAGTCATACAAATGGCGAACAGGAATTTTTTTTTTTATTCCTATGAATTACCCGCTGCCAAAGAATGTTTAAGTATCTCAGAACAAGTTTGATTTTTTCTTTTTTACAGCAGTACTGGGGATTATACTCAGGGCCTTTGCACTGAGCTATATTGCCAATGCTCTTTCATTTATTTTTTTTGTTTTGAAACACAGCTTTGCTAGGTTACTAAGTACTCAGGCTGTCATTGGAACTTGTGATCCTCCTGCCTCAGCCTTCCAGAGTACTGGTATTAGAAGTGTGTGCCACCATACCTGAAAGACAAATCATTTTTATTTTGCAAATCCAGTTGTATAGGTTGATGAAGGCTGTCTGGAATGCTGCGTTGAAAGGACTCAGATTGCTATTATCATGATTTATATCTAGATATCACCCCCTAAAGCCTCCTGAGCTCATAGGTGGGCTTTTGGGGAGGTGACTGGATCATGGGTGTGTGATACTCATCACTGGATTAGGCCACTGATGGGCTGATAGCTAAATAGGATATTGGGAGGTGAAGCCTGCTGGGAAGAGGTGTGTCCCTGGGCGCGTGGCCTGGAAATATATGTGCTGTGTCCTCCCTGGATCCCACTGTGCCTCCTGTCTGCTGTGCCATGAGCTGCTTCCCACTGGCCATGTTGCCCTGCCTTGGAGCCAGCTAACTAGGAATGAAATCTCTACACACTAAGAGCTAAAATAAGCCTCTTCTTTAACTTGTGTGTATTGGGTATTTTGTCCCAGCAATGAGAAAGTAACTAAGACAGCTACCACTTAGCTGGGAAAGGTGCCGTTGTACACTGATGGTACCTGTCACAAATATAAGACAGACTAAGAATTTGTCATCCTCTTGGAACACAGACCTAAAATCATTTTTCAATGTTTCTTTTTTTTGTGGCTTGACCCATGCTAAGCTCTCCCCAAAACTCCAGTAACTAAAACTTTCAAGAACCTTTAATAAGGACCTCTTTTTGTTCCTCTGTCTTACAGAAAATAAATTTGGGCTGCAGAGGTCTGGATGATTTGCTAATGGCCACAAAACCACTCCTTGAAGAGCTAGCATGGGATCCTGGTCTCCCAGCTCTCAGCCTGGTGCATTTCCCACTGTGCTGCCCTCTGCTTTGTCTTTGGTAAACCAAAGAGAGATCGTTTATGGATATTTCTCCTATTTTTAAGCTGTCCCCTTCTACTGACTCCTCCCACATCAGGGCAAAAGGTGAAGTACAGTACACCAGGGTCATTCAGATAATTTAAATAAAGTGAGGTGTTCACTTCCCCTTTTAGAGTGGACATTTTTTTTTGCCTCATGTAACATTTACTCATTTTCTCTCCTCAGACATGTCATGTGTCTATTTATCAGAGGTGCATAACAGCTCCATCAGATGTCAGGGTCTAACGAGACACATTGAAAACAGTACAAGGAGTAATTTAGAACCCATTAAAAATAATTGCATCTCTTAATCCTAACCTGAAAGTTGCAGAGCTCACAACAAGAAGAGTATGGGAGGCCAGTAAACAGCCTGCAGGGTAAGGCTGCTTTTCAGGGTCAGCAAAGTGACACAGAGCTGAGGCTGTAATGCCGGGCAGCCACATGTCCCCGTGGAGTGCCTCAGAGCCACGTCACTCTGTGGGTGCAGAGAGGCGACCAGAACAGTAGATCAGAGAAAAGAGCACAGCTTGGCAAATGTCCTTCGCTCCACCTCCTCTCCTGCCTCCATTCCACCCTCTCCACATCTTTCACCTCTGCTTTTCTAAGCAAAGATATAAGGTTATGCCAAAACCCTGTTCAAACATGGCTTCAGCCTCCCCTGTTGTTATAGGGGAAAGTCCTAGATTTCCAGCAAGGAAAATCAGGTTCCCCAAAATTAGATCATGGCATAGCAGAATGGATAAAAGGCATGATCCAACGGTACATTGCTTATGAGAGACTCCCTTTAGATCCACAGACACAAATAGATTGAGGGTGAACAGATAGAAAATGCTATTCCATTCAGAGTCTAACCAAAGCAGAGCTGAAGTGGCTATAGTAATAATCAGACTTTAAAAAGACTTTAAAAGAAACTTTGTTACCAGAGAAAAAGGGGGACATTGCATATTGAGAAAGTGCCAATCCATTATGAAGATATAACAATTATGAACATATTCACACCCAACAACAGAGCTCCAAAATATGTTAGGCTTCTTTTCAAGTTTGAAGTCTTCATTCTTTCTCCTTCCAGTCATACAAAACTTATAACTTAACCAAAACATGGCAGGGTCCCCAAAAATCTGTTACCCCTCTCACATGCTTTCTTCCTGTCATCTAGTTGACTCATCCTTTTTTTCTTTTAAGCTCAAATGTCACCTCCTTTTCTATGATAACTTTCCCTTCCTCCCTCCCTCCCTTCCTTCCTTCCTTCCTTCCTTCCTTCCTTCCTTCCTTCCTTCCCTCCGTACACTATTTACAGATCACTTATATGCAGGAGTGAAAGGTGGACAACTCTCACCTCCCAAGAGATTACAGTTCATCCCTTCTTGATTCCCAAGCAACATTAGGGAAATCTTCCTGTACATTCTCATAGGATTCTCTGCCTCATGAAACCCAACAGCATGTCCTATTTGCAGCCCATGTACCTCACAGGCTGGGTAATCCGAGGAAGCAAGGATCCAATCACTTGCCCCTTGAGATCGAAGTTCTTGGCCCAAGGGATTAGCTAGCGAAGCCACACTTAGTTCTATTTCTAGTTCTGCTCTTCACTTACTGTAAGGACCTTAGAGAAGTCTTTCCTCTCTCCAGAATCTACATCTGTGAGATGAGGAATTGACAGGACTGCTCTCAAAGGCCCTTCAGGGCTGCTATTATAGATTCAGGCCTTCAGCTTGCAGACCTGTACAGACCAGTTCAGAGCTCAGCTCTGCCATTTACCACACAGGGGACTGTTTCCTCATCTGTAGATGGGAAGCACAATAGTTACCAACAAAGGGCAGTTTTGAAAATGAGACAACACTGGTGGACCACATCATACCATGCTTGGCACAGCACGAGAGCTGGTATTAGCTTCTGCAGGAGTGAACTTTTTCTGAGCTGGGACAGACTGTGTCTCACATGGCTGATGAAATCTTTTCCTTTTTCTCAGACTCAGGATTCCTTATTTAAAATGGGCAAATTGGGGCCAGGGATTTAGCTCAGTGGTTCCAGCGCCTGCTAGGCAAGCGCAAGGTCCCGAGTTCAATCCCTGGTACCAAAAAATAAATAAAATAAAATAAAATAAAATAAAATAAAATGGCAAATCGACCAGTAGTCGGGAGAAGCCCTAGCATCGTGTCTCGGTTTTGTCACACCTTGCCTCCTCCACAGCAGTCTGAGGTATTCTGAGAGTTTCTAAAGAGTGTCTTCTTGTCAGTATCCCACATCCACTGAGCCTTCCAGAGCTTGCCATGGTTTGGGAGGGAAGGGTGCAGGCTTCTGCCTGGGGACCAGCTTCCAGCTCTCCAGACCTGCAGCTCTGGTTTTTTTGCCTCCGTCTTTATGCACAGAACAATGTCATCAGCTGAAATACACAATGACTACTAGTAGGCTAGTAGGCGCCACAAGGAGATATGAGGATATATATTATCTTCTTCAGGGTTCAACACTGCCTTGTTCCCCTCATAACACAGTACCTCACAAAAAAGAAGAAAGGTTTAGAGTCTGGCTGTAGTAAGGGAACCCTAAGATGGTGCCCGCAGATCCCTGCTTCCCACTATGCACAGCCTTGGGTCAGTTCTTCTGGGTAAAGATAGCTAGGACCTGAGACTTATTTCTAGCCAGTAAAATATAGTAAAGGTGATGGGCTGTCACCTCTGGAATTAGGTTACAGGGCACTATGACCTCGTTCTTGTTAGTGACTGTCCCTTTTGCCAACTTTGATGAAGCAAGTGGCTGGGTTGGAGAAGCCCACATGGGTACAGAAAAGAATGTGGCCTTTAACCAATAGCCAGCAAGGAACTGACCTTTAGTCCAGGAGCCCTTGTTATGGTTTACATCTAGATGTCCCGCAAAGTCTCATGAGCTCAAAGGGGGAGTTGTTGAAAGGTAATCGGACTGTGGGGACTTCCAGCTAACTTGCTGATAGGAGATGCACCTGGTGGGAAGAGGTGGGTCACTGGGGGTGTGGCCTCCCTCCTTTCTTTGCTTCCTGTCTGCAATGCTGTGAGCAGCTCTCCACCACGCCCTCTTCCCTGCTGTCCTGCCTTGGACCGGCCAGCTATGGACTGTAACCTCTCAAACTGTAAGCCAAAATATACCTCTCTTCTTTTTAGTTGTGAATATTGTTTTTTTGTCCCAGCAATGGGAAAAATAAGAATCCAGGAAACTGGAGTCTTCCAATAGCTACAAAAGGGGTCTTGGGGAGGCCCAGGCTGACACTGTGATTACAGACTTGGTGAGTCCCTGGGCAGAAGGTCAAGGGGGACCACACCTGGATGCCCAATCCATGAAATAGTCAGATAATGGACATGCGCTATGCTAAGTTGCGATGCTTTGGGGTAGACACACAGAAATAGTTAACTATTACAAGTTTGTCAGGCTCTGGATCTTGGCCACCAGATGACTGACCTTGGGTAAGTTTGAAACCTTAGTTTCTGACTTAGAAACTAAGTAACATACTTACTTAGAAAGCAGAAGTAACAAATCCAGGGATCTTTGCTAGCTCAGTATTTTTTAGCCCAGCCTTTGCATTTAAGAGAATGCATAGGGCAGCAAAAAATATTCATAACCAAAAAACGCTCCCGCAAGAAGGTAGCGTCCTTGACATCTGAACAGCAGCTTCAGTCCTGGGCACATCGTGGCTTTGCAGGTCAGCCTCTGCCTCCCCATCGGGCTCCGTGTCCAACACCACAATGTGAACCACTTTAGAGCAAAAAAGATGAAGCTTCCAAAATATGCAGGATTTCACAACGTTGACAGAAACAGTGAGGAAGAACTGTTCTAAATACAGGAGCACCATTAACAAGTGACACTGGCTGGAGAAAGTGAAGACACACCAAGCTGGTACCCTAAAGGATTCAGATCCCAAACAGTCCTCCCCCAAAATGTTTAGAAAATAAAATGCGAAGTCATGTCATATTATATAATGTTGGCCAGAAAATATACCCCAGATTTATACTTCATTTAGTCTTTGCTTATTCTAAAGGTTAAAGCATAACTATGCTCATAATCTAAATTAAATGTCATTAACTCGGAGACAAAATAAACACATTTTTGTATTTCAGTTGGATTTTTTGAGATAAAGTGCTAGAAAGACATTTTTGTCTTCCCTATTTGGTATGAAGTAGCGGTCTATGTTTCCAATAGATTCTCCTTAAGTAGATTTTCACTATGCTCATAGAAAGTACTCCAGAAATTGACTTAATAGTATATAGAAAAAAATTACCTTTACAAACATCCATATTAATAACATAGGGGAAGAAAATCACACTTACAAGTACCTATAGACAAACGTTTACCTATTTTCATATCGATGTGTATATTAATATCTATGTTACACCCACATAAATCTATGGATCCATAAATGTGTAAGACAGATGCAGGTTTTCTCCATCTAAATGTAGTATGTATATGTACCAATTCCCCAAGATGAATGTAATCATTGCGTATTACAAATACATACAAATGAAAAAGAAATTAAAAGAAGTAAATAAATAAATCAAGGTCAGCAAACTATGGCCCTAAGGGCAAATCTGGCCCACTCCTTGTTTTTATAAATACAGTTTTATTATACCACAGCCACACGCATTCATTACTATGCTGCCTACAGTTGCTTTTGTGATGCAGCCAAACTCAGTAGTCCTAAAAGAGAGTTTCTGGTCCTCAATGCTTATTTTTACTGTCTGGCATTTTAAGTGAAAGATTGCCAGTACCCAATCTAAACTAAGAGTAAAGGGAAATTGAATGCAATCAGTACCACTGCAGGATATTGTACATGTCTACTACTAAATAGAAAACAAATACTTAAAATCCTAAATATAAGAGACTTAATCTTAAAGACATCTTAAAGTGTTGGATTAGAAAATAGAAAACTTAGAGGAATAAAAATAAGGAAATACTCAGGTTTTATGGAGGTCTTTTTAAAGAATTAATACAAATTATAGAATTGGAACAGAGCCTGCCCTTAAACTTCGGCAGTTTTAGGCAGATCTGCCTCTGGAAGCATCTCTGAGTATCCTGCTGTTTACCTTGCTTTTCTTCCTGTCTCCTCTCTAATGCTTTATAAATAAGCCAACAGTCAACAGTCGCCTTGCACTCACCCTGGCCACCCCTGACAAGGTAAGAACTTTAGGCCTGGAGGCAAACTTGTCCATGACCTGACCCCAGGCTGTGTGAGGGAAGAGGCAGCCCTAGGTGGGCCTCCAGGCTCATGTGTAGCCTCCCAACTGGGCTCTGGCTCCTGTCTGCAGAGGGGAATGAGGTGCTGCCCCTGTAAAAACTCAGGAGATAATGGATATAAAACCCTGACTGACAGGCAGGAGCTCCGAAGTAAACTGTACTTTCCTCCTCGGCTGACAGGCGTGTCCACTTACAAATTACTTACAATTGGGAGCATACATCGGGGAGTCGGATAGAGAACATATTTAAATGTTAACTGCACTATTTATCGCTGTGTGACCTTGGTAAGTTCCTTACCCTTTCTCTGATCCTGCGATCCTCCAGGTTTATTGAAGGACAGCAATTCAACCTTAGAGAGTTGTCAAGACCAAATGCGCCTCAGTCTCTCCATTTATAAAGCAGGCCAGTGCTCGATAAATACTAGCAATTGCTATCATTATGACTATAATTGTAATTTTTATTTTTAAATTATATGGTACCTGGGGAATTTATACATTTTCAATAAATGGAAGCAATAGTCACTATTATAGTTGGACTTCATCAAATGCATATTATCTTTGGAGCCCTTCCCAAGAGACACTGTAACTGCATTTCATTGTCTTTCACACACCATCAGTTGTAAGACACACCATAATTGTATAAATTCCTCAGAAAGGGAAACTGCCAATTAAATTATGACAGCCACTGATTGTATTTCACGTGCTCATGTTAGAGATGTTAAACTGAAGAAAATATATGTCTCTGAAGTGGTGAAACAGAGAGGTATAGGTGCCTTATACACAAGTCCTTCAGTTATAGACACTTTGAACAGGACGGGGTTGTAAGAAGTGACTCTATCAAGGCCAGTCTGGGCAACTTAGTGAGACCTTGTCTCAAAATTTAAAAAAATTTGAAGGGCTGGGGAATGTAGCTCAGTGTAAGGGCCTCAAGTTCAATCCCCAGTACCATAAAACAAACATAATAACAGAAGTAGATGTTAATTTTATAAAGGTATAACTGATGCATTATTAAAAAAATTGATTATCATTTTCCAAAAAAAAAAAAAGTGACTCTAGTACATCCCTCTGGGTCTGAGGTGAGCTCAAAGCAGATCCTATCTCCAAAAACCACTAGAGAACACACATTCAGGGATAGTTTATTTGGCCTAAGGCTGCTATTTGTTTTTATTCCTCTCATTCTCATGTTGAAGCTTGCAATCCAACACTGTCCTGGCACACCTAATCCATTAGCAAATTACATCTATTCTTCCTTTGAAATAATAATCTCACACCTAAGCCGGGTGTGCTGGTAATGCCTATAATCCTGCACTAAGGTAGGGGGACAGAAAATCTAAGCTCAGCCTGGGAAATTTAGTAAATTAGTGAGACCTCACCTCAAAAAATGAAAATGGGTTGAGGATGTAGCTCAGTGTTGAATCTCTTCAGTACTGGACACAGACGCACACCACTCTCTCACACCTACTCTACGTCTCCTTCTTTCTACAACTAAAAGCAACAGTTCATTCTCTCCTGACTCACTCCAGTGGGCTCTCCACTCATCTCTGATGCCCCTCTAACCATGCCCCTCCAACCATCTGCAAAACCCATCTTGCCAGCCTGCTTTGTGTCCTGTATCCTCCTGCACGCATCTGATACCTGCCTTCCACTCTGCACTGCCACTGTCATTTTGTTCACGCTCTCTTCTCCCTCCTAACCTACCATCTCTTCACCCCCACCCTCTGCACACACTGAGCTACTTGTGGTTTAGGCAATGTGATTCCTTGCAAAGCAAAGGTTCTTGGGAGTCAGGCCGACCTGGGGTGGAAATCTGGACAGTGTTTCTAGCCATATGCACTGGATCACACTTTCCCTCGACTCTGGGAACCCCAGTCTCTTTATCTATGAAATCAGACTAATCTGATTTCAGTGGGAACAGGTCCAAAGCGCCACTGTCCCTTAGTGTGGGAGGAGTGAGCATCCCTCAGACCCCTCCCTGCCACATTCAATGCCTGGAGCGAAGACCAGAGTCCATCTCCTTCAACGGCTTTCAATCATGGTGACACGAGTTTGTACCTTACAGCCTCCCTCATGTTCTGTGATCCACAGCTCCAGGAAAATTGCAGTGGCTTCTGTTCCCATCTAGGAAAGCTGACTCTGGAGGCTCAGACCATATGCAAAGATGTCCAAGCTTCCTTTCCCTGCAACCCAGCCTCACCAGCACCATTTGTGTTGGCTTTCCAAAATTTCTTCAAGGTGAGTCACAGGACTCCTTGGATGAGGGGCTGGAAAGGAAGAATCAGCAGGTGCCTGCTTCATGGTATTCCAAGGCTCTGTATGGTGTAATAGGTGTGAAAATGAAGTGGTTAAAAATT
Organism: Heterocephalus glaber; assembly: GCF_000247695.1. The sequence continues at coordinate 23,690,549 of NW_004624735.1, read as the reverse complement.
CATAAGCCTCAAATAAAAGACCCGTGAACTTTGTAAACAGCTTACCCTTTGCTTCCCACAATGGTGATATTGGTTGAGGTCTGAATCCATCCTTGCCTAGAATGACAGTGAGCCTCAAGAGAATGAATAATTTAATGAACACTGCAAAGCACTTACTACGGGCACTTATGAAGCGCCAGCTATGGACAAGGCGCTAACCTCAAGTCAGATGTCATGGGAAGTGTGAGCTTCAGGATCAGAGACTGCCTTTGCCCACAGTCCCGCCTCTTCACGTTTCTGTGCCTATGCTGTGGTGCTTGATTTTGGGGGCAGGGCCTTAGCTTCCTTGGTCCTCAATAAGTGTTAGCAATGGCCACTCTGAGAGAGTGTGGTAGAGACTGGAGATAAAGGGCATAAAGTCCTTGGCAGCTGCTTTCTGGTTGGTGGAGATTAACAATGTGTCGGTTCCATGGCAATGTTGGTGTAATTGCTGATACTGCCCACAGCATCTTGCATGCTGGGAGACCAGAGTAGAAATCACCTAGAGCAGGTGTATTTACAGACTTCCAGACATCCAGGTTTGAACCCAACTTCTCTGTCCAGCAGAGGTTCCTCTGCTCTCTTCCTGAGTCCGAAGGTGACAAGAAGGTGGTTTAGGGACTGGAGACAGGCAGCATAGCTCTCCTCAGTGCTTATAAAATTATAAAAGCAGCTTCCAGGAGGATGGGCATAATACAACAGGCCCAGAGGGGATGCCCACAGTTTCAGGCCCTGAGTCATGTGTCTCTCACATAGGCAGAAAGATCTCCCAAGAAGACTTGGGGCTTGCAGCCCAGCCTGGAGAACCTGCCGTGGATCACCCCTTCCTCCCACTGCTGTCTCCCTAGTTTCCAGGCCTCCCAAGCCCCTGCCTGTCCCCAGACAGCCTTTTCTCCTGCACCTCCCATTGCAGATGGTCCAGATGGCTCCACTGCTGACTGGGTCCTGGCCACTTTGCACACCTGCTGCTGGGGACCATGACCCTGCTGTTTTCACTTCCCTGGGTTTAGAAATTGTAAGTCACAAAAGGCGTTCTAAAGCACACAATGGAAACAAAAATGTAAGAATTGTCATATTGAATCTTAAACCTAGTAAGTCAGTGATTCTCATTTTCTCCTACCCCTCACCAGGTCCAACATAGTCACATACAGTTCTTACAACTTTGCATTCTGCATTTTACCTTATTAAAACATAAATATTCTTCGACTTTGCTCTAAAATATTCAAAACTATCATGTTTAATGAAAGAGCAGCATTCTATGACATCAGTGCCTGAAATATGTGTAACAGTTCCCTTATTGCCAAATATTCAGGTTTCGGTTGCTTCCAATTCTGTTTTTATACTCAAATGACAAATCTTTGTGGATATAGTTTTTCTTTGTTTAGGGCCAATTCCCTCTAATAATCTGTGGAATATCTGGAATATCCGTATGGACACTGCCCCCAGGAATGAAAGTATGAGGACCCCAGTTTCCTCCCAATTTCACCAGCATTAGCTATTTTCAAATGCTAATTATATTGCTGATTTAATAGACATAAAAGGGCACCTGAAATCTGTATCTTAATGGGGAACAAAGTCTTGCACCAAAGGACTAAGTACTTAGAACTTCCAGCTGGGCCACAGAGGTTTGAGAAGAAAAAGGAACTAGTCTTCCTAGCAGCTCTGAAATTACCCCAAGTGGGCATGATTCACCTTCTCCACCTACACGGAGGCCAAATCAGACTCCAGCTTCTGCAACCACTTCCCACTTTCAGACAGTGGGAAAAGTGCCAGTGTGTAATTGGCATACAACTTACTTTTCTTGCCATGCTCTAGAGACTTTTCTCATTTAGGTATAAAAGTTGGTCCTCTCAGATTCAACTGGAAAGGTGTAAACATCTTATATATTCTTATACCACTAGCATTGTCCTGCAAATGGCCGAGCTCTTTCTTTTGAGAGAAGAACTCCTAGACACAAAGCGAGAGCTAGACCCCATGCTGGTTTTCCCCAGCATGAGACAAGCATGGGTTATTCTAGATACTCTTGACAATACAGTCTTTCCCTCAATATTCCCAGGGAATTCATAGATACCAAGACGCCATTCCCTTATTTAAATGTAACCTGCAAATTGCAGCCTGTATACATTAAATCATCTCTAAATTACACATAATACCTAACGTCCAAATAATATTTAAATAGTTGTTGTACTGTTTAGGGAATGACATCAAGGAAAGATGTGCATGTTCAGTGTGGATGTGATTCTTAGTGACTATTTTCAATTTGTGTTTGGTTGAGTTCATGGATGCAGAACCCATGGATGCAGAAGGCAACTGTGAAATGTAGTACTGCACACAAGTGGGGCCCATGGATGCCTCCTTTGCCTCTGTGTCCAGCCGACCTTGATTGTCTTTCACTTATCACACACAAAGGAGAGCTCATAATCCTACTCCCCATTCCAGGAGTTACTCCTTCCTGAGCTTCCTACAGCTTTAGATACAAGGCTATCATCACAACCTGGGCCTCCAAACCTCCACAGTGGACACAGCCTCCCTCTGATTCCACTGGATCATCCTTGCCGACACCCTCCCCTTCCCAAGCATCTGCAATGCCATGTTATGTCCATGAAGTGGCTCTTCAAGTACCAGAATTCAGCCCTCACAAGTTTCTTTGCTCTCTTTCAGAATTATGTTCTGTAAACCTGGCCTCCTCTGATCGATGGTCAGGTGTCTTCACCATCCTCATCATTGTCTTTGGGACACATTCCATTCTGCCTATGTATTCAGTGATCAATCCTTCAACCTGTGTATGAGGATCATTTGGCCCACATAAGCAGAAAGGCCTTCCCCATCTGTGGTTTAAGGAGAATTGGAGAATTTGGGGGGCAACAAGGACTTGCTGTGTTCCACTCCTCCATCTGCCCCATTCTTCCTCCTAGTCTCACTCCCTTTTGCTTCCAATGAAGTCACCATCTCCCCTGACTTTGGTTTTTCCCTACGTAGGAGAGGTCACTCCTTCCAGGTCTGAGCCAACCATCCACAGCCCTGTAGCTGCTGCAACCGCACTGCTTGGGGCTGCCAACAGGGAGCGCACACTTCTCTGATCGTGTCCATGTCCACCCAGATAGCTCTGAGGTCACTGGAGTCTGGGGCACTTGCGTGACACTGGTGACTTGGGAAGGTGGACTTTTGGAGCACTGGGTTCCAGACTGGGCATTAGCATGAAGCAATGCATCATTTATCAGTGCTGTGCATTGTCTTCTTCCGGGACCTTGGCCCAGGCTGCCCCATTTGTCTTTGTCCAATTCCACCTTGTGAGACCAGCCTGCTTCCCCAGCTGCTACAGTTGGTTTGGAAACAACTGTCCCCTCTAGCTTTGTCCTCTGAAAACTAATGGCTCTCCTGGTGGCATACTGGACTCCGTTTCACTGGCCACGGTGTCCTTACTCCACAGCTTCCCCGGGGTGCCAGCTCCTCTCCTTCAAGTCTTCCTAGGGAAAGAAGGATTCTTGTTTGGATTTCCCATGGTTTCCACCCAAGGAGACCCAGGCCCTACCTTCTCGGTTTTTCATGACTGAGAGCAGCTTCTGACAACACACTTCTGCGATGCCCAAAGAGCCACATCAAGACAGGTTCCACTCAGCTTTTACAAAGTGCGCAGTCACTCCTCTCTTGCTGGGCTGGGGGCAGAGCTCACCCTTGTCTGTCCTTCCCTTACTCAGAGGCCACAGGCACAGAAGAAGTGGAGAGAGAGAGTTCTGAGGGGCTCATCCAAAGGCCACCGCCTTGGTAGGACATTATAGGCTCTGGCTTGAAAATCATCCTGGCCACAGGAATGAAGAGCTCGGGCTCATTTATCGATGTCCTCCTGACCTCATGGGGGTCTGGTGGGGGCTGAGAAACAAATGTTTCCCCAGGCTGAGCTGTGGGGCTGCAAGGGAAATACATCATGAGTGCAGCATCTCAAATAAAGTTCTTCTCTGTCTCTTTAGATAAGAATACTAAATTTTCTCCTTGAAATGAAGACAAGGGAAAAAATGCCAAAGGAAAACACACAGAATGACTCAGAATTAACTTAGTTAGCAAATGCAGTGTACAAATGTACCCTCATCTTCATCATAAAGATAGAGAATTGTATTCTGAGAGGACCTCCAGCTAGAGACAGGAGACAATGGTTCTAGTTCTATTAAATGGATAAAGAAGGACAAGTCACTTTATCTTTCTGAGCGTTTCCTCCTAGTAGTTAGACAATAACCACAGACCCTTATAGTTCTAATACTAAGACCCAGAACACAGTCTAAGTGATAAATATGCTCAAGAAAACAAGAGGGTAAAGTTTTCCCCCCGCAAACTAAATTTGATTTTAAATGAACCAGGCCAATGATTATTTCTCTTTTTCTTTCTTCTTCCCTCCATCTCTCTTGCCTTTGCTCTTTCTTTCCTTTTTCCAGGAGCAGGATCCTTTCTTTCAAAGAAGATCTTAGGCAGAAGCCCAATAAATATAATAGAAGAGGTGGTGGTGGATTTATGGGTGGTGGTAGGGGATGCAGGACAACACTGCCTATTTCTTGCCCCTTGGCATCTCCCTTCTCCTTCCTCTCCCTCTCACCCTCTCACCTCTCCTCCTTTCTCCCTCCCTTCATACATACATGGCGATTAACATCATTTACAAAGCACTAGACCCAGAGAATTCCCTAAAGATATTTGGGTGAACTGGACACTTGTAAAGGCCAACATGGCAGCCACAGGTGAGCTCACAAGCACTCTCAGTCATGCCCTCATTAGTGCTTCTCCACAGATCTGACAGGCTGGGTACTATGCCCTGTGCCAAGGGTGAGGAGAGGCTTGGATGAGTTAGAGGTCGGACTTGTCTGTTTTCATCACTGTTGCCCTCTGGGCACATATATGCCTGAGATGTGGTAGGTGATTTAGGACTAAGTGCTGAATGAATGGTAAAACTTTTGGCCTGTCCTCCTCCAACTCCTGCCATGTCTGGGGTCCCAAATCCCCTAACCTCTACTCATTCACAGGTACAGAGACTGCCTTTTTGAGACAAGTGATCACTTCTAAACAGCCCCCAAGGACCTGGATTATCAACAGGGCTTCTATCAAGTGGAGCAAGCCTACCTTCCCCCTGGCTGGAGAAGGCAGGTCCAGTGTTCCACTCTGGCAGCTTGCCACTGAGCCCACTCACCCATGACTGAGACCCAATTCAGGCCAGCTATAGCTGTGGGACCTCAGGGATGTCACTTAATCTTTCTAAACTTTACTTGGGTCACCTGAAAACACTGGACTAATAACAATATTTCTCTTATATGATTTTTATGTGGATTCCCTGAAATTATGCATGTGAAAGAAATATGGAATGAATTCTAAGTGTATGGAAGAAAGACAATATTTAACATCAAATTGCCTGTAGCTATTTGTGCTATTGTTAACAACAGCATAAACAACAGAATGTAATACCTAAGGGCAGTACCATAATTCATAGGACAGAAAGACAAATCTCTAAACTACTGTTTTCTCTTCATGGGAGGTTTAAAGAAAAACAGAAAAGAAAGGATTTTGGTGACTTGGGCAGTCTGTTTTGCTGTGAAAAACTGCAGCCAATGCTGTTCATGCTCTGCCCAGATTCTCTGAGCAAAGATCTTTTACTGTTTTCAGGGATTCTTCTTCCACTGATCTGTACCAACTCATGTGGAGCAAGTAGTGCACTACCTACTGGAACTGCTGCACATGTGACAGGAAGTGTTTGCCAGATGCGGGGCTGGATTCAGGCAGGGACTGATGGGTGGAGTATTGGCTAAGGCCGGGCTTCCCCAAAGTGCTCAGGGTGACTCTGAGGTGGACATTCTAGGGTTCCCCTGATGGATCAGAGCAATGCTGCCCTCTGTGGGATGGGACTTGGCAGAACTGTCCATTTGTTTGTGTTCTTTTTCTCCCCTCCTGGCTCCCTTCTCACAAGAACTCCCCCACCTCAGACTCTAGTGTTGGGCAACACAATACAAGACAGAGGAAGACTTGGAACCATGGATCCATGCTTCCCTCTGAGCACAGCTGAGCCTAATGATATGCAAGAAAGTGGAAAAGAACCCCATTTCCCTGCATAGTGAGCTCCTCTCATAAGGCATGAAGAGCTGCTGCATTTCCTGGAAGAGGAAGGAAGGGAGAAGAGGAGGAAGGGAGGCTTTAAAGACAAAAAGGGGTGGTGCCACACAGGAATGTGAAGTAACAGCCACCTTAACTACAGCAAACCCTAACTACGCAAGAGCCTGTACCTCAGGAATGTTCACACACTCACAACTCCTGTGTGCATGAAATTCTGAGGCACATGGGGGAAAGGGCTGCACCCCAGGTCTGGGTGCCACAAGCATCAGTGGAGAGGCAATGGCCCGCTTGCAGGGTACTGTGCAGGTTTCACAGCTGGAGGACTACAGGCCAACGTGAGCTCTCCTCACTCCCATCCTGGGATGGACTGGTAGGAAGGCTACAGACTTCACCCACGCTGCTATGCAGTGGAACCAGATCCACTCCAGACCCAAGGGACAGGGAACTTCGCTGACATCTGAGGTTCAAAGTTTTGATTACATGGACTCCAGTGGGGGGTAGAACACAAATCACTCAATACACATAGAAGAAATGAAAGCTGCCACAAAAGGGTGCACTTCCATGGGGGAGAGAGCACGCCCATCATAGGTTATTTGCAGCTTAGGAAGCTCAGGGGCTGGTCAGACATCACAGAAGGCAGAATGATAGCAGAGAGCAGCGCCACTCTGAGCTTGCACATGCTAAACGGGCAAGAAACTGGGGTGAACTGGGGCGCACTGGGGCCAATTCACCCTGACTCCTGAGAGCTGACTGTTCAGTGCTCAGGGATTTTGCAAAGCCAGTACTTAAACATAACTGCTATTAAAGTCTAAATTATAAAAACCACAATTAAATAAATTACTCAAAAAACAGATACTAAAGCCTCCAAATTTCTTATTCCCTAATGAGTTTTACATTTCACTACAATCCATGCCCTGGAGGTTACTTATGTCTCTGCATCTGTTTGGTGGAACACTGTGCAGTGGTGCACATCTCTGCTCAGCTCCATGTTCAGTGGTGTAACACAGGTGCCCTGAGATTTACAGGGTGAGAACATTTACACCAGAGAAATTGGTGAACTCTACAAATCAGGGCTTTGCAGTTTCCCTGCTCAGAGCTGGCTATTAAACACATATCAGCACATCTCTGAAGAAGAGTCCCAGCTTTCAGAGGAAAGAACTGGAACTACTTTATTAAGTGTTTTGACAATGTTTACTGACCACCTACTGTGAGCTGGCAGCTGAAGCAGATTCACTGAATCTCTACTGAATTGGGGTAAAAGCCCAGAAGAACAGCAGAGCCTGAATTATTGAGTATCTTTCAGTAAGTGTATCCTGAGGACTTTCAAGCCTCTGTGGCGAGGCTCCAACTAATAGCTAACAAAGAGCTGCTGAGGAAGGCCTGGCTAGGCCTGCTCCAAAAAGTAGATGAGGATCATTTAAAGGCAGCCCACTAAGTGTTGGCCTCCAAATGGGCTGCCAGGCTCCTTGAAAAACAGTTTGCTCTTCTAAGGTGGTTAAATATTTTCAGGCTTGAAATATTTAATATTCAGGCTTAAATATTTTCAGGCCTATAAATTTGCTTAGCCAAGTGTGTGGTTGTGGGTGTGTTCTTAATAGAGGATGCAAAGACCATGGAGAGTAAGCCTTGGCCCTAAAACCCAAATGAAGAAGGTCTTATGAATCCACAAAATGACCACAGACTTTGCTTGTATATACCATAGAGACTAAACCTCACCCCGCTCAGCCCTGGCACAAGGACTGTACAGAAGGGGACACAAAAGAGAAAATGAACAAGACACAGGTGTGTTGTAACTCCAGCACCTAGGACAATGCCTAGCACAGCAGTGCCTCATAGGATGGACAAGAAGTGAAATGGTAAGATGAACACATCAAGGCACAGTTCCTAGCACCTACAATAGCACATGGTGGGCCCACAGTAAATTCTACTGAATGGATGGAAGCACGAATGCTCCTAAACCATAGTTCTCACCATAGTTTTGACCAAAAAGAGTCTTTAAACAGAGATAGACAGACAGCACTCATGGAAGAAAAGGAGCAAGAAATGGAGATTTATAAAAGAGCAAGGCTCTTGTTGATATCATACCTCCTTTAAGCCTCACCAACATGTGGAAGGTTTTATTGTCCCATTTTACAGGTGAGAGTACCTAAGGTAATGCAGCCCACCAACACTGCACAGGGAGGGCAGAAGGTAGTCAAGCTCTGGTCGGCTTGAGCTCAACCTCCATGCTTTTTCCTTGTACTGTGAAATAGTGGCAGATATTCCTGGAAATAGTCAATCTAAGAAGAAAATTTTTTTTCCTACTTCCAAAAGAAGTCTGATGAATTTCTCTTAGAAGAGATGAAACGTAATTGAAAATTGAAAATGGGTTCCAGAAATTCAAGGGAGGCCCAGCACCCCATCTTCATCTCTCCTGACCATGAAGGAAGGGAGGGGTGTGTGCGTTTGTGGCCAGGCTCAAGGCTAAGCTCCACTCAGCATCTGTGTCCCACAACCACTGTCAGGAGAGCATTGTGGCCTCTGCAATGTGGACGAGAAGACTCCAGAAGGGAAAGGGATTGCCCAAAGTCCATGCCAACAACGGGGACATCTGGGAGTCTGGTCCGGGTTTATCTGTCTCTACAGCATTTCTTCCATTAAGAGTTTTCTCGAACTCCAGTGTGCTCAGGAATCACTTGGGAACCTTGCTAGATGCAGATTCTGAGTCAGAGGTGGAGCCCAGCATGGTCCTGGGTGATGCCAAGGCTGTGGGACTCGAACCAGTTCCCCTGGGCACATGCCATCTTGTGCACATTCGGCTCCGCACCAGTGCAAGGTCAGTTACGGCCTGGTTTTGGTGAGGTGTCTGGCTGATCAAAAACACTGGTGATTTAACAGGGCCAGGTAGGAGGCTGGCTGGCTTCCTCCCTCCCTATGTCTCTGTCCCTGAGACCTAGCACTGTTCCATCCAGCTCTTCCAACTCCCCCTCTTCTCTCTTAGTCTGGCTCACAGTAATTACTTTGATAAGTGGTGTCTGAGCCTACAGTCTTGTCCCCTTGAATCCATCTCTCATAAAACAGTCATTGTGAGCTACCCAACTGAAGATCTGAGGATGCCACTCTGCTGCTTGGCCTTCAAGAAAGCACTGACCCCTTGCCCTGCTCTAAATCTCCTTCACCAGAGCATCTTTGATTTTACCCACTGTGCATATTGTGGTTTCAACACAACATTTAGTTAAAAGGAAAATACAAGATTTTGCTGTTAAAACATTGAAGAACTCATGTGGCTAATATAATCTATTTCCACTTTACAAATGAGGAAAATGAGGCCCAGAGAGGTCAAACCTGGTGTCCTCAGGAAGATAACTGTGGAATGAGTATGAATCCCAAGACTGGGCAGGTATTTTCTTTAGTTTTCTGGTTCTTTCTCCACTGTACCACACTTCTCAACAATTGCCTCCCTCCCTCCCTCCCTCCCTCCCTCCCTCCTTCCTTCCTTCTTTCCTTCCTTCTACTATTCCTCTCTTTTTTCTAGATATTTCTGCCCTAAGATCCACTAGAAAAATTCCTTTATTGGCCGAGAGCAGAATACTCACAACCACAGGCCTTCTCCAAATCTGGCCCTACAAGTCCAAGCATGAAGGAAAGCAGAGATGTGTGGACCCCATTGGGCAGGCTGACTGCTTGGCCTTGAGGTCCCAAACCTGGGGTCAGACAGGGACAAATAAACAACACTGACTGCAGCCCTATCACCAGTTTCAGAAGGAAGGGACAATATTTAAGGCACCATGGCAGATGTACTCTGACCTTCAAGGCCCAACAGAATGGATGTGGGGCTGATTAGCACCACTGTGTTGTGCCCTGAACTGGGGGACTTGTTTTCCAAAGAATTATTCTTTAAAAAAATATCAATGGCTTGAAATATCCCCATTTTTATTATTAAGTGATTTCCTAAATCACAAAACTAACTGAAAAAAGGTTCTATTTATCAAATTCATGCAAGCAAACAATAATACTTAAAATTGTTGAGTTTCTGCATCAGCCCATTGACCTGAAAACGACCTAGGACAAGTGGCTAAAAAATTGTATTCGCAGCAGGTTAATTAACATTCAGTGAGTGTACAGAGAAGTCTATTGCTCCCAGAGAAATAAATAGATACTTAGTATATAATTGGTTTCTAAATTGCATAGTCTAGGAAGATCCAGAGAAGGGAGAGTTTTGGGTGGGCTTGGAGTTGGTGGAGAAGAGAATGTTCTAGGAGCATTCCCAAGTAAAGGAAAGACTGGAGACAGGGAGAGATGTCTTGTATGCTGGATACAGTAAAGAGGGCACCAGGCTGGAGGAAAAGGCAAAGCCACATGCAGAGGAGCTTAAAATCTGAATGGAGCATCCTAACATGTAGTGCAGTCAGTCCCAGGGAGGTAAAGGGAAGTATCTTTAATACAGGTTAGAAAACATGTACGTATGCGCAGAAAATAAGGGAACACTAAATGTAGATATGTGTGTTTATTGTGGATTTGAAAAAATATAACTTAGTATATCAGATTCATGAATTCACAAGTAATGTATCTTAGGATACAGTTAGCTTTATGACAGTAAGAACCAGTGCATTTACTTAAAGAGAAAAATAGTGAGTACCAAGATAGATACGACAAAAGTCATGAAAGTGGAGCAGGAACAATTGAAAATGGACAAAACACTTTGCTGAAGCTTTAATATATCAATGATCATTACTGATTAGCTCATGAAAGAACATAGTGTGTGAAAGTGCCTGCTTATTTTCTTTTTCTTTCTTTCTTTCTTCTCTCTATTATTCCACGTGTAAATGCATACAATAGACAAAACAAATACAAGATGAAGTAGATAATGGTGACTTACTTCTGATAGAATGGAGGAAAGAAGGAAAGAAAGAAAGGGGGAGAAAAAGAAAGGAGGCAGTGGAGAGGATTTCTAAGGATCTACTAACAACCATTGTGCTCAGATGAGGGGCTCAGGTAGGCCTGAGACAGTCTTGCTCCCCATGAGGCCTGCTGTCCTGCAGGGGTCAGAGGCAGCCCCCCTGAGGTGCTGGTCCTGGAGCTCAGGGCATTTTCCAGACGGGCTCTCATTCTGTGTGAGGTAAATGATGTTGAACAAGGAGGACAAGCATGTGGACCCCACATGGGGCCCTCATGGGGAAAGCAGTTCAAGGCTTTCTCGTCAAGCAGCCTGCGGTGAGCAACCTCACACTTTAGCCTGCACGAGGATGACCTGCAGAAACTACTTCAAATGCACCTGTGTGGACTTTTCCATACAAGGCCTGATGTCACATGATTGGAGTGTGGCTGGACTACTCTGAAACTTTTTATAAACTCTGGGAGATTCTGAGGCTGAAGGGAGGCACATACTTTGAGAATCACACAGGGCAGAGGCCCTACTGACTTTTAATTCTTTAGTAGAAGCACAATGTTGGCATATAGCAGATGCTGAATAAATGTTTTGTAAACACGGAAAAACAATAAATCCAATAACAAATCCAAGCTCCAGAGTAGTATTTATTTTCAAAGGGATTTAATTTATTGATTTAAACTTTACATTTGCATCCTCCCAGAAAGTAATGGAAATAGCCTATAATTAAAATGCATACACAGAATAAATTGCTTTTAAAATTTAATTTTATTGATTGATTGATTAACTCAGGCCCAGGCTGATGGCTGTTGGGCCTCCCTTCGGAGGGTGGAGCCTCTGCCTGGCCTCATGTCCTTGAACTGGAAGGACTGTCCTCCTGCCTTGCTGCTCCCTAACTCTGAGCGGTCTCCCTACTAATTGGTCCCAATTAGTGGGGTCTGCTGCGCCTCTTGTCAATCAGCAGGAACACTCTGTACCCTCAAGGACCCAATCCAAGGCAGGCGTTCTCATCTGCCACACTCTGTCACTACATAGAGTTAAAATTAGATTCATTATGGGTAATTGAGTCAAAGGGAACAGGACAATCCTTTCTCCGAGTGGCTGAAAAATAAGCCAATTCCTTCATCACACTCATCTGAAGTACCTTGATTCGGAAAGTTTTTTGAGCTTTCAACAATGCTTTGTCCTAACTTTCCTTTCTGCTCATTGGAATCTATTGTGCTCAGCATCAGTTACACAATGGCTAATTCAATTAATTGGAAGAAGGAAAGGACGGGAAGAATCTAGGCGGGGGAGAGAAGCAGAGTCAGGTCTCATTAGCTGACAGGCTCTTTCTTTCTCTATGCTTGAAGTTTCAAGGAGGAAGCTGAATTAACTGAGCATTTTAGCTAAGATGTAGATAGGATGGGCCCACCAGTTTGTCTCTTTTGCAAATCAGGAAGGGATCTGACAATGATTCCCAGCAGGTCTTGTCCCATGTGAGCCCCAAGAGAAAACACTGTACTCTGTGGGTAGAAGAAATGGGAAGGACATTGTGCCCAAATCAAAGAACTTTTAAAATACTTTCCTAGTTCGCAGAAGGGTGTGATAAAACCAGTACAAAAGTAGCTGAGTACCTAGTTGGAGGCAGAGGACACTGAGTTCTTAGCTAGAATGGAAACTATTGAAGGACAAGTCAGCTTGTTTGAGAAGAATCACTGAAGTCATTTTCAGGGAAGGAAAGGAAGATTGTGGCTGGGAAGGCGGAGCCAGTGTCCAAGTTCTTCTAAAAATTCCCGAGGAGGAGGAAGTGGGATCAGAGCTCCTGTAGGCCACATGAGATTGGATAAGCATGTATGTGGGACCCAACACCAAGGCCTAGACTAATAGTGTACAGCCATCCCTTTACTACTATAACAAAACACCAGAGGCAAGTTTTTATTTATAAAAAAAAGGGGGGTTAGCCAGGCATAACAGTGCATGCTTGTAACATCAGCACTTGGGAGCCTGAGGCAAGAGAATCAAGTTTGAGGCCAGCCTGGGCTACATTGTGAGTTCAAGGCTAGCCTGAAGTACACAGTGAGACCCTGTCTCAAAAAACAATGAATAAATAAATAAGTAAATAAATGTAAAAAAAAGAGGTGTGTGTTGGTTCCTGGCTTTGGAACATGTCTTCCAAACAGCAAGATGCAGGCTCTGGTGAGGGCCTCTTGGCAGTACCACATCATAGCAAGAGCAGGTGGGCCCCTCTCTACATGGAGCCTGTCCCCATCCTTATAAATTCGCTGACATTTATTCAGGGGGCATCTACTCTAATGCCTAATGACTCAATCTAATCACTTCCCAGAGGCCTGACTTCATAGTTGGACTAAGTTCCTGTCCTCTTACTATGCCATTAATATAAAACTTTGGCAATTAATTTGCAAGAATCAGGGGGAGGTACAAATCATTTTTAAACCATAACATCCTGCTTATTTGTGAAGCCACCTGAGTGATGCTGGAAATGTGCTTGTATCACCTTGCAAAAGCCAAGGACAAACACCTTTCCCCAGTCAGACTTCACACACTTCATTCAGTTTGGCAGCTTGAGATTGGCCAGAGTGGGATTAGCTACACAACAGAAGTGGCAAATGCTATAAATCAGGACTCTTAGAAAGAAGTGATAAAGTATTCACCAGCGTACTGGTGCAGGCTAACAGCTAGAGATGCTGCACACATCCACAAATCGAGACCCAGAGCTGTACCTGGGTATGACAGGCAACTGCAGAAATGGTTCATTTCCCCTCACCTGATATAAACACAGATTTAAGTACCAGACTGGGCAAGAGACAAATTACCCTGCAGGCTGCTCCCTGCAGGGAGCATGGGATTCTATATTTCTATGCTAACGATATTTATGGAGGATATTGAGGTTGCATTGGTGATAACACACATGAAAATTAAATATCACACTGTAGAGCATTTCACCCACTGCTGGTGGAAAAGATCATCTGTGTGTTGTGGATGTGTGTGGGTATAGAGGGGTGGAGATGGGTTAGAGAAATCCTGGTTTTGTGTTATATCTAAAATAAAAATAAATGAAGAAATTGATAGGTGACCAGGGCCCAAGTTGGAATAACTTCCAAGAAATACAAGGCCTAAATTCCATAATCTTACATATTATGCCTATTTACTTATTCCTTAGAATAACAGCAATTTATTTTCTTACAGCTCTGGGCAACTGAAGTCCGAAATGAGGCTCCCAGGGATGAAATCACACCATCAGCAGTGCTGGTTCCCTCCGGAGGTTCCAGGGAGAGCCCATTTCCTTGACTCTACCAGCTGCTAGGTGCTGCTGGCTTTCTTTGTTTACCAGCCACGTTACCCAGTAGGCATGGTATTCTTAAAAATGAGCCTGAGGCTGTTCTGCAGAAGTGTGGCAGGGTGCAGACTGAGGCTCATACAGTCACCTGAGGAGGACAGCTTGGTGTCAGGTGCCCCTGAGCTCCTGAAGCTGCAAACTGTAACTGAGCAGTGGAAAACAGGTCTCAGCGCAGATGCTGCTAGGGTAAAAATCAATGCGTGTGGCCTGGGTGAGGGTGATGATATTCTTTTGTGTCCACACTTTGGCCACATTCTCTGAGGGATACAAACAAATAATCTCCAAGAGGGCTTGGAAATTTCACCTCCACTATCTTACTGAACCATCTCAGCATCCTCAGAGAAAAGTACAATCACTGATTTTGTGTTTTTAGAAGACAAAACTATCTCAGAGAGGGAAGTCACTGTCCATTGTCAAAGAAAAGGACATGACACATACAAGTCAATGTAGAGTCAGATACCCAAAACGTACCGCACACACCTACCATGCGACAGATCATACTCTTCACAGCTTGACTCAGGTACAGGACACCAGGGCCCTTCACACCTGGCCTCGTCATACTCTGGCTAATCCATCCACAACTTCCAACCACACTGGCCTCTCCTTCCTAAGATACTCTCAGGGTGCTCTCACTTTGCACATACTATTCTCTCTGTCCCATATCTCTTTCGTTCTCCATCCTCTGCTTATCAAAAATTTAATCACAATCCAAAATTTACTGCAATTCTCCCCCCTCCTGTGAAGCCCTGCCAGGCTTCTCAAGGGTATTGTTCTTTTCTTACCTTAGTTTTTATTTTACTTTGACCTCATTGTTTTATTGTTCGGGACAGAGCTGTTTGGGAGATACTACCAGCTGTATTATGCTCTTTCTCCAAATCACATTTTAGCACTCACTCTCAGTACATGAGGATGTAGCTCTGTTTGGAGATAAGGCCTTTAAAGAGGTGAGTGAGTGAAAATGAGGCCATGAATGTGAGCCTCGGTCTAACATGATGGGGATCCTATTGAGGAGAGGGAATTTGGAGACAAACTGAGACACCACAGGTTCACGTGCACAGAGGAAAGACCACTTGAGAACATGGGAGAAGGCGACTGTCTAAAAGCCCAGGAGAGAAACCTCTGGAGAAATCAAACCCACTGTCACCCTGGTCCTGGATTTTCAGCCTCCGGAACTGGGAGAAATGCATGGCGGTTGTGTAAGTGGCCTGGTCTGGGGGTTTTGCTACGGCAGCCTGAGCAGGACAATACCTCGAGGACTGGTGCTAGTGGACACAGGAGCCCTCAGCAGGGTGGGGTTACAGTCATGGGCCTGTGCTGAGGGCACCTGGGCACAGGCTGCGAGGGAGGCAGCGACACTCTCCCTGGATACCAGGGGAGGCGCGGCTCAGTGGGACTCCCCCTGCTGTCTCCTGGGATGGGTGGTGGACCCAAAGCTCTGGATCACAGCCCTAGCCGGTGTTCCCTCACCAGGGCACCCGGACACCTCAGCCCTCTGTGCAGCATACAAGGTTTCTTCTGTGCGCTGGTTCATTTCATTTATTTTTTCTGTGTATGCACATAGCTTAGGTGTGCGCCATGCTGTTTTGATATGAATATACATAGTACAATGATTGCCACAGTTAAGCAAAGTAACTTATCAGTCCCTTTCTGTGGTTACATTTCTGTGTGTAGTAAGAGCACCTAGAACCTACTCTCCCAGCAATGTTGGGGATGCAACGCTGAGTTCTTAACTGTGGAGCTCATGCTGCATCCGTGAGCCCAGACCTGCTCAGCCTGTGAAACTGCAGGTCTGCACCCTTTCACCTGCTTCTCTCTTTCCTACTCCCTCTACAGCACCAGTAATCACCATTCTGCTCTGCTTCTGTTTTTGAGCTTTTGGGAGTACTCCACATATAAATGAAATCTACGGTATTCCTTTTTTCTGTTCTTGGCTCATTTCACTTGGCAGTGTCCTCCAGGTACATCCATGTTGTCACAAATGGCACTATCTCCTTTTTAAGGCTAAATAATATTCCATTACATAATTCCATAGTTTATCCATTTGTCTATCAGTGGGCACGTCTGAGGGTCTAAGGAACTCACTGAGCTCAAAATGGGCAAGAAGCATGGATAGACATTTTTTCAAAGAAAACATAAACATAGCTAATCTCATTCTATGCCTGGATGCTTAGCTCTCATCCCAAGGGGTCAGGCCTACTAAGACAGCTTTCCAACCTCTAGACCCCATAGCATTTGCCAATTTTATGTGCATTCAGTATTTGAGACCATACAACCATCTCGCTAGTGTCTGGGATGTAATACATACCAATAAATAAATGGCTTTTTAAAAATGAGATAAAACATCCCAAAGTCCTCAGCCTAGTGTCTGGCACACAGTAGCAGTTTACTCCTGCTGATTATAACTGAACTTTGGCCTTCTGAGATATTGGTAGGTGGCACCTCGTTTCCCCAACACGACTTCACTGCTTTTGTGGGAGACTAACATGACGTGTAGCAGACTACTCTACCACTCATATTAATCTGCTTCTTTGTAAGGTTACAGGCCCACTGGCTGCCCTGTCTTGCAATACCTTCCTTCCCTGTGAACTTCATACTTATTCATGCAACTTGTCTTAGCCAGAAAAATGGGAGCAGAAATAGCAGGCGTGATTTTCGAGGGAAGCCTGGTCTGTGCTGGAAATGATGCCCAGCACACAGAGCTGGTCATGCTGCCTCTGTCCTGGCATGGGGAGAGGTGTGGGCAGCGCCACCATGGACCCACTGAGAACGCACAGCACAAACAGGAAACAAAAGCTTGTGTCATGAGCCCCTGAGATGTGAGGGTTGTTTGTTACTGCAGCATAATCTTGGGAAAGCTGACTGCTAAGTTCCATGGAGCTGCCAAACACTAAGCCAAAGCAAGGGTAGAGTGTCAATAACATCCTTGAAGGGTAACAATCATAAAAGGCTCTGGAGAGAAGGCTTTGGTCTCAGACAAATAAAAGGCAGAATAGACCCCTGTAAATATATGTAATCTCACACATTTCAGCACTCACAGGTCTCACGGCAACTCAGAGGGGAGATGGCTTTGGACTTGGGGAGTCCCTGCTGGCCCAGGCACAGGAAGAGATGATAATATGTCCCCAGCACTGTTTATATACTTTGGAGGAAGAAAAGAGTGGAGAAGATTTTAATCCTGTGATAGAAACATTCCTGTTTCCCATGATATGTGTGGTGTGCTATAAAGCACACAGGTCTGATGGAGCAGAATGAATGTCTCCAAAAGCCCCTGATGGAAGAGGACAGAGGCCTCACTGTCAGCAGAAACCTGGGAACAGCCACAATTGTGCTACTGCTGCTGCTGGAGACAGTGATGACAGCAAGTATGACAACAGGGCAGAAATCAGGAGAGAAGGAAGCAAGAGAGAAGGGTAGAATCCAAGTACAGCATCACAGTGTCTGTCATCTCCACTTCCCCCTGGGATTTGCTGTTTTGTTTCATTTTAAATCTTAGCATCAGGTGACTCCTTCCTTCTGTGATGATGAAATAGTACTGCCTCTCCTTAGCGAGCTTGCAGGCAGGGCTGGGCTGGCCAGGGAGGGGTGGGACAAGCCAGGGAGGCTTCCGCTGGTCAAGGGTGCTGGCGAACAAGCTCCATTCCGGAGGCCCTGAGGTTGCCAGAGAGAATGAAGGAGATTTGGAAATCAAGGCTCCCAGTCAGGGGACGCTTGCATAGCTACGGCATCTGCCCACCTGGACTCCAGCTCTGCAGTCTTGCTCTCTGCTCAAACTTCCCAGTGATCCTACCAGGCCCATGAGTTCAGCACTTAAGCAAACCTGCTAGAATCAAGGGGACTCTTTCACCTTGAGCACCTACTGTCTGCTGGAAGGTTTCGTAAACTTCAATTCTGTGAAGTTGCTGGTGTTAAACTAATTTTTCAGATAATGCTCAGGCTTAGAGAAGCAGGGAAACATGCTCAAGTGCAAACAGAAGCTAAAATCAACAACAACAATAAAACATTCCCCTCAATGGGATTGTGCTTACTTCTTTCAACAGTGAATGACTTGTTTTTGAGGTGAGGTCCTTCGCATGTGTTGACACAATCAGAACTGGCGCACTGTGGCCAAGGCAGCTAAACTGCACTTGTCATGTATCTGGTTAAGACTTGAGCAGCTCTAGCTGGGTGTGATGACTCAGGAGGCTGAGTCAGGAAGATTGAAAATTCAAGCTCAGCCTGGGCAATTTAGTGACTTAGCAAGACCCTGTCTCAAAAAAACAACTTGTTTTTAAAGGCTGGGGATATAACTCAGTGTGAAAGTCTCTGGGCTCAGTCTCCAGTAGCACGAACCAACCAACCAACCAAACAAACAAACCTAAAAAGCCTGGGCAGTTCTGCCTCTAAGCAGACTGTTTTGATTTACACAAATCAAGTGCGTGTGACTTTTCAGCTAGTGAGCTTTTTCTTTCCAAGAACCCCAAATATTCAGGCTCCAAGTTCCAGATGAATAATTTTATTGACAATTACACTGAACAGTTCACTTACTTGTCCACCTATCTGCTGGTTCATTCCGTAAGGCTATCTATGCACCTATGGAGAGCCAGAGAGAGCAGGAGAACAAGTACACACCTACTCTGCACTGGATCAGGCACAGATGAGGCAGAACTGCAGAAGATACACAGTCTTTGCTTTCAAGGGGCTCACAGTTTGCTACCGACCCAGGAAAGTTATGGCAAGTTTTAGGTTAATTACTATGTGGAAACCCCGTGGTCCAAGTTTGTCAGGAGGGTAAGCTTAGGCAGCACTGAGGGGAGCTGGTCATGCCTGGCTGAGATGCCTGGAGTCCTCCTCAGCTGTCCTCTCAGCTGAGGCTTGGAAGAAACAAGAGGCAGACAAAGAAGAGGGAAGGAGTTCTTCAAGATGAAGCTTAGGAACCGGAGGCTGAAACTCATAGAGCTCCTTCCATACTAAGGGGTGAGCATTTCCCCTGGAGACAAAAGGGCCACTGAAGTGGGGAAGGAGTAGTCACGGTCACAGGTTTTATGCAGGCCTTTCTGGTGTGGGGTGCAGAGTGGCATGAAGGTACTACTAATGATATTTTTCCAGGAGAAGGTACATGAGTGCTGCCCCCCGCCCTGGCTGGAGGGAAGGACAGCAGCAGGTACAGGTTGACTTCAGAACACAGTGAGGACCTGAAGGCAATCTGACTCTGTGACTCCAGAGTGGGGAGGGAGCGTCAAAGATGGCGGGGTCTGGGGGCAGTGTGGCTATCAGGGGCCCTCGCTGAGCTAGAGGGTACCAGCAGGTTGGGAAGGAAGCTGATGGGCTGACTTTGGCCAGCTGCAGGTATGTAGGGGTCAGCAGCGAAAGCCTGGGAAGGCAGAGGACCACACAGGGCACTCAGACAAGCAGTGGACCATCCCAGAGACGTGTCCCTGTCACTGAGTGTGCAGTCACACCTTGGTATTTGGCTAGTTTGAAACTTGTCAAATGTAACACGAAAATTTTGTCCGTGTACTCATGGTCTGTTTGGTACCCAACACATAACCTAGAGCTTGTCGGTGTCAATTGCCTGGTGATGCGCTACCCTTTCCAGACAAAAGAATTTGTTTGGTACTCGTCAGTTTTGGTACTTGGCTCTCTTCTTGGCACCCATTAATGATGAGTACCGAGGTACCATCACACTAAGGAAGGGGCCAAATCCAGCATCTTTGCCCACACTGGGGGCAAAACATGAGTGACAGAGAAGCCCCAGGCCTAATGCATTAAGACCTAGGATATACTGGTCTCCTTGGAGGAGACCGGGGAGAAGGAGACCTGAATGCACCTGCTCATGTAATTGGTAGGTTTCTAGAAAACCTCCAGCTCCCCTTCAGATGCAGAACTGCTGGCTCTGGGCAGGGAGGGAGGGGTGGCTGGTCTGATCACTCAGGTTCTCAAAGCCACTGTCAACGCTGGCATCTTGGAAGTCAACTCTGTCAAGAACTTTGTTTCCCTGCCTCGGGGCCATGCTGCATCTGTGTCACCATGGTGACAAGATCTAGGACCCCCTCCCCTCTTTTCCTGGGGAGAGCCAATCAACATCCGCCTTGTCCTCTTCCCAGCTTTCCTGGTAGGAAGTAGCCCGCAAGACTGCAAAGTCCTCATCTGCAGTGTCAGCTGCTTGTTCAGGTTCAGGGCCGGGAGAGAAGCAGCTCCAGACCTTCCATCGGGAAGCCCACTGGAGAAAGAGAAATCAACCCACGCCCTGCCGAAAGTCATTTTCCATTTCTCAGCCTGTCACTGCTACTGCTGAGAGAGACAGACAGAGAGAGAGAGAGAGAGAGAGAGAGACCAACCTCCCACCATATTAAGTCATAGAACCTTCCTTCCAGTGCCTCCTGTCACTCACTCAAGGCCTGCTGTGACAGTATTTGTTTCTGCACAGAGCAGGAAGGTGAGAATTTATCCCAAACCACAATCATTCAAGCAACTAGAAGATACAGTTCTTGAAATTCTTGCCCACACTAGTATTCAGAAAAAAAGCACTGTATTTTGCTGGTTATTTCCAAGCCTGTTTTCATATCTTTAAAAAACAAAACCATTTTGTGCTGGCCAATATACAGCATACAGTTGTCCCTCACTCTCCTGCAAAATCACATCAACTTCTTACCAAGAACACTTGCCTAGTGTTATGAATTTAACTACCCCACCCCCAAAAAAGATAATGCTGAAGCCCCAACCCCCAGCACCTCAGGAGGAGACCTTGCTTGGATATAAAGTCCTTATAGAGAGAAGCAAGTTAAAATAAGGTCATCAGGGTGGACCTTAACTCAATAGGATTGCTGTTCTTAAAAAAAGGGGAAATTTGGATGCAGAGATAGACATGCATGGAGAGAAGACAATGTGAAGACACAGAAAGGAGGCAGTTGTGTGACCAGAATGATGCAACTAAAGCCAACGGGTGCCCAGGATTGCCAGTAAACACCTGAAGCTAGGAAGAGCCCAGGGAGGACTCTCCTGATACCAGCCAAGGAGAGCGTGGTCCTGCCCACACTTTGATTTCAGACTTCGAGCTGTTGGAACTGTGAGAAATGAAAACATCTGTTGTTTTCAGCTGCCTGGTACTTGGCTGATTGTCCCTAGGAAAATAATCCACTCAGATGGGTGGTTCTCATCACAGGCCCTTCCAGCCCTTCCTGTAACTTTGATGGTCATCCTGCTATGGACTGAATTGTGTCCTCCTGCCTCCACATTCACATGTTGAAGCCTTGAGCCACAGTGTGACTGTATTTGGCAATAGAACCTTTGAGTAGGTAATTGAGACTAATGAAGTCATAGGGTGAGACCTTAATCCTAAAAGACTGGAATTATAAAATGAGGAAGAGAGCAGACGTTGCTGTCTCTCCATGTACACACAGAGAAAAGGCCATGAGGGGATGCAGAGGGGATGGCTATCTATAAGCAAGGAATAGTGACTTCACCAGAAAACAAATGTGCTGGCACCTTGACCACTAATTTCCAGCCTCCAGAACTCT
Source organism: Heterocephalus glaber (assembly GCF_000247695.1). Next base: position 23,668,744 of record NW_004624735.1, on the reverse strand, counting down.
GAGAAAATGAATGTCTGCTTTGTTCTGGCAGCCTGAGCTGACTAGCACACACTTACTTCCCTGCCACATTCGTGCTCTGCATATACCTTCAAGAGATAATGCTTGTGTTTCCCCAGTCCTTAGGAACAGTGACCCCCTCAAGCCCTATTAGTTGCACAACAGTGATAATGTTGAATATTTGTAGAAATTTGCACTGACTGTTCCCCCACAACATGCCAGGCGATGTGTTACACACTTGGGATATCTTGTTCCTTGCAGTCCCCCCTGGGAAATAGTAATTACCATCCCCCAGAATTCCAGAAGAGTTAACCAAGTATTGGAGACTAAGTAGTTGATCAAGGTCACCCATCTGGGAAAGGGGGAGGCCTAGATATGAATCCTAGACAAACGGCTCTTTAAATATGCTTATCCCTCAGTACTAAGGAGAAATCCACCCTTGTTCTTTACCAAGCCTGTAGTCCTGTCTCTGAAAAAGTAATCAAGTGGCTACAGGCATTACTGTACCACTGGAACGTCTCTTCACTGTGCACACAGATCCCCGGGCGAGCTTGTGAAGAGCAGATGTTGATTCAGTAGGTCTGAGGTGCAGCCTGACATGCTAACAGGTAATCCTTCTACCACAGGTCTGTGGGCCATTCTTTGGGAGCTGTAGGTTTGCACAATAGAACTTGACAGCATCATGCTTTCCCTCCTAATTATCCCTTGAAAGAATTCTTCATCACACATTCATGATCTCCTACGCTTCTAGCACTGTGCTAGGTAACATGGAAAAAATAATTGGGAATTTAATTACATATTTCTTGAGGATATTGGCTGCTATTTTATAACTTGTTTTCCATTGAACAACCAACACAATGGGTTCATAAGGGGCTCACACATGTTTACATTTCCAACTTCTAAAACAGAGCATTCAAATAACAAAATCGTGACTGGAGTGAACGGGCAGATGTTCTTAGTCAACTATTCTCATCCATTCTGCCTTCCTTCCCTTGCTAACAAAGACCCAGCTTCGTTAAGAACAGCACTAAACACCACTCCCCCACCTTTCCTTGTGGATGGGGTCGATCACGTGACATGTTCTGGCCAATGAAATGTGAGAGGAGTTCTTTTCAGTTTTGCTTATAAAAAGACTCTTATCCTCTTTCTGCCTTGGATATGAGCTTCATATGTGCAGATGCAGAGTTTTTGTGACAATGAGGGGGCCAACACGAGGGAATGGCCAACATGACCATGGACAATGGCCCAGGCATTGCTGAGATCCTGGAGAAGCATCAGCAGCTGGCTGCTTCTTGTACTTTATGTGGGAAAAACAAAATCTTCTCCTTGAAGCCAGTTTAGTTGGTGACCTCCACATGCACCGAAAGGGATCCTATCTAACACTACCCTTTCTCAGACAAGGACAGGCCACTCATGGACTTACGGCACCAGTTGGGGTCAGGATAGTCTCTTCAAAAGTTAGAAGCAAAACTACACAGACTTGAAAAAGTCATGTTTTCAAAATTAATTCTAGGGCCAGGGATTTAGCTCAGTGTTTCCGCTGCCTGCCTCACAAGTGCAGGGTCCTGAGTTTGATCCCCAGTAGCAAAAACAAAACAAAACAAGACAAATCAAAATTAATTCTAGCCAAACACCACTGGAAACATTCACCACGGCTTGATTTGGATTCTGTTAGAAGTGAATCTTCTTTCTCGTTTCAATTTGGCCTCCCTTTCTAGTCCAGAGTCTACTGGTCCATTTTATAAAGCCGAGACTCAGGTGCTGGTATGGAAAATGCTAAACCTCAGGCTTACCTGTTAGTGGCCAGCTTAACCTTGACATTCTACCCTGGTGTGTAGAAAGCAATTTGGGATGCATTTGGGGTTATTTTTGAGCTGCAGTCTCAACACTAGCATTAACTCAGAGCTGCAAATCACCTGGACAGCCTACTCTAAAAACATCAATGAGAGCTTGGTTTCCAACTTAGATTTTCAATGTGGATAGAAAATGCAGAGGTCTGCGTCCTGTTTTCTTCCATTCATCTCCACACATACATCACTCTTCACCAATTAAGACATATGCCAGCCTAAACAAGTCCCCTCATTTCTCTCTGCCTGAGTCACAGGACACAGAATAAAAGTCTGCTTTTATTAGTATTTTACAGAAGCCCAATTTAGATAAATAACACTAATTATGTACTTATGCATATATAATGGAATCATATTTTATTCTGAATTTAGATCCTGAAAGTGGAGAAGCATGCAAAAAATTTCTTAATTATAAAAAAATCATCCTTGAAGATCTCCAGAATTCTCTTAAATTGTCAGGACCCAGTGCTTCTGTATTTCAGCTGAAGCAATAAAGGAAAAGGTCTAATTTGACTTGTGGGAGAAAAACTGGAGTGAATAAATTGAGTGACCAAATAATTTATTATCCAAATCAGACAACTTTTGACAATGAAAGATGGAGCTCTTAATAATTGTGCCCGGTGTAAACCAGAACAGAGCTGAACAAACAAGGACACGTGGTCATCCTATAAATAAAGCTGTGTCTGCAGCTTTGTCCCGAGTGCACAGAGCTCAGTGCTGATCAGGGCCATGTGTAGAGGAGCTGATTCCACTCGGTATTTGCAGATGTGAAATAACTCCAGTGACTCCATGCATGTGCTGCCTGTTCTGGCTCCTGTGGCACTTAGTCCATACTTTGTAAGATGGATGTAAGTGTTCCTCCTGTGAAAAAGAAAACAGAGTCCAGAAGGAATTCGGTGTGCATAATGCCAAACAAGTTGGTGGCTATGAAGTCAGAACTATGCACCATTCTTCCTTCGAAAAATATTTTTTCTTTGGTGGAAGGCCAAGTAGCTCTTACAAAGGACTGATTCTAGGTTTGGGAAATCAGCTCAAGGGAAGCCGAGCAGAATTCCTAATAGACAACCCCAATATGGGGCTGCGTTCCAAGGGTGGTTGGAGGCAGGCAGAAGGAAGACAAGAAGACACCCTCAGTAATCTCTCTCAGGATAGAAGAAACAACACTAGTGAAAGGCACACTGCATCCTGGGCACTGGGACAGACATACACAGACTGCGTCTTAATTGATTTCCATGCTAAGCCCACTGCTATGTTAGTGTGGAAGAGAAACAGGCTTTTTCTGATTGCTATGCAGAAAAGAATCCCATTCATCCACTGTTGCCAGGCAGGGCTTGTGCTTCAAGGCCTCATAGAGATAGAGGTGTGAGGAAGCCAAGCACAGAACCCATGTATGCCAGGAGCACACGCCAACTGGACTAGGCTGACAATGATGCATAAACCTACACATCACACTGCTTCAGGCAGAGTTAGGAGCTATCAAGAAAGGAACAGGGTGATGCCATTGGAAGTGACTTAGAGAGGTGCTAACTTGTTCTGATTATTCAGGGAAGGACTTTCTAGGAGATGATATTTTGGCTGAGATGTGAATGATCCACAGGAGCCAGCCCTACAGAGATGTGTACAGCATTCCAGGCACGGAGACAAGGAAATGCAGACAGACATTCTGGACTGGGAGTTTACACAGTGAGTTCGAGGAATGCCTGGCAAACAGTGAATGAGAGAAGGTTGGTTAGGAGGTGCATGGTGGGCTGAGGTCTGGTTCTGCCGGGCTTGGTAGGACATTCAGAAAGCTGTGTGCTTTTAACTTCACTCTCCCGAACTCCATCCTTACTAGAACAGGTTTTCTGAGATCATTGTGCAAAATCACAACTGCAAAGTGCCAAGTGTTTTTCTTTGGAAAATGTTTGATTCTGTCAGAGAGTGAACGTTTTGAAAATTTTTCCTAAGGGACAACTGTGTCCCAAATAGTTGCAGTTTAACCATGACTTTCACCGATTTGTTTAAAACCAACATATAAAGCAACCAACAGATCTTTGAAGCTTGAGGTATCCAAATGGCCTTTCTTGCAAGTGAAAATGGAGGAGAAGGGAAGGGCAAAAGAGGATGAGGGGAAAGAATTGGTACTGAGGAAGACAGGCTTGATTGAAGATGACTGAGAGAAATGCTAAGAAAATAACTATGACCATTATTCTTTGAACATCTGCCAGTGCCTGGTCCTATGCTAAGTGAGTTACCCACATGCTCTCTTCATAGCTCCACAGTGACAGGAAGAATTCTATGGTGGCTTCCAAAATTCCTTGCCCCTGTATAATTCCAATGACTATGAATATGATAGATTTCCCTCCTGTACTGGGTTTCCTTTTACAGCACAGTTAACTGTAAGGAGATTATCTGAGTGGGCCTGGCCTCATCACATGGGTCACTTAAAGCAGCATCTAGAAGGGAAAGACAGAGAAGAAAGAGATATGGACAGAGGAGGGATTCGCCAAAGTGAGACTCTCATTGCTGGCTCTGAGGATGAAGGGACAATGGGGCAGGGGATGTGCTGAGAGTTCTGTGGTCCGTAGTCCAAGCCCCTACCAGCTGAGATTAGCCCCAGGGAGACACTTCAGTCCTCAGCTGCAGGACCTGAATTTTGCCAGCAAACTGAACACACTTGGCAGAAGACTCCAGGATCCAGGAGAGAACACAGCCTAACCACACCTTGACGGCAATGCCATGATTCCTGCACAAAGAGCCAAGAGATGCTACCTCTATGGAGCCATGATAAAAAGGTCTCATTTCAGCCACTAACCTGGTGGTGGCCAGCTACAGCAGTGGGAAACCACTTTGACTACAATAATCTTACAAAGTCAGTTGGGTCTGGTGACATGAAGTGTGTAATGGTGATGGCGATGATCAAGACAATGATAGGATGCTGACGGTACAGGGAACACATTGTACATACACTGTCACAGGTGATCCTCACGCCAAAGTGTAGAAGACGAAAGCTCATATTTTCACTGCAAAAGGAAGCCCAGGATCAGAAACTTTAATTATATCCTTGGCGCAAGCTTCTGTCATTGGTCAGATCATGGCCAGGATTCCACCTCAGAGTCTGTCTGGTCCAAGTTTTGTGTACGATTTCATTCCCCAGCACCACCTCCTATGGCCGACACTGGGCAGCAGACCAGGCTGCACAACAGACGAGTCCAGAGGCAGCCAAGAGGGTGGTCCAGGAACGGGAGCAATGTGAACACGGGCCTGGTGGCTTATGATGGGGTGAAGGGTGTGGAAAGTGAAAAAGGACAGCTTGTTGTGGATTCATGCTTTAATAGTTATGAGTTCTTGATTGCAAAGAATAGAAACTCAGCTGAACAACACTTAGGAAATAAAGGGAATTTATTACTAAAATAAAAACAAAACTAGATCATCTCACAGTATTACTAAGCCAAGGCTAAGAGTACTACCAGAATGAGCCTCAGAAACCCCTCTCCTTTCTGCTCCTTCCTGGTCAACATGCTCATTTCCCTCTGCTTCTTTCTATTTTTATCTCTCTGTTCCACCCTTCTTGTCCCCTGGTTTCTCTGGGTACCATGGTTGCCAGTAGCTTCTCCACGTATGTCATATTCTACGCTCACAGAAAGAGACAGGTGAATGATGAGCTCTGTTGGGTTTTCCAAGAACACATTCCCAGGAAAACAATCTAGTGACCCAGCAGCCTGTAGTAGGGGTCCACTCCAAGCCCAATCATGTGCATTTATGGGGTCATGTGGTTCTTGTCTGGAAGCTCACAACGCAACCACACAGAATGGAGGAAGGAAGAGAAAAATATGTAATAAAAGGATGCTGGGAAGGCCACCCCATGAGTGTCCATGACAATGGGGTAGGGCAAGAAAACCCTCAAGAGGAAAGACAGGGTCAAGGCCAAGAGATGCTTCCAGGGCCAGCTTACCTAATGACTGATTAACTGATGGGCCAAAGTCTAGGCATTGACCCATTACAAAAGACGTCCCGGGCCCCTTACATCATACTATTTAGGGGAGCAGACTGTCCTCCAGAGTTAATTCCAACCCTGAGATGGAGGGAGACTCTGGAGATGCTGGTGAAGCTATGGGTGCTCATGTTCTGCTCTAGCCTTCCTCCTGTTTCGCTTGATTCCACCAAAAGCTATCTACTACAAACACACACTGCTCCTCTTTTTGACAAGTGCTAAATCCAAGAAGATATAATCAACCACATTTTAACACATAAATAAATAAAGCTGACTGACAGACTGAGGAACTCTGACACCTCTGTAAGTACCCCTCACATTACTGGGTAGAGAATTAAAGCACATTTCATGAGAATCGCTGATTTAAGAACCTGGTGATATAGGGGATGACAAAATGAGACTCAACGTAATTTGAGAAAGGAAGGCGGCTGAAGACATTGCTAACTCTCCAGGAAGTCTTGGATGTTAGCAGTGAAACTAAAGATGGCCAAGTCCTTAATATCACCCTGATGCTGTGGCTCGCCAGTGCAGAAAGTAGTCTTTGCAATGATGGCCAGGGGAATATAGCATCTATGCAGGCACACATGATTGATCCATACGTTACATCTGCCCAGTGACAGATGTATCAAAGAAAGGCCCTCAGTTAAAGATGATACTGCAGTCACTGAATTGCATCTTGGCTCTACCCCATGGTGGTTGAGTGATCTTGAACAAGTCATTCCAACTCTCTGTGCCTCAATTTCTCTGTAGTGAAAATAATACCTACTTTGTTGTGAATATTTAGAGGTGTGATGTATCAACACAGAACAGCCTTGACACAGAGTAGATGACAAAATAGGTGCTAGCATTCCCATCTCCCATGCTTTCCGAGTGTAGCCTTTGAGGTCACATGACAGGATTTAAATCCCAGCTCCAAGATTTATTTCATTACCCTGGAGGTGCTCTAGGTCTAAAGGAAATTTTGCAACTTGGGTCTAATTCATCACCCTGATGGGCTATGGGCCGGGGATGCTCTGGAATGTGATCTTCACTATCAAAGCCTCATGTCCTCAAGGTTAACACCCAGATGGATGGAAGACCACATCCAGTAGTCCTCTGGTATGGTTTTAGATTCCAGCCATCTCCGTCCTTCACCATGCCAAACTCCCTTCCCTGTGGACTAATGCCAGAGCACAGCAGACTTTCTTCCAAACAGGCGTCATATGCCTACATGATGCTGTGGACACCACAGGAAGCCCAAGGACCCTGACCAGTGCGAGTGGCCCTGGCACCACCTCCTCATGAGAGTGCAGATAGATGTCAGCCCTGTTCCCTAAAATGCCCCACATACCCAGCCTTGTGCCTGGCACATGGTAGACACTCAAAAGTATTTGCTGAGCAAAGGAAAGAACAAGTGAATGAATTCATGAGAGGGCACTCTGTACCTGGCATTGTATCAGGGTTCTACAGTCATTCACCTCTTTAATTCTTACTATAACTGTAGAAGATAGCTGCAATTGTTATAACCATCTTACTGAGGAGAAAATGACTTGGTGATGTAAAATGACTTACCCCAGAACTCACAGCTGGAAAACTGCACTAACCCTCCTACAACTTCTTATTTGTTTCTGAGAACAGTGTAAAAGTCTTCTTACCTGATGAAGACATTATGTAGAGAATTACAGTAAATATTCATTTTTATAGTTGTTATTATTATTTGTCACCTCCTTTGGTTCTTAGGAAAACACTGAGTAGTGGAAGGGAAAAGAGTTCTTTCCATTTTTCACAGAAGTAGAAACTGAAAGAGGAATTGGGCTGAGCTATTCAAGAAAAGTATCTGGCATTACAGTCAAGGGCATCTGGGCAGACCAAGGAGATTTTAATTTGCTTAGGAATTTATTCGTCTTTGCACAACCACTTAACAGCAACCAAAATTTATTCTAAAGCAGGAAATAAACTTACCTAATTTTTTTTGCATGCATTAGTGGGAAAGAAGAATCTACTTGAGTCACGTGCAATGGCAAGTGCCTCATGTGTGGGCAAGCCAGAGTTGCAGATCTGAGCTATGGCTAACGCCTCTGCTTGCTTCTGTCCATCAGGTTTTTATTAGTCAATTGACAGACACATACCAAACACCGACAGTATGTGGGACACTGCAAGGAATTACAGAGTGGGACTCCCAGAAGGCACTCACAGCCTGGGTAGGGATCGGGAGGCACATGCATCTTGCCTCCTCTAATCTTCAAGGCAGCCTCCGGAGACTGGGGCCATTTATGCTTAGTAAGGTGCAAAGACCTACCTAAGGCCTCACAATCTGCAGGTCAAGGAGTTGGAGTTTGAACCCTGAACTCGGATTCCAGAACTGGAGTTCAGCCTCTATAGCACCATCATCACTGTCACTTAGTTTCATAGTAATCTGCTTCCTTGTCTGCTTTTCCTTGTTGACTAGATGGGTGAATTGTAAAATTGCAATTTGTATGGAGGCTAAAAATGCAATTTCTATTAATCCTTCATGCACTAATGTAGATCCAGAATCTAGGACAGTGCCAGCCACATGGTTAACACCAAATAAAAATTTATTACATGGAAAATTGAATCAAGTTTTTTATTGAGTCCCCAGGGTTTACTATGATACCTGACTTTGCATAATTTTGAAGAACCTGACAACAATGTTTATGTTTATTTTGGGGGCACTTTATTTACCAAAATCCTGTGGAGTAGGCCTCTGACTTAGTCACTTTATCTCTGAGATACAAAACACACGCAATTTAAAAGAGAGGCTTACTTTGGCTCATGGTTTCCGAAGTTTCAGTCCATGGTGGGTAGGCTCAAAGGCAGAAATGGCATGGTGGAAGGGAGTGCCACAGAGGAAAGCTGCTCACATCATGGTGCCGGAAGCAGAGAGAGAAGGGAGGATCAGGGGAGGAGATAGACCCTTTGGGGCATGCTCCATTGACTTATCTCTAACTAGGCCTGCTCTCCTAACAGCAAATCAGCGACAGCACTGTATTGTCCAATTACAGACCAAATGCCTTACCTCCAAACACATGAGGCTTTGGGGGAACACTTTCGATCTACACCATAACATCCTCCCTTTCCTATCTTGTAGGTAAGAACATAAATTTCCCAAACACTAAGGAGCTAGCTCTTGGCTAAATGCTTTCTGACAGGGAGGATAAAACTCTACCTGTGTTCTAACATCTCTCTTCTACCCAAGGCAACAGTTCGGTCTTCAAATATTTATGAGGACTAAGACATTCGAATTCCTGTTGAAGAAAGAATTCTGGCAGCAGTGGATAAAGCTACCAGGATGAGGAGACAGCAGACAGGAGAGAGAGAAGCCCTCTGATCACTGTGCTTGGTGCCATGAACTTAGTGTTCATCTCATTGAGCCCATTCCAGAGTTCAGTGGGCTGAGCTTAGGAAGGCAAAGTACTTGGCCCAAACTTAGGAAGCTGCTCCATTGTGAGCAAGGATTTGGCCAGTTAGAGCTGATACCACCTCTCAAGTCTGACAAGTCTCCAAAATCACATGGAGCTGTAAGAAGGGAAAGGAAGTGTGAACTGCCATTGTGCCCCAGTGCTCCCCGAAGGAGGAGACAGGACACACTGGCTGGACCTGAAGCAGGTGAAAAGGGAGTGGGGAGGGGAATCTAGGCAGAGACACTGCAAAGGTGTGGGACCAACAGAGAATATGTGAGTAGGGCTCTGAAGGTTTCTGTTTGGTGAGAGCAAACTTTAGGAAATTAAGTGACTCCTTTTCTTAATGCACATGAAGATCCTACAGGAATCCTCATCAAGGAAGAGAAGTGTGCTTTGTGGAAAGAGCAACGGCTTCTGAATCCGATTTGGGGTCAGTTCCTGATTCCCAGCTTCACAGCAGTGTGTCCTGCGATAAACAATAACCTCCTTGAACCTCAATTTCACAGCAAAATAAATGGTTCAGTGCACACAGTAAGTGCTCAACAACTGTTGACTTTCCTTTGTCCCTTCCCTGATCCACATTAAGTGTAGAAATAGCCAGCACATGGCCTTTTGTTCAGATTCTAAAGTTTCAGGAGCTACTGCCATCCAAGTGTGGTCACTACTCAGTTGCCCCTCTGCCCCTCAGAGAGGCAGCGTCCTGCATGTCACTGTGCACATCAACTCCCCACACCCCCTGGAGTCTCAGAGCTGGTCAGGATCAGAGAGCCCTGGGCTTGTAAATTTATGATTGATTTTTCCATATCTATTCACCACCTGGAACACTAACAGCTTATCTTTCTTGAGCCTGAATTACATTTTGACATAAAATATATTTTCATATTTATTTAGAAAAGGAAAGTGTAAATTATTGGCTACCATAAAGAGAAGGAAAGTAAGTACAAAATAAGTACAGTGATAAAAAAGAGATCATGATTAAATTATAACCAGAGATCACAGTATTGCTGCTGGATATTCTGAGCCCAGAGTGCCTTTGTTGCTTAAGAGGGAATAGAGAAGAGAAGAGAGGAGAGGAGAGAAGGGAGGGAAGAGCAGTGGCCACTAGTTAATCCTAGAGAGGTGTTAAAAATACACTATCACCGAAATGATACTTTTCCCTTAAAATCAGAAAGATGAAAATAATGAAACAGTGAAAGCTCAGCTACTCAGTGGCTCGGTGTTATCTAGTGTGCTGAGATGAACAAAATCCCCTTTCGGAAAACCACAGACCCCGCCCCCATTTTGCCCCGGAGACCGAGGTCGGCCGGGACCACAGTTCCAGGCTTCCGGTTCATTTCTCCAGGAAGCGCAGGAGCCTGGTGACACAGTGGGTCTCTCATCTCCGCCAGTATCACCCCTTAATCAATTATTGGCTGCTCCGGGGCCTCGAAGCAAAAGTTGTTTCATTATTTACAGAAGCACAGTTTTTGTTATGAGGGTGACATAACCACAGTGCGACCTTAACCAATGGAAAGACAATAAGGGAACGAGGAAACGCTACCACGAAGCCACCACGCGCTCACATGGCATTCGCTGCCAGCCTTTCTGTTTCTGTTACGTATTTATTTGCACGACTGCAACCGCAGGTGCTCAGTTTTTTAAAAACACCTCCAATGGTCTTGTCCTGTCTCCAGGGACAGAGATATGCCATCTTTAGCAACAGTCTTGGTAAGGAGTGGGTTCCTCTGTGATTATTTTTATGTGACTGTGTGTCTCAGTTTCTCCCCTTGTAAAATGGGGGTGATCCTAGTGTACAGAGAAGATGTAGGCAACATGGAGAGGAAGGACTACTCGCGGTAGAGAAAGCTAAGCCTAAAACGATCTCCAATTTTATTCTTACTCAGTTTACCTCATCTGGGCCTGGAGCTTCAAAGTTGAAACTGGCCAGGCCTCAGTAGCTTCTACCTATAGAGACCTCGTAGGGCTGACTTCTGAAAGTTGGAATCAAATCAGCTCCTCATCTAGACATCTTGGACCCTCTAGAATCTAACTTGTGGCTGTGTTTCACATGCCTTCTCCTGAGGTTTGCTCCTATGTGTAAACATATTATTCAGTTCATCATTTTGGAAAACTCTTATGCATTTCTCAAAACCCCATTCACATGTATTTTCTTAAAGAAAAACTTCACTTCTCCCTAAAACATCTCCCCTTTATATCTGCAGTCCATACCAGAATATAATGTTGCATTTAGCAAATGGCCACTAAATATGAAATAATTATGTGAATACATTTATTGGATTGAAATTACAGATGAAATCAGAAATGCCTGGCATTTCTGCCACTCTTCCCAGGCCCCCTGAGAAAGTACAGCAGTTGCTCTGAGCTAAACTTCAAAGTGATTTAGGGGTATATAGGCCTCTTATGTAACTATATCACATTCAATATATTCCTCCCCTAGTGTATGTCTCACAAATTAAGGCATATCAGAACATGTAGATGATCTCATTATTTCTAGTGACTGCATAATATTTCAGGGTGTGAACTCGTCACGATTTATTAAAGTTTCCCCAGCATCTATGATGCTATGTCCTTTCTCAAGCAGTTATGGCTTGTTTGCTTGTCCACCAGTTAAACTGAGAGTTCCTCTGGAGTAGGATCTCTATCACGTTTGTCTCAGTGGTCCATTAGCTGGAAAAATATCTGTTACATACAGAATGCCCACGGAGACTTTAGTTGGTGGATGCATGAATGAATGAATGAAGAGAAAAACCAAAGATTCCATCTAGAACCCAGATAGAGAAGTAGAAAGCCTTCCTTGCTGTTTCCTCCTCAGCCCACTGACCCTGAGAATTCAAAGTATGGCCAGTTTTCCCACACAGACTGTGGTGGCCAGGGGCCCTTGGTTCTTTTAGGGGATCCCGGCTGCTCACAGGAAGCAGATTGCTAGTCTCATTTTCCAATCCTCATGTAAACACCCACAGCCCTTTGGGCACAGGCAGAGGGGATTTAAATAAACCTAGGAAATAAATAAATAATCGCTTCCACACAACCAAATGGGAGATTTCCAATAAATCAGTTCTCAACAGGAGGGAAGGAACGAGGGGGAGGAAAATGCCCAAAGTGGCAAATTTATGAAGAAGCTGTAACATTAACGGAAATAAGAGGTCTGCAGACAGACGAGCATCCCAGCGCCAGGGTGTTGCTGGGTGTTCTTTTCTTTTACGAGGCAGTCGTGAAGTTGGAAATATAAACAATGCTTTAAATCATTACTTAGCAAGAGGGGAGCAATTTCTTTGCTTAGGCAAGCCTGATCGCTGCCGTGATAATTCTCCTGGTTTATTTGTTCTCTCTCTCCAGATGCTGAAAATATTGGATGGATTGCTCTGGGCTGTGCATTTCCCAGGGCACACGCTGTGACATCAGACTGGTTAATGGAGTGCTCCATCTCACGGTAGAGACAGTGCCCTCTCTGAAGGCTCTGCCCTTATCTGAGCTACCTCTTCCACCCAGAATGTCATCCTTTGTCTCTCTCCTAACCAACTCTGGTGACCCTTCTTCAGCTTGCAGCCCACGCCTCACCTCCAGGAAGGTGACAGAAAAGTGTATCACAGGGTGAGGAGCACCAGGCCCTGTGAGTGAGACTCACAGCTCTGGAACTCCATCCAACTGCATTGCACTTCCGGAGTCTCATTTTTACAGTTTACAAAATAAGGAGACAATTGGCATCGAGCTCATAGAGTTCATGTAAAGACAATGAGACCTTTATGAAGTACTTGCCAAAAGTCACTGCTCAAGAAACTGAATGCCGGGTATTTAGCTCAGTGGTTTTGCCGCCTGCTGCGCAAGCACAAAGACCCGAGTTTGATCCCCCATACCAAAAAAAATAAATAAATAAAAAAGAAAGAAAACATTTATTTGGGACCTGGGATTTAGCTCAGTGGTTCCACCGCCTGCCCTGCAAGCTCAAGGACCCAAGTTCAATCCCCGGTACCAAAAAAAAAAAAAAAACTGAAGTCATTGTACAAGTCATTGTTATTGTATTTTTGGTCTCCCGATGCCCTCACTGAAAGCTGAGTGGGGTATCTCCTCTATCCCCCAGCATCCTGTGACTCCCCTTCTGTGGCTGTTATTATATTGTCTCCTGGTCTTCTCTTCACCTGTACTTTCCCCAGGTGTGATCTCCAAAAGGGCCCAGTTTCTCTCCTCTATCTTATTTTGTCTACACAATGAGGAGATTAAACTAGTTAACTTTTACATTTGTTGAGATGGAGGAGAAAATGAAGTTCAAAGAGGCAGAGTGGCTTTACCAGGGTCCCCCAGGTGTGATGAAGTCCATGTATCCCTGACTAAGACTCTTTGTAGCACAGCATGATCTTGACATAAAACAGTTAACTCACATTAACTGTCTTAAGTGCTTGTTTGTTAAAAAGCCACAGAGACATTACAGGCTGAGAATGCTCCATTCAACCTGATAGTTTGGAACAAGGAGGGCAAAATGAAAATAACAGCAGCAAGTACTGGTACACCACTATGAGGTTCCTAGAACCGTGCCAACCACTTCACAAATATAGCTGATACCCCGTCCATGGTTTCAGAGACCTACACCCAGCTGTGGTCTGAATTTATTGAATGGAGAATTACAGAATGACCAACTGATTGGTTTAAATTTCATAGCATGGTTTAACCTCACGCTATTCCACACTGTCTGCCTGGAATGTGAGAATCCCTCTGATCAGCATGTCTACGCTGTATATGGTACCCATTTGTTATCACTCAGCTATGCGGTTATCCTGTCAACTGCTGCAGTATGGCAGTGTTTGTGTTCAAGTTACCTTTATCACAGTCAACCACAGCCCCAAAGTACAACAGAGTGATGCAAAAGACAGGAAAGATGAAGTCTGGTACTATATGGCAATGCTGCTGGGCGCTAGGAAAAAAATATAAAATAAATGGTGTCCTGTACTATCGGCCCACTAGGAGTTTTATCCTTCATCCATAGGGGAGCACTACTGTATGGGCTCATTTAACCCTAACCCAAACCTTAGGAGAGGGCACTGTTACCAGTCTCATGATCCGGAGGTGAGAATAGCAGAGTCAGTGTTTTGTTGAAGGTTACACTGCAGGAAGGGGCAGAACTGGGATTCAGACCGAAGTGTGTCGCTCCACAGGCTGTTCTATTAACTACCATGGAACATCACAGCCCTGTGAAATGTACACGTCGAATATATACATAAGATTAGCATTTTCTATCTCTCCTTTGACTTCCTAGGAACTACCCCCACTATTCTAGGAAAGAGTATTGAAGAAGTTTTAAGAGTCATTAGATGTTTTTCTATTTTCTAATAGACTTTGTATAGTGGCTCCAGAAAGCTAATCTTCAGACCTTTTCCAGTCTATAAATTTCCACATAGATAGATAGCCAGGTAGATAGATATAAGGTAGATAAGATGACAATGTTGCCTTTTCTAAGTAGGTATATGAATAAATATATGAATATTATGTCCTATTAATGTTAGTCACCAACATGGTGTCTCCAATTAAAAATAAAATGTAGCTAGAGCTCCAATTCCTCTTTGACCTCTAGAGGAAGCTCAAGATCCGCTCTGGCTCACTGGGCAAAATGAAGAGAACCTGGATTCCATCATGATTTGTTGATCTACTTCTTCTAATAGCAGCACCCCCGTATCCTTTACATACCCCACACACATCAGTCCCTGTGACTCATGAGGGCTGCATCTCCTCTGTCCTACCAGGAGAGAGTACCTGCCCCTGACGCAGCCAATTAGCAGGTCCAGGCTGATGCCTGCTGATCCCTACCCCAAACTGGCTGAGGACTGAGACTCAGCAGAACAAGGCCATGAGAGGCCACATGTGGGGCCATCTTGCTGGGCCTATGGGAAAGAGACCTCTCCTCACCAGCATGGCTTGTGACTATGCCATTGTCCTCCAGGAGGGGAAGGTGTGAAAGAGAACCCAGTTGACAGGGAGAAATGTACAGCCAAGAGATAAAGCAGCCAAGAAATTCCTGACGGTGCTGAATGAGCCCCAGACTCAAATAGTGGGAGGCATCCCTCGAAGTTCTCCAGTGAAAAGAAACTGGGAAGCTGGCCATGGGGTATCTCAGTAAGTAGGGTCTATGTGTAGGCCTAAGTTAGCTACATAGTTCCTTGACTGATTATTGTTTCCTGCTGTGGGGACATAATGTATTTTAAATATTTCATAAAGTTTTACGTTTCTGAGGCGAGCTGAAAAAAGGTTACATCCTTGCCCAAATATAGAGAATTTGGGGGGTTCAATGGCCTAGTTTTATATGAGAATAAAGAAATTATTAAAAAATAAACAAGGAGATTTGTGTCCTGTCTGTGGATATTTCTCCCTTTCCAAGAGGACTCTGAGGGACGCAAGACCTTGATGGCTCACAGTGTGCCATGCGTGGCATGCATTGACAGTCGAGAACAGAGCAAGCTGTGATGGATTCCTGCACAGGGATGTCCCCTCACATGATGCCCTGGATGTTTGTGCATGTTATTCCATGTAATACCCTTGTAAAACAGAACATGGCGTGTGCGTGTGTGGTGGGAGTTATGGGTGATTCTTGGATTGTGGCAGGTTGGCTGAGCAATTGCACTGTGTGGTTTTGTAGTCTCTTCTGAACAAGGTTCTTTGTGTCCTCATCAGGCTCCCGTCACTCTGTCGCCAGTTAGAAGGTAGAGCCAAGCCACATGACAGATGGAAAAAGTATGTTGGCCCCAGCAGGCCCACTCCTGGCTCGTTCAGGCTCCCATCCTAGTTTTTCTTTCTGGTTTGGCTCCCATCGTTAATATTTTATGTATCATTATAGGCTACCTCACATCCTTTCTGGAACAAGAGCTCATATAAAATGATTAGGCAACAGAATGACCAAATACACAGCTAGAGGGAGATGGTCCAGGCCTGGGGGCAGGGAGGATTCTGCCACAGCTAAGTACACGTGCCTGTCACAGAGGTGTGTTCTGATGAGGGTATTTCCATCTGAGTCTTTACACAGCCCACTGCGAACTGAAGGATTTTCATCACTATATTCATATACATGAGAAGGATGCGTGAAATTGTTCTACTCACAGGTACATCAGCCCTTTCAAGTTTTCTGGCTCTTTCTTAGAGAATTCTGTAGACGGTTTGTGTTGGTTGGTGTGAATCTCTGAGAGAGTTTATCCTTTGCTTCTCTCCACGCTGCTGTGTACCACGCCAGGTGCAATCAACATTTTCTGTAGCAAGGTCGCAGGGTTTTCCTTTAGCATGCCCCCCTCTGAAAGTTACTAACAGTCCTCTTTTAGTCACAGCTCTCACATTCAGTGAGTGACCATGGTCCAGGAGAAACACCAACCTCCCGCTGGCTCACTCTCACCTTTATCCCTGGCTACTAGGAGGCCAGCCCATTCATTTCACCACCTCACCAGAGGACTGTGACACTGTCCCTGGAAGAGCACCTTCTGCTTCATCAGAGGGGGCTCCTACTGGGCTCTTCCCACTCATTTGTGAAATTCAGCCACTCGTCCCTTTCGGCACGAACCTGTATGTATGGGAGGTATTCTGTGTCCTGGGAATTGTGATGGGGGATCAAACTCCACCTCATGCCCAGTTCTCTTTCCAAAGTAATATGGGTGCACTCCCAGAAAGAAAAGACCCAACTCCTAGCTCTGGGTCTAGTTGCTGATCTCAGACAGGTCACCTGCTCTGGGTTTTAGGGTCTTTCTCTACAAAGTAGAGTGATGATTATACCTTCAAAGAGTCAGGAGAATTAGATGGCATAGTGGATGACAAAAGCCCAGAAAACTGCTTGTTACTGGAGTAACTAAGCACCTACTGTGTGCTAGGCACTGGTAGGTACTGACGTTATCCCATTTTACCAAAGAAAAGACTGAAGCACAGAGAATAGAGGGCCAAATTTGTGCTGCTATTCAATGTGAGCATCAAGTTTGCACTTGGGCTGGGGTCTTCAGGAATAATCCGCTGTCCTGCAGCTCCTGGAACTGCAACGGCTCTCAGTCACTGGGGTCATATTCTCCCTTGGCCTCTCTTTTCCTTTGCTACACACTTCGTGTGCCTTTACCTCTCCTCAGTGGGCTTAGAGAAGAGGTCTATGAAAAACACCTTGCATGTTACATAACCATTCAGTTTTTCTCTTGGCTTCCACTTCACTGCTACTAAGAATATAAAGCACACAGAGAACCCAACTATGATCAATTTTACATTGACCTAGAAAATTTTCCATTTATTGCTGGCCTGTGAGCAGCACCTCCAATCATGCGCAGTGCAAAGTGATCTCCTCCTCCACTTTGAAGCCACTAAGGACCCCCCACAGGCCTCCTCTGTGACCCCCATTCTGGAATTCAGGTAAGTTAAAAGCTCAGGTGGAGAGAGCAGATGGGAGCTATTCCTATCAAGGAGATGCAGTGGGCAGGCTCTGACAGGCCAAAGCGCCTAAATATTTAAGACTCTGTTGATAAATGTGTGGCCCGTGGACAGGCATTACCTATGAAGTTGCTAAAAATACAGATACTCAGGACCCACCCCTACTGACTGAGTGGGAATCTGAATTGTAAACAGATCTATATGCCCATAGAAGTGAAGAGTGCTATTCTAGGGAAAGAGGAGAGGGCTGCCTGGAATGAACAGGGGAATGAATATCCTACTGATAGCCTGGCAATGGGGAGCAGGTGCTTTCTACTTTATGCAAATGAGTCATCAGTGAGTAAGGAATACAGGAATTACAGAGTCCTTCAAGGAGCATACTAGCAATTTAAAAAACCATATGCACAGACAAATTAGAGTAAAGATAATACATAAAGTGAGGCATACCAACTTATTTCCTGAGAAAGCTAGTCTGATCATAGAATAGTTGGATACCTTATCACAGTGTATATCTCTGTTGATGCTTTTGGGACATTCTATTTTGATTACATGTGTTTCTCTCCTTTAGACTGTGAGCTCTTTGAGAGCATAAATCATTCCTTGTTGCATTCCACAAGGCTGACAATAAAAATTTTAAGAATGGATGTATAAATATATGCATCAATAGATGAATGAATAAGGAAAATGTAGTATTTATACACAATGGAGTACTATGCTACCATAAAGAAAGATAATGATGAGATAGGTAAATAGATGCAACCTGAGAACATAATGTTAAGTGAAATAAGTCTACACAAGTTCAAATATCATGTGGTTGCTCTTATTTGAAATACACACACACGAACAAAGAGCAAAATAGAAAAGAAATAAATAGGAAATAGGAGAAATTCAAATACTTCACCACATTACATATTATGTTGCTCCCAAAATCATTCAATATATATGCTAATTTGTTTCATTTATACTACTAGTTTATCTTAGTTTATTAAAAAGAAAATTGTGTGCTATTATCTGTTTATTTTTTTTTGTAAGAATCATTTTGGTTTATATCTTATACTCTGAGTAACTATTTTGAAGATAATGATATATATTGCATTAACTATTGGTATTCTCTATTTTGTTATGAAAATTTATTTTTTCATAAACTAAAATTAAAAAAATGTGTTAATAAAAAATAAAAACTGAAAAAATAAGTGAATGGAAATGATTGTTTAGGGATGGCAGAGTAAGGACTTCCTAATGTTCTGTCTTTGATAAAAGCAACAACAATCAAACTTTTCAGACCTTTGAAAATTAACTGAAACCTAGCAAAGTATGGGAGAGTTTAAGAAAATTGGTTGAATTGCTAAGAACTATGAGCTGTGTTCCATTTTAATCTGCCTTTGTTCTATTCTTCTCTCCCCAGGCCGACGATAGTCCTAAAAACCAACAGCCCCACAAATTGCAGTGAAAACCAGCAGCCCAGCAGCCTCTAGAGATGACAAGTGAAGTCCAAGGTCCTCCAAAGCCCAATTCCCAAGTTGCTGTCATTAGTTTGTCTGGCAGTTCCCTGTAAATCCCCACTTGTTGGGTTTGTCTTCATTTGGCCTGATTCAGAGTTTGCACAATGAGAACAGACTTTTCCCCATAGGAGCTTGTTGAAGACAATTAGTGGCAATTGCTAAACATTGTAGCTACCTGAAGTCATAGTAAGAGTTTGGAAAAACAAGTTAATTAAAAAATTTAACAGGAAATCTGTGTTACATGGGCTCCTACCTATTTTGAAGAATCTAGAAAACTAAACACATACATAAGGCTGTGAATATGTCCATGGTTGTGTTGTGTATGTCAAAGAAAGATCCAAGAAGGCCCTAGGCTCACATCTTGATGATTTAAGGCTCTGTCCACAGAGGAATTGAACACTAAAGCAGAGGTGTCAGCCACCCGGTTGAGCAACACTGTCACACAGAACCCTCAGCAAAGACTGAGAGAGTTACTGGCCCAGAAGTGAAGGGAATCCTTAAGCTGACCACTACGTGAACTTAACAGAGACTTAAGTGGCCAGGCCTGACAAGGAATGCAGACTTTGTAGGATTAAGGAAATTCACTAAGTGAATGTCAGAAACACCAATAAATGTGGAAGAGGGTCTGCTTTCTAGACTTGCACATTTTAATATTTAAATGTCCAGTTTCCAAAAAATGAGCTAGGAAGAGAGACAATGAAGTATTACTCATATACAGGGAAAAACAATCAACAGAAGCCCAGAAACCCTTTAGAAGCACAGATGTAGGACTAATTAGATGAAGATTTTAACTCTGTTATTTTAAACATGCTTAAAAATATAGCATAGACTATGTACAAATAACCAAAGAAAATATGAAAATAGTCTCTCATCAAATGGAAGATGTTCATAAAGAGAATTTATGTGAAAATAAAAAAAGAAAAGGACATTGTGTGAAATGAAAAACTCATAGAAAAACTCAACATCATGTTTGAGTGGCAGAATAAAGAAATGTACCTTGAAGACAAGTCAAATGAGATTTTTAAGTATGAGTAACAGAAAAAATAGTGAAATAAGATGAGCAGAACCTGACGGATCTGTGATGCACCATCAAGTGTACCAACTCATGAATAGTGAAAGTTCCAGAGAGAAAGAAGTCAGAGAAAGGGAACAAGTGTTTGAAGAAACATGGCTGAAAACTTCCCAGACTTAAAGAAAATATTATTAAGCTAAACACTAAAGAAGCTCAGTGAAGTTCCAAGGGATAAGCTCAGTGAACCATAGATAGCTCCCTCACAATCAAACTCTCATTGGTCAAAGACAAAGAGAATTTTGAAAGCAGCAAGACAGAAGCAGGATCATAAACAAGGGAGCCTCAATAAGTTTTACAGCTGATTTCTCATCAGAAACTATGGAGGCCAGAAGAGAGTAGGATTACGTATGTAAAGAGTTGGAAGAAACATGCTATCAACTAAGGATTCTGTA
The DNA here is from genome assembly GCF_000247695.1 of Heterocephalus glaber. Next base: position 23,648,187 of record NW_004624735.1, on the reverse strand, counting down.
TTCAGCAAAATCATCTTTAAAAATAAAAGAGAAATTCCTAGACTAAGATGGACAAACAAAAAGAAAAACCCCAGAACTTGTTGCTTGGAGATCTATTCTTCAGGAAATGCTAAACAGAGCCTTTCTAGTTGAAAGGAAAAGGCACTAGACAGTAACTTAAATCAGCAGAAAGAGATGATAGTAGCATTAAAGGGAATTACCTAGTTCAAAAATAGATCACATTGTAAATATTTTTATTTATAGCTTTTTCTCTCTAGGTGATCTAAAGAACAATTATGTAAAGCAATAATTATAAATCTATGTCCACAGACATACAGTATACAAAGATGTTATCTGTGCGACAGTAGTAGCACAGAGGAGCAGTGGACCTATAAAGAAGCATAGTCCCTTTTGTAAACTGTTAAAATTAAGCTAATATTAATATGAATAAAAATATTCTAAATTAAGAACTTAATTGTAATCCCCAGGAAATAATTCAAAAATTAGTTAAAGAAGTAACAAGGGGATTAAAGAAGCGTACCAGAAAATATTTATTTAATATAAAATAAACAGTAATAGAAGAAAAGAGTAACGAAAAAGATTTAAACATATAGAAAACACAGAGCAAAAGAGTAGATGCAAAGCCTGCAGTATCAGTTATATTAAATATATATGGATTAAGCCCCACAGCAGAGATTGGCAGAATAAAAAAAAGAAATGGCTGAACTGTATGCTATTGACAAGAGACATCCTTTAGATTTAAAGACACAAATAGGACAACTATAACATGCTGAAAAGGGCATACCATGAAAAAAATGACCAATAGTGATCTGGGGTAGCTATACAGTTATGATACAACATACACTTGAAGATACAATTTATTATTATATATCCAAAGAAAAGTGTTTTATAATGATAAAAGAGTCAATCAAATAGAAACACATAACAATTATAAGCATATATGTAATTAATAACAGATTCCCAAAATACATGAAGCAAGTTAAGATAGAATTGAAGGAAGAAATTCACAATGCATCAACAATACTTCATAGTCTATATTCCAACTAAAGATATAATGACACCAGTAAAGACAACTACTCCATATTCAATTATGGCTAGAACAACTAGTTGGGAGATTAACAATGAACTACAAGTCTTTGTATAACAGCATAAGCCACATAGACTTGACAGACATGTACAGAACACTCCACCCAACAATAGCAGAATATACAGTCTTCCCAAGTACACATGGAACATTTCCCAGGATACACCATATGCTGGGTTGTAAAACAAGTTAGAAATCTAAAAAAATTGGAACCATACACAATATGTTCTTTAATCACAATGCAACAAAATTACCAATCAATAATAGAAAGAAATTTGGAAAACTTGTAAATACATAGAAATTAATAAAATGGTAAGTAATGAGGTAGTTAAAGATGAAATCATAGGGGAGTTTAGAAATACTCTGAAACAAATAAAATCAAAAACATAACACCATACCAAAACTTACTAGATAGAGCAAAACAGTTATTTTAAAAGAAATTTATGGGGCTGGGGATTTAGCTCAGTGGTTCCGCCGCTTGTGTTGCAAGCCTAAGGTCCCAAGTTCAATGCCCAGTACCAAAA
>NW_004624735.1:23616447-23633322 GCF_000247695.1 Heterocephalus glaber | reverse complement strand
CATTTCCCTTTGGGGTTGCTGTAGGTGACCTGGAAGTCTGGTTTTGAGACTTATTTATGTGTTTTCTCATTTTGACTGGGGCGGGGGGCTGTTAGCACCTGCAGGGATTACCTCCTCTGAGCTGGGTGAGGTGTGACAGGGGCTGCGAGTAGCAGTAGGGATGGTGGCCCAAAAGCCCTTTCCTGTGGGCTGGGAGCAGCCGGAGGGATGGTGGCTGGGAAACCCCTTCCTCTGGACCAAGAGCAGTGGGATGGTGGCTCAGAAGCCCCTTCCTCTGGGCCAGGAGCTGCGGGACAGAAGGTGGCCCAAAAGCCCTTTCCTCTGGGCTAGGAGTAGCAGGAGTGATGGTGACCAGGAAGCCCCTTCCTCTGGACCAGGAGCAGTGGGATGTCGGCTCAGAAGCCCCTACCTCTGGGCCAGGAAGAGTGGGACTCAGTACCTTGGTCTGGTGGTGTGGTGTCCTCTGCGTATTTGTAGTGTGGAATCAGGTGGCTGCCTGTCTGCAGCGGGGTGATTCGGTGTCTTCTGCATGACTCCAGACCTGGGTAGGGTGTGCACAGACCTGCCTGTCTGCAGCGGGCTGATTTGGCATGTGTTCAGCGCGACTGGGGACCTCGGTAAGGTCCCCATCACTGATCTTTATACTATGTCCACTGGTTTGTCTTTTCCAGAATGCCATATTTGGGAAGCATATAATCTGTACCCTTTTCAGATTGGCTTCTTTCTTTTAGTAATATGCGTTTGTTTCTTTCGTGTCTTTGCACGTCTTGATGACTCATTTCTATTTAGTGTTGAGTAATAGTCTACTGACTGGATGTAACTGTATTTACTTATCAATTCTGAACATCTTGGATGCTTCCAAGATTTAGCAATTATGAGTAAAGCTGCTATCCATACACAGAGTTTTGTATGGATGTAAGTGTTCACCTCCTTTGCGTGAACACCAAGGTGCGTAATTGCTGGATCATATGGTGAGTGTACATTTTGTTCTGTAAGGGACTGGCAAACTGTGTTCCCAGACTGTACCATGTTGCATTCCCATTTTGCATAAATGAGAGAATTTCTGGTGTTCCATACCCTTACCAGCATTTTAGGTTGATGCTGAATGTGTTCTTGATTTTGGCATTTCTAATAGGCTTGTAGGAGTGTCTTATTATTGTTTAAATTTGCATTCCTCTGATGCAATATGTGCACATATGTAATGTGGACCATGTTTCCATATGCTTATTTGCCATTGGTACACCATTGGTGTGGCGTCTACTCAGATCTTTGGCTTATTTTTAAAAACAAGTTACTTGTGTTCTTATTGATGAGTTTTAAATGATCATTGTCTATTTAGGATAACAGTGCTTTACCTGGTATGTCTTTTGCAAATATTTACACCCTGTCTGTGGCTTATCTTTTTACTCTCTTGAATCAGAATGTTTTAATTTTAATAATGTCCAGCTTCTTTTTATTTCATGCATCATGCCTTTAGTGTTGCATCTAGAAAGCCATCACCATACATAAAGTCATGGAGTTTTTCTCCTATTCCCTTGTAGGAAGGAATTTTCCAGGAATTTTAGTTTTATGGTTTACCCTTAGACCTGTGATCCATTTTCAGTTAATTGCTATGAAGGGTGTACAATCTTGCCTAGATTTCTTTCTCTGGCATGTGGTTGCCCAGTTGTTGCAACATCATTAGTGGAAATGACTATATTTTCTTCCTTGTGTTGCCTTTGCTAGAAGCTGCACTTTTAACAAAGCTCTCGCAGCAATTTGTGTATATTTGGAAAAGCACTGTTTTCTGCACATTCACTCATTGTTATTCATGAGCTCTGAAACAGCCAAGTCCATACTCCCTGTCACCTGTCACTGGCTGGACCTTACAACAAAGAGAAATCGACTCTTATTTACAGCAGCTAGCACTGCCTTCAGTAAGTCCCATTGCACTGGAGGCCTCTTGAAGACAAGGGCAGCCTCAGAAATCCTTGCTTGCTTCTCTGCTCCCACTCCTCCTCTCTCCGGTGAGACTCTGGATCAAAAGCTGACTCAGAGCAGGGGCTCCGTACAGACCTGCTGAAGCACATTTCTGTCTTTGTGCTCTCAGCCACCATCAAAGGGTTTGGGGTAAGGTGAAGGATGCTGCTCCCTCCCCAGACCACATCTCTCCAACAGAAGTGGTGTGTATAGTTTGATCACCATCTCCAAAGTGCTTAGATTTGTCAAGTAGTTTCCAAGTGGCCTATTTTCTTTTCTTTTGGTACCAGGCATCGAACTCAGGTACTTTTGCTTGCACAGTAGGAGGCGAAACCACTGAGCTAAATCTTTGGCCCAAGTGACCTATTTTCTACAGGAACCACTTCCTCTAGCTTTCTTACTTTTTTACTTAACAAATGCAGTTTCCCTAAGGTTTCTAAGCTTATGGTTTTTCTAAAAAAAAAAAATAAGCAGACTTGATTACTCAGCTTTGCTAAGGTAATCAAAGAAAACTTTAACTACTGCCTCCCATTATAACTCTAGCACTGGATGTGGACACCACCAGACTGGAAATTGGTGGTTGGGAAAAGGCTATTAAAAAAAATACCAAGCTATCAATTCTCCAATTTCCAGCTGAAAGAAAACCTTCATGTGCAGGGAACCCTAAGAATAGGCATGTTACTGCAGAAATCAGCACATTTTCGTTTCCAAATGGGTTCACCTGACGCTATCCTTCTACAAAATGCAGACCAAAGAAGACAAATCCCACCCCCTTCCTTTAACTCAGGTGTGTGAGACTTTGAGCCTCTTTATACCTCCATCTCTCCATTTGTAATAAGATGTGAACACAAGGACTGAGAGCTACAGACTGTTGCTCAAATCCTGTCTGGTGCCTGTTTTTATAAATAAAGTTTTATTGGAACACAACCAGGCCCATTCTTCTAAGTGTCTGCTATTTTGTGTACTTTACAAGGTAGAGTAGAGAAGCCCCAACAGAGACCCATCAAGTCTCAAACTTCTCCTCTAGGCTTCAGAAATATTTGCCAGCATGTTTTTCAAAAAGAATATCTTTACAAAGTATTTCTTCAAAGGAACAATTTGCTAGCCCCTGGACTGCACTCTTTCGAGTCTTAAAGTTTATATTTATTCATTCATGCTAAATTTGAATGACTGAGGTGGGACCTGAAGCTATTCTTTTTCACAACTTCCCCAAGAGATTTGTCTGCAGTCTGCACATTAACTTCTGAGAAATGCAGTACTGGAAACTGTGTCACAGTAAATTGTGAAAGACTTAGAGGCCAAGTAAAGACAAGGAGTGACAGGATGCTAGGTTTCAACATCTACTGTGCTTTGCTTACGAGCAAGGTTAACTTTCTTAGGCACTGCAGATGGAGACAGAATGACTTGAACACTTTCACTGTTACCCTAAAGCTTACATTGCACCCATGAAACTTTAGGGGTCCTATGTACCCCAAGGAAGCACCATTCCCCAGGGCCGGTGTCAGTTTCTGTCATGGAGCAGACAAAGGTCTTACTTTGTCACTGACTGTTACCTAAACACAGAATGAAACCTACATTGTTGAGAAGTGGCAGAACTGGCCAAAAGGCTCAATGAGCATGCTTTAAAATATGTGTGTCATATTGGCTAGAGCCAAGAAAAATACAAGCCTCTTCTATGACCCTGTGACCTTTTCTGTCTGGTTTTATTTGATTCTTCCTAAAATCTCTTGGTGTTTCTGCAGCTCAGCTTCCTTCTCCAGTAGCCACAGGTTCTAAGTGTTTCTGTTCTGGTATCATCCCTTGGTCTGTTCTTCCCAGTGAGTTGTCTCATCTTTAACTCTTGCTCCTACTATAGAATTAACACTGTTTTGCTGGTTTGTGGCCTTTTCAAATCTGTTTGGAAAGTTGAACTTGAAAAAGAGTTTAGTAAGTATACTGTAATGACTACAGTTAAAATATGCTCTAAATACAAATGTTGCCACTGTATCTTCTACTCCGGAGTTGCCTAACCCTGGGATGCTGATTTGCCTTCCTGATGGAGAAAGAAGACTGAGTGATTCACTACACCTGGATGAATCACAGATGAAAACACACAGCCCCAGAGGTGTGACGTTAGCAGGATGGGACTGGAACAGACTTGGCTTTGTTGTCACCCTGACCTGGATGCCAACCTGATTCATCTCTCTCCAGCTCTGGGGAACTACCTGGGGCCTCATGTTGACCCCTGTAAGCCTCAATTTCTTGATGTGAAACTGGGGAGAGTAGCATAGCAAAATGCCTGCATGGTGCTGACACAAAGTGGGCTCAAAGTAACTGACTACCTGTGACAGTGTTGTAGGAACTCTTAGGAGTCAGAGCAGGTGGCTGCCTGCAAGGTGAGGGTGGAGCCCAGTCTGTGACCACTGGACACAGGATTGGTCCATAGGTCTACAGACTTAAGTCTGCCACCACTTATGTGGCCAGAAGACAGAGTTAGAATCTCTGGCTCTCTTCCAGCTCGGGCCAGGGACTGAGCTCCATGGCATGTCCATGGTTCATCCACTAAATGAGAACAACCAGAGCTAGAAGGGTTTCTGGGATGATCAAGCAGCCTCACCCTTCCTGCAGAATCCAGGGCTCGCTTCTCTGGGCCTCACTGTAGCTGGAACTTATTTCCATCCTGTTTATGTTGATCTCATTCATTCCTGAGATGCTGATGGCTTGTGAGGTGATTGTGTGTGATCCAGCCTGGCTCAGGTCTGCCTTCAAGGACCTCGAGTCCAGCAGCACAGAGATATGTCAAGGAATAAATGAACATCAACCGTGAAACGTGTGCTGGGGCTGGAAGGTGGGCAGCTGTTAGGTAAGAGGTGGCTGAGGGCTGGCGTCTGGAGGGTGAGAAGGAGCCACCATATGGGCTAAGTGCCTGTGATGAGTGTGTCCCTGCGTAGAGGCACTGAGGTCCAGAGGACACTGTGAGTCTGGAAGGAAAAGCAAAGACAGCTGCCACTCCACTGGAGTGAGGAGTGCAAGGAAAGGGCAGGAAGCGAAAGGCTGAGAGGGAGCCAGCACCACACCAGACAGAAGGGTGGTTCCCAGGTAAGGGTGTGGGTTTAACTGGGAGTGGGAATGGAGGGGTGGGCTGTTGGGGGGCTCTAAGTAGAATCAGGACCGCAGTCCTTTTCATTTTAATAATAATTTTGGAGTGACATTTGTTGAGGGCAGGGTGAGAATCCCAGTTTTCTTTGCATTCCCAGGCAGGCCCAATAGCCAACACATAGTAGTCACTCAATAAAAACCTACAGAATGAGTGAACCAATGAAAAGAAAATGAGCCATATGGGAAAATGCTGTCTAAACTACAACACATCAGAAATGGAATGAGTGGTTGCCATTATTTAAATATTACTCTCATGTCCTTTCAAATCAAATAGAAGCAAATTCTGTGGACTTACTGCGTGAGCCCCGGGGTGGGGGAATCGAACCAGTGATACTGGAGGAGTTCCAGGCACAGCTGGTTTTCCATTCAGTATCCCTGTGACTATCAGCAACGGGCAAATTCCAGACTTTGGGAGCTGGAAAGAGCTGTGAGGATTGTTCACCCCACTTGGGCGCCCAGCACATGTCTCACGGGACTTCCCTGGACATTCTGTACATCAACTCACTGGGGCACAAGCAGGGCCTCCCTTTGGGGCCACCAGCTGAGCCCAGACACTGAAACTAGAACACTGCTGCTCCTGCCTGCGACTTACTGAGCCCCTGTGCTCAGCTGAGCTGCGCAGCAGCGGCAGCCTGTGGTAGACACAGGACAGGCCAGCCTTCCATCCCAGCCCCATCTCTAAACAAGTGAGGTGAACCACAAGGAACTTCAGTTTATTTTTATGCTTTAGTGCTGATTTTGGCAGCACATATACTAAAATTATTTTCATGGTTTATTGGTAGAAGTGAACTTAATGCTAGCAGTTATGTTTATTGTGCTCCCATCAGAAATGGTCCTTAACACTTTAAGTCACTTATCTTATTCAGTGATGCCCACTCCAAGGGTAGGGTGTGTTTTGGGATATTGTGTGTGTGTGTGTGTGTCTGTGTGTGTGTGTGTGTGCGGTACTGGGGAGATACATCCTCAGCCTTCTATTTTTTAAGACAGGAGCTTGCTAAATTTCTGGGTTGCCCAGGCTGGACTCAAACTTGCAATCCTCCTTCCTCAGCCTCCTAGAGTGCTGGGTCATTGGATGTGCCACCATTGCTACCGTCTGTGGGTTGTAAAGAGAAGGAAATGGAGGAGTGAGAGGGAGCTGCTACACAGAAAGCATGTGGAGAGGACTACAGAGCTGTCACCAGACCCCTGGTTTCCAGAGAGCTGGAGCCATTGAGCTCCCCCATCCAGCCACAGCATCTTACTCAGAGCTTCAGTGGTAGGAGGTTCACCCCCAACATGGTAACCTGTATTGTAGATCCAGACAGAGATGCATGTTTAAAACTACTTCCTGCAAAACCTCCTCTCACTTCCCCCTGGACCTTGTCCTCAGGCCACACCTGCGTTATTGTAAAACATCAGAACAGCCTTTGTAGTCCGTGGTTGATACCAGCAGCTCCAAGAATGAGTGTAGGAAAGAGTGTGTTCCTGATCGAGAACTTGCAGGGCCAGGCTGGGTCCCCTGCCACCACCTGGACTGGGTGATGGGAGTCCCTCAAGCCCTGAGAGTCCATGTCCTCATTGAGAGAGCAGGGAAGATTGACACATAAGGTCAATGATGTCATGGCAGCGTGCAAGCCCAGGCCATCATCGTGTGTGTGCTGGGATCAGATCCTGAAGGACCCTCCAGTTGTCTCCTTCTCTTAGCACACACAGAACCAGCTGAACACATCAGTGCATATACAACTTATCATGGAAGAAAAATGTGACAGAAAGAGATTGCAAAAGGCAAAAAAAGATAAAATAAATAATGCGTTTCAAAAAAGGAAATGAAAAGCTTTATTGAAGTTTACTATGTGTTAAGCAGTGGTGTCTGCTGTCTGTGGCTTGGATCTAACATGTCCCCCAAAAGGCTCACTGTGTTGAAGGCTGGGTCCCCAATGTAGCAGTGCTCAGAGTAGAGCTTTTAGAGCCAGCCACGTTAGCACACACTTGTAATCCCAGCATTCCGGGAGGCTGAAGCATGAAGGTCACAAGGTCAAGCCCAACCTGCACAATTTAGAGATTTAGAAAGTCTCTGTCTCAAAATTTAAAGCAAACAAACAAATAAAAAGGGGCTAGGATGTAGTTCAGTGTGTATGCCCAAGGTTCAATCCTTAGTATTTCAAAAAAAAAAGATGGAGCTCTTTGGAAGTGGATGGATCATAGGGTGCTAACCTCATCAATGCATTAATCCATGGATGGACTGAGCTCTTCAGAGGTGGGGCCTAGCTAAAGGGAATGAGTCATGGAAGTGTGACCTTGGAGACTATAGCTTGTCTTTGGCCCCTTCCTCCATGACTCTGTCTCTCTACTTCCTGGCTTCCATGAAGTGAGCAGCTTTTCTCTGCTGATTGCTTCAGCCATGTTGTTTCGGCCTTGCCAAGGGCCCTAAAGCAATGGAGCTGTCTGACCATGGACTGAAGCCTCTGAAACCATGAACCAAAATGAACCTTCCAAACTTAGAGGCGATTTACATCAAGTATTTTCTCACAGTGACAGAAAGCTGACTAACACACCACTTTTGTGTTTGTCTTTTAAACTGATTTTTAAAGATTACTGGACATACATTTGTACATATTTATGAGGTATAGTAGAATAATTGGATACATGTTTACAATGTGAAATGATCAAATCAGAGGTAATTAGCATTTTCAGCTCTGCAACATTTATGATTTCTGTGTCCTGGGAAATGTCAAATTCTCATCTCCTAGGATATTTTGAAATATACTACAGATAGTATCATAGATTGTTGTAGACTATAGTGACCTCCCTGTGCAATAAAACACTAAGACTAATTCCTCCATTCTAACAGTATTTGCCATGCATAATTCAGCTTCTCTCAGTCTCCTGGCTCCCATTTTCCTGGCCTTGAGTGATTCTATCATACTTTAGTTCTTTGAGGTCAATATTTTCAGGTGTCACTTCTGGGTAAAAATGCCACTTTTGTATTTTCTATTCTAAATTTACAACCTCTAAACTTGATATCATTAATCACAGTTCACAGATGGAAAAAAGGGGGGATTCAGAGATGTTAAGCAACTTCCCCAAAGTCACATAGCTTTTAAGCATCACATTCAAACTCAAGACTCATGACCCAAATCCAGTCCTCTTTCCACTCTCCATCTTTTACCCCAACATCTGGCCATGCCAATGTTATTCAGTGTTTCCTGAGTTTTGGAGTAAGTACGGATAGTGCTCAGTATTGCAGATAGACACACAGGACCACCAGAGACTCACATGTGCAGAGTAGATCCTCACAAGTCTTAGAGAAGGAACAGAGAGAAGTCCAAATTAACCCCAAGGAGGACTCAGGAGAGAGAGGGAATACCGGCTGGGGAAACAGATTTTTGCATGTCTTTTCACAAAATCTAAAAACTACTATCATCTACAAGTCATATTTTTTCCTAACACATGCAAGGGCACCCTGCTGAGCAGGAACCAGAGCAGATGGATGAGTTCGCAGGCAGGCGGAAGAGTGGCTGGAGAAGTCCCTGCTGACAATCTCCAAAGGACCAGCCCTGCAGGCACTCGCACCCTACCCCAGCTTTGGGCTGTGCTGAATCCCTTCCTGGGAGTCTTTGGACCTCTGACCCATCTTGTTCTCTGGAGGCTGGGGTGTATGCAGGTTTGTTTGTTTTGTTTTTTCTTCTTATAATGAGAAACCTGTTCTCTCTCTCTCTCTCTCTCTCTCTCTCTCTCTCCCCTCCCTCTCTCTCTCTCTCTCTCTCTCTCTCTCTCTCTCTCTCTCTCTCCCCTCCCTCTCTCTCTCTCCCTCTTTTTGTTTTTCTTTGGTATCCCACAAGTGCCTCATTTTCACTTAGTGTCATTCCTCTGTGAAGGTCAGGGACTTACTCAAGGCCACAGAACTGGATTCAAAGAATTCAGGAGGAGACAATCCCACCAAAATTCATCTGTCCTCAAAGACCATGAGATTCAGCTATGTGTGGTGGTGCACACAGGTAATCCTGGCACTCTGGGAAATTGAGTCTGATGGGTTGTGAGTTTGAGCCCACTCTGGCAACTTAGCAATTTAGTGAGACTCTGACTCAAAAAATAAAAAGGGCTGGTGATGTAGCTTAGTTCAAAGACTCTGGGTTCAATCCGCAGTACAGCAACAAAAAGAGCACAAAAAAGGCTACATGATTCAGAGTAACCCAGCACCTCCCTATAAACAGAACAACAGAACATCCCCATTCTGTCCTAAGATTTACAGCTGGGACACAGGATATCAGCTTCTCAAACATAGGATGCTTTCATGTAGGATAACATGACTGATAAAAAAATTAATATACAAAGTAGAGACATAGACCCCAGTAGCATTTCTAATTTGGGCTGCAATGTGGTTCTGTGCTTTCTATGGTCAAAGCAAAAGGAAGAAAGAGAAATAAAGGAAGAAAGAAGTGGGGGAGGGAGAGGGAGAGGGATGGGAGGGAGGGAGGGAGAGAGAGAGGGAGGTTAGATACATATATGGACAGAAAGAGAGGAGAAGAGAGGAGACTAGAAAGCTAGAAAGGAGAAGTGTTTTATGGAAACTGCACCAGGATCCTACTGTGCCATCTAAATGAGGGAAAGCCAAAAGCATTTCCTCTAAAATCAGGAACAAGATGAGGTCGTTCACTCTCTCCACTTCCTTTCAATATGCTGTGCTACTTAAAATGTTTAAAAGAGCAATGAGGTAAGAGAAAGAAATAAAAGGATGTGAATAGGAAGGACGAAGTCAAACTATTTTTATGTGCAAAAAAAAAGACTTGCTCCTTCAAAAAGAAGACCTGAAAACTCTACCAGAAGACTTAGAACTAATCAACTCAGTAATGTGACAAGTCATACACACACACATGCACACACTCACACACACACAGTGTTCTTGTATACCAACAATAAAAGGTACCAGAAAGACGACTTCATTCACTATAGTTTCAAAATTAAATACCTAGGAATTAACCCAACCGAGAAAATGAAAAACCTCTATAACAAAAATTATAGCTTTCTGAGATTGAAGAGAACATTGGAAAATGGAAACACACCCCCTGTTCCTGAAGAGGTAGAACCAGTACTATTAAAATGGCCATATTACCAAAATGATATACAGATTTAATGCAATTCCAATAAAAATACCAACAGAATTCTTCACAGAGCTAGAAAAACAATCTTAAAATTTATATAGAACCAGAAGAGACCCAGAATAGCCAAAGAAATCCTAAGCAACAAGAGCAAAGCAGGAACTCTTAGAGTCCAATATTTCAAGTTATACTATAAAGCTACAGTAATAGAACAGCACGGTACTGACACAAAAACAGACATGTTGACCCATGGAATAAAACTGAGAATGCAGAAGCCACTCCATGCACCTCCACCCATTGAATTTTTGACAAAGGGGCTAAAAGGGGGCCCAAGAAAAAATAGCCTCTTTAATAAATGGTGTTCAGAAAACTGGTTATCCTCATGCAGAACAATGAGTCTGGACCCAAATCTCACAATTAAAATAGATGAAAGACCTACACATAAAAGCAGAAACACCGAATATTCCAAGAGATAAAATAGATAAAACTCTTGAAGACATAAGCATGAGAAATGACATTCTGAACAGAACTCCAATTGCACAAGAAATAATACCAATAATCAACAAATGTGATTATATCATATTAAAAAGCTTCTGCACAGCAAAGAAAACAACCAACAAAGAGAAGAGGAAACTTGCACAATGGGAAAAATATTTCCAGCTGCTCCTCAGATAGAAGGTTAAAATCTAGAATATATAAAGAATTCAAAAAAATTATGACCCTAAAAGTAAAAGATCCATAAACATTATGTATTGCAAACATATTCCAACAAAAAGGAACAGGATCAAGAGATGGGAGCATGGGGAATGGAGAGAAAAGAAAAGGGATGAAAAAATGAATTAAGATGTATTATATACATGTACCAATTCCCTACAAGGAATGTAAATGTTATGTACTACAAATATGTACTAATAAAACAATTCATTAATGAGAAAAAAGACCGAGTTAAAATGGGAAATTGAAATAAACTGACATGTCTCAAAAGAAAAATCACACATTGCCAATAAGTATGTAAAAAAAATGTTTAGCATCTTTGGCCATTAGAGAAATGCAAATGAAAACATCACCAACATTCCATTTTACTCTAGGTAAGAATGGTATCATCAAGAACACAAAAAACAACAAATGATGGTGAGAATGTGGCAAAAAGGGAATCTTTCTACATTGTTGATGGAATGTGAACTAGTCCAACTACTATAGAAATCAGAAGAGATTCCTGAAAATATTAAAAACAGAAATTCCATTTGACCCAGCTATTCTTCTTCTGGTTATCTTTCTAAAAGAGATAAACTCATTAAAGTCATCATATTACAGTGATACCTGATACCTGTGTTTATAGCAGTACGATTCATACAGATATTATGAAGGCAACCTATGTGCCCTTTAAAAGAGGAATGGATAAAGAACATACGGTACATATATGCAGTGGAGAACTACTCAACCATAAAGAAGGATAAATTTGTGTCACTTGAAGGAAAATGGATAGATCTTGAGACCATAACTCTAAGTGGAGTAAGTCAACACAGAAGGTTAAATATAGCTTGATTTCTCTTTTATGAGAAGCCCAAAGTATAAATAACTTAATGAGCACAATAAAAGATAAATGGTAGGAGACAGGGAGGTAGACTTTTTGGACATGGGAAGCAATCTGGGGAAGGAGGGAGAAGGAACGGTGGGGGAGGAATGGGGAAGTAAAAATGATTAAGACACAGTATGTCAGTGTGCCATTTCCTTAAGACAAATGTGATACTCTGGGTTGTAAAAATATACCAACAATAAAACAGAAACATATCATTTTGTCTTTATCACTGTTTTGCGTAAAAAAAGCTGTTAAAACTCTTGGAATTCCATAAGCAATAGGGGTGCTAGGAGCATCGTTCATTCTCCTGTGTCCTCTACCTGGTTCTGGACATACAGACCCTAATCTGATGAAGTTTCTAGTGTGACGGAAGAATCTTTTCTTGGAATGAGGCAACTCTTGGTGGGCTAACAGATGGGGGCTGGGCACAACGCAAAGCAAGCCGCGATTGGAACTTGGAATTTTCTCCCCATGCTACCCTTTGGGAAGGGACGAGGGGCTGGAGCTCGAATAATACCTGATCAAGTGATGCAGCCAGGACAGAAATCTGTTCACTTCAGTGTTCAGAGTTTCTGGCTCAGTAAACAAGAAAGGTCCTTTCTGGGTTCAGTGAGTTGCTCAAGCAAATCATGGAACCCAGGAAGGAGGTCATAGGAACCCCAGATTTTAGCCCCATTGAACATAATCATGGGGAGCATGGGACCATCTAATTGAAGTTGGTGTCTGAAGTGGGAGCAGCATTGTGGGACCGAATCCTTAACCTGTGGATATGACACAGACTCCAGGTAAGTAATGCCAGAGTTGAATTAAATATAAGACACCCAGCTTGTGTCGGAGAATTTCTCAATGTGAGAAAATTACCACACTACTGGTCACAGAAGCATTCGGTGTTGAGAGTAGAGAGGGAGGAAAAACTGGGTTTTCCTTAAACATATAGAAATAGTTTGATGGCCCTCACTCTAATTGAACGTTACCATTTTCTACAATTATAGATGTAGGCACATCACAGTAGTATTAATAGTGCCTGCGATTTTATCACTAATGGAAATCACAGATATTTTTAATATCATAGCATAATTGTAGGAGATATTTTGAAATGACATTTATACTCTTTACTACTTTGCAATTATGCTAGCTATTAGGCCTGTTGCTAGATTTTGTTTTTGTTTTTGTTTTTTTGTACCAGGGATCGAACTCAGGTCCTTGAGCTTGCGCAGCAGGCGGTGAAACCACTGAGCTAAATCCCCGGCTAGATCTTGTTTTTTGATGTGTTAAAAAGATGCATATATATTACTATTACACAATTTTTAAAATTTGTAACTGTATTTCAGTATAATTAGCTTCTTTTGTAATCCTGTTAATTTTACTTTATGCATTTAAAAATATTTTTTTCTGAGAATTCCATGAACTGACTGCCAACAGCGTCCATTGTATAGACACCAGATGCGAAGGCTGAGACTGGAGTCCTAGGGCCACACGTGGAAAGGTGCTGACCTTGATGTTTCTCCACTTCCCCAAGCCCCTGGTAAGAGATAAGAGAGGTGCAGAATCTGAAACAGAATCAACAACTGGCTATTTCAATTGAGATGAAAAAACAAGTTTCATTCCCTTAAATCAATGTCAAGACCAGGAGCTCATTGTCCCTTGCAGCAGGCACCAGAAATGTGATTTTATAGATGAGATAGTCCACCCTGGTTTTTTTTTTCTTCAGTCACTTCTGGGCCACATGGGTTCTGGCCATAGCAGGTAAGAGATTAGACTGGACATCTGTATTTCGCTATAAGAGGCAACAGGATCCTTCACTGATTTTTTCTGTACTTTTCCATAACAGAGTAACAGAAAAGCATACACATCTGGGCAGATGTGTGACTCTTCTATCTGAATCTAGTTCCACAACTGCAGAGTGGAGATGCTATTACCTGCTGTGTTGAAGCATAGACACAAGCACATCCGTATGTGACATAGTTATATACATATACAGTATACAAGTACAAATGATTATAAATCAAGTCTGTTTGAACCTGCCTTTGTCAATTTCTGCCAGGATGCAGAGAATTGCCCTTAAGTCAAGAGTGATTGTGGGAGCCAGGTAGGGCCATGTATTAGTCACTTTCTGTCACTGGGACCAAATACCCAAAACCTACAACTTCAAGGAGGGGGCCGGTTATTTTGGCTCACAGTTGAGGGAGGTCTGTCCGTGGTTGGCCAACACCAATGCAGCTACAGCATGGTGGTGGAGGAAACCCGCTCACATTGTGGTAGTCAGGAAGCAGAGAGAGAAGGGAGGAGCTTCAGTCAAGAATATACACTTCAGGTCACTCTCCCGGGACCCCCGTATTCTGACAAGGCTTCACCTCCTAGGAGCACATGCAGATAAAATATCTGATCCAATCCCCTTTAAAAGCACCACCATTGGACACATGAGAAGTCTGGGGACATTTTAGATCTAAGCTGTAAGAGGCTAGGTGGGAGGCTGCAGCAGTTGGTCATGTGGAAAGAGACCTCAGGAAGGAGATGGAGAGAGTGAATAAGAAAGAGTCTGTGTTACCTCCCTAGAATAGGGTAGCAGAGGAGCACACGCATCTAAACATGTGCATATGTGTACGTACATATAAGGGTTACATGCATATATTTACCTGCATATACGTATATCACTGATTTCATCCAATGGAACTCCAGCAGCTAAGGTCGTCATAAAGAGGCCTCCTGAGGGCCAAGGGGGCTCTCAGCTCCTACAAGGACATGACCCACATTGCTCCTCCCCAACTCACTCTTCCCATAGATGGCCCTGCAGCTCTGGCTACTTCCAGTTGAGCTCTCTTCCCTGGGTCCTCATACACATTCTTCCTAACGTCTCAACCATTTCAACCTCCCTCCTCCCTGAATAGGGTGTAAATGTGCCCACATTAAGATGCTTTTGCTGGCTACCCAGGTCACTATTTGCTCCCAAAGTACTCTATACCCCAAACACCCTGTGAAATCATTGGAGACCCCTGCTTTGTCAGCAACATGAGTCAGGGGTTGGCTCTGTCTCCCCAGACCCCAGGAATTTCAAAACAACTTCTGCCTGTGCAAACTGAGATGTGACTCGTTAAATATATAGCCAGAAAAGATGCTCCAAGAGTTCATCTTCCAGGGCTGTGTCCTGTTCTCAAGGAGCCCAAGGAGGACCACATTGTTCACCAGGTATTTAACACAGTAAGAACTTTGAGCTCAACCTTCTCTGATCAGGTAGGGAGGCATGGTGGGGAAAGCAGCCTGCCATCCTGTTCCCAATCCCATCTGTCACCCTTGCCAAGTTTTGGGGATGGAACGCACTTCTGTTCTTGGCACATACTCCAGTATCTCTGGGCCTCCTTTTGTCTCCTCTTCCCTCCCACAATACTTACTCCTCCTTGTTCCCCACCCCTGCAGCCATCTTTAGCTGTTTGCATCTCCCCTCCTGTTCTTCCATGAGAAGAATCCCATTTCTAAGTTGGGTGATTTGCCAGAGCTGCGTGGCATTGGCCTGCGGCTCCCTAAGATGCCTGCCAGACCAGCTTAGGCACCACAGGGAGCACCAACATGCATCCCTTTCCCCGCATGCATCAAATGTCAAGAGCTCTCCTGGCCCGAAGCATCCAAAATAGAATTGTGTTGTGACCTCCACTTAGCAAGTTGGGCTTCTGATGGGCAGACCTGCCTGCTGCATGCTTGCACTCTGGCCCTGGGACTTCTAGGATGCCCAGAGGCCCCAGGGCCAGCAGGGGATGGTGAAAGGAATGCTGGCAGGAAGCAGCCAGAGCAGGCAGACAGAGAGGGAAGGAAGAGGCCCCCTCCAGAAAGAGGGGAGGCTGTGTAGAGAGGAGAAGGGCAGCATGGCCCCAAGGGGCTTTCTGGTGGAAAACAGAACCTAAGGGAGGAATGAGGAAAGACGACATCAGGCCAGCCCTCTGAAATTGTGTTCTTCTGTGTGGAAGGTATCCACGGAAATTCTTAATGAGAATCTGCTCTGTTGCTCCTACATGTCTGCTCAGGGATTTTCTCTAGCTAGGCATTATTAATTCCAAATTTTTAAGGAGGCAAAGTATTTATTTTTGACTCTCCAGCACACAGCCCAGTGTTGAGGTATAAAGCAGGTTTTATCTAGCAATGTGCTGCAGAAAAAAAAAAATACATTAGTGGATCCAGCACATCTGGTTCCAAGTTCTGTTCTTTTAGCATTATATTTTCTTGCATTTCTCTCAACCGGAAACACACGCACACACTGAGGAAAGACCAGGGTAGTTAAATGAATAAATGTGACTTCTTCATTTCTGTATGTTTTGCATCTTGCTGGCAGGGATGCCAGTGCTGGACAGAAGAGCCTCCTCCTGGTCTCTCTTGAGACATCTGCAGTACAAATCGGCCTGGGAGGTGGCTGCTGCCTACAGAAGCTTCTTAAGAGATCCCTGACCTCCTCCTATCATTGCTGTGCTATGCTAGGTGGGCAATGGGGAAAGGTGGTCAGCATCAGGTAAGATTTGACCGTGTTTTGAAAACAGGGAGAAAGAGGCACATGGCAGGGCACAGCTGCTGCTGATGCACCTACTTTGAGCAGAATAGGAGCTGGGGCATCCTCCTTGACAAGCCAGCTCCTGATAGCTCTGAGAATGTGGGTCCCAAGATTGCAAGCCATTACACAAACAGCAGACTCACTGAGAGAGAAATTAGAGACACAATTCCTTTTACAATAGCATCCAAAAAAATGAAATATCTAGGAATCAATCTAACAAAGGAAGGAAAAGACCTCTACACTGAAAACTACAGCACCCTGGAAAAGGAGATTGAGTAGGATATAAGAAAATGGAAAGACATCCCTCATTCGTGGATAAGAAGAATCAATATAGTAAAAATGGCCGTACTTCCAAAACTGCTATATAGATTTAATGCAATGCCAATTGAAATTCCAACAATATGCTTCACAGAGCTAGAGAAAACAATCCAAAAATTCATTTGGAACCATAAGAGGCCTAGAATAGCAAAAGCAATTCTGGGCAACAGAGACATGGCTGGGGGTATCACAATACCCAACTTGAAGCTATACTACAAAGCTACTGTGATAAAATCAGCATGGTACTAGCAAAGAAACAGACCCGAGGA
>NW_004624735.1:23495062-23614217 GCF_000247695.1 Heterocephalus glaber | reverse complement strand
GAAAGGAAAGAAGGGAATGGAATTAATATGAGAAAATGAAAAAATGGAAACAAAGTCTTTGTAAATAGGGAGGGATGGAGGGGTTGAAGGGTGCACAGGGGAAGGGGAAAAAAATAAGAACCAAGCGAGATTATGTAAAGGTGCAAATTTCCAATGATGAATGTCATTATATTGTATACCTAAAATGTACCAATAAAATAAATTTTTTTAAAAAAAGAATAACCATTCATTAACGTCTACTATAGTCAGTACCTATCTAGTGAAGCCAGTCAGAAAGTGGCCAACAGCTATGTCTTCCCAGGAAGCTCTATAGAAAATCTTACATTGGCTGTTGACATAAGAATCCCTTGGGAATGGGGAAAGGGGAACAATTTCCAGCCTGTGTTTGCAGAGATTTTTACAATGTGCTTGTGAATATTTCTCATAAAAAAGAAGTTCAAGTCATATTGCTGAGGCTTAGGAATAGACATGTAGGATGCTTTGATGAAAAAATATTTTATGTCCAATCACCTGACCATTATCTTCATCTTACAATGGAAACATTTTCCTATGCTATTACTCATTCTATGGAATCATTTTCCAAGTGCATGAAATAGTACATAGACCAGCTGAGAGTGACAACACCCCAAATGGGATATATTCAAGGGTCAATGGAAACTTAGTGTGGGTGTGTGAAGTACTTGGGTAAGATACCAGAGGGAGTGGTTGGAACTGAAGCCATACTGAAACATGTAGGTCCAGTCAAGAATACTCAAGTTCATTTTTTCAAAGATTTGACAATCTAGCAATTATACTCCTAGTCATGTATCTAAAATAGCTGAAAACAGATACCTAAATAAAATCAGTATATGAATGTTCCCATTAACACTATTCACAACAAAGAGGAAGTAGAAATGACTCAAGTATCAATAAAGTGATAAATGAATAAACAAAAGGTGGTCTCTCTGTGCAATGGAATATTATTGAACCATAAAAATGGATGAAATGCTTACTGATACACGCTACAACTTGGATGAATCTTGAAAACACTGCTATGTGAGATATGTTCCTGATTCATATGTATGATCCCACCTATAAGAAATGTCCAGAAAAGACAAGTCCACAGAGAGAGAAAGGTAATTAATAGTTGACAAAGACTGGGGAAGGATGGAGTAGGGAATAACTGCTTGATAGGTACAGGGTTTCCGTTTGGGGGTGACAGAAATGTTTGGAGCTAATAGAAGCAATGATTGCCATTGTATGTATTAAATATCACTTTAAAATGGGTCATTCTGTGAGAATTTTACTTCAAGTTTTAGAAATAGACAAAAGTCATGTTTCTGGTTTCCACCCCCTGGTGAGCCCCTTGTGTGTTCCAGAAACCAGGACTTAGCCATGCTCTTCTTCTTGAATATATTACAAGTTATTCCCTTATTTCATATAATAAACATGCCTGCAGGGAAGAACTTCATGCATGACATCTGCCCTTATTTTGTGCTATTCTTTTAGGATAGATTCTCAGAAGAATTGTTCTTGGGTTACGAGGCTGCATCCTCAGGGTAAAACACACAGATGTTGTTACAGCTTTAAACACATTTTGCAAAGATGTTCTTTAATAAGAGTGGGCTAACTCAGTCTTCCATAAATGCTCTTTATTAGATTTTAATCACCTCATCTTCATCAGCATTCTCATAGTTCCCTTTTGCAAATTGGTTGTAGGGCTCAAATCGTGAGACAGCTCATAATTTTTCCTTCTGTCTTGAAAAACTCATTTTTCAACATCAGCTTCCTTTTGGAAGTTCTTCCATCTAAGAGCGAGCTGTTTTGCAGTTTCTGGGCCATTTTTTCTAACTCAGTATTCACCCTCACTGCCTGTCCTGCTGCTGTGCATATTGCTTAAAATGTGCTTCCTCCCCTGTCCTTTTGCCTGATGAGTACTTACAAATTCATCAAGGCCAAGACTGCCCTCACTGCTTTCCAGCTCTCGTGTACTGTTTTGTTTCCCTCTTTCCACTTAAAAACCCCCTTGTCCCTGCCTGTTCCAGAGGATAGCACGTTGTATGGGAATAGTTTTCTTATGTGTCTACTTTTCTCTCTCAATTTCACGATCCTTCAGTACAGGACTGATGTTTACCAACTTCTAAGTTGAACTGAACCTACTAGCACAGCCCTTGACCCATGCTTCCACAGAACATTTCTGGCTATAGATGTGCCAGGATGTTCAGTCACACAGAGACATAAGTGAAATACTGAGGAACCATTCACAATGAAAGGAAAGTGCTGTTATCACAATATAGGTTGGCAAAGCCTTGTGTACAGGAGGGAATTACACTACTTGCAATGCAAAGCAGAAGATGAAAGTTTTAAGGGGCAGAACTATGCCGGGGTTCAAGCATTTGAAGTAGACTTCCACGTAAGTCTGAAAGCAAACTTATCAATTCAACTGTAAATACATTGGATATAAGAGGTAGGGGGAGACAGTAGATTACTAAGATCTGTTTTCCTTTCAAGGTTATATGGAGAGTCTACTGTTAAGTCTTCATTTAACAAAAGCAAGCACTGAGAAGGCTATGGAGATAGAGTTGAGCAGGAGCCACATCTGATGAAGTGCACGGATTTTTACGCTGAGTTCTTCTCACCCATCACCATGTATAGCATCTGGGTATGAAGTTTTCTGAGGCTGGTATAATGAATCATCACAAATTGGTTAATGAAAGCAACAGAAATTCTTTCCGAGTTCTGGGCCTGGAAATCTGGAATGAGAATCAGTGCACTCAGAAGATGTGCAACCGCGGGCCTGGTGGCTTTAAGAGATAATCCTTCCTTGACTCTTCTTGGGGCTGCAGATTTTCTCTGGTTTGTGGCCACATCACTCCAGCTCTACATTGTTGTTCCATTGACTTCTTCTCTTCTATTTATGTCTCAAATCTCCTATGCCTCCCCTCCTGTAAGGACATTTGTGATTATATTTAGGACCCCATGGATAATCTGAATGAATCAATGAGTCTTTCCATGTCAAAATTCTTAATCACATCTGCAAAAAGTCTTTTTCCCAATAAGGTAAGATGCACAGGTTCCACTGATATGGGAGGAAGAGGGTATTTTTCAGCCTTCCACAAATAAGCAAACAGGAAATATTCTCAGTTTTCTGTAAACCTCTGACTCAATTAACACAGGAATTATCTCTCTGTCTCCTTGTTACATTGTAGACCTCAAGTCTCTTACTCAATCTGTGTGTGCATCCTTTGCAGCCAGCAGAAAAATTCCATCATCTCCATATTTGGCTAAGCTCTGGTGACACAACTTCTCTCCATCATTTTTATAGATTCTTCTTTGCTTGTTTTGAAGGAGCTTCAATTTCCACAGGTATAGAAGATGGTTTTGTGTACAGTTTAAATCATTCAGTTAAAACATGGAAGGCAATCACAAAGCTCATCCATAAAAATTAGCCCATGATTTTTCATACTGCTTCTGAAATCCTGATGAAGAGCAAGAAATTCAGAGCACATACTCATTCCTACCACCAAAAACCTGACCACTGCTTTGACCAGTTGCTAAGCTAAAAAAGTCAAAATAATTGCCTGATCTGGGCTTTGTAAGGTCTAGCCAAGGACCAATGGAATACAGAGGAGAAAGTGGAGTCTTGGAGAAGGGACAAGAAGGGAAGGCAGAAAGAAACTTGTTATAGATCTTGGCAAGGATGCTGTGCTTTATCCCAAGAACACTGGAGAGCACTGGCAGGTTCTGCTTGGAGGTGGGGGAGGGAAGAAGTGAGACCTGACCTGACCTGACCTGACCTGACTTGCATTTTTACAAGGGTTAATCTGGCTGCTGGGCAGAGGCAAGTGGATGAAGGGAGAATAAGTGGTGGCCCAGACTAGAGATTATTTTAGCTTCAGAGGCAACACTGGAGATGGGAAAGGGGACCTTAGAAGGTTTTTTCTGTAGACTCAAGAGGACTTGGAGGTCAGCTGAGAGTGGATGGCGAAGCAGTAGAAGTTTTCAGGTTTCTTTTATAAGTTTTCAGTACAGAATGAACATAGATGGAAGTGCTACATGCTGAGTCAGAAACACTGGAACAGAACCAAGTTTGGGAGAAAATAGGAAGTTATTTAAATGATCCTAACAAGAAGGTGAGTGGCTATCCAGACAGAGAGCAGACACATAGATGTGAATGGCCAGTGCCCGCAAGCCAGCTGGAGTTCTGGAAGTGGGTGGAATGTCTCAGGGTCATGGTTCTGCCTATGATAGACAGGGACCTCCAAGAAGAAAGGGAACCTACAATTGGAGAAGGAAGAAATCACGGCAGATGGAGTCATGGAAACCAAAGGAAGAGGAGTTGTTAAGAAGGTTAGAACCCTGCTAAGCTGCCCAATACCATGGAGCTCGGGGGAAGTCCACTGCCTTTAATGTCCAGGGTCGGGGACCTGGGCAAGAATTATTTTGGAATTAATTAGATGGAAGTAAAAAGAAGCTAGACTGCAGTGGGTGGACAGTGAGGAAACAGAAACAATAAGTTGAGACAACAGTTTTGAGGATGAATGGAAGTGTATGGATTAGCACCAAGTAGGTGAGCAGTAAATGTCCACTTCTCCCATTTGGACAATAAAAAATTAATCCAAATGTTCCTTTCATGGCTTTGAAAGTACCAATAAAAAATATTTTCTGTAGCCAAAACACATTCTGCTGATGCAAAGGCAGAGCCACTCTTTACTGTCCTCCTTGTTTTCCAGGATATTGCTGATGTCAAATCATCTAAATCTATATCATAATAAAGTCAATTTGTTAATTGTGTATCTGAAAGTTTAATAATTTTCATCTGTTAGCATTTTTAGACATGTCTCTTGAACACACTCAACCACCCCTATTTCAGCTCATATTATCCCAAAGTTTTGTTAATGATAGTACGCAAGATTCGAGGTCTACATGAGACTCTGTTTGGGAAACTGTTTGCACTGCTTGAACAAAAGGCATGAAAATGCTATCCAGACAAAATCAGATGCAGAGAAACTATTGACACCCATGGAAGGGAAAGGAAGACCCAGAGCTGGACCTCCAGAGCGTAGAATTGATCCACTCACACCTGTCATCTAAAACCAACCGAGTATCAGAGGGCAGAGAAGACCCTAAAGGGAACATGACAATAGTAAATTAAAACTGTATTAAAGCTGTTTTGGAAAGTAAAGCTTGTAAAGATCAGTTACTCTCCACTGGTTATGGACAACAAAATAGACAACAAAGGAAATAGCTTGCAGGTGGAGCAGGGCCAGGTTGAAACAAGACCAGCAGCTCCGGGGGAGTTTCTAAGAGCCTTGGTCTTCAAAACAGCCCCACCCCACCTTAGTCCTCTCCAGATGCTTGACACTGCCCCTACCCCCACAGTTAAGAGTTCCAAAGTTCTTTTTTCATGTACCAAGCTATAATTTCCAAGTGACATCGCTGACCTGTTGTTACTTTGAGTGATGAATGTTAAAATAATAAACTACATGAGAGACAGAAAAAAACATGAGTTTCACTGGGCTCAAGAGGCCCTTGCTAGACTTCAGGTGTCTTCATTTCCTGACTGTCTACTGCAGGTGATTAATAATAACAGCTAACAGTGACAGAGAGCTTATCTATATTCCAGGAAATGTCCTTGAGATTTTTCATGCATCCTCTCTTGCAATTCTCACCCAGCCCAAGGAACGTGAGGTAAATATTATTCATCCCTATGCATAAGTGAGGAAAAAGAGTTTCAGAGAGACCAAGTCACATGATGATAATTTACAGAGCTTGAATCCAGATCCATGTGACCTTACTCCAGAGGTTACCCTACTGACTGCCATATTACAAATGTTTGTGGGTACGTAGGTAGATAGATGGGAGGATGGGAGGAAGGAAGGAAGGAAGGAAGGAAGGAAGGAAAAAAGAGAGGAAGGGAGGGAAGACAGTTGGAGACATATATGTTGAATAGACAGATGATAGACAAATACTGAGATGGGCCAATAGAAGAGTGAATGGACAGATGGAGAGTTTAATATATGGATGGTCATTTGTCTTAGGTTCAGTAAAAACCATGAACTAATAATGGAATAGCAGCAATGATTTAACACTGGCTCTTATGTTATTTATTCCAGTCACACACGAGAGAATGATGCCACAGTTACTGCCACACTCTCATGGTGTCAGACCGGGTGCTGAGGTGAGACAAGGCTTTGGAGGGGGTTGTATCCCTTCAGGCCTTGATTCTCAAAGAGTCAGGTATGCTGTAGAAGATGGCACTCAAGAGACTGGGTGTCGAATTCTTATCTGGGAAGCCAGATTGTTATCTGAAAGCCAGCAAATGACTCAGGAAAAAGTCTTCCTGTCTCCAGGTCTTATGAACCTGGGACAGAGCCAACAAATCTTGGAAAGGACTAGAACTCATTCCATCACAAACATATTATTGAAATTAAATCCTCACAGACTTGAAGTTCACTCCTCTAAAACTCTCCTTTAGAGCTCCGTAAAGTTCTTTTTTGAAAGATCAAATTTATTCCTGTGAAGTTCAAGTATGTCGAGGGCAGGGAGTTTGGGAGCTTGGGGGCCATGATTATAAGGAGTCCAGCTCCCTGGGGAACAGGTTAAAGACAGAAAGAGAATCCAGGAGAAAAGGGACACTGGGAGCTAGACTTAGAAGGAACAGAATCATGTCTTCTTGGTCCTATGGGTCCTCTATAGTAGGAAATTCATATTCTGGAGCCAAACTTTGGAAAGTCCAAGATTTGCTTCATTAGTCCATGAAACATGTGCCATAAATGCTTGTAGAACATCTGATTAGTTAGCTCCTCAGTCTTTTCTAAACATTGGATACTTGGATTTAATGCTGACCACATTACTTCATGCTGAATCACTCGCCAAGATGTCCACTGAGGATGTGGTTTCCTCTGCTCCTATCCATAGGAATGTGGGCCAGATAAACTGGTGGCCAAAGAAATAATTATCATAATGAACAACTATTCTAGCTTAGGCATGTTACAATCGTTTTCCTTTTGCCTTAAAGTTATTGGTCACTTGAAATGCGGCTAGTGTGGCCAAGGAACTGAATTTTAACTTCCCTCATTTATATCAGTTTAAATTTAAATAGCTACATGTAATCAGAGAGCACCATACTGCACAGTGCAGAATACAGCATTTCCACCACACCAGAAAACTCTAAGGACACTGCTGCCTTGTGGCACCTTCTCAAGGAGGTTTTGACAGGGGAGAAACTAAGGCTTAGAC
Organism: Heterocephalus glaber; assembly: GCF_000247695.1. Next base: position 23,606,996 of record NW_004624735.1, on the reverse strand, counting down.
ATCACATCATTTGCCTGATAGTATAGTTTTTGTTACCAAAACACAAGATTGCTATGGCTTAGTGGGATGGATGTGCTGAGCCTAGTGTGGATTGGGCAGGGCTCTGCTGACCAAGACTACTGAATAGTGTCACCCCTTCTGCCACAGCAGCCCCAAAACAGTGGCTTTCAAAACTGCTCCCCAGAACTGATGTCATGTCACTTCTGTTCTCATTCATTGGCTAAAGCACAGCACAGGTCACCCCAAAGCAGGGGAAATGGGCTGTGAAGGTGCTGCTGGAGACTCCTATAAACAGCCCCCAACCTCCCCCTTTGGCAGTAGTGACGGTTGAATCCAAGGCCTTTGCACTGAACTACATCCCAAGCCCTTTCTCTTCTTTTGTTTTCCTTTTGAGGCAAGATCTACACAAGTAAGTAGATCGTCACAGTCCCATATGGAATTATACAAGGGAGTAAAGAATGCTTTAGGAATCAGAGATGGGGCCATCTAAGGAAGAAGGTAATGGTGGTGTTATCAGTCAGGGTGTGGAATTATCAGCATAGAAGATCTGGAAGGGAAGCTTGAACAGGCTGAAGAAGCTACACACACAAAGTACAGAGGCCAGAGAGAGTGCAGCTCAGTCACAGAACAGTACATGTTAATTCAGTATGGCTGGTGCACAGAATTGAGTTAGGCAGCCCTATAACAGTGATTCAGAATTCTGGAAATTGTGGAGGGACTGTAGTTCTTTAAAATATACTTACTTTATATTTTATTTTAAATCATTTTTAAATGGAAATATATCCACATGACACAAAATCCAGCAGCTTACAGAAAGCACCCAAGGCCTCCCCTCTGCTTTGCTGTTTAAACCACTGGTCCCATTCCCATAAGCAACCAACACTTCTAGTTTCTCACAGATTTGTCCAGACCTTCTGCAGAGATTTAAGAAAACATGTACATTTCTTCCCAAAACTTGCTTCTCACACAAATGTCACAGGCTACACATTCTTCTGCATTTTGCTTTCATCACTGAAGAATCTAACCTGAAGCTGGTTCCTGAACACTCGTATTCATATGGAACCTGGGTCTTCCAGTCTGCCATGAGCACTAGAGGTTAAGACCTGTGGGCAGATTTGCTATTTTATCTTGTGTGCTCTGTGCTGGTGGTGTAAGTGGGAAATTCTGATTGGCTGAGTCAAGGGAATGAATGAATAAATGAATGAGGTGAGAGAAGGGAAAATGCATTTTAAAAAGTGATAAGAATGGAAAATAGGCAGGAAGGACTTGATTAACATTTAATCCCCTGGAGGCCTCTTGCTCTTGGATCTGAGAAATGGCATGTCCCCATTTTAGAATACGGATAATTGGAGCGGTGCCAGGGACACTTCAGCCCTCCAGTCCCACTGCCTCCTCCATAATCAGACATACAACTTTCCCAGTCGCTGCCAGGCAGATCTCTCCCACCTCTCTGAAAAATGAAGCAATTTAAATTCTGTTTATAAGGCCACAGAATTGAGCCCAATGCCAGAAGATGATAGAAATGCTTTGCCTGCTGGCAGAAGGGACTCTAGCTTATAAAAGCCCGTTCCTCCTGTCTTCTGCTCTCTAGAACTCCTGGACATCTATCTATGGCAGCACGGATGGTGCCGGACTGTCAGCGTCTGTTGTCTGTTTCTGGAAGCCGAGGGAGCCCTCTGCACACAGGGAGCCTGTCTCCTTAGCGTTGTCTCCAAAGGCACTAGTGAGTGCATGCAGTAGACTGAGTCCTGTTGCAACCAGGGATGAATGGAAGGAATGTTCCTGTGCAGCACAGGGTAGGAAAGGAAAGGGAGAGACAAGAACTGCACGCGGATTGTTCTGTCACTGAAAGTGACACCAATCTGTGCACTTCCCCTTCCTAACAGGGAAAGCCCTCTGCTGCCATCTCACATGGCAGAATGGTGAAATCAGCGGCTGCCCAGACAGCAGGAGTGCCCAGCACAGAAATAAGAAGGCAGCACACATTTGTTTCATGATTTCTATTTTTGTTCCTGGTAGGAAGGGATATTTCTGTCTCAGCTTTGAGTAGCTGCAGAAGGCAGGCACATTGCCACATTCAGGGTGGGGTTGATAGGACTGGGAAGGGGAGGAAAATGAAGGATTCACATTGAGATGAGGATGTGAGAATGGCATCAGACTGCAGTAGAAGATGCAGCTCAGGTGCTGTCACCCGTGTGAGCCTGAAGCTGCTGTGTGACACACAGAGAGGTTGGCAGTGGGGACTGTATAGTCCTGGAGCTCAAGAGCTCTCTGTGTGATGAAGCAAACCCATGACTGAGGCCCACAATTATAAAACAAGCCTATAAGTGCTGTAAGCAAGGTGGGAACCGAAGGAAGACCCCAGGGAAAGGCGCAAGTGCCTGGGGTGCTGAGACTTCTGCAGGAAGCAACATTGCCATGGTGCAGGAAGGGTTGTGGAAGCTCAGAACAGAACGGGCATGGAGCCCTTGCTCCAGTGAAAGGAGGGCAGGTGCACAGGTAGCCAAATGCATGAGAATGGGATGTTTGAGAGCAGCATCCGGTTGTCATGGCTGGGCAACAGGAATGAAGGAAACCAGGCCAGAACAGCTAGGCAGGGAGCTGAGCTGCAAAAAACGTGGCATGTGGACCAGATCTGACCCAGAGATTTGCATTACCTTGTCTACAGAGTTGTCCACAACATTATACTCTGACCAAAATCCAGATTCCCCTCTTCTACTGACAGAAAAAGAAAGATCTGGGACTTCATCCTCACTTGTGACAATGGTCAGGTGGAGGAGCAGCCACTACCTTGGAACAGCCTAAGCTTTCCGGGTCACCACATCCTGCAGACTGCCACTTTGCCCTTGATATTGTCCACCTGGCCCTTTTTGGCATTTGAAACTTAAGCCTTGAAACTTCAGCTGAAACTAGAAAGCAGTGTTAAGGACTTCAGACTTATTTCTGAAGGTGATGCAAAATTACTGAAGTTTGAAATAGTCAGGGCAGACAGAATTAACATAGATATGGGGGCAAGGTCATTTCTTGTGAGTCTCTTCTCCTGAAAGAGTTGACCCCAAAGTCATCCAGAATAGACCTCATCACAATGTTACCTGGTTTTGGAATCCATTTCCCACAACTCAGCTATCCTGGATCTCTGTCCCTTTCAGTTCTCAAGCTGTGCATGAAATGCTATGTCCTCAGGACTGAGTCAGGCTGCCTCTACCCCCTCCTGCCATGGAATCTGCCAACCCCAAGCCCTCTCAGCCTGGTGGCCCTGGGGCTCACAGCTGCCTTGTATATCTAGAGATGTCTGTGCCTGGCCAGGAGGCAGCAGACTTATGTGCAAGCTGTTTAGAAGAACTGACCAAATGACATCACAATCTTTAGGCACCACTGATTCATATATACCCTCCTGGGAAATGTATGACTAAGGGGATTCTAGTCTAAAGGGCAGCAGGCCTAACGTCCTTGTAGCCAGAGCTATGTATTGGCTAAGGGAAAGAAAGGAGGCCTTTGGTCTGAATCTTCTTTCAATGGAAGCATTTTGATCTGCACAGCTTAAACCTTTGAGGGGCATAGATGAGGCCAGAATCAGCAAGCATGTGCTATAGCACTGCCACATTGGTGGAAATCCAGCAGGTCCATGATGGTGGCGACTATGATAAAACCCTTATTTGCAAAACTGTCTTTTGTACTTGCAATGTGCCTTCCATAATGACTCAGTTCCTGTCCTCCATGTACTCACATTCAGAAATGTACCCAACTAAACAGATAACTGCAGCACAATGGGAAACTTGCATCAGTGGAGACATTTATGAAGTATAATGTTGTCATGCATTCAAACTTTGGTTGCTTTGACTACACAGGCTGCATGGAGGAAGGGAAGGTGGACCTGGATCTGAAAGAATTAGTAAGAGTTGGCCAAGAAGTAGGATGTCCAGGCAAATGGACCCCTTGCATGAAGCTGAGCATCTCTGGGGAGAGTGAGGACTGGGTTCTTATCCTGGCTCCACCATTCTCCAACCAGGTGACTGAGGACATCTTACTCAATCTTGCCAGGACTCAGCTTTCTCTTCCCTGAAATGTGGATACTAAGTGCAGCAGCACAGGTTCATTTAAAGTAGTCCTGTCCTATGGAATAGCCTTAGACACTTGTGCCCATTTCCATGTACATTAATCAAAATTAAAATTTAATAATCCAATAATGGCAGTATAAATGCTCAGTCACCACAGGGGCCACATGACAGAGATTGGACCACACAGATTATACAAAATTTCCTCCATTGCTCAAAGCCCTATTGGGCAGGGCTGACTGAGAGGACAAGATGTCTGGGTATAAAAGACAACTTCACAGTGCTTGGCACATAAAACAATCTTCAATAGAATAACATGATTCTATCTACCTAATTATAATTGCAAAGGCCTGGGGGAGTAATTCTGCAAGTATGGAACAAATGGAGAAAAAAGAGATGTACAGATGAGGAAGGATCAGCCTCTGTTAGAAAATGAGGTTGTGAGGGAAGGAGTGAAGGAAGGAAAGAGAACAGCAGGGAGAAGAGCAGGCAGGCAGGTAAGAGTACTGGGTCTTGAACTCTGGTTCTGGGGATCCATCTCTCCCTTTCCTGCTCTGTTTAGTGCCTGGGGATGATCTCTCCATACTACCCCTTCCAGCCTCCTTGGCTGGCTGCCTTCTCGTAGGGCTTGGCTAATGGAAGTGAGAAACAAAACAGAAACCAATTTACAAAGGAACTATATGACCTGCAAGAGAGATAAGCTGAACAGCCAGGACATGCAACACAAATTATGCTCAAAGTTGTTTTACAACATCCGCTGACTTGTCCCATATGTTCTAAGACAAAAACCACAAATTGTAACCATAACTCCAGATGATGCATAAATTTGAGAGATAAGACCACTGACTCTTCCAGCAAATTGCTTGCTGCATAAATTCTGACCAGTCCCCATTTGGATCATGCATACTAACATTTACCCTAAAACCACCCTCATTAACCTCAGCCCTGCAACTTTGCAATTTTGCTCCCTAACTTCACTCTTTGGAGAATCCTTGAGACTCTGTAACAGGGCTGTTCCTCCCTGGTCAGCACACTTAATGAATCCAGCAGAGCAGGAATAGCAGCTTTTTCTGGTGGCTGCAGTGGCAGGTGCTGGAGGGTGGGTACCTGGGAGGCACTCCTTTCCACACCTACATGCTCTCAGTACCTGGCAGCAGCTGTAAACCCCCAGCTGTAGCTTCTGCATGGTGCTCCCTCTATATGAGCTCTGGTAACATGCTGTCTGCTCTTGTCCCCTCAACCTGAGAATGGTGATGGCTTTTGCAGGTGCTAGCCTTTTCCTATTTGTTCTCTTCACCATCCTCATTTTCTACCCCAAATCCTTTTATTAAAGATAGTTCATTTGTGGGAAAATTGAGTGTCCTTGTGACAGACAGGTTACTATTTGTGGCCACACAATGTTCTGAGCTCCTTTCCCTGGGCTGTCTTCTTAAACACTGCACTATAGGCACTTAGCTCCATTTTGCAAATAGGAAACAGATGCACTAGGTCACTTGGTGCAAAGCCCCACCAATCAGTGTGCAGGGCAGGTGTGAAGGCCCACGCACTGGATATCAGTGTGCTGTCTGCCCTCTGCACTGAGGACACATAGCAGCATTTGAAATATGCTTCTCCTTTCCTCCAGTGCATGTTCTGTCAGCTTTGGAGGTCATTTTTAGTGTTTGTTTTTGGTTTTTTTCTTTCTCTTTCTTCCAATCCTAGTAACACTCTTGGACTCCCTATGAAGCTCTCACAGCTTCCTCCAGGAATTGACATAGCTCTTCCAAGAAGCAACCAGCCAAAGAAACCATTTCCTCTCTCTGCAGAGCTCTATTCATCCACCTCTGGCTTCAGCCTTGAAGACACTTGTGTTCTGACACCCAATGCCACACAGACCAGACGTGACTTCTAAGATGGGCAGGGGACCCAGTGACCACAAAGGCATCTTCCTATCTGCTTGGTGCATCTGCTTCCCATCTTAGGATGCACAACTGTGACACAGCTAAATTGTGCCAATATGTGTGTAGCTGAATGCACACCAAGTTGTATACACACACACACACACACACACACACACACGCACACACACACACACACACTGGGGAAAAAAGAGCAGACTCTTGGCAGCATCCTTGCATGGCCTCTGCAGAGGGAGTCGATGGGGATTGTGGATGAGGACAAACCAAGACAGGACATAAAGTGACTCAGATGCTGGATGGTCTTGGCCAGTGACCTAGATGCATACGTAGGCCTTGGAGTTTGTGGGAGAAGACTCGTTTCAGTATTACATATAGCTGAGGCTGACTCAGTCACTCAGTCGTGGAATTGTTCTTTACCAGTCATTAGCATGTAAGTCTCGTGATTAAGGAAGTGAAATCTTGGAGCATCTGTGGAAGCTTGGAAACAGTGCCAGGACCTGGGCCTGAAACTGCCTGTCAAGCAAAGCTATTGCCAGTAGGTGCAGGACCTGTGTTCAACAGCACCACCACGTGGCAGCAATAGGTTACAGCAAGAGTGGACAGCGAAGGAAACGGTCCAGTTTTCTTCAGGGGACCATTAAAAGCAAGACTGACGCTTTCATGAATTACACATGCCTTGTGAGATTGTGGCTAATTCAGTAGGAAGCTGTTGATCTCCCTGCTGGTAACAAATTGGAAAGGCAGAAGTGAAGTAGGTTATAGAGATCACATTGGGAAGCATGGGCTGCCACTTGCTGTGTGTGACTTGGGCCATACTCCTCCGGTTTGATAATCTCATATTGAAAACATTCTTTTCCAGAGCCAAGACTCCCCAGAGAACCATAAGCTTCTTCACAACAGGGCCAATGTTCTGCTCACAGCAGCAACCCCAGAGCCCAGTGGACAACACACAGTCCTCACTCATAAATGCTTGTTTAATTGAACTGAATTAATGGTGTGGAGCATGAGCTATCCTCCCCAGTCTGCTCAGCCTTGAGCAAATGCAGAGAAATTGGTCAGCTTTGGGCAGGATATCAGTCATTAGGGAGACACAGTAAGTGCTGAATACCTGGAAGAGGGCTGATAAATATCCATCCCTTCCTAGCAGATAATCAGAGAGGTTATGCAAATCTGGGAGTTTCACAGCCACTGAGCTTCATTGGGGTTCTTTTTGTGTCACTTGGTGACAGAAACAGGCCTGCCAGCTTCTTTCTCCCTGGGACAACTGCCTCCTCCTGAGAGAATCTGTCTACCCTTCTGGTCCCCAAAGGATGGTAACATTTGCCTCCTGTTCCAGAAGCAAACAGGGAAGCTTCCTGGGGTTTCCTGAGCATTTCCTGTGTCAGGCATGGCATGGAGCCAGAGGCAGGAAGGAGAAAGAAGAAAGGAAGAGACATCTCCAGGGGGGCACAACAGCAGCAGCCCCAAGGGTTTGGTTGAACAAAAGCAGAGCTGGATGCAGAGGTTCCCGTTAGCTCTGGTGCCTCTCCTCCTCCCTGGCTCCTCGGCCCCCAGCTTTTTCCTGTCAGGAGTTCCAGCTGCCATCTGCCCACACAACCCAGTGCAGGGAGGAGGCAGGCAGACAGGAGAGTCTCTGCGTGCAGTCACAGAACTGGTAGAGAGAGATGGATATGGGGCTGGGGAGCCAGGGAAGGTGGCCTTGAGCACTGCTACAGGGCAAGGGCTTGGCAAGGGACTTGGCTCTGAGGGGTAAAGAATCACTAAGGAGCCAAGAAAGTGTTGCAAAGGAGAATATAATCTCCAGGAGAAAACAATGTCCTCACAGCTACTCACTAAGGGTTTGCTTGAAGGGAATGTGTGAGGCAAATCGGACCCTGATTTGGGGACTGCGAGTGTTTGGTGTTATAATCACTGTTGTCATTAACGTGAGTGATGTGATGTTGACCACAATGGGGAACTGTAGTAAATGTTTGCAATGTGCAATCCCTGTGATTGACAGGGATTCTTTGCTCACATAATTCTCACAACAGCCTCATTATGTGAAAATGTTATCATCCCCACTTTAAAAGGACGGATACTGAGGCACAGAGATTACATAAACTGCCCAACGTCCCTACTGTTAATAAGTGGCAGAATCACTAGATCAGATTTGTCTGATAGCAGTCTGAATTATTAACTGTGATGATCTCCTGGTGCGCATTCATTCTCTCCGCCAATGTTCATTAAGCATGTAGATGTCAGGAACCATCCTATACTTTCTTATGGTGGTTTCCTGATGATTTAGAGGCAGAATTGCTGCACGGAGCAATATGCATTCTAGAAAGGTGGGTGAGCTGATGAATGATTCAACTCCCCTTTGGGACTTCAGCCTGCATCCACAGGTGTGCACCATGAAATGAAGCCAGATGCTGGCATCATTGACAAGCAAACAACATCAAATAGCAAGGACCTTGCACAAGAAATCCTACTCACCATAACCAGCTGAAGGAATGAACTAGAGACAGAAGGGTTTTGCAAACACAGAACTGCAGTAAAGCAGTGTAGGAGGACAGAACACATTCCCATTCTTCTAGTTGCAAAGGCTCAAAACCAGGTCCCCACTATGTGAATCTGAATCCAAGTTTCCTACCGAAAACTCTGAGCTGTGAAATGTTGAACTAGGAAGGCCATACAAACCCACCATACCAGTGATGGCAAACCTTTTAGAGCTTTCAATCATGCAAACAGTCTGCTGCAGCATGTATGCTATAGGTTCGCCACTACTGCTCTAGACCTTCTCAGATCTCAAATAGCAGCTGGCTAGCTCTCTGTCATCATCATTTCATGGTTCTATCACTTACACCAGTAGCCTGAACCTAAGGCATGCATGCTACAGGGGGCCATTTGTATCATTGAAAACTCTAAAAGGTTTGCCATCAATGACCCACACAATTTATGTATATGCTATGGTGTAGGTCTGGGGTGTCCTCCAAAAGCCTTATGTGTTTGGGGGGTGACTGGCTCATGGGAGCACTGTACTTGTCAGTGGATTAGTCCTCTGATGAGTTCATAGCCGACTCGCTGCTAGGTGGCCAGGCCTAATTAGTGGTGAGTCACTGAGGGGATGACCTGGAAGGGTGGATTTCCCTATATTTCCCTCCTTTACTCCTCCCTTCTCTCTCAGCTTCCTGGCAACTATGTCAAGAGCAGTTTTCTTCTGCCAGACCCTTATGCCATCCCCTTCCTGCCTTGGAGCCAGCTGACTCTAGACTGAATCCTCTAAAAGCTGCGAGCCAAAATAAACCTCTCTTCCTTCAAGTTGTAGGTGTCGGATATTGTGTCTCAGGGGTGAGAAGAGTAACTTATATAGGGTGTGTGTGTGTGTGTGTGTGTGTGTGTAAAACCAACCTTCATTTTCAAATAAATCCAAATACTGCATAAGAAAACATCACACCACAACCTTTAGTAAGAGCCAAAGTTCCCCCCACAAATGGCTTACTTACAAGTAATAATAGTGCTGGCCCCAGAATGTTACTAAGCTCAAAGCAATTTTCACATGAGGTAACAAGTCCATGTGTCCCCCACATTTGGAGAGGACACAGCGACAGTGGGAATGAGTACTGCAGCCCTCCTGTCCCCACTGGACCTCTCCACTCCGCCCCACTGTTTGGTGGCTGCCTGCTGCATTTGTTAGCTGCTTCAGTGTGTCCATAGCTATGTCCTCTGGCTTTTCTCCATCTTACATAAAAATGTCAGCTCCCATTCCACTGTGGGTTTCTCTCTGAGCACAGGAATCTGTTCCTGCGGCCTCTGGAAGGACCTCCACTTCAGGCTCAGGAGGGTGGGTGTAAAGCACTTCTCCAGGGCCACCCAGTGGGGACTCAGGCAAAGTGACCTCTGGGAGGAGCAGGTGGGGTGGGTGCTGCATGGCCCGAGCTGGGTTTCTGCTCTGCACCTGTGGATTCGAGGCTGGTCCTGGCCCTCACTTCCCATCCAGTGAGAGGAGGGGCCAGATGGCACGGGCATTCACCATGGCAAGGCTGGCACACAGGCTGTGCCAGAGATGCCCAGGGTACACACAGTTGGGCACCTTAGAACTCATCCCTCCACATGCCAGACAGTCTGTGGGGTGACTGGCCTCTAGTTTTAAAAGTAATTCAAAGCGAATTCATAAAACTACACCTGAATGAATCTTGGAATTGATTCCTTGAAAATTGGTTTAAAGGGAAAAAATCGGAAGCAGCAAAGGTTCACTCTTACCCAAGACATTAGAGTCACTTGATGTCTACTTTTAACAGGACAAGTAGCCTGGTAGATTAAAGCCGTGTGTCCTCTCAACAAACCTTTACTGAGCATCTACAACATGTCAGGGAGTTTGCTTGGTGCTCAACACCTGTTGCATCAGTGTGGCATGACGGCAAATATGTCGCCAAATAATCTAGAAATTGGGAACTACAACTCCTCTGGCCAGAAATTTATTTTAAATGTAAGCAAGTGGAATCACAAAGCAAGTATGCCAATTTCTCTTAAAGGGACAGGCTAAAGTAATACCTTGCTAATGACCTCTGTCCAACCTCCTCCCATTTTTTATTAAAATACCAGTGAGGGCAGAGGAAAAAGTCCAAATTTTCGGACTCAAAACTACACTAAAAACCAAAGGTGACAAGCCAATTAATAAAGGCAAAGGAGCTGGATGGAGGAAAAGAATTGCTGGCCTCTGCAGACATTGTCTCATCCAAGAGGCTCAATAGGTCTACAGGTGCTGAACAGGTGTGGAGGGCTGAATAGAGTCCCTCAAATTCATGCTGAAACCTTGGAATGTCACCTTTATGGGAGTAGGGTTTTTGCAGAGGCAACTGATGAAGAAGAAGTCCCACTGGGGCATGACTATACTCAATGATGCTGTCCTTGCAAGAAGAGGAGACAGAATAAACCGGGAAAGGCCGCTGGAAGACAGAGGTGGAGCAGGAAGAGTGAATCTGGTAAGCGAGGACCACCGAAGACCACCAACAAATGCCAGAGCTGCCACAGGCAGAGGAAGAGTCTTCTCAGAGCCTGTGAGGAAACACGGCCCTGCCTACACCTTGATTTCAGACTTTTGTCTTCCAGACCTTTTAAAGCACACATTCCTACAATTTTAAGCTGCTCAGTTTGTGATACTTTATTTTATTTGTCCCTCTTTCCTCAGCAGAGAACCAGGGTCAGTATTCACCAGAGAAATGAGTAGCCTTGTTTTTGCTCTTGAGTGCTGCTTCGTGAGTCAGCAGATACTGTTTGCAGTCCCGTCTAATCTTTTCAGCTCCAGGGAGAAGGCAAGCAGAGTGCAGCCAAGACACTGCATCCTGAAGACATGGTCAGCAAGGGGAAAATACTCCACTGGAATGGAGACAGGAAGAGCTTGGGGAGCTTCACATCCAGAGGACCGGGGGTTTTCCTGTGTTCCATCACTGCAGACCAAGGGAAAATGAAAGCTCTCTCCCCTGTCCATCAAACCCTAGGAAGCAAATGCCAGTGAGACATGGGGCCTGGGGCCAGCTCTGAGCCCACCAACTTTCCAGCCATTTGTGTGGCTGTGATTAGGCAGTGGAGGATAAGGCCAAGGGCACATAGCTGTACCTGCTGGTGATGCTGGCCTGGAAAGGCACTTCTTCTAGAGAAAGAACATGGAAATGAACTTGAATCTATGAAAATGATCCTGTGATCATTTGGATCTGAGTGGAAGACCATTATCTGAGTGGAAAACCATTATCCTGAAGCCTGTCATCTGAGTGGAAGACCATTATCTTGAAGCCTGTGATCTGAGTGGAAGACCATTCTACTGAAGCCGTAAGGAGGATAGCTCCAACAACACCATCCTCCAGAACACTGAAGAATGCTTTAGAGAAACTGAAAAGATTTTGCAACAGGATAGAAGAAAACTTGATACCCACAGGAGACTGGAGACTGGAAAGTTGCAGGAAGATGACTTATGATGTACAATGCACTGGATATGATGAAAAGCAAACACGTGTGTTAAGAAGACAGATGCAAATGTTCTTCATAAAACCTTAATATGTGGACTGTAGGTGGATATTTTGAAGAACTAACTCACCATGACCTAAGTAGAAGTTTTCAGCAATGCTACAGAACTTAAAATCAGCAAATTGTTTAATGATATATATCAATAAAATATTCTATCAAAGTAATTATCCAACTAATGTTCATGGAGAACACAAGAATTGGCATAATCATTACAGAACCTTAATATTATCCTTTTAAAAGCTGTAGGCTGAGGAATTAGAACCAGGAATAAGAGTTCTGGCTTTTGCAAAAGGAAAGATAAATGTGTTCTTGTTTTCATCAACACCAGTGTCTCTCTCCAGAACAGAAGCAATGTCCACTGACTGTCCACGAGGTCTCCATACAGGTGTGTGGAGACCTTACACAGCATTCCCAGCTACAGCTTCACTGTCACCTCCTTATTCAATGAGCAGATGAAGTGTGGAGAGAGTAAGTGCTCCACAATTACACAGCAGAAAGCACAGAGCCTGAGGAGTTGGCTGTGAGATGCATGCTGAGTCCCCCACCCCAACCAAACTAACTGAACACAGAGCAAAACAAAGAGCAACCACTCGAAGCCCAACCCAACATCATAGCTAGGAAGTCCAAGTTGCAAAGGGGCCACGTATAAAAAGAAATAACACTCTTGAAATATTACATTTCTGATATACAAACAGGAAAGAAAAATTTAAAAATAATAATTCCATTTAAATTAACAAAACCAACAACAATAATTGGAACAACCATGTAATGAGAGAAAGACATAACACTTAAGTATTTATATCTAGAGGAAGAGAAATCAAGCAAAAGCAGGTTCCTTGAAGAAAAGACCAATTATAAAGATTTTGATCAATAAGAAGTGTCATGTACATGTGACAACTCCCCATGAAGAATGTCATCATTATGTACTGCAATCATGTATGAATGAAAAGTAAAAATTAAAATAAAAGACTTTGATAATTTCTCAATTAATTTTAGGCTTTGATATTATTCTTAACAACACGCAAAGCCTTAGGTGAACACCTAGATAAATTGATTGATTCTAAAGTCAACCTGAACAAATATATCAGAAAGCCTAAAAAAATGCTATTAGGTGTCTTCAATAGCAAAAGTAGTAAGGTAAAAGAATTGTAAAGGTAACAAAGAAGATGTCTTAGTTACTTTCCTCATTTCTGAGACAAAATACCCAACAGCCAAAGTTAAAGGAAGAAAGGTTTATTTGGTTTATATTTTGTAGAGGTTTCAGTCCATAGTTAGCTGACTCCAAGGCAAGGTGGCACATGGCAGAGGGGCATCACAGAGGAGAAATAGTGCATGGTAAAGCAGGGCAGGCAGAAGGCAGCAAGCAGCAAGCAAATGACAAGCGACAACACTAGCCCTCTTTCTTTCCTTTGTATTTTATCCCTTGGGCAGGTAGCAGTCATACACAGGGTGGGGGACCTTTAATCCTACCCAGAACTATGCCAAACCAATGAGCGGACTAATTTAACAATCACCCCTTGATCCCAGCATCACACACTCTAGATCCAGCCACCTCTCATAGATCCAGCCCCACCTATGACTGCACGAAGCTCTGGGGGACACCTAGATACAAGCCATAAAGGAAGAATACATGGAAAAGTTCCCAGTAATATGAAGTTTAGTTTCTAGAAAAGGTAGTGTCACAAATGAGGAGAAAGAAGAATCCATGAAATGTTTTGCAATGTAGTTAGCAAAAATGGATATTTCCTTTAATCCAGACACCCAAAGTAATACGAGTAGCCTTAACAGAGGGTATGAGGTTTTAGAGGAGTCTTAAAATGTGAGCAGGATTGTATCAGAGGAACAAGTAAGATGACACCCATCAGAAGCACAGGGGATAAACATGCAAAGCCACATTCAGATATTTGCAAGAAAACAGAAGCCTGGATAAGAAATGAAAAAAAAGACCAAGAAGGTAAATGGGATAGAGATTGTTTGGATTCTGTCCTCTATATAATGAGAACCAAGTGCTGGATCATTCTAAGCTGATAAGTGACACGGTCAGGCTGGTTGTAGTTTAGAAAGATCAGTTAGTTGAAAAAGTGGAGGAGTGACTGCAGAAAGGGGAAATTGCATACAATCAGGAGGCTGCAGAGTAGCCCCAGTGAAAAGTTTCCAGGACTTGAGCTGTCCAACATTGACCTTGAAAGAAAATTTGTTTTTCTCTGGCTTGTTTTTCTCTAGAGTCTTTTACATTGGTAAATAGGATCTCTCCTATAAGTAGTTTCTTCAAATTCTTCCATGCTTCCTAAAGTTGAAAAATAACTTATTTCCCATGACATCTCTAAAAAAAGTTCCTTGCAAGGGTAATCCATGCCTTTTATTTTTCTTGTATCTGAAATATTTCTATTAAATTAGCTAATTTATCCCTGAAGTCTTATCCTTCACTTTAATAAGAGGAAAATGAGGCCACTCTATGTATTATTAAACTTCATTTCAGGCTGAAATTGAATGATAAACTACCAGTAGTTCCTCTCCTGCATCCCAAGATACTGGTCTATGATTCATGCTTCCGAATGGCTTTCAGACTTTCGGGGGTGGTGAGGGAGCTGTCTTAAAATAGCCTCAGTGTAGCTCAATGAGAGAAGTTTATAATTTTGGAAACTTTTATAGAAATATTTTTACCAACAATGACCCTGCAACAGGGAATCGGGCTTCAGGCTTTGCACATGTGCGTTGCTGTTTGTTTCTTTGCTTATTTTCTCTTCCTGAATGTAGTGGTAGTTTCAAAGACTGCATTTATTCCCCAGAGGAGGTATGATGGTAAAATAGCCCCTTTTTATCCGAACTAATATTTGAATGTACATTTTGCCATCAACTCTCTCAGCACCAACTTGTCCTGAAAGATTATATTTAATTCCTTAGCTTACCTAGTTTCCCATGAGTAAGTCCTCTCTTCTCTCTTTGTGAGTTTCTCTGAGTGGCACAAACTGCTCACTAGTTAGGATGTCAGGAAAGAGACAAGAAATGGTGGTTATGAACAAAGTCCATGTCAGGCAGACCTGGTTAGAACTCAGCTCTGCCATACCCTGGAGCAGCCCGCCAATGTGGTCAAGACACATTCCTCCTTCATGAAGTGAAGAAAGCAGGAGTTCCTTCTATCTGGCCATTTTAAGGCTCACATATGACTCCAGAAAAGGACTAGGACAGCACCCAGCCCAGAAAAAGCATTCCCACAGCCACACTAGCCGTCTGATCTTGGGTAAGTCATCCACCCTGTCCAAATCTGTTATCACCATACCAAAAGGCCAATAAGAAGGGAAAGTACCTGGTGTCACGGAATCAATTTTCTGAGTACAACTCTGTGTGAGACACTGCCTAAATTGAACCTGAATCCATTGCCCCAGGAATCCAAGATCCCATGACCTTGCAGAAGCTTTTTAGATTGGCAGAGACTCATTAGGGTGTGAGTACAGGAAGCTGCCGAGGGATGGAGACCAAGCAGTAATGAATGGTAAAGAAGAAGGTTTCAGGAAAACTAAACTATAACAAGATGAAACTAGCCTCTCCCTAAGTGGGCTCTGAAGAAGTTAAAAGGTGAGAGAAACCAAGGGAACCCAGAAGTAAGGAAAAACAGGAACATGGGCATACCTAAAGGAAGTGGTGATATTTCTCCACTGAACCCAGCACTGTGAAGAAACTAGAGTCCCTTCTGTACATCCAATCCCATATATTACATATTGCTGGGGAAACTAAGGCTCAGAGACATTGGGTGACTTACTTAAGCTCAAATTCTAACTGTGATGTGATGAAAATTTGACCCTAGATCTATGAAAGCTTTTCCACTACCTTCTTTTGCAGGTACTTTTCTTTTTAATCTCAGGAAACTAAAAATAATGAGATCACAGTGATTGCCTTTCCTAACTGGGGAAGCTCCAGTATCCCAGAACTTGAGGGCTGGGGGAGGCACCATCTTAGTGTCCTTCTCACCGTGAACCTTGGGAACCCAGTGAAGCCTGTCTGTCGGCGCCTGCACGGCCTCACTCATCTTGTCTCTTAGCACCCGGAATACTCAGTCTCTACTTGTTGAGTAAGTTGAAAGAATCTATCAACATATAAGTTCCCTAAAAACATGGCTGATATGAAAACAGAGACCAAAGGCAGATTTCTCACCCATCTGAGACAGAATGTCCAGACTCTGCGGACCCCAGGGCTGGGCTTAGTCTGGTTTGAGGGCCCATGAATAAAAGCGTCTGAGCTCCTAGCTTGAAGCAGCTGCTCGGCCTGGAGGTGATGGTTGGTGACTTCATGTGCCCCCGGGCGCAGGCATACTCTCGGCCCATCCATAATCCTCAGGTCACTGACACAGCATGATGTAATGGGCCTCCCATGGCTCTGACAGTCCGGCCTGTCAGGGTGGATTTATCTCAGCCTGTGCGGGATGTGGGGCCTGAAGCTTGCTCCAGACTCTGTAAGGACAACCTCTGGACAGGTGAAGAGTTTACTATGCCACTCAACCTCAATAGCTCAGTTCCCCAAATATGACTGTCCCCACATGCCAAGAATGACCCCACAGCACTTAGTGTGCCAAAACTTAGCTCCTCTTCTGAATAAACTAAAAATGAACGAATGCCAGCTATGACTTCCAATAAACCCATAGATTTTATTTTCAACAAATAGATGGTATATTCAGCTATCAACTTTGAAAGTATAACCTTTAAAAAAATTAAATATCTGGCTGGATTTGTGTGGTTCCCAGTTTCCACAGCCTTTGCTTACATTTCATCTGTCAATTAAGATGGTGGGCTCTGGAATCCAAATGCCAAGGTTAGAATCCTGGCCTTGGCCCTACCTACTATGTGACCTGGGACAAGGCGCTGGCCTCCCTGACTTTGATTTATTCATCGTAAAGTGAGGTTATACAAGAAACGCTTGAGATCAAGGAGGCAACCATCACCATCACCATCGCCTTCACACTGGATGCCTGTCCTATCCTACAGGGAGACATTGCTCTCCTGTTTTCAGATAGAACAACCGAGGCTCAGAGAGGAAGCATGATTTGCCATCATGACATCACTGAAATCCAAGACTTCTAGCTCACCACTGTCCACCATGCCGAGGCACTTCTGGTCTGAGATTTCCCCAAACTGCTTCTCATCTATCGAATTCTCCCTGAATCTCTTGACCCACCTGTTTCTGAGAGGGACAGGCACCTCATATCTACTTCAGAATGCCCAGTGCACAGGGTGCCATCTTGAAGCTGAGTCCTGAGACCAGACGTGGTATTAGCTCCCACCTAACCTCAAATTGCACTAACTGGCTGAAATGTGTTTCCTCCCATCATCATGTTTAGAGATCGGAATGGGGAATTCAGGTCAGTTCCCTCTCCAGCCCGACCACTGTCTTAGGAACCGCACGTGGACAAACTAATGATTGACAGGAAGGTAATAATGATCTTTGTTCTGAAGATGTACAGAACTGAAAAGCATCTTGTCACTAGGTGAATAGGACCAGATGTATGCCATTTAATTGCAAATCTCCACCTGTGAGAAGACACCCTTCTGTATGTGAACACACACTCCTGAATAAGCCACCCCTAAATCAGCTTTGTGAGAGATTTTGGACAAGAGTCCTCATCTTATTCAGCCAGCTTTTCAAATAAAGTCACCTTCCTTGCCTCAACACATTATCTCTCGACTTACTGGCCCATCACATGGTGAGTAGTGGACTTGGATCCAGTAATAATCCCCCCAGCCTACCTCCCAGCCCCTTCTAGTTCCTGCCAGTTCATTATTACCCTACTGAACGCTTGCTAAAGCTTCCTTATTCTCTGCTGAAACATACATTTGGTTCCTCGTCTCACTCTGCTAAAACCTGATGATACCACCCTCTCGTGGAAGCCCTGGTTTACCCTAAATGGCACTCTCTCCCTCGGTCCCCATGCTGACACAGAGGACATGCCAGGAGCATGGCCCCTCCCTTTACTCCCTCCGTCTTGAGACCCCAGGCTCCCTCTGTCCAGGCCCTGCTTGCATGTGCTGTGCTGCCCCACAGAGACATGGAAAGATGCATCTCAGCAGCAGCTCCCACTGTGTCACCTCCCGGCTGGACTGTGATTCCTGCAGAATCAAATTTGAACTTCTCAGCAAGCCCAGCAGTCTCAGCAGGGTCCTGTACAATTTCACCTGGTTTCCTAATCATATTTTCCGTGGCTTCTCCACGCTGCTTATACCTGAGCCAAACTTGACTGTACTTTGTTTCCAAAACATATTATCCACCACCACATTCCAGGTTTGGACCTAAGCTGTTCTTTTTCCCCAAATACCCTCCACATCAGAATAAGAGAGGAAACCCAATTGTTCTTTCAGATCTGGGATGCATGGGAAAAGGATCTAGCATCATGCAGAGTCTGCTGGAGCCAGAAGTGGTCACACACACCTATAAACCTGTAAGGCAGGAGGATCCCAAATTTGAGCCCATCCTGGGCAATTTAACAACTTAGCAAGACCCTGTCTCAAAATAATAAATAAAAAGGATGTCATTCAGTGTGAAGGCCGGGTACTGAGGTCAAGCTTCAGTAACAACACAAAAGTCACTTCTCCAGCTTTGAAGCCAGACCGTGGCTGTGTCTCTTCCAGCACTGCGCTTCCAGGCCTCGCTAGAGCCCCGGGGACGGGTGCTATGACTGTACCCACACTGTGGCCAGATGAATAAGCAGAGAGGCTCTTTTTCTTCCAGCACATCTGCTTCCCAGTGGCTTGGTGGCCCTGTGTGGTAGGCATGGCAGGTGCCGAGAAGGAAGGGATAGGAGAGGCATGGAGAGGATTAGGAGGCTGGACTCAAATGATAGATACTGGAGGAAGACTTTGGCCAGCGAGCCATTCTCAGGAGTGTATGCATCAAATAACAGATGTCACACCCAGTTTTAGTTGTTTGTTGTTTAGTATATGATTTTTCCCCCTATTTTAGTTAATATTCCAAATTCTCAGCGAAGTTGAGTCTACATACAAATGTCCCGAGATATTTAGGGGGAAATCAAGTCAAGGGCCTTGGGAAACCATACTTGTCAACTCTGAGCAGAGAGGTGGGCAGGAGCAGCAGGTGACCTGAGACTAAGATGCACTGCAGCAGAAAACTCAGAGGAAGGTGGCACGGAGAACTATTTGCCCATTTTTCCCTACCCATAGTCCCCGCGTGGCCAGGAATTTTGGAGAGATAAACATAGTCCCTTGGTTTCTAGCATATGTGGATTAGAGGTAGGGAGGCCCTATCTTTGATTTAAATATCAAAGACAAAGTGACCCCAAGTGATGCTCCGGTGATTTTTCCAAACCATGATTTCCACACGGGCCAGGCCTTTAGACAGCAGAGGAAACTGAGCAAGTAGTCACAATGTGCTTCTAGGTTCCCTTGCTCAGCTCAGACGCATTTGGATGGGAATTTGGGGGCAGACAACTTTGTCTTCCTCTCTCAGATGCCAGCTCTCGAGCCCCAGTGCAATCAATTAAAATTAGACATGTCATGGAGATCTCTGGGGGCTACCTATCTGAGGGGATGAAGCACCCCAAACATTCAAGTTACTCCTCACAGGCCTGGACAAGTGCAGACTGCACTTCCTGTGGGTTAGAGTGAGCACCTGGTCTAGCCTTGGGGTCTGTGTCAGAGGGATCTGGTACGCCTGTGGGACATGTAGTGTTCTCTGGGGTTCCCCAGCTGGACACATCCTCACCCACAACAGAGGGTGAGGCTCTGTCTACCCCCAGGAAGAAGGACAGGAAGTTCCCATGTGTACCAGACCCTCTGCTGGGTGCCAGGGTACACTCTTGATGGATTAGCCTCCAGAAAGGGGTCACTGGTGTGTTCTACAGTTTGGATCTGGAATTCCCCAAAAGATTCATGTGTAAAAGATGGTTCCCAGAGTGCTGCTAGTAGGAAGTGACAGGCTTTAAGGGGGTGGGGTCCACTGGGAAGTGTTTAGGTCATTGAAGATACCCCCGGAGTGGACTGTGGGACCCCAGCCTCTTTCTGGTACTCTGTTCTTTCCTTCTTGGACATAAGGTGAGATTATTTTGCTCCATCTCATGATTCTGCCACATGTTGTCCAATGGCAACAAGACTGACTGATCTTGGACTACACCTTCCAAAACTGTGAGCCAAAAAAATTTTCTCTTTATAAGTTAATTATCTCAAATACTTGTTAAAGTGATGGAAGTGTCATTAACACAGGTTGACCTGTTCAAGCAAGGGGTCTACAAACTATGGCTGGTCTGTTAAATCTAGCCAGTCCAGCCTAACAGCTAGTTTTAGAAATAAAGATTAACTGGATGTTAGCCAAACTCATTCATTCATGGATTGTCTGCCTCTTCCAGCCTACAAAGACAGAGTTGCAGTGCTGTGACAGAAGTTGTATCCAGTCCACAAAGTCTAAAATATTTACTTAGTTTCTGGCCCTTCAAAAAAAATGCTTGCTGACCTAGCCTTTCATAGCAAGTTCTCTAGAGGTGGACATGAAACCTACTTTTGAACAAAGATATGGAAAAAGAGCTGCTGGGAAATGTTTCCTTATTTAGCAGATAAAGGGAACACCCTACTTCATTCCTTCCTCTCTTTGGATATGGTTGCCTTAGGACATAACATCTAAGAGTAGCCATGAAGGAATAGGCTTGATGATAAATCCTAATGTGTTTAGGATGGTGGAAAGGAGGAGGAATATCCTTGGTGACGTGATTGAATGATGGAACTAACCTCTTCATCACTTTACTCTGGACTTCTTAAAAGGCCCAATTGTTAAGTGGCTTTATTGTTTAAGCTATTGTTAGTTTGATGTAGCGTTATATGCAGCTGGAAACATCTTAATGTGGGTACTTCCAGACACTTCAGACTTCATTCCCACAATGCCCAGTGGGTAAGTATTACTGTCCATATAATTCAGATCAAGGTTAAGCAACTTGCCTTAAGTGACCACCTCCTAAGAGTTGACATCAGGACTGAAGCCTGGATGAACACTGGCGTTACACAGACATCTAGGATCACCTCTTCTCTCCAGGCAATCACAGACTCCTTTGGGAAAGGGAAGAGGGGGTCTATCGGAAGTTGGATCTGAAAGAGTTCTCCTAGGCCCCCTCCCTAATTTTACAACCAAAGCCCCAGAGCACAGAGACATGCGTTACTGCCACTGGGCTGAGCTGCCCTGGTTCCATCCACAGGCTCAGATGGAACCCCTTCCAAGCCCTTTCAAATTCCTGAGCCAAACCACAGTGAGACAGTGTGTATCCTTGAAGACCCAGGCCCCAGACAGAAGGGTGCAGAGTGGGCCCTGCAGGGTCACTTCTACCCTGTGTCTGAGACGAGCTGTGGCTGCCCCATCAGTCATGAAGTCCCTGGTTCTGTGACGAGGCTTCCTGCTCAATGTTCCAGTTGCCAAAGTTCCTGCCATGATCTCAGCCTGAACAAGCATAACAAACTGCTGGGCTCCAGCCAGGTTCCACCTTGGGACACTGGGCACATTTCCAAGGGCCCTGCCCTTAATGACCAGGCCACCTGCAACCATTGCAGTCACTGTGCATCACTAGGACTTGCCCTGAAGTATCTCCTGTCCTTCCACTCTCAGAATGGAGCCCTGGACCTCAGCAACCCCAGACCAGGCTTCTCTGAACTTCATAAGTGACCAGGTTCCCTGAAACACTCGTCTTAGGCTCCCTAATCCCTTCCGTGCCTTCGGTGACAATCCCTCTGTTCGTGACTCCCCCTCGGTCTCTAGCTCCAGACTGATGTGTCAATCGAACAGCCTGTGAGATAGTCCCCTGCAGACCTCCAGGGCCCTGACCCTGACCAGTTCTGTTCCTGAACTCACACCAGTGCCACATCTTTTCTCACTCATCCCTCTTCCATCCAGGGATGGCTCTGAACATGGATTTTCTCCACCTTGAATGTTTCATGAACCCTAAACTCAACACATCCCAAGCTGTATGTTTCTCCCAAAACCCACTTCTACCCTGTTTTACAGAAAGGCAATTGCTGGACTCACTGTCATACCATAGCTTGGACATATTCCTTAGCTCCTCCCTCTTCTTCACCTCTCCTTGGAGTAAGTCGCTGTATCTACTGATTCTGTACAGAAATCCTTATTTCTAGGGTCTGTCACCTTTTCTCATCCCTGCACCAGCTGACTTGTGTTCCACCCCCATTATCAGCTGGGCCATCAGGATAACTCTCACTCCCACCTTCCCTTGCTGCAATTCCATGGCCTCTCTCCCGCAGAGGTAGATTCCTAAACATGCCAGATTGTCACTTCCTCCTTATAAGACTCAGGTGCTCACCTCACCTACAAAGGAAGTTTTTGACCTTGGCAACCAATGCCACTAATCTGACCCATTAAAACGTCCCACACTCCTGCCTTGTCCCTCTGACCTCTGAACTCATCACACTGCCCCATGGCTCCATATCGCGGTGCTTCATGCCGCTCCCCTCAAACTGATGCCCTCTGAGCATTTCCCATCCTGAATCCCCACCTGCCTTCCAGTACCGCATTCAGGCACCAGCTCAGTTCCCAGCAGCATGCCCCAGTGTTGCACCTCTCACCAAGGGCATGGCCCAAGTGCTTGCTCTCCCCTCTCACCAGCACATGCTTCAGCATACTTGTATGTCCACACTAAGTATTTCACTGCATTCTCTCTTCTCAGTGAAACTACACAGTTCTTGCAAGCAGGTACCCTATTTTTACATCCTTGTCTCCTTGATCTCTGAGCACAGCATCTTGATATCTGTTAACTGAATTAAGTGAACAAATGCATGAGTGAACAAAGGGTGAAACAGATGATCTTTACCCTCTTCCTTTCTCACACTAACCGTGTCTCTAGGGAAGGGTCACCCTGGAGGAAAAGGGGATGGAAGACAGTTTCACAGAAGTACTAAGGGTGAGCATCATACAAAATCTCCCTTTTTATTAAGTTACTATTTATTGAGCACCTACTTGTGTCAGACATTACGTGAAGTCATTTACATGTATTATCTCAAGACATCTGTGCTAATCCGTCTTAACTGTCAACTTAACTGGATAAGAGACTCTTGGGAAGTGATTGGATCATGAGGATGCTGGGCTCCTCAGTGAATTAATCCACTCATGTTCATAGCTGACAGAGCTGTGAGGACACAGGGCCAAGTTGAGGGCGTATCTCTCACCAATGCTCTTCTCCTATGCTCCACTTCCCAGCCCCACCATGAGTTCAACAACTCTACTCACCACACCCTCCCACATGAGGTTGCTGCCTTGAATCCAATAAACCATGGATTGAAACCTCTTAAACTGTGAGCTAAAAACATGGCTTCTCCTTCAAGTTGTGGTATTTTGTCCCAGCAACCAATACAGCATTACTGGTAGGGTGAAACCAATGAGTAGATCAGCCCCATTTTTATGGAGTGAGGCCAGACAGTGACCGCCCAGGCTCTCCTGGCTGATGATTGACAGCACAGGAGGAGGAGCAGCTTTAGTTGAGTTCCTAAGACTCCCCTCTCTCTTGTTCCTCATTTGCTCACACTTTCTCCCTGGCAATCACCCTTTGTGTTAGTGGGATTTCCATCCCTGTGGTAAAATGCCAGAGAAAGTCAATATATGGGAGGAAAGACTTATTTTGGTTTCAGAATTTTCAGTCCACGTTCTCTTGATCCTGTGGCTTTGGGCCTGTGGTGAGGCAGAGCACCATGGTGGGACAATGTCAGGCAGTAAAGCTGCTTACCTTATGGTGGCTAGGAAGCAAAAGAGAAAAAAAGGGGCCAGGGTCCCTGTGTGTATTTGAGTCCTCGCCCACAGTGACTTCCTTCATGCCACCAGTCCCACCTTCTTCACCACCTCCCAATAGCACCACAGAGTGTGACCAAGCCTTCAACACATGGGCTTTTGGGGGACATGTAAGATTCAAACGGTAACACTCTCTTTCTCCTGAATTCCTGCAACATTTCCTACCAAGTCACACCCTTCATCCGATGTTCTCTCTCCAAAGTTTCCTTGGGCTGAAGCCAGAAACACCTCTTTTTTTTTTTTTTTTTTGGTGCCGGGGAACGAACTCGGGACCATGCACTTGCAAGGCAGGTGCCGGAACTACTGAGCTAAATCCCCAGCCCCAGAAACACTTCTTGAAATCTGAAATACTCATATGCTCACTGCCCTCCCGCCCACTCAGTCACTGAGCTCTCCTATGTCACAGCCGGCAGATATTTACAGTGCCTACTAAGTGCCGGGCTTTCTCTGGGGACTAGGCAAGGAGAGAGAACTTGGTAATGGGGAATCCTGCCTTCATGGACTTTGCAAGAATGGAGGGAGGCAATACTCAAACAAGCAAGAAAATGGCTGATTGTCCCAGGAGCAAGTAGAGCACATGCCTTAGCATGCCCTGGTATTGCCCTGTGCAAATGAAGAAAGGGTGCCCTTTCTGCCTGGCTAGGGCAGCCCTGTGCTTTCAGGCCCCACTCACCTCCTCCTCCAGCCCACATTGTGCAGCAGTGCTGGGAGGCAAGCGCTGCAAACAGAGACTGCTTAGAATGCTCCTGTGCTGAACTTGTAGCTCCCCCTAAGGCCTGGGAAGATTTTCTAAATCTGCACATAGGTAGAATCTCTGCTGTAGAAGATATTGGATTGTTAGGGCCCCTGAAATAAACCTTTGTGGCTGCCAAGCATGACTCATGTCCATTTGCAATTCTGAGTCTGTGCCCCATGGCACCATACCCAGACTGAAGCACAACATATGACCATGGCCAGTACAGCTTTGACCTTTCCACATTCTGTGCACTCTGGGTGGCTCCTACCACACCATGCCTCTGCAAGAGTCTGCCTGCTACCTGTAGGCTGGCACTTCATCCCCCCCAGACCCGCACCCCTGTACCTCTCTAGCTCTGATGCACTTTTCCCCAAACTCTGCAGGACAAACCTGCACTCAGCCATTTAGGATGTGCCCTGTGCAATCAGTAAATTGGGTTCCCTGGAGCTCTCAGTGCACAACCCGAGGAACCATGAATGGTGGACCTCTGCAGTGGGCTGAACAGTGGCCCCCCCAAAGATATCCCCATGTCCTAATTTCTGGAACATCTGAATGAATTCTTATTTGGAAATAAAGGTCTTTGCAGATGTACTTAAATGAAGGCTCTTGTTATGAGAAGATGATTCTGTACTAACTGAGACCTAAACCCGACCCCAGGTGTCTTCATAAAAGACACCCAGAGGTAAAGACACGGAGGGAAGGGGGTGTGAAGGTGGCCCCTTTCTTTCTCATTTGCTTCCCGGCCACCAGAATGCAGCTAGGAAGCTGTGAGAAAGTCAGCTTCTCCCCTGCCGTGCTGAGGGCACCTGCACAGGGCTCAGAGGCATGGACTCCTCTCGCTTCCCCAACCCTTCACCAATGGGGACTCCAGTGTGCAGTTGCCCCCACTCCTGGGCCTATCTCAGAAGTAATCGAGGCCCTGTGTCCATAGACATAGGGGTTCTTTACACATCTGCAGACCCTGCGAGCAAGACACACACAAGGAGCTGGGAAAGAAGTCCCTGATTGCTTACAGCCAGAGACTCGAGGGTAGCATTTAGGTAGGATGCCGGAGGTGCATGCCCTCTGCTGGAGGGGTCGTGTCTCTGTCAAGCCACCTTAGCCCTGACTATTGCCAGGCCACCCCAGGCAATCTCAGTTCCTGAATGTTCCAGAATCAAGGGCCCTGGGAGCTGAAGCACTTGTCTATGCTGATGGAGACTCTTTTCTGACATCTTGTCAACAGACACATGCTATATGATGAGCCACATGCCTGAATGTTCCCTCGTGCCCCAGCTTTCCTGGCGGTCAGTCCTTCCCTGCCACTGGCTGTGCTCTGCTCACTGTAGGGACAGGGACAGCAACACGTCATAGTTCCTGAGGCCCTTCTCTGCTCCAGGGGCTCTTCTGTGCACTTTGTATGTAGTAGTAGTGATTTGCTGCCACTTGTGCACAGCAGGTGAGGACTCTGGAGGCCTGGTATTCCCCAATCCAGAAGGAGTAAGTGAAGCTGGATATCAGCTCCAGACTCCGGGCACATGAAATGCATGCTTTCAGTTTAGAAACTCTGGCAGGGTCTCAGACCCCATGAGGGCTGACTTGGTCTCATCCCAGAAGCCCTGGCTGGGGCGCAAAGTGTCCTCTGGATGGGCACCCTCGGGCCTCTGTCTTGCAAACTATATCTGGTGTGCAACATTGGTGAATAGACTAGAGAAAGCCACAGCCTGGATGGCTGTGTTAGGTACTTTTCCTGTTGCTGAGACAAAATATTTGACAGAAGTTACAGGGGGAAAGGTTTATTTTGGCTCATAGTTTGTAGAGGTTTCAGTCCATAGTTGGCTCCAAGGCAGGGTGGCATGGCAGAGGGACACTGCAGGGGAGAAACAGTTAGTTCATGGCAAGCAGGCAGGAGCCAGACTGCAGCAGCCACAGTAGCAAACAGCAGCAGAAAGCCCACCTTGCCTCTCTCCTTTTCTATTCCATCCAGG
The DNA here is from genome assembly GCF_000247695.1 of Heterocephalus glaber. Next base: position 23,580,565 of record NW_004624735.1, on the reverse strand, counting down.
CTATAAGCCTATTGATTGGTGCCACCCATACCCGGGATGGGGCTTCCACTATCCACACCCATAATCCCAGTGTCACGTACCCTAACCCAGCCTCCTTTGAAACTCCTCACCTGTGACCGCATGCAGCTCTGGGGGGATATCTAGATACAAGCCATAACACTGGCTACTGTTGTTGACATCTCCTTCTCCCTCTCCTGTCCTTCCCCCTTCACCTTCTCTCAAAAGCCGAGCACCCACCATACCTCAGGGCCTGCGTGAGGTACTTGGAGAGAACACTGTGAAGACACAGCACAGTGCTGTGGATCAGAAACCAGCAACAACATGATGTGAATGCTACACTCAGGGCTGCTGCAGAGCGGAAGAGCTTGTTCTCCACTGAGAACCCTGGTCTGGCTTCACATCCTCATCTCTCCACTCACCTGACTGCACTTCCCCACTCACATCTCTGTCTCTCCTCCTCCTCCTTCCTTTCTTGGCATTTCTGTCCATTCTTGTCTGTCTGTCTGTCTGTACCTCCCCTACTACTTCTTTGCCCTTTACCTAAAACTAAGAAGTTGGTAAAATGCTTGTTTCATCTCTTACCAAAGAAATCCTTATATTCCCTGTTTTAATTAAAATCTGACGAGTGCCAAAATAGCAGAAAGTGGTGGAGTTGCGTATAAAAGCATCCATAGGAAGAAGTCAGGCAGGACATCTCTAGCACACAAGTCTTGGCGCTGGGGTGGTGGGTTCAAAGTGCCATTTCTCTCCTTACTAGATGATTCTGTACTGCGTAAAGATGCATTCATGACTAGGACAGTCTGTTCCAGCCACTTTATAATGAATAAAACATTAACAATTCAACATCTTTGGGATTGCATATTTCTTTGCACTCATAGAGAAATCCTTAAGGCAATGAAAGGGCTGTATTCCTTAGTATGAACCATTGATTATTTCTGATGGGTTGGTATAAAGAGCAGATGTCCCCATCCTGTCCTTGAATAGGTGCAGAGGAATTGGAATTTTTGATCTTTTAAATACAAACAAGTCCATCGCCACTGGATCCCCATTTAATCAATATTACCTAAATGACTATACTTGTCATAACCTTATTGGTTGTGCATAGTTTGTCCACTTTGTGATTTCTCATTGGATCAATATTATCTAAGCGACTGTACTTGCAATCTAACTAGCTGACTAGCCTTGTCCCACCTTGAGCACGCCTCACCTCCTGGCTTTGTCCCATAAAACACCTTGGAGAAGTTGGGAGAGTGGGCAACCCACTTTCCAGTCTCCCTTCTGTCTCTCTTGGACAGAAGCTATCTTTCTCTCAATACATTTTCCTACTCTTAAAAAAATACAAACAAGTCCAATTTCAAGGGGTCATAAAAATCAAAGAAGCAAGAGAAAGACAGTACGAGTGAGGAAGAGGTGGCAGGACACAAGTGAAGACAGGCATCTACAGGGGAGATCACTCCAGAGCAGAGACCTGGAGCCTAAGGTGGAAGGGGGGGAGGTCCTTGTTAACTGGGGTCATGATCTGGCTACACTTTGACTTTGTGGTTCCCAGCGATGGACCAAAAATGGGGATAAAAACCATGAACTTGCCAGCTCCTGTCTTTCCTTCACTCACATCATTTGTTTTCTACCAGGCTCATTCCCGCTCTGCTTTGAACTACACTCACTTTACAAGGCACTTCCTCTGAGGAGCTGTTTCTCTCACCCTGGCAATGAGGTAGGAAAGGAGTGACTGCACATTAGAGAGGATGACCTTGACATGCTCTCTGAGGTCCAGACAGACAGGTGTTGCCAGGGCAGAGCCCTGCAGTGCAGAGGATGGCAGTCAGCTTGCTGGACAGATATTGCTGTGTCCCTTGTGGTCCATGCCTCACATCACAGCCCTGGAGTGGAGGAGAAGCCACATCCATCACCTGCTTCTCCTAGCAGTCCAGATGTCTCAGGAGATGTCTAGGTTGTCGGGGCCTGGCCACACAGGTCCTGAGTCAGAGGTCAAGCTCAGACAGATCACAGCCCAAATCACCCAGATCCCAGGGTGATGAGCCAGGATCTCGGTCATGGGATCCCCATCAGAGAGGCCAGCAAAGCACACAGTGTCAGGGGATGGGTGCCTCTGCCCGTTGGGGCACCCACAGTACAGCTGGCCAGCTCTGATGTGGAAATGTGCCCAAGAATCCCCTCATCCTCCTTTGCTGGCCCCACTCACCAGGACTTCTCTATGAAGACTTTCCAGGAACTGCACCCAATGCCCCTCCTGCTGGGCTTGCTTCTCCTGTTCACTGTACCACTCTCCTGTCAGGGTAGGTTTGTGAGTACCTGAGCCCTGGGAAGCTGGGTGGTTCACCTGACTCTCCAGCACTTGTTTGTAGTGAGGTGGAGGATGGATGGTTGGAGGGAGGGATGGATGGATAATAAAGGAATGGAGGAACTGTTCCAGTGCTCCTCAGTCCCGATGCCAGCCTGCTGGGCATTGGATTTTGTAAGTAAGCTTCTGTGATCTTCAAGATGAAGCCCAGGCAATTCTTAGGCCTTACTATTCACCTTCCTGCACCTGCAGACATGAATGTCTTTACCTCATTGGTAAGAAAATTCAGAAGAGAAAATAAAAGAGAAAATGAACCTCATGCTCCCTGGTCATGTGCATTATTTCATGGGTAAGTTGCTTCCCTGAATAACTGCAAACTCAGGGAAAAGGGTCTTAGGAACGCTGAGAGTCAGCATTTAAAAGAAGTTATTTCCCTTTATAAACATAATACCTTCTTGCCATAAATAATGAGGAAGACATAGATATTTAGAAGAAAGAAAAATGCTTCACCCAAAGTCCCACAACCTAGAAAAAATCGTTTTTAGTGTTTGATGAATTTTTCTATGAACATTTTTTGTATGTGGGCATTTCTGGATGATACTACATATCCTGTTAGGCACTCTGATTTTATTTTTTCCCTCCAAAACAGTACCTCATGTTTTTTTCTGTTATTATGAATTTTTCTGATACCAAGATTATTTATGACATAACAGTCCCTCCAGGGCACATGCATCTTGAAAGCCCTCCAGGTGTCTACAGTCCAGTGCTGGACTCAGTTGCCGTTCATTTAAATAATTTCATATTATTAGTCATTCGGGTTGTTTCAAATGTTCTTGTGATCAGAAATGATGTCTCCAGGAATATAATTGTCTAATGTGAAATACTTTCCTTAAGTAAATTTCTAAGAAATGCAAACAAGGATCAAAGGAGTATGAAAGGTGTGCTTGTATCAACTTCCAATTATTTTCTGAAGGGACTGGTTCCTAAAAGTGCTCCCTGTGGTGGCCACAGATCATCTCCCAGGCCACCCACCAGCTGGGGACCAGGTAACAATGCCCACTGGTGTGAGGAGCTACGAAATATATAGTCAGGACAGGGTGGCAGGTCATGGGAGAGGACCTCTTGCTGGGAACACTGCAGCTCGGCCTCACCCCAGGCCAGATGTGCTTTGCTACTTACTGAGGTTATTTATGGTCCCTCCTCCTTAATCTCACTGCTACGTCCAGGTTTCTTTCCCTCACCATCTCTACCTGGGTCATGAGACAACCTCCACACTTCTGGTTCCACATGTCTTACTTGCTTTATTTCCCCTCTTACGGCCAAGTGGCTCTAAAAATTAGAAGTCTACCCATGTATGGTTCACATGCCTGTAATACAAGCTGTCTTGGAGGCTGAGGTAGAAAGATAACAAATTCAAGCTCAGACCAGGCAACTTAGTGACTTAGTGAGACCCTAACTCAAAATAAAAATTAAAACAACCTGGAAATGTAGCTCAGTGGGAAGACCCTGGGTTTAATCACCAGTACCTCTAAAAAATTATAAATCCAACATCAAATCATCTTGAACACTTTTCAATGACTGCCTGTGGTCTTGTACCCAGGGCTTCCCATGATGAGCCCCAACTTTTCTCCAGTGTCATCATCTACTTTCTAACTCTATCCCTCACTTCCTAATAAAAACTCACTAGGTGCCTCTGAAAGTCAGAGCCCAGTGACTGATGGGGGATGCAGGTATGAAGCATTACTCTTGCCCTCGGGGGCTCCAGGCCGAGAAGAATGGAGGAGACAGTGCAGGTGATAAGGTCCAACTCAGGTGTGAGGACCAGGCACCTAATTCAGACCCTCCTCCTTTCTTCAAAGAAGAAAAAAGTTTCAAAGTTTTGCCTCTTCCAACTGCAAACTGGCAATTTCAAAAGAGCTTTAAGTCCAGACTCCAAATGCAAAGTCAGAGAGAAACTCATGTGGGTTAAAAGCAGGGGCTTTTAGTGCAGTGCATGTGGGGCTGCAGGGTGTGTTCCAAGGACAGGAGGGTGGAAAGTGGTAAGGAGAGACTCTCCATTTCTTTGTTCCACGATTCCTGTTTTTGTAAATCCCCACAACTAGTGGCTCCATCTGATCTGCTGCAGGACGCCCATGTGAGCTCGCAAAGTCTCACATGAAGAACACCAAGGGGCTCCTTGTAGAATCCCTCTCTTGCCTGTATCTGCTGCTCTGAGAACAACTCACAGGCAAGGGATCTCTTCTCCCACACACTGACCATGTACATCTTGACTGTCACAGCTCCACACCTGAGCAGTCCCAGTCTGTTTCCTTGCCTCCCCATGGCCTGTCAGGCAGGGGCTAGGGCTGACCAGCAGGGCATCTGCCCAAACCAACACCTGCAAGGGTTCCTGGCAGAGGTCACAAGAACCTCACCTGTGTCATTGGCATGGCCCCCAACCATGGGCCCCACATCTCCACATCTTAGCAATCACAAAGTTCAGTGTCAAAGACTTCGAAATCAAAGACCAACATTCAAATTGTGGATCTATTCCAAATCCAAACCTCAGGACTCTCCGAAGTGGCTTGGATCAGTGTCCTCTTCAGTAGAAAGTACCCGCCTGACCAGGGAGGGGAGGGAGGGGCAGAGGCTCATACTCCTGGGGCTCTGAACAGTGCAAGTGAGGCTGAATGCTGAAAGGTACAGCAGCAACCATGCGCTGACTACCCCTCCTTCAGTGTCCTCAGTGTCTTGTGGGCCTTATCTCTTCTCCTTGCATAAGCACCCACCGAGGTGGGACTCACTAGTCCCTTTACAGAGGAGGCACTGAGTCAAAGACGAATAAGGGGCACGGACAAAGCTTGATGGCCCAAAAGACATATACGGCAACAGGGATCTGATGCCAGGCATCATCTCCCGGATCTCTGTGCCTAAAGACCGTTCCATTCGCTTCCACTCACCCAACCATGTCCCATCTGCCCAGAACTGCCATCCACTTCCTTCCAACACTACTTTATAGCAGTCACTCCCTCTCCTGTCACCTAATAGTCTCTATATCTGGCACTATCCATCCTGTCACCAGTGCTAGTGAATCTTTTTTTTTTTCACCAGAAATCTTCCATCACAACCCATAGCACCTCACTCTAAAAGGATCATATGTATAAGCAGCAATTTACAGGGCTTGTTGTATGTTGTACAAGCCGTGTACTGTATTTCTGGCCAAGGGGCTTGCAGTGGAGGGTGAAATCCTCTTCACACTCCATTCAGCAAGCCCTGAGCCCTAGAAAGGGAAGACAGGATGTGAGTTACTTTCTCATTGCTGAGCCAAAATGCCTGACACCCACAAGTTAAAAAAGGAAAGACTTATTTTAGCTCATGGTTTGTCAAGGTTTTGGTCCATATCTAGCTGGCTCCAGGGAAGGGCATCATGGGAGAGGGGCATGGCAGAGCAAAAACAGTCCATAGCAAGCAGCTGGGAGACAGTGAGCCTCCCTTTCCCTCCTTATTCCATTCAGGCTACAAGCCTATTGGTTGGTGCCACCTGTACCCAGGGTGGGTCTTACCATCATCCACACCCAGCACCATGCTGAACCTATACAGTTAACACACCCTTAACCCCGTTTCATACACCTTAGATTCAGTGACCTCCAAAAGCCCCACCTAACCACATGGGGCTTTTAGGGGACATCCAGATACAAGCCATAGTACAAGAGGAAGAGGTCCATTTTGGTAAGCGATCTTCCCAGAGAATGCTCCTGTTGCATTTTTTCCTTCTAAAAATGTTGGGGGCCACCTTTCACTAATTTGTATAAGGGCCTCTTCAGAGCTGTGTTGGCCATCATATTCTGTCATAACTCCAAGAGAGTAGAGGTCCTTGGAAAGCCATCATGGATTGGCCAAGGAGCATAATAGTTCCTCGGGCCGAGGACTGTATGGTCAGCCTGCCTTATGAATGATAGGTTGAGGCCAACAGGTCACATGTCAGGTGACATGTTTGCACAGATACCACTTGTTCACAGAGTACAGAGGACTCTGCAGAGTTCCCAACACCTGCTGGCCTTGCAGTCCGGGAGTCACAAAGCAGATATGCTGCTCCAGGTAAACCCATTCAGGTTCAATGTGAGGATAAAAATCAGTACACCTAGGCACACACCTGGCATATAATAATTTCCATATAATAATAACTCAATTTCCACTCTCCTGGCCTTTTGGAGGTTGGTCTGTGCCATGGGGCTGCACACAGAAGACTGAGAGTGTAGAAATGAGGCTCACCAAACACTTGCTGAGAGAGATACGTCATAAAAGGCACATCAGATTCTTATCACCCAACGTTGTCTCCAGATCAGTTCAGCATGGTGAAGATGGAAACCATCCTGGGGCTGTGCAACCTGATCATCATATGTCAACTTCAGTGGGCCAAGACACACCTAGAAGATCAGTAAGGCCCAGTTCTGGGTGTGTCTGTGCATGACTGGTGTGCAGGCCAGCAAACTGAGGGCAGACGACCCACCCCAGAGGTAGGTGGCTCCAACCAACAGGCTTGTAGCCTAGATGCGATGAAAGGGGAGAGAAATGGGAAATGTTCCTGTTTTGGAAGAGCTCATGTCTCAGCCTTTGTCTTTGCACACCGGCCTCAGTTTCTTCAGCCTACCAATGCAGACTTTCACTGGAGAATCTCCACTGAGCATCTAGCTCTTAGACCTCAGCCTGGTGCTGCATCCTTGATTCCTCTTATTCAGCAGTTTCCATCTTCTGGGACTGAGCAGCTACCGGATCATCCAGCTCCCCAGTGCATAGATGGCCACTGTGGACACTCCCAGCCCTGGTCTTGTAAACTGCCCCAATAAATCCCTTTACATGATTATATGAATATTTTCTATTGATTCTGTTTCTCCAGAGAACCCTAACTAATACAGCTGGTAAGGGGACAAGGTTAGTGACAGGTCTTAGATAGGCAAAGGGCTGGGGAAATGTGGCTTCAGCAATTACCTTTCTTCTCAGACTTAGTGATGACTTTTGGGGTGCTGGGCAGGGACTTTTGTAGCTATCCTCCACTTCAATGCTCACCATGACCTTGAAGAATGGGTCTCCATGGCTACTTGGACCTAGAGGTCAGGGGCAGGGGAGGGATTGGGGGCTATATATGAGTATTTAAAGGCAGGGCTGCAGCTGGACCCCAGCCCCAACTCCCGTGGCTCTTCTGCATTGGGTGGTGGCTGAGGCCCCAGATCTGGGTCTTGAAGTCTGGGAGGAGACTCCAGCTCTGCTGCCCCTTTTCCATCTGTACAAGTCTGGATTGCCCTCTTTGAGGGACATAAAATGGGGTACCAGTGGCACTGACCCCATGGGGTTGCTAGATGACTGATTCACATGCAAGCATGCCAGAGAGTGCCTGGCACCTGTGTGCTGTCCACAGGGTATATCTACAGTTATTCTGATCATGATCTTCAAGATTGGTGGTTGTCAGTGGCATGCTGGGGAAGGGTAAAGGTGGGGGGACACTTGCTAGCACCAAGCCGATTGGCACCCCCAGTCCAAAATGCCCTTCTGTGCTCTCAGGAACCTGCCTGTTGTTTGTTAAGAGATGCTCTTTCTTGGTGAAGGAACAATGACACAGAGACAGTGGTGTTGCTTTCTGGCAGGAAATGGTAGGGTAGAAAAGTGCTCTGAGAGGAAGCAATGGCTCAGGGGAGAAGATGGATGTTGAGACGGCATGGAGAGGTCTCCTCTCAGCACCTCTCATGCAGAGGCCTCTGTCACCCCTCGGAGAGCTGCCTCCCAGTAAGGCTTATCGGATGCGGGCAGGACCTGGGGACACTGGCCTGGGCTCAGAGGATGAGGAGGCACGGCACAGACTCATTAAGAAAGCTGCATCCTGAAAATTCCCTCTTTCCACACCACAAAAGTGCCCAGAATAAGATGGAAAAGGCACAAATCAGAGACCCAGACTCAAGCACTTGTCCTAGCCCTGATCAGGAAACTGTGCGGTCCCCCACCAGTCCCCTCCTCTCTCTAGATCTCAGATGCCTCTTTTGAACAATGTGAGGGCTGGGCTGGAACCAACCGGGGCTCTTCCAAATAGGAAATAATGCATTTTATAGGAGAAGAATAACCTGTGTTGTATATTATCTTTTAAAACCCTTTCCCTTCATTCATCCACTCAATATTGTTTCCCTTGCAATACTGGAGATTGAACTGAAGGCCTTCATACTGAGCTATTTCTTCATCCCCAAGTCCCTAAGTTGTTCAGGCTAGGCTCAAACTTCCAATCTTCCTGCCTCAGCCTCCTGGGGTGTTGGGAATACAGGCATGCACCACCACATCTGGCTCCAATCACTCATTTATCTATGGATTCTACCAGTTCAAATTGGGAAGCCTAGAGGGCCCCTCACCCTTCAACTGTCTAAAGGGAGTGAGTTTGTCTTCTGCTGATTCCAAATGCCTCCCAGTGCAATGCATCTTCTCAGTTGCCTGAGGACTCTCAAGGTCTCCTGCAGGGAGACGCCTCTGCTTTCTTCTGCAGATCCTGGGGCAGCAGTCAGCCTCTTCACTGCTTTTTTCAAAAGTCCACTCATGTGGAACATTAGTCTGGATACTTAAGACTGAGGGAGAGAAGAGTTATGAGCAAGGTGATAAGACAAGGATATGGTCCCTGTCTCCTCTTGGGTCGTCTGTACCCTCTTCCCAGAGCTTCACTGTCACCATACAGTCTAGAGAATCTGGCTCTTTTAGACTAACTTTCCCTTCACAAAGCTGGGGCCCTGGCTGTACCTAGACCTCTAGGACTAGGAGTAGAATTTATTAGAAAACCAGCAAACCCAAATTTATGTGGGCATCCAGTACTATAAAGGCATTCTCTGTGAAAAAAAAAACAAACTACTTTTCTAAGGAATGACTTATATTTTAAACAGTACAAAGTAGTTTCCTTCATTGCATCTGTGTTGAGCACCCATGAAGTACCACATCTTGAGCTGGATACTGCAGTAGTTCTTAGTCCACAGCTATATTGCCCAATATAGCAGCCTCAGGCCAGGTGTGATGGTCTAAATTTATGTGAACTCTAAGTGAGACCAGGCGATAAAGGGACAAAGTGCAAGGGCCTGAGTAAACTGCATAAAGTGAAGGCCAGGACCTGCATAAACTGAGATAAGCCTCTGGAAATTGGAAGCAAGGAACAAAGGCCTAATTAGAGCACAAAGGACAAGAGGCCAATAGAATCTGCTGATGACAAGAAGCCTAACAGCAGCAGCAAATGCATTTTCTCAAGCCTGCCCTCCCCTTTCATTCACTGAAAGCTGCCTATAAGCTGCAAGATGTAGGTAGTTCCTGGGGTGTCCTCCCTTTGGAGCCCCCCTCAACATATCAGATGGCACAAACATGGAACATTTCCATACCAGAGAAAGTTCTGCTGCACAGCTCTGGTCTGGTCTAGCAGGAAAAAAAGAGCAAAGAGAAGGCTACACCAACCAGCAATCAAAGCATCAAGCATGGAGGACAAGCGGCTCTGTTGGGCTCTACATTCACGCCTAGCTGTCCTGTAGGCCAGAGCAGTGGATGCATCTCACTGTGAGAACATGAACAGGAGAGCTGGCACTTGGGCCTCTTCCAGCCTCCAAGAGAGATAAGGAGCCCTGGCTGTGCAGCTGAGGGTGAGGTCTCTCCAGAGGATCTACCACAATGCTTCCTCTCTATTTTTTTGGTACTAAGTATTGAACTCAGAACCTTGCGCTTGCAAGGCAGGAGTGATGCCACTGAGCTAAATCCCCAGCTATGCCCCCTCTTTCCATGTGCCTCTTCCTGTACATCTTTTCCATTCCCACCACATCCATGGACTTCCACCTTGGGTCACAATCATATATGTATATATTTTAGGGCCTCTTCTACCCATGAGCTTCTTCCTCCATTCCTGGCATAGTAATCTGACAACTGAATGAAGAATGAATCAGTGAAAAATGAGTGAATAAACAAATGTGCAAAGAAGCAAATGAAAGAATTCACAACAGTGTATTCCACTGTGGGCTGAATGCAGACCCTGTTGCTTTAGTGCAGAAGTATTCATTCACTCTTGAACTTGGACAGCCAAAGGTTCCATGTCAGCTCCCTCGTTGCTGTTTCTCTAACTTTAAATACCTATGAAAAAAGAGACCCCAGCGCATATCCACCCTGGGAATGTCCAAACAAAACTCTCATGCAACTATGTCATTATTCCTTTTCAAACATTACTCTCCTGAGTCATGTTTTTCCTGGTAAAATGTGATGATTTTCCATGCACAGCAATATCCCTACTCTTCCACACAGCCCCTTTTCATTCCTACTCCTATTCCATTCTGGGTTCTTACCGCCTATTGAAATAAAACTCTCCACACGTCCTTAACCCTATCAATGACCTCCAGCTTCCACAGGGGTTGATCCAAGCATCACTGGCTCTTTCTTGTCTAGTCTCCTGACTACTGTTGCCCACAGCCTATGAGTTCAGATGAAGAATATTATACTCTTATCACCTTTCTAAAGTGCCCAAAACTCACGTGATTGCCTTTGACTCAAACGCAAACCATAATACTTTCTAGCTTTAATTCACCATCAAATTTCTTTTAAAGGTACTATACCTTAACCTTCCCTTCATTTTGAACTCCAACTCTATCCCCACCACTTGACATTTCCTTTGAAAGGACCAGTCTTCCCCATTGTCATTACTCAAGTCACTGTCTACATTCTCAAATTTTCATCTTTTCAGTTGTTGTGTCAGAGTGGGAAGTGGGATGAACAGGGAAAAAGTGGCTCATGGGCAGAACCTGGCCTGTGAGTATGTTCTGTTTGGTTGACAAGGTATTTTAGAAGTGTGGAAAGTTAACTAAAATCCAGATTTGCCCAATCTCATAACCAACAAGACCAAGTTACACAAGATTCTCATTCCCACTTGGCAAGCAGTTAAAAGAAGCAGTAGTTGCTCTGCTCCCTTTGGGGAAGCAAGATTTTTCCAGTTCTCTACAAGCTCCGCCATTCTCTACTGTTTCACATTAGTCCTATGCTCATGTACAATCTTTGCCAGGCCCCTGGAGGCATCTTGGTCTGTAACCAATGAACCACAAATTTTCAAACTCAAAATAACAATGGTTTTCCCTCTCAAATATATTTTACAATAGAAGTGTTTCAGTAGTTCTGAAAGTATTGTCATAAACTATTGAAACACCACTGAACAAACTGAGCATGCATTATGAGCAGTTCCTACCCATGAGTTATGGCCCTTCTTCCCTTATCACCCCCAGCCCTCATTATATTTTCTGAAACAGTAGTCTAGTCTTAATTATCTACGGATGTGCCAAAAGTGCACAACAGCACATCTTTGAGAACACCTTGCTGATCACTGTGAACTGAACCTCCAAGATAATGCTTTGCCTGAGTAAACTGAGCCCACAGCAGTGAACACAGGCTCATCCATATTCTAGTCTAACTTTGTGCACCAGGCAAGGATGGCTTGACCACCCATTTTTCATTCTACTCACTTTTCAATTTCCCACCCTAATGGTGGGGATTGTGTTCAATGAATTTCATTGCTCACTCCATTTCATTCATTCATTCATTCATTCACCATATCACTGCTCATTCTTTCATTCATCAGATTTTTAAGTGTACAATGCATTCTTGACCCTGTATTTAAAACTTTCTTTTGGTGTCTCCGTTACACTGTTTGCATTACACTTACCTGTAATCAGATCTCAGCACCACAGTCTGGAGCTGCAGCCCAGTCCCAACCTGTCTGTGTCCTGTGCACCAAATTGGAGTCATACAGTGACTGAGAAAAACTCTGCATATGTTTGTGAAATTGCATTGGGACTGCAGACCCTAGGCCTGCAGAGGTGCATAGAAGTGGAAGCTTATAGAACTCACAGGAGTCAACCCCTAGGCTCTAGCCAGCCTCATCAAGAACCACGTGGGCTGAGGTGCCATGGGTTACCTTGGTAAGGCAGGAGGAAGATCCCTACCAAGTATGCTGGTGCCTTCCTCAGGGATCTTCCCAGGGATGGCTAATTTTTCACCTATTCTTGCCACCCAAGAAACAATCCCTCCCTGACTTTCCAAGCCAGAGGTGACATTCCTATGGACATCAAGTGGTGTTCTGGATGACTTTGCTCTCTACAGTGTACACTCTTGTATAGTGTTCCTCCACAATGTACACACCTCAGCTACATATTTCCTTTTTCAACCCGGAATGAAAGGCATATCTGCGCTCAATCTGCTGAGATAAGAGGACAGGAAATGAAATGAGATTTGTACCTAAGATCCTATTCCTTTCTCCAATTTGAAGACTGGCTAACTAAGAGGTAGATATTTTGAGAAGTCACACAGATTCTCTGTGGTTAAATCAGACTTGTCTTTTGGGAGGTTTTTTTTGGTACCGGTGATCGAACTTGGGAGGCAGGTGGCAGAACCACTGAGCTAAATCCCTGGCCCTCAGACTTGTTCCTGGGCAATAATTGGCCTGTGCAAATAAGTGCTTTTGGGTGGAAATCCAGTCCACTTTGGGGCTGTAATATGAATAAGTACACAAGTATATTATGACAGATGTCACAGGAGAAAACAGGAGCTACCATAATGCATCATGACCACTTCTAATGATATTCAGGTTCCCAGGAAATCTCTATTGTTTATATAATATTGTAAGGTCAGCATCTATTTTCTAATAATAGAAAATTTAACTAGCCCTTGCATTTACTAAATATTCAAGTCTTTTCCAGTGACTTCATAAATGCATCCTATTTGGAGACATTGCCAAATCTGGGCCTATGCATGAGTCAGATGAGAAGCTACCTATTGGGTGCCATTTGAGGGATCTGCATTCTTCCCTTCTCCTCTGCCTCCCCTGAAAGCACCTATTTCATCAGCAGGCTGTGGTACACAAACGGTGCTTCTGGAAGCCAAGATTCCCTCCTGAAAGGCCTTCCCTAAAGAGACAAGCTGGCAAGTCCATTCTTGATAGGCTCCTGGCAGTATGTGGAAAAACCCCAGATGTCCTGAATTGAGAAACGAATTCACTGTCAGGTATGGTGAGAAAGGGTAGTGTACTGGCAGGTGAATGAGCTGGGTTGGAAAGCAGAGGACAGCACAGCTCTTACATACTTGTGCTGTAGGTTAAATGAGATTGTGGGTGGAGAGCATCAACTGTATGCTTAGAGCTGAAGATGACAGCATTTCCTGCATTTGGCCTAGTGGCTCAGCACTGTTCCAAGCACGTTCCATGGATCCATTCACTGGCTTTTCAGGAAAAAGCTGAGGAATGTGAGACCCATGGTCACACACTCATCAGGAGTAAAGAACCAGAATTTGTATCATTAGAGCCTGAAAGACCAAAACATAGTCTTGCTATATCTCCTGATAAGGCCCTCAACACTGGCTATAGTTGCAAGGCACAGAAAACTGATGGGCAGACTCATGCAGATCCCTGGGGAGCAGTCAAGGCCACAGTGGTGGGAGACTGAGGAAACACAAGGTGGTGGGGTCTGGGAATGAGGGGGTCTGGATGCTTTGTGGTTCCTGGAGGGCTAAATGAAAGGAGACAGAAAACGTCAAGAGACAAAGGATGTGAGGAGAACCAAAGTGGGGGACAAGGAGAGGAGATAGGGTTCCTGTTTCTCAAGGACAGCCTTGCTGGCCCCATACAGCTCCACGCACTCCATGGTGCAGTTTTTCCAGACTGTATGTCCCTATGGTGGGCTAATCAAGGGGCACACAATGGTGACCCTAACTTGCTGGAGGACTTTGGGTGAATCCTTTATCTCTGTCCCTCAGAACATTGACATTTAAAACCCCAATGACACTTAGAATGGCACCAAGTCAGAGGTCAGAAGTGAAGAGGGGGGTTCTGATTAAATCACAAAGTAGCAAACTTCCTTCACTTTCTGTCATTTGCTTAATAGAACCACTATCTTGAGCATTTAAAAAATACAATAGATACACACAGAAACTTGAAAGATATAGAAGCCTCAAGAGTATGATGATCCATGAATTTATTCAAGAAGTTTAGGCACTGGCAGTCCAAACTATATCAGGCCTGGTGGGGTACTGAGCATGCAGCCAATGTCGTGGTCCTCACCCATGAAACTAATACCAGGCCAGGAAGACACTGACCACATGAATAAGTTCTTGACTGCACTTGTGACAAACATTGAAGGACAAAGTCCATATATAGTGAGAACACACACTTCAGAAGAAGAAGGTAACACTCAGGTTGAATCTTCTTTAATATTTCCCAACTGAGGGATGGATATGCATCCATGTATATTTGCCCATTACATAAATCACTCTGAGTCTCCCATGTTCTTATCTTGGAAATGCAAGAGTCATGGAGAGTAATGGGAGAATGAGAACATTAGGGCAGAACTTGTCACATAATAAGAGGTCAACACATAGTTCTTATTCATTATCAATAAGGCTACAGCAACATTGATAATGATAATGATGATAGCAGTGGAATGGCGGCGGTGGTGGTGATGGTGAGGATGACAGAATTATGGTGATGCTGCTACTGCCACTGGTGATGACGAAGGTCACAGTGGTGATGATGATGGTGATAATGGTTGGGATGGGGATGACAGTGGCAGTGGTGCTGATGGTGAGAGTGTTGGTGAGAATGTAGTGACATGGAGACAGGAGGTGCCAGTGGCAGTAATGCACATAGAAGGGCATAACCACAGCTGGTACTACTCCCCCGGTGGCACAGGAAGGACCCAGGGGACTACTCCGTATGTGAGTCTGAATCACGAAGCCACATGGGCACCCTGCTTGGCCATCAGGTTTCAAAAGAGGCACACAGGCATTTCCACACTGGTTTTCTCCAGCTACATTTCTTCTGGCCTCTGCTCATGTGAGTGTCACCTCACTGAGAATATGCCAGCCTCTTCGAGGTGAGCAGGAGCCTTGGGAGGGAAGAGGAGGAGGGAACATTTCCAAAGGTCAGGATGACTCAGCCATCCTCTAAGAAGCCTTGGATGGGAGAGGAGATGACGATGCTGCTGTCAGCACAAGGGAGACCAAAGCCCTCTCTGCCACTCCCATTGAGGCTGAAAGCTTGCCTTCCTATTCCTCTCACCTGCTCTGCAAGGCTAATGAGGGACCTTGATGTTTTCTACATTTCAGCAGCAACCAATGGTTCAACTCTGAATCCCTGGATGGAACTCCTTGATGTTTGATGGAACAAATCTCCCAGAAGGCCTAGCCTAGAAGACACACCGGTGCCCGAGAAGCCACAAGGTCTCCCACCAGCCAGCTTTTCTCGCCTGCAAGCCAAGGCCTGCAGGGCAAGAAGAGAGAGCAGGAAGGGAGCAGGGTACTCTCCCTGGGATGCTGTACCCCAAACACAAAACAGCTGGCTCCCGGGAAAGGGAAGCTGGAGACTGTGTTGGAGATGCTGGGGAGAGCCAATCTAACACAGGCCAGACTGAGTTGAAGTAGGGGGCAGCAGAGCAGGGCGCAAATCTTGTTTGACACAAAGTGCATCGAACCTCTCCTGGTGGAGGTGCTGAGCTACCTTCACTGCCCATTGTCTTACGGTTGCTGCTTCACACGTGTGGTATCTACTGGGCCCTGAAGATACCTGTGTTTGCACCCCTGGGCTGGGTGCTCTTAAGGATCACTTCTGTTCTGAGATTCCATGGTTCTCAGAAGTAAAATGTGCTGCAAAAAAACAGCCAAGAATCCATAGGTATGGATTTTGCCCCTGACTTTGCTACCATCAACAGTGAGGGTGGAAATGCACAGTATTTCATTAGGTCCCTGGCTCCCTTTTGTCATCAGGCACTTCAAGAGCCTGATAAGTGCCCTTTCTTGGCTTTCCAGGCTACTCAAAGTACTGAAACCCTGTATTTGTTTGCTTTACTTTTTGGCATGCTGAGAATCCAATAGTGAACAACAGGACTGCATTTTCTTATCTTAAGGAACTGTGTGCTAGTAGAAAAGAAGCAGTGGACAGGCAGCTAGGAATAAACACTTAGGTCAACACAAAATAACAAGTAGTGAGAAGTATAGTGAAAGAACAAGTCCCACAGAGCAAAGGGCAGGAGGTGCCTGGCTTACTGAAATGATGACATCAAAGAAGGTCTGATTTTAGTGAAATGATCTTTAAACAGAGATCACTGGGTAAAAGTTATCCTAGTGAAAAGAGGAGAAACTATTTCACTATTCCAAATAAGGGGAACAGTGCCAAGGAAGCTCCATAGCAACAAAGGCCTTCAGCCACCTTCAGGTTCCCAGTTTGTAATTTACATTAAAATGCAATCCTGTATTTGCTGACTTCATTAGCTGGGGATAAGGGAGTTCTATTTTTAGCATTTTGAGGACCTGCCATAGTGATTTTTGTAGTGGCTATACCAGTTTACACTCCCATCTGCAGTATATCAGGGTTTCCTTCTCCCCATATCTTCACCAGCATTTGTTAGTCTTGGCTTTTGTTTTGTTTTCTTTGCTTTGTTTTTCTAATAGCCCTTTTGACTGCGGTGAGAGGGAATCTGAATGTGGCTTTGATTTTTACTTCCTTAATAGCTAAAGATGCTGAACATTTTTTCATGTGTTTCTTGCCCATTTGTACTTCTTTTTTGAGAAGTGTCTGAAGTCAATATATAAAAGACATACCTGCATCCCCATGCTTATTGAGGCACAATTTACAACAGTCAAGCTAAGCAATCAGCCTAAGTACCTGTGATCTGATGAATGGATAAAGAAAATGTGGTAAATATCCAAAGCAGAGTATTATGCAGCCATAAAGAATGAAATTACGTCATTTTTAGGAAAATGGACAGACCTGGAAAGCATCATGGGAAGCAAAATAAACCAGACTCAGAAATACAAGTACAGCATGTTTTCTCTCAAATGTGGAATCTAAAAGAAAATGATGATTTGAAAGTAGAAGAGGGACTAACAGAGAAGGAAAGAGGACAGAGGAAAGGCAATATATCTGTGGGATGGTGGATTCAAACAAAACACAGTGTCTGGCATGGAAATGATAGAAAAAATCATTGATTGGTACTATCAATATGAATTAAAAATAAAAAATGTTACCTTACAAAGACTACTGTCTGCTCTTACAAATTAACTCTGATTCACACCCTAAAGGAAGTGAATTAGTATCTGCAGCTTCTAGTAAGGATTTGATGCTATAAACCAGGGTATAAACTGCCCTCCTTTGATATCAGCACCTACAGAGGTGGTTATTTAGCACTTAAAATATCTCCGTGTAAATGTGTCCTGTTCTGCTGATTTGCATAAGAGCTGTTAGAAATCATTTCTCCTGGGTGAAAGGCACAGTATTTCATTAGAATCATGCTGGTTCTACAACCCAGGGCCTCCCTGCAGTGTGGGCAATGTGGCGCTGCTCAGTCCAATAGAACATCCTGTGATGGGCAGTTTCCATATTTGTACTATTTAATATGGTATAGCTAGCTCCTTGAAGCTTTTGAAGACTTGCAAGGGGAAATGTGGACAAAGTGGATTTTTAATTTCATTTGATTTTGATTAATTTCAATGTCAAGAGCCACATGTGGTTAGTGTCTACCATGAACCATAGGTCCAGAGCTGTGCCATCTTCCCTCATCTTCACTGGGCCCTGCTGTCTGATTGAACCACAAAGTTTGCAAGACCTATTTCCAAATGCTATTGTGTCTACCTCATAGTGACCCTTTCTTGATTTTCCAGGCTACCGAGTAGTTTATAATACTATTAATTTATCTGCTCCCATTTTTACATGTGTGATAGTCAATGTCCTCCTACTGGCAGAATTCAGTCCCAAGTTCGCTTTCACTGTAACAGTGCACCTGTTACTGAGGTTGTACATGGGACACACAGAGTCCATGCACTTTCACCCCCTGGGTCCCACTATCACTAGCTACAGGAAGCTATCAGGGCTGAGTGTGCAGCTCAGTGGTAAGGTGTGTGGTTAGCATGTGTGAGTGCCTGGGTTCAATCCCCAGAACCACCACCACCACCACCAAATAAAAAAGTTATTCACCATGGGAAGAATCTGACACTTGCAAAACAGCCATATCATATTAGGCCCTTTTGCATCACCCTTGGTCTGCTCACCTGTGAAGGCCAGAGGCTGAGCTGCATGGTCCCGGGAGCTCTCCTGCCCCAAGAGCACCACACAGAAGTATAGATCATCAGAGGAGGCAGAGGCTTAGCAGCCCCTCATCTTAGGATATACTAATACCCAGAGAAGAAAGAGGTCTTCCCAGAGTCAGACAGCAAGTCAGACACTAGTGGCTAAGTTGCCTAGATCCTATTTCCCTGTCATGTGGGAAGACTATGAAAACAGTTTCACTTTCCATCAAATTGTATCAAGTGGGGGGCATTCAAATGGGGGGCAACTTATAAAACACAAGCATGAAACAGACACCAGCAGCATTCTCTTTGCCTCATAGGTAGCAGGTAGGAAAAACAAAAAATCAAGAAAGAAGTCAGCCATAGTATGGACTCAATATGGACAAAGTGGACCTCCTTGTCCCTCCATCTTCCCTCTCTTCACTTCCCTGTCCCTGTCATGTGACTTGCTTTTGGTCAATAAGTTACTACAGGATATTAGCAGATGTGATGCAAGCAGTGCTTAAAATATGCACACACGTTTGACATGCCTTCTTGTGCCTGTGTCACGCCCAGAATGATCATGCTGTCATCTGCCACTGGACGCA
Source organism: Heterocephalus glaber (assembly GCF_000247695.1). The sequence continues at coordinate 23,561,608 of NW_004624735.1, read as the reverse complement.
GGAGGCTGGAGACAAACAGAGCAGATCCCATCAGCCCATCTCAGGCCAGCAGTTTGAATGGAGCATCCAGCCCAGCTCGGCTGTGCGTGTTCTGCCAGGCTATCCGCCTGCAGGCCTGTGAGCAGGCCTCGCTGAGATCCGTGAGCTGCTCTGGCCACCCTGCTGATCCATGATAATAAGACCTTTCTTGGACCCACTTAAGGCTGGGGAGAGCTTGAGACAGGATCTGGGAGGAGACCAGACTCACTGACCAACTGAACACAGCCTCTTCCTGGAGTGACAGAAGCACTTCGCATGACTTGGGACTTGTGAAATGACAACACTGCAGAGTTAGATGCCTCCCTACTCCCAAATCCCACACTTGGTGAGGTGTCCATAAATAGTGTTGGCATCTGTGTTTGTCTTGCAGCCACCAAGTAGTTCAAAGCATGTGATATTTGCACAGCTGGATACATAGATCCAACCATTCCATTGTAAGAAAGCTCCTTCCCACAGGAAAATGTCAGAATTCAGGGATTCCTAATGGGAATGGCTGAAACCTTTAATGCAAATGCTGGGTCTGTTTTTTCTTTTTCTTTTTAATACTGCCTGGCTAGCCCCTTTGTCAAGTTTTGACCCTCCCTATGTTTTGGTCCTCCTAACTACCCCAGGGACAGAAGAGTTCTCAGACAGGACCCTGAAATCCATGGATCCAAGCTGCCTGCTCTAACTAGCCTGTGAACGATGAGTCACCAGAGGGCCAGATTCCATAGCAGGGACATGGTGCACCCCAAGAGTGGCGGCACCTACCTCCTACCAAAGGTCCCACAGAGTGCACTGAAGCAGAGGGAACGGATGGTGTCATCTCGCCCTGCCCATCCCCAGGGACAGACCTAGATGCTGCTCAGCACTGCTCTCACATGAGATTGGTTCAGACAATTCCTGCTGTCACCAAACCTTCACCCTACTTGCCCACCTTGTCACTCCACCAGCCTTTACTCTATGACTTCTTATTCCTAATTGAACAGAAAAACCCCATAGCATTAAAAGCTAAAGAACAGTTTTTAACCTAGCTACTGAACACACTGCTAAGGACAGAAGGCCAAGGGAGCCCTTGAGCTCCAGCCATCACCAGTACTGTCTTCCCCTGCCCTCCACTAGCAGCAGGTGGCCCACTTCTGCCCTCAGACACTCACATATTCCCCTAGAGCGAGAGTCCCTTTTCTGTGAAGCTAAGAGCCACCAAGTCCTGAACTCTGTGCAGCTATGGGGACCCCTTCACTCCATTGCACTTCCCACCCTTGGGCTGGGACAGGTGCCCATGGCATTGGTGAGGACAGGGAGGCCACACACAGACTTCCGGAAAGCAAGGAGCAGAGCCAGTGTGAGATCCAGGGAAAGCTGACTGCCTGTGATCCCAGATTTTTCCATTTCTTCCTACTTACATTTACGCATTTGAAACAGAACAAAACAGAACCTATATTCTGGAGGATCTGTGGGCAAGAAATCTGACCATAGAAACCCTCCAATTCTAATTTTCACCCTGGCCAGCAGCACCCACAGACCAATGAGCCTGTTCCTCAGTGATGCCCAAAACATCAGGAAGGGAGGTTAACACCAGAGTCTTTAAGGTCTCTAACACTCAGGAGTCATCTGCTTAGTGGAGGCCAGAAGCAGCCCCTCAATGGAAGTCAAGACCTCAGGCCACATAGGTCAGGGTGGCAGGAGGGTCTCATCCTTCCTGTGGCTGGCACTGTGAATACCAGGTTACCTGGAGGCAGGTGACTGACTGTCCCTGGGCTGTGGACTGAGCAGCATGTGTTCCTCAGAACCAGTCATGTTTCTCCATCACTGTCTCAGTCTCCCTTTGTACCTTGAGAGGCACTGGACATAGTGTGTCAGGAAAGCACTTTGGATTTCAGCACATGTAAATCTAAATCTTGCATCGTCAGTTGGCAGTGGATGTACTTCTTCCACTCTCAGAGACTTCCTCTCTCCATTTCTGTCTGCTGTGGCCCTGCCTGACCTGCCCTTGCCCCTGTTAGCATGGAAGGGGCATCAATGCACAGCTCACATTTGCCAAGTGATGATTTCTGAATTGATTCACTTAATCCTAATAACCATCCCTTGCATTCTGAGGATGGTCTTACTACAACCCAGGTTCAGCTGAGGAGCTCGGTGAGGTTGTGCAGCTTACCACTGTCACAAAGCAAGGAAGTGGCTGATCTGGAAGACTCATCCATGCCATGCTCTAAGGCAAGGTGCTCACTGGGCCAGGGGAGAGTAGGGTTGGGGTGATGAGATGATCCTGTCTCCCATGGGACAGTAAGCAATGGTTATGGCTTGTGTCTAGATTGTCCCCAAAGCATCATGCAGTCATAGGTGGGGCTTTTTCAGAGGTGGCTGGGTCTACAGTGTGTGATGCTGTGATTGAGTCATGGTGCAATGCTAGGCTTAAGGGCACTGGGATTAAGGGTGTGAGTGCTGCCCACCCTATGTGGTCTAAAGGGGATAGAAAGAGCTGTGGTCATCCCTTGCTTGCTTTGCTGCCTTCTGCCCACCATGAACTGTTTCTCCTCTGTGATGCCTGTATGATGCACCACCCTGCCTTGGAGCCAACCAATTGTAGACTGAGACCTCTACAAACTGAGCCAAATAAAACTTTGCCCCTTTAACTTTGGAAGTTGAGTATTTTGTCTCAGCAGTGAGAGAAAAGTAACTAAGACAACAATGCTTGGAAACTTACGTGACTGTTGCTGTGGGTGGGGGTTGTCACTGGCACCTAGTGGGCTGAGGCCAGAGATGCTGCTAAATGTCCTTCCATGCACATGAGAGCCCCACAAAGCCTTCTTGGCCTGAGATGCCAGCAGTGCTGAGGCTGCAGACTTGGTAATGTGAGACACACAGGAAAGTCACTACCTAGGGTCACTGCGGTGATGGAGTCCTGTGCTGCCTTCCCTGGGCACCACGTCAAGGCCAGTGCTTTTCTAGGAGGTATGGGGCAGGTGTTACTGAGCTCTGGGGGCAGCAGATCCAGCCACAAGATGGTGCAGGTGAGTGACAACAACAGTGATGCCAAAGTGTTCATTTTTTGTTTGACTTTGGTTTTCATTTTGATGGACAGTATGCTATTTTAACACTGCCATGGCAGAAATACTTGGTGCCTCATGAGTCATGATTTGCATAGCTGACTTCATGGGTCTCTGATAGCTCTGTGACACAGCCAGCCTATAGTTAGGAACATTCCCCTCACAGGGGAGTTCTGGGGTCCGTGCTTATAGTCCACTGCCTGACATGATGTCCAGCAAATGTTGGTTAGACTCAAGGAAGAGATGGCCTGAGAGCTGAGCACAAGCAGAAGTTTGGCAGAGCTGGGAGGGTGTGGACAGTGAACAGAAAGGGAGGGAGGAAGACGAAGGGGGAGGAGATGCTGAATGGAAGGACAAACAAGAGAAGCAAGGTGGTAGGCAAGGGGGGCTGGCAGTGGGCACACAGAAAGGGCCACCGGGGCTGGGAAGCTGGGCAGATGTGTATTCACATCTCGGCTCTTTCACTGATGAGGGGCACTGGGCAGACCTGGTAGTCAGTTGTGATTCCATTGTCTCATCTGTCATTTGACTTCAGAGCACCTGCTTTGACAAAATTTGGGTTTTTGGCAGCAATAAGGCAAAGGTATGGTTGTAGACAGGGAAGAACACTGTAACTCTAATGGGCTGCAGGTGTGGGTGCTGGAGGCTCACAGTCACAGGATCCCTGTTTTTCTACTGCTCTCCATGCTCCCTGGCCTATGGAGGTTCTTGTCCCCACAGCCACACTCCCATGCTGGGCCAACTCCACTTTTAGTGGGTGAATCCTCCGAAATGTTCCCACCCTTGGGGAGACACAGCCTGGTCTGCTCTGGACCCAGAGCCATTCTTCCTGGCAGATCCTGATCTCCTCTGGAGGCCAAATCCCAGCTCAGCCCTCCAGATTTCCTTTGTTGCTGGGCCTATGGAGGGGTCAGCACCCTCACTAACCCCCTTTGCTGTCTGTCATGCTCCGTAACCAGCCCCCAGCCCCAGCCTCAGTGTCCATTCAGCTTCCTGGAGCCTCTCCAGGAGGGTTCCTGGGTGTCCCCTAAGACAGCAGTCAGTGCAACCACTGCTCTAAAACAGCCCAGAGGCAGCAGAGAGACTAGTGAAAGATGAAAATGTACCTTGTCCTCTACACAGCTTAATTAAGGGCTGGTCTATTTATGGAAATGTGACCCAGCCCCTCTGCAAGCCAGACTGAGGTGAGGATTTAGAATGTTTCCCTTTACCCCACCACAGGGCTCTGGGCACCAAATGCATAAATCGCTGCTATAAAAAGACCTCAGGCCACTGCTACTCAGTGGCGAGCAGGGATCTCACATCTAGGAAGAGCCCCTTTCCTTCTTCTCGTAGGGACTGGGATGCTGACCAGGGTCCCATGCCAGTCCCTGGACCAATCTCACTGGCACAGAGGCAGGGCATTCTGACTGGCCTCTGCTCAGGGGCCTCTCCCAGAACAGATGACCCGGAAGGTTACAGGGTGCTGCTTTTGGACGGCAGAGCTCCACTGGCCAGCAGGGTGGGTGAGGAATAGGGCCCCTGGCTGATATCTACATGACCCCATGTGACTCCTGAGCTTGTTCTTAATTGCTTCACAACCTAAGGAAAAGAGGACCATGATTAGTGCCCCTCTCAAAAATGCCAACAAATTGGGTATGACACTGCATGCCTCAGTCCCAGCACTCTGGGAAGCTGAGGCAAGATTAAAAGTTCAAGCCCATATGGGCAACTTAGTGCCTTAGTGAGGTCCTGTCTCACAATAAAAAGTGCAAAGGGCTGCGACTGTAGCTCAGCAGGAAGGCCCTGGGTTCAAACCCTAAACCCCCACCCCAATGCCAGCACCTTAGTAGATTCTAAGCAACTGTTCATAGAGTTGATTTTGTTGAGCCATGGAACAGGAATGGGATGGCCTACGTCAGAGCTAGTGAGTTTCCCATCATCGGGGGTAAAGAAACAGGATGACAGCTACATCTCTGACATGCTACAGAGGCAATAAACGTTTCAGTTTCGGAGGGGACAGCTTTTAAAACATGTACCAGGTTTGAGGTCCTACCATCATATGGCTCAGGAAAAAATAAAATAAATCCAAACTAATCTTATCAACGATGATAATAAAGGGCGCTGGAGCTCTGGGAGTTGAGTCACTTACCCCACAAAGTGCAGGAACATCTTGAAAATCAGCTTTTTAAATAAGCCAGAGAAGAGCGTGTTGCTCAGACCATCTGGCATTACATTCACTAGACTGAAAATCAACACCCACTTTCTTTCATGTCCCTGTCTCAGTTTGGGTTTCCCCAAAAGCAGAGCCCCAGATTAGGGCCTGAGGGTGGGCGGTTCCTTTGGGAAGGACTTCCAGAAAGCAGGATGAGGAAGCAAGGTGGCAGAGGGAGGCAGGCAGAGAGAGCGAGCCATGTGCGGATGTACTGTAGGGACAGGGGTTAACTCTCTGAGAGCACCTGAGATGCCTACAGCGTCTCTGGAGTTGTCTGCATGAAGGGATGGCAGTCTGGAGCACATCTCCATCTTTGCCACTGGTGGAGCCAGCACTGAGGTTGTTCGAGGCTCTACACTGATGGCCTGGATTTGCATGCACAGCGTGAAATGTCAGCCTACACAAGTGAGCAGCCCCGTGCCGCCAAAACCTGAAGGGGATGTTGAGGAGGGACAGCTGTAGCCCCAAACTTATCGACCCGTGTCCTCCAGTGCTCCAAACTCCCAGCCCTGCATGCAGACCTCTGGGCCATGGCCTCTGCCATGTTCCTAATGAGCCCAGAAAGTAGAGGAACAGATTAGGGTGAGAGCTGGGTAAACTAAAGGCAAAGGCCTGAGTAAACTGAGAGAAGCCTTGAGAAATTGGAGCATAAGGGACAAAGGCCTAAAGGGAGCACAAAGGACAAAGGACTAAAACCTGCTGACAAGAAGCCTAACAAAAGTGGCAACGTCATGCCTTCATTTGCCCATGTTTGCCGCATTTGACCATTGCACCAGACAACACCTGCCAATGACAAACTGGAACAATCTAACTGGACAGTCTCAGCATGTGGATGAGTTTATGGGCTAGGGATGAGCCCCAAGATGATATCCTAGCTCATGCACATGCACACTATTCTCCCATAAGGACTCAAAGACAGCAACAAGTGAGACCCAAGTAAGACCCACTAGACAGCATGCTAGCCCAGACTGGGAGTCCATGGGAAGCCCATACACTCAAGGAGGAGGAGAACAATGTGTCCGAGGTCATCCTTGTCACCTCTGGAATCCTGTCTTCCATGCTCTCACTCAAAAATCACTGTGAATTACCTCTCTGACCCTGACCCCTCTCTACTGGACCTCTTCATGGCCCCATTAACTCATCTGTCATCTGAGGACAGCACAGTATATTTGTGAGGGTCAAACAAGGTGACAAAGTATCACATAACCTGCCAACTTAATCTTAGTGGTATGCTCGACCAGATTACCCAACACTAAAAAAATAAAACCAAACAGAAAAATGACTATGCATAAGTTAAAATCTAGAAGGGAGAAATATTTCAGCTTTAATTCAGACAGAGCAAGGCTATCCTGCTAGACCACCTGTAGTGTGGAGTTCACAAAGCACTGTTGTATTTACTTAATTCATCTTGTTTCCTCAGCAACACACCAGGTCAAGGCACTCACCTGGTGAACAATGTCCCTTTCACAGGGAGCGTGGGCATTCACTGCCAACATCTGAAGCCTTTCCTCCAGGTTCCCATTCACTCCCTGTTGTATTGACCCAGTTTCTGCCTTGCATTTACATGTCCACTCCACCCTGTCCCCTTGGATCTGACCCCAGTTAACTTCTTAGGGCTGAACCTTGGCATACTCCCCTGACATTATCTGCCCTTGATTTTTAGGTCCTACTTTTCCAGATACTCTTGCCTGCTATGGCCTTGGCTCTTAGGACTCTATGGAACAGCTTGGTCAGTGACCAGGCTCCCTTGCTTGATGGATCTGTCACAGAATGAAGTCCCTCCAGCCCCTCAGTACCTTTATGATAGTACGCCCTGCCTTCCCACTCCCTTGTATGTGTTACCCCAGCTCAGCTGGCTTCTGTGCTCCTCTAGGAATTCTCTAAGCAGTGCCTCTGTCTAGATATTGGCTGAGCTCCCTTGCTCATGTATTCATCCTTACTCTGCCCTGCCTCCTGCTTTGTTTTCCTTTGTAGCAATCTATGCCCACCTGACCTATGGCATCTGGCTTATTTGCTGATTATTTATTCTCCCACCAGAATATTGGGTCCCTGGGAGCTGAGACTTGTTTGTCCACAGCTATTTCCTGACACAGGGTCACATCTGACATGCACAAGGTGCTAAAGAGCTGTTGGTGAGAGGAGAGGTGGGACAGGCTGGAAGCCTCACAGTGGCTCCTGAAGGAGGGGCCAGTGCCACCTCAGCCTCTGATCCTGTCCTTTTCTCCTGTAGGAGCTGGCAGTTGGGTCCCACCTCCTCTGGACATCATCAGGTCCTCCTGCCTCTCAGGGACATCACCTCATTTTCTTCCTCCTCTGCAGTCTTCACAGTCCATGTCCCCGTCTAGTCTTTCATTTTCTCCTTTCCTCTCTGTTTCATGGGTAAGTGTCGTGAAGGTAGGAACTTGATATACTTTGTGCCCCTGAGGTCCAGGGCAGAGCTGGGCACAGAGCCATCATTTATAAGAATGCTTGTGTGAGGGAGGAGGGTGACCTGGCTTCAGCTCCACAGCTCAGCTATCTAGGGTGTACTGACTGCCTGGGATTTCTGGTTAGCTCTTCATTTGGCCTCAGATCATGTTATGGTTTGGATTTGTAATGCCCAAAACTCACGTACTTGGTTGCTGGCTTATGGGCATTTGGAAAATGACTGGATCCTGGGGCTCATAACTACATCAAGTGGATTAATCCATTCATGAGATCATAATCTCACAGCATTATTGGGAGGTGACAGAAATAGGAGGTGGAGAATACTTGAAGGGAGTAGATGACAGGGCCATGACCTTCGGGACTATACCTTGTCCCCAGTCCCTTCTGCTCTGGCTCTCTGGCTCTTTCTGCCTCTCATCTACCATGAGTTGAGCTACTTTGCTCCAACACATGCTCTCTGCCATGATGTCCCACCTCATTTTAGGCCCAAAAGAAAACTGAGCTAAGTGGTCATTGACTGAAACCTCTGAAACCATGAGCCAAAATAAAAAATTCCTCTTTTAAGTTGACTGCCTCAAGTATTTTGTCACAGCTATGAAAAGGTGACTGACACAGTCCAAAGTGCCACCTTTTGATTCCTCTTTCCTCTCTGGTTTCTGGTCCACCCTCTTACCTAGTAACCACTGCAAGCTCCCTAAATTCCAGGCTTGATTTGGTTTCCCAGAACTCCACTTAACCAGGAGATTTGGACAATGGACACTAGTATCACTTGCCCACTTGGACCATCAGAGTAGTCCCCAGACCCTTTGATGGCAAACCCCGAAACCTTATGGAGACTTCTCCATGTTTGCTTACTTATATGTATAGAAGTTATGCACATCCTCCAGTAAACTTTAAGTCATCTATGCATTACATACAATACTCAATGCCATGCAAATGCAATGCTATGTTGTTCAGAGAATAGTGACATGAAAAAGAATATATGTTCAGTACAGGCACATTTTATTCCGAATATTTTCCATCTACGGTTGGTTAAATCTCCAGATGTGGAACCTACAGATATAGAAAACTGAATGCATTGTGCAACCTGCAAAGCCTTCCAAAAATATAAGGAATCACTATTACTTTATAATCATCAAAGGGATTTTTGAGTGACTGGTGGAGGATGCTTAATCAACAGATTGCTCCAGAAGTAGAACAAGTTGGTTCTAAAACCCAGTCTCAGACTCCTGCATTCCAAGTATTTTCCATGTAATCACTTTAGTCCTTATGAGAAACCCATCACCACATTTTACAGACAAGGAAGCTGAGGTGCGGAGCAATGAGATTACTGATCCAAGACATCAGCTAAGAAGCTGGTGTAGGATTCTGAATTCTAGGCCCTGACCACCCTGTGGTGGCCTCTCTGAAGTGAAGTACAGATGACTCTTGACTCACCATGGTTGCATTTGTGATTTTTTTGGTGCAAAACTGATACATTCAGTAGAGACCATACTTTGAATTTTTAACTTTTCCTGGGCTAGCAATGTGGGTGATAATGCTCTCTCTTGACACTGGGCAGTGAAAGCAAGTCACAGCTCCTAGCCAGCTATGTGGTCACCAGGGGAAACAGCCAGCAGTCTACAGTGTGCTGTGTTGCTGGGCTGTGAGGTAGGGCAGGTTAAGTGGACTTGAGGCATTTTCACCTTACAGTAGTTTACCATATGATGTCTTTATCAGGACATAACCCCATCAGAAGTCAAAGGACATCTGCAACTTCATTACAAGCAGAGCTGGCCCAGGAAGCACCCACTTGGAGCACAGCACTGGCTCAGCTGCTCCTGGTAGGGACACACCTCAGCAGGCCCCCAAGGCCAGCTGCCTTAGCAAAACACCCCCAGTAGCAGGTCCAAGGCCTGCACATTGGAGGTCTGTCTGTCTGATAAGTTCCTTTGGGTATAATCTTTTAAAAATCAAGAGAATATCTTTTATGCTCTGAATTTCTTGGAGTGACAATCTGTGGTTCTCTGTTATTTTGGTTATTTTGGTTGTGTCTTAGAATAGCAACTTGGCTCATTAGTCACAAAACTTCTGTCTGTGGGAAATCTCCCTGATGCAAAAATACTGAACCTGAATGGACCACTCAAAATAAAGAAAAACCAAGAAATGAACAAAACACATACATAAAATAATCAACATGGATAGTAATCAAAGAATTGAAAATAAAATAAACTTCCTTTTTCACCTAAAAAAGTAGAAAGGTTATGAAGGCAAGAAACCAGGGTCCCCGATGGGGTAAGGAAGATACACCAGGAATTAACATTTTGGAAATTAACGCGGAAAAGCTACACTTAGACCATTTAACTGTTCAGTCACCTGTATAAAAGCAAATCAGGGATTCGGGCTCAGCAAAGTCTTTCTAAAATATTGATAACAACATAAAAATGGAAAAAAATAACACCTTAGATAAACTCAGGGGAAGGAATATTATGCACCCATTAATGCTAACACATTATTTTAACACAATTATGTTAGCATGTATTAAATAATAACCCTGTAAAATACTGATGTCTGGTGTTCATGAAATGGGCAGTGTGCTGAATGAATAGTATGGGAAAAATTTGAACAAAAAGTAAACATACAGAAAACCTTCTAAATTGTTAATAGTGCCTTAGAGTATGTTGGTGGGTTGGATGGTTTTCTTTTTCAATCTTTTTGCTATTCTTTTACAACATTTCAAAAGGGCTACTATTAATTTTATACTGGAAAACATTAAACATACTTTTTAAAGCTCATAATGCACTTGCAATCCTTGCCAGCCCATTCTACATCTTAGTTCAGGTCTACTGGAAAATCCCAGACACAATATCCGTTAATTTCTCAGAAGATTACATTTTTACCTATGGAGGACTTGTAACTCTTGCTGTTTATCCAAACTATCCCTCAAGGACCTGCCAAGAGCCTACTTTGCCAAGTCATTTGCAGACGTCTTCTGGGCATGAGCCGACCAGTCCCAGAAGAAGCAGAAGGAATAAACTAAAGCCCGGCTCTTGAGAGGTTCAGTTCAGTTGAGGGAGATCAATACTTAAACAAGCAAGCAGGAAATAATGACACACTGGGAAAATGCTCTGCTGGGCTCTGTTTTGTGTCCTAAGCAGGACTCTGAGAGCACAGCTGGATGGGAAGAGCCACCAAGATACCAGAAAGGAGGACATGTGAGGCAGGGTACCACAGGGACATGGGATCAGCTGGCAGACGAGGGGAGAGCACAAAAAGTAACAGATAAAGCCTGTGAGGACAACAGCAAGGCAGCTGAAAGGACATGTGGTCTTAGAAAAAGGAAGAGTCCCAGCAGTAGGACAGCAGATGAACTGAGCTGAGAGATGACAAGAGGGGGATAGGGGCTGACGACCACATTAACCAGACTTGCAATGAGGACTGTATGCATGTGAGGACACAGCATAAGCCTGCCCTTTTGAGATGAGACGGGAGGCCCATAGACAAAGATCTGCATGGTGCAGGGGAAGCTGAATGAAGGCCACATCACACGATGCTTGGCACCATCCCATAGCACCAAATCAAGCAAAGGCAAGGGAGACAAGGAGCAAGAAACCAATTTCCAAAGCAAGCCATTCATTCACCCAAACCAGCCACTTGCAGGAGAGCTAGCAAGATGTGCTGAGCACTTCTGATTACTAAGCACAACCCACTCAAAGGGCAGAGCCAGTTCTCCAGGATATTAATAACAAACTGCAAAAACAAAAAGGGTTCCATGTCACAAAAGGGTTTGAGGGAGGCTAGATTAAAGAACAATCTATGTTGATGGACTTCTTACTGATTTTAATGAGCTAATGTACAACAGAACAGTCCAAGTGATGGACAAGTGTTTCCTAAATTATTTCACCCTTGAGTCCTTATTTTCATAAATTACTAGGAAACTTGTGAAAGTACTATCAGGCTGTGTGCTATTGTTGGGAAGGGGTACAGGAAGTAGGTCTGGTATGGACATATATTCACACAAAACAGATGCCCAAAGCACCTGTACACTAATATTTCAAGGAGGGCTCATGGATGCAGTCAGCCCACGAGTCCTGAAGTCCACAACTCAAAAGGATGCACCCATGGTGCCCAGATGCCATTATCCTCAGCCACCAGCCTCCATGAATGGCTTCTTTGAGCCCACAGATTTCACCCAGGGTGTCCCAGTAGCTCCAGTCTGCTGTCATCATTCATTCTTGCTTTTCCAGACAAGTTTCAGGCCCTAGCCCACCTAACCCCGCCTGTCACCCTATCTCCCGCATCCTCTACTTATCTTCCTTTCCTCTTCCCTTTCCGACTTTCTGAGCACCAACTACATGCCAGGAGCTGGGGACTTTCAAGCTGGAATGTCCTACCTTATCCCTAGTTGATCCTATTTAAAACTAGGATCTTTCAAAAGATCCAAACTCAGATGTACTTCTCTTTCTTCCCAGAGGTCTATGTGTATCACTGACATTTGTGTATAGCTGTTGGCTAGCAGCGACATAAATTTACCTCTTCATTGTGACCCTGATATCTGCAGGAAAATATTGTCCCCAAATGCCATTAGATTCAACTCCTCGATCTATCTTTCCTGACACTTAGTCAATGATTGTCTGGCTCTAATTCCTGACATCAGACATAATGCAAAAATTGAATTAAAACATTTCAGAGCAGGGAGAATACAGATTACGACACAGGGTGCAGTTACTATTGTGAAAGGCAACACCGGAGCAGATCAACTGGGAACATTTAGGAAGGCAATTACTTTCGGGAGCAGGGGCATTATCCAAGTCTTGGCTGCAAGTGTGGGCCATACATCTATGTAACAGATAGCTTATTGCTGAAGATCTCTCATCAGATCACTAAAGTAAATCATCTAGGCCTTCCCCATCAAATCTGCTTTTACATTAGGTAAGATTTCCCTATCATCCCAGGGGGAAGTCAATCCTGTTTCTCATCTTGGGAGGTCCCAGGAGGTAAAGAGGTGAAAATTTAAGTGGAGGGAGCTCTCAGAATGTGGGAGTCACTGCTGTTTTTCTGTAAATTGCAGAAGGGAAGTAGAGGTGTCTTTGACTGACATTGTATGGCCAGGACCTAGGACAGTTCCCAACTCAGCAAAGGAGATGCACTTGTGTTTTTTGGGATCCCTAGGGAAATGAATGTCCTATCTCATTCTCTTTAAGTGCTGTGTCCAGCTCCATTCATAACTATGAATGTCCTTGGCTGGGGGTATCACAATCCCCAACTTGAAACTATAGTACAAAGCTACTGTGATAAAATCAGCATGGTACTGGCAAAGGAACAGACCTGAGGATCAGTGGAATAGATTAGAAGATGCAGAAACAACTCCAGACATGCTCAGCCACCTCATCTTTGACAAAGGAGTCAACCACCATCATTGGAGGAAAGATAGCCTATTTAATAAATGGTGTTGGAAAAACTGGATTTCAACCTGCCAAAGATTAAAACTAGACCCATACCTATCACCATGCACTAAATTAAGATTGAAGTGGATTAAAGATCTAAATATTAAGACCGAAACACTAAACATGGTGGAAGATGTTAGGTAGAACTCTTGAAGACATTGGCATAGGAAAAGACTTCATGAACAAAACCTCAGCAGCACGGGAACTAGCACAAAGAATCAACAACTGGGATCTCATCTTATTAAAAAGCTTCTGCACTACAAAAGAAACCACCAACAGAGCTAACAGACAAACTACAATATGGGAAAAAAATTTTAGCAGCTGTACTTCAGACAAAGGACTACTATCTAGAATATATAAAGAATTGAAAAAAATCAGACCTCCTAAATTCAAAGACCCAATTCAAAAATGGGCATCTGAAATGAACAAACATTTCTCAGACAAAGAAGTAAAAGCAGCAAACAAATATATGAAAAAATGTTCAACATCGCTCATCATTTGAGAGATGCAGATGAAAACAACACTGAGATTCCACCTCACCCCAGAAAAAATGGCTGCTAGCAAGAAATCAACCAATAACAAATACTGGCAGGGGTGTGGGGAGAAAGGAACACTTCTCCGTTGTTGGTGGGAGTGCAGACTGGTGTAACCACTGTGGAAGTCAGTATGGAGATACCTCAAAGAACTAGGACTACAGGTCCCATTTGACCCAGCTATTCCCCTGCTGGGTATCTTCCCAAAAGAATTAAAAGAATCATACCACAGTGATATATGTGCACCCATGTTCATAGCGACACAGTTTGTAATAGCTAAAGCTTGGAAGCAGCCCAAGTGCCCATCAACTGGAAACTGGATAAAGAAAATGTGGGGTTTTTTAATAAAATGGAGTACTACTCAGCCATAAAGAATGAAAAATTAGAGTCATTTATAGCTAAATGGATGCATATCAAGGCCATACTCTTAAGTGAAATAAATAGGACACACATGTGTAAATGCCGAATAGTTTCTCTAGTGTGAGAAACTGATAGTGTAAACAAGGGTTAAAATGATTAAAATGAATAATTGATAATTTGAAATAGGAAAAAAGGTCCAAGGACCAAAGAGTGAAGGGAAGGGAAGGGGAAAGGAAAAGAAGGAAAGGAAAAACTATGAGAAAAGAAAAAAAAATGGAAATGAAATCTATGTAAATAGGGAAGGGTGGAGGGGGTGAAGGGCACACAGGTAATGGGGAAAAAATAAGAACCAAGATATATCATGTACAGGTACAAACACCCAATGATAAATGTAAATGAATTGTATACTTAAAATGTACCAATAAAAGAACTAAAAAAACCCCATAAATATGAATGTCCTACCTATTTAACAAATAGATTCTATGGATGGAAGGATGGATGGATGGATGGATGGTATGGTAGGATTGGCATGTGCTGATGCCAATACTAGTATTGCTATTAAGTACATAACAGCAAACAATACTATTAACCAGAGAATAACACTTTCTTATGTACAGGTGATTTAATCTGACCTTCTCAACAATGCTGTGAAGTGGGCCTACTACTACTTTTCTCTTTTTATGGAGAGCTGAGAATGGTAACTAGGTCAAAATCACAGAGCTAGGCAGTGGTTGTCTCCTATTCTCTACCTTCAGTTAGTGATGTGGAATAGTAATGAGAAAGTGATCAAGGTTACTCAAACAATCCTGATGCTGACTTTTTTTGGTATTTTGCTTCCTTGTTTTTTCATTCCATTTCTGTATGTATTCATTTATTCTTTTTCTAGCAGCATCAGATATGAAGACGGGTACACAGTAAGAACACAGTTATGCTGAAGAAATGAAATGAACAGATGTTACATATGTGTCCTATTGAAGTCCATCCTAGGTTCAAATGAGCTAATGTGTTGAGCACCACCTCTGCAGCAGGCATTGTGCAAGGTATATTACATTGCAAACTGATTTAATTCTGATGACAATTCCAGGCATTTCACTTATATTTTACCATTTTAACTATGTATACATCCTCATTACACTGACTATTTCTGGTTGCTCCACAGTGGAGATCATGCCTGAAGGAGTAGGCAGCCTGGAGGTGAACCTCAGGTTTTCAGAATGGATCTGCCATTCCGAGGCTGTGCACAACCTATACAAACTCCTCCACCGCTATGCAACTCAGTTTCCCCAGCTGTGAAAGAGACATGGTGATAATGATGGTGAATTCCTCATGGTTTGTTGTGGGATGGGCTTAAGTAAGTATTCAATGTGTGACTCTATATGTCTAGTTTAAAGAGTACCAGTGGAGGTTAATTTTATAGATGAATACGAGAACTGGCATCTTTAGTATCTAGGCTCCATTTGTTGAGGGTTTCTGTTGTCGATCTTCAGAGTATTTTAGTTTTTTCATGAAGCTCTTGCACATTTTGTCAAGCTTATTCTTGGACAAGTTTTCCTTTTATGTTACTATAGTAAGTAGGCTTCTATTGATTTCTCCATATTATTATTTTTTTTTGCCTTGCTCCTTTACTGGATATCTTAGTAGTGTATTTTACTTGATTGTAGTTTTCTAGGGATTAATCCTGTTATTTGAAAATAGCTATAATTTTATCTCCTCTTTCCTAATTTCTACATCTCCAATTCCTTTCTCTTGCATAGTCATGCCGGCTGCTATGTCTGGCATAGTGTGAAAGGACAGCACTGTCAGTGGATGATCTTGCTTTTCATTCCTCTTTACTCTGGACATCTCTATTGTTTTGATGCCGGGCTTTGAATTATGATCAATATCTTTTTCCACATACATTGTTGCTAATTGTACTATGAAATTTTTCAAGAAATAGATGTTGAATTTTGTTGAATACCATTTCAGCATCTATCACAAGGATCATACACTTATCCTCCTTAAATCGATTCACTAAAATGTAAGCGATCTCCTAATGTTATGTTCCAGAACAAAATCCATTTGATCATGGAATTTTCTTTTAATGCAGTACTGCACTCTATTTGCTAATATTTTATTTAGGATATTCACCTCATATTCATAAGTGAGACTGGACTCTCATTTTCTATATTGTGGCTGTCTTCATTGAGTTTTTCCATCACTGTTATAATTCCTTCATTTTAAAAAATGTAGAATTTTCCCTTATATTCTTACCTGAACTCACATCTTAAAGAATGAGCAGGAATTAGCCAGAAGAAGATTGGAGGGATAAAAGGAGATTTGTTAACACTGAAGGCACAGATATAAGAAATATCAGTCTTTGCAGAGAGTCCTGAGACTGGGGTCACGTGACACAGAGCCTGAGCCCTTCACATTCTCGAGCCCCTATTAATTACTGAGAGGCAGCTGCATCCAACTGTCTTTTATTGCATATTGATCTATGGTGATTTCCTATAACAGTATCATTTTTTTCCCTCACAAGATTCTAAGAGCCTCTGTAGACACCACAGAAGTTCTTGTGCTGAATGTCAGCACATGGTGGTATACAAAGAGCTGGACCAAAGCATCTCACTAACAGATTAAGTCATTCACACATTTATTCAGTTGCCCATTTGCTCACAGAAAGCCTGCTGGCAACATCTGGAAATATAAGATATAACTCCTGCTTTCAAGTGCTTACAGTGCAGACAAAAGAATAACAGTAGTCTAGTCCTAATCTGCAGGACAAATTAAGCTTCTAGATGGACTTTTCTTCAATTGAAAAACAGGTTTTTTTCACATAGATTTTTCTTAAACCACTAGTGCCTGCCAGAAAATGCTTACAGATCAAATCAGCCTGCAAGCAGCATTACTGGGATCAGTAGGAGGTGGTGGCGCTTGCTCAGTCTTACATACATTTCTGGTAGCCCCAGTGCTGCAGGGTCATCTTGCACTTTCTGCGAATGGCTGTCTCCCAGGTCACTTCTCAGAATGAAGCAGACACACACATCACTGCACCCTGTAGGACATGACATGGCTCCCAGGGGCTGTGCCCCTCACAGGACATCTGAGGGTCAGAACTACCAGAGCGTCAGAACATACTGTTGGGCACACAGTGCTTCCAGAAAAATTACCCACTCATCATGCACGGACATTTAGCTACTTGAGTCCTGAGTCTGCTTAAGGAATATGATGCACTGTGTAAAAGGTGAGCCACCCCACATCTTGTCCAAATGCATATCAAGAGGCCACAGCATCCCTTTAATAGGAGATTTGTGAGAACTAAGCAATAATACAGTGATGATCAGCACAAAATGAATATGTACTCTGTATGCACATTGTCTTTAGTACATAGAGTCACATTGTTTAATATCAACCTTTCATGGTAACAGTATTATCTACTTTTTATAACAAAAATTTTAAGTTTAGAATAGTTTTAGATCTACAGGAAACTTACAGTGATAATACAAATTGCTCTTGCATCCACAACCAGTTTCCCCTGTTGTTGACATTTTACATGGCTATGGCATATTTGTCATAAATTGACACTGATACAGTGTTATTAACTGAAGTCATGCTTTATTTGGATTTCACTGGTTTTTCCATTATTGTCCTTTTCACTGCCTTGGATCTCATCTGGAGTCTGTGTTTAGTTGTCACATTCCTTGGGCCTTTCTCGACTGTGACAGTTCCAGGGACTTTGCTTGTTTTTGACATCCTTGAGAGCTTTGAGGAATGTGTCAGGTAGTTCATGTGTGTCTCTCAACTTGGGCTGCATGTATTCTGATGGTTACATGGAGTGCTTGGTTTGGGGAGAAAAACTGCCATGCTCAACACTCAGTTCAGGGGTACATGCTGCTCCCGTGACTCATTGTCGACAGTGACCTTGAAGCCCTAGCTGAAGCTGTGCTTGTCAGGTTTCTCTGCTGTAAAGCAGGTCTTCCTTTCCTTTCTTTACCTACTACACTAACTGGAAAGAAGCCCCTCTACACAGCCCACACACAATGGTGGGCAGTGGTGCTCTATCTCCTTGAGGGATCTTCTACATAAATTACCTGGAGTTGTTCTGCATGCAGACCTGTCTAGAAGTGAATGTCCCTCAATAGCAGTGAGCACACACACATCCAGATCTTGGCTTCTAACACCATGGTCCAACAAAAAGAACCAGGGTTCCTTAGAGAGACAACCGATTCTAGGTCAAGGGCAGGGACTGTAAGGATGAGCCTGAGCATTGTGAGACAGAAAGCAGGTGCTGAAAGGAAAACACACACACACACACACACACACAGACACACACACACACACACACACACACACACAACAATGTGTGAGAATGTCAAAGGATACAGGAGATTCCAAAGGCCAAAGCTAGAATAAATTTAGTTACAAATCATGTAAATTACAGTTTAATCTAAAGTCTAAAATAAATTTCTACAAGTCTATACTGACACAAATATTTTTAAAGATGAGGAACTGAAGTTCAGCAAGGTTCAGTAACTTTCCCATGATCACACAGCAAGTGGAGATGGAGCCAGGTACAATCCAACTCGGGGAACAAATTCTTAGAAGCATCTGTCACACACATGGTGCTCTAGGCTCCTGGAGATAAGGGTGTATAGTATTTAGGAAGGCACAGACTATGACAAGGATTTCAATAAATGTGTGCTGTGGTAATTATCATTCTATGTCTCTCCCCTACCCACGGTGCACTGCTCCTCTGAACTTTCCACACTGCAAGCCTCCCTTACACTGCTCTGCTCCCTCTGCTGGCAATGTCTTTCCCCTTACTCTCTTTGGCTTGAATCCCACTCATCTTTCAAGCCCCAGCTGACACCTCACCAGGATGACTCACTGCGTGCCTCCTCTCCTACTCATGATCTTCCATGGCTCAGACCCACAATGTGCAGGGATGATGGACCACACAAAGCAAGCCCCGGATAAATATCCATAGCACCACAAAAGAACAGATATGTCTACACTTGTAAACCCCTCAGGGCCCAGCCCAGAGTTTGAGCTGCAGCAAGCACTCCATGCCTGCTTGCCTAGTGAATGAGTTTTCTCACAAAAACCTCACCCCTTGGAGGAGCAGGCATCATCAGGGTGTCCTGTGGTGGCCTCTGATGCCAGCCTAGGAGAGCAGGTCCCAGTGCCCCTGGCCTGCTATGCTGGGGAGGGCAGCTGCTGGGAGCTCCCAGCCTCTCCCTTTGGCAGCCTCTCTGTTTGTGCCATTAGAACCCTGTGTTTTCCCTCTGGCCTCAGATAGCCTCAATCGATTGGGAAGAGGAGAGTGGGCACTCAGGCCAAATTCAGCTGCAGAGGAGTGGGGGATCCAGTTACAGAGCTGGCCAGTGGAAACCTCCCACTCCAAGCTGGACAGACACCGGGGAGCAGAGCCCACTGCCAGGAATGTCCTTCCACTGGGTCTACTGGAAGCCCTGGCTGTGTTCATAATGAGAGGCAGTGCTTCTCATATGACAGGCAACGTGCCAGGTGCCATGCACATTTTTCGTACCTGACTCCTCACCACTCCCCAGGAAGGTCACCAGCACCAGCACCTTCTGACAGGTCAGGAAACTGTGGCACAGAGAGGGAAAGTAAACTGTACTGTCCTAAGATAGCAATTTATGGTGAAGAGACCTGAGCTCCTGCACCCAGTCCCTGAAGCCACTGTACACTACCCCAGGCCTCAAGTCCCTTCCCATTTCGTAAATCCTCCATTGGGTCCTGCATTTGGCAGATGCCCCCTGCCCTGCATCAATCAACTATGCACTTCACTGCAGAAAGATCTATGCAACAGGAATTTGCCCATGGCCTCACCTTGCCTAAACCCCCTTGTCCTCCATCTGACTCCCCTGAGGGCAAGAGCTGAGGCTTCTTGTCTCCCTCTCAGGATGTGGACACATCATAGGCACCTAATACATGGCAGGTGATTGGTTGGTTCCCTGAACTCTGGTTGTTCCTGGGTCTATTTCTTCCTCTGGAGTCCTCAGTCAAGATGGAATTGCAATTTGATCTACTAGAAATGATATTGAATTGAAAAGCTACTAGTTCATAATTTGGATAAGAAATTTACTCTCAGAAAGCAATCTACACACAAAGTGGAACTAATAATCTACCTCCTGAGGATGTCACTTGTGCATCCCAGTTGTTTGCCACGTGCTAAACTGAAGGTTCAAAGAACATACAGCCCAGAACCGAAGGCACAGGTGGAAGCCACAAGCTTCAGTAAGTGTAGTCAGGGCAGGAACCGTGGCAGGTGGGGCCTCAGAACACAGGAGGGAGGCACCAAAGCAGCCTGGCAGTCAGGGACACTTCTGATTGGAGGGGGTGGCAGGACTGAGTCATGAAGGATGGCATAGAACAGACTGACCACTAACTAAAGGTCACTGTGACTTCCTTCAACACTGTGGTCCTCATGGGAAAGCCAGGCTTGGCTCACAATGCTCCCCCACCTCCAAGACCTGTCTCTGGTGAAAGCAGGGACAAGCATTCCTAGAGGCATGGAAGGTGATATCTATCTTCATTCCAAATGAGGACAAGTAGGCAAAACCCAACAGCCCTCTCCCCAGTACACACATACAAGTAAAGTCCTATTCCTTTAAGACTCATTTAAGACTCCAGAAGCACAGGCTGGATTCACCCCCTCCCCCAGCAGTGGCTCCTATAGAAGCCAGGGATCCCAGAGGAAACACCAGCAGAGCAGGCTGGGGGAGGCTCTCCCTTTCTTCCATCTGCCCCCCTTCTGACCACACATGGAAAACACCTCCCACCATTGCCCCTTGATGCGATCAGGGCTGGAGGGCTACCAAGGGGATTTGTAGCTATGTAACCAAGCTTGCATGTGGTTGGTCAAAAGCACTATAAACCCTGGAGGGAAGAGCGGCCAGTCTCCTGGGAGCACTGGTCCCCCGCCTGCCACTGCTGCCCACTCCTGTCTTAGCCTCAGTGCCAAGACTCCTGGCATCAACTTTCAGACCCAGCTCCAACTATGGTGAACCCCTAGCTTTGGGTGGCCATGTCTGGACTGCTAATATCCTCATCCCATTTCTTAGAGGTTCTGTCTCAAAATGCATGGTTCCTTTTCTTACCTATCCCACTAAGAAGAGCAATAGAACTTTTCTTCCCAAGACTGTAGCTTCTAGTGTGCTCTGGAATCAGACTTTCTCCAGCCCTGTCCTACCTCCAGTAATCACTAGATAAATGTCCTTGGGCCATTTCTTTATTTTCCCAAGTCTCATGCTTCTCATCTGTCAAATGCAAGTGTAAAATGGATAGAAGGACTCCACCCTGGGTTGTCCTCAGACTGGGGTGGCTGAAGACAGGACAGTAGGTGAGCCAGAGCCCAGAAGGGTGGGCTCAGGCGAGCAACCCCACTCTTCCTACCTCATGGGGACATCAGAGATAGAAATGCCTGCAAACCCCACAGCCTACCCCCTGGAAGGAAGTGCTCTGCAAACTGTAGCTGTGGGAGTGAGGAGCAGGAGGAGATAAGAGAATGAAAGCCAGAGCAGGAATGTGGCTGAAGACCAGCATCCCTCAAAGTCTCCATGGCCATAGTCTCCCATCAGGATCCCGAATGGCTCACCTTTCTCTCAGAAAGGTGAACTCAGAAAATCTCTGCCTCTTCAAGGGCCTCAGCCCAGGGCAGCCTGGCTGCATGCATGCAATAGAATGAATTTAGTTATGCCAACAGACGGGGCCTCTGACATCAGGAGTGGGCACTGACATGCCAGTTACCTGCAGTGCAGACAGATGGGGAGGGAAGCCAGAGGGGGTGCGCAGACCTAGGACAAGCCACTTGGCCACTGACCTCCATTTATTTGTTAACATCATTGGATTAAAAGCCAACCACCTAGGACTATTGTTACAAGGACACGGGAAGATGAGCCTTATGCAGCTGCCACACACCAACATGGCAACATGGCATGCAAATCTTTGCATGTGTCTCAGTCCATTTTGGGCAGCTATAACAGAAAACTATAACTTACAAAAAACAGAAATGTATTTTCCACAGCCCTGGAAGCTAGGAAGGCCAGGATCCAGTTGCTGGCATCTGGTGCCGGCATTTGGCTGTGTCATCCATGGCAAAAGATAGTGGGCAACAGAGAGCCTGGGCACTATGTTTCTAATACAAGGGCTTTGGGGGACATAGTCAAATACAGCAAGGCGATAAGAGTTATAAAATCAAATCTAGGAATGATAACCACTGAGAGCTTTCTATCTGTCAGTCCAGGAGCTCAGTGCTTGACACACATGTATTTGTCTACTTCTTAAGTCAACCCGACAAGGTCAATAGTTGGTTAAGATCTCCGCTTTCCTTGGAGGAAACTGAGGCACAAGAGGGATCAATCAATTCACCACCCAAGGTCACTCAGTGAGCAATGTCAGAACAAAGTGAAAGTCCAGAGTCCTCATACCCAGTGTAGATTCTGCATCTGCTGGTCTCTAGGTATCCATGCTTCTCTTCCCAATCTTAGGAGTCCGCACTGGACTAGGTATAGTGCCCCGCACAGTAGGCTCCCAGCAAGCTCTGTCACAACTGCAGGAAGACAGCTGCCTGAGAGAGTCCTCCCTCCCCTGCTCCCTGGATGGTTCCACCAAGGACAAGCTTATCTATGGCTGCGCTTTCTCCCGAAGCCCCTGCAAGCCCCTAGGACCTCCTCAGCTGAGAGTCCCTTTGCCAGATCAAATCCACCCCTTCCCACGGTGGACACAGCATCTGAGTTCACCACCAACTACAGGAAATGTGTTCTCCTGGGCACCACCAGAAGTCACCCTACAGAGCAGCAGGGAGCAGAGCCCAAAGCCCCGGACAGCTGGCATGGACTGGAGCCTCAAATACCCACATAGCCACCCATTCATGGACCCAATTTGTCAGGGAAAAGACATGGATGGGCCCCAGATCAAGTGGACCTGGGCTGGAGTCCTGGCCTTGCCCTGACATGCTCCATGTCCTCAGGGAAGACATCTGTCCTCTCTGCTTGTTTCTTCACCTGAAAATCCCCAAACCTCCCAGGCCCTTTCTCATCACAGTGCTGTGAAGACAAGGAAGATAAAGGACACACATGACAGGCCCAAGACAGGCATCTTTGGGAGCAGTAACCTGTAACTTCTAGAACACAGGGTGGAGAGGCTATGAGGGAAGTCCGCTTTGGGTTACTCTTTACCCACAATCCTCCTCCATTCCCTTCCACCTCCTTTATCCCTCCCTGAGGGCAAAGCAGCCCTGACCCAATACTGCCCCCTGCATGCACCCCCTGGCATGGGCCTCTCTTTCAAAGCTCACCTTTAATACAGCAGTGCTCAACATTTGGGGGTCTCAGGACCCCTATATTTTTAGATATTATAGATCTCAAAGAATTTTTGTTTATGCCAACCATAGCCAACGTATTTATTGTTAAATATGATGTTAATAAATCAATTAGTTAATTGTTAATTAGTTAATAAAATTGAGATGTTCTAAACATTTTAATTTATTTAAAATGAATAATGATAACTCTTTACATGTTAAGAACAGTAATATTTTATTTTTTAAAAAAACCCATGCTTTCCAGTTGGATACTCACTGCTCAGAAGAATGCCAACATTCTGTCTCTTTACACACCTCTTAAAAGTCTGGATTAAGAGAAGTCTGATGAGTCCAGCACGCTGTCCCGTACCTATAATCCTAGTACTTGGGAGGTTTGAGCCCATCCTAGGTAACTTAGCAACTTAGAAAGGCTCCATGTCAAATTTTAAAACAAAATTAAAAGTGCTGGAGGTACAGCTCAGTGTGAAGGCCAGAAGTCCCTAGTTTCTTTCTCGAATCCTGCAGGACTGCATGCAAGTATGAGAGCAAGAAGGAGAGAACCAGGGAGGGAGAGGGACAGAGGCCTCACCTCGGCTACCCCTTGCCATCTGTCCCAACTGCGCACACTACATGGCCTCTAGACCCCACACACCACACCACACACACACACTGACAGGAGGACACTGAGACAGGCAGAGGTCTCCTGCTACTGTGGAAACTGTGGCTGTATCTCAGTCCCCATGGAAGGGCCTAGGAGATGCCAGGGTTCTGGGTCACATCTCCTTATGGATCTGATCCCCACAGTGCAGAGCCTCCTGTGGAGCAGTTTTTCTCTCCTGGTGGGTCCCCCGCCCGAGGAACCACACAGCTGCATGGCTCTGCCTGCCTGCTGCCTTCCCCTGCAGTGAGATCTCTACATCTTCTCTAGGAACACTCCTTCTTACCCTGGAGAACACCACAGGCTCTGCTCTTGGGATCATCCCTGCCCCAGGCCTGCACGTGCTCACTGTGCCCTGGTGTTGCCTATACCATGCATCAGGTCACACAGGGCTCAGTCATTCAGGCTAGTGCTCAGTCTCATCACACCCGAGGCTGCTGGAGGGCAGGCAGCATCCTACCCAAGGTGCAGCTGAGAGCCCGGGACTGTCTTCTGCTTGACCCCTGACAGCCCTGTGATGTATTTAACCTGTTTGAATTTACCTTTTAGCTTGCTACATTTATTTTCTCCGCTTAACTTCATCTATCCAAATTTCCATTCCCACAGTTACTACTCTAATTCTTCAATTCTAAGAGACACATTTCTTTACCCCTAGATTATATTTCTCAAACAAAATTGTCTCAAACAGATGTGTACATTTAACATTTCTGGTATTTCTCTTCTTGAAAATTGGTAGTTAAATTGATGGCCTTGTTCACAATCAGCAGAACTTTACATTATAATGAGTACAGTGACTCTACTATAAAAGCAAGGCTGGTGATCCACAGTTGCACATTTAACCCATTCTCCTGACACTCTCACTGTGCCCCCAGTCACAGGCCTCGCCCTGGATGTCACACACAGTGGTCTCATTGACAGGGAGAGGTTAGGGTCTTGGGGAGAGGAAAGGTGGAGCTGCAGGCAACAGAGCCTACATGCTGGGAACACAGAGAGGCTGTCTCCAGCCCAGTCACTGTCTAGACAAGCCCCCTGGGACTGTCTAAAGAGACCAAGAGACCTGTCCCAAGCCCATCTTTTATTGTTGGTTTTAATTTTGTGCTACTGGGGAATGAACCCGGGCCCTTCATACTGAGCTACATATCCAGCTCTCCTTTATTTTTATTCTGAGACGGGGTCTTGCTAAGTCACTAAATTGTCCAGGCTGGGCTCCAACCGCCATCCTCCTGCCTCAGCCCCTCACAGTGTCTAGCTTTAACCTTGACTTTTGATACTTGCAAACTAATTTACATTCGCATGTCTCTTGTCATTTGACCAATTGCTTTTATGTTCATCAGGGTGACTGATTCTCCCCACATCCTACCTGGAAATCAGAGCAATGATTTGTCTCCTCATTTCACTGAAGAGCAGTCTGGGGTCCAAAGAGGTAGAGGACATTGGCTTAAGTCAGAGCTGGCACCAGAATCCAAATAGCAGAGCCTCCTGTGCTCATGGCATCTGCCATCGCCCCAACAACTGGAAGGGGCTAGGAGAAGAAGGGAATGAGGAAGAGGCCAAACTATTTAAATCTGGGGTGGAAGAGATGGAGAGGGGAAAGGAGGGGAATGACTTGACTGGTCCCAGAGATACCCAGATACTTGGTGAAATATCTTATTTCTGGATATGTCCATGAGGTTGTTTACAAAAGAGATCAGCATCTGAGTCGAATCAGTAGACTGAATAAAGAAGATGGCTTTTACCAATGCAGGCAGCATCACACAATCCACTGAGGGTCAAACAGAACAAAAAACAGAGGAAGGACGACAAGGTTGCTCTCTCTACTTAAGCCGGGATACACATCTGCTGTGTCCTTGGATATCAGTGCCCCTGGCTCTTGGGCTTCCAGGTCTGAACTGTGACCATACCACTGGCTTCCCAGGTCTCCAGCAAAGAGGGCATCGCTACCTCTATCACCTCACAAACCAGTCCCCCAGAGTAACTGTCCCTCATTTATGTCGGTCCACCCCCTGGATGGACTCGAAGGCACCATCACTACTGCAAGGAGTGAAGGGCAAAAGCAGAAGAAATGGAAGAAAGTGAGAGGTGAGGAGGAGCCAGAGGGTAGGGAGCCTCCCTACCCTGTCATGGAATCTGTCACCTTACTGAAACTGCCACTTTGGCTTTGCTTGATTCTGTCTCAGGCCGAGGCTATGACATCTGTAGGAATGGAGATTTCGGCTGTTTTGTCCACGGCTCCAATCTGTCCCCAGAGTTTCGCACACCAACAGGCAAAGTATAGGTGCTTGATAAAAAGTAGTCACATGACCACCATATACGGTGGGCCTTGGAACCAGAGAGGTAATGGGCCAATAAGTTAATGCCCCTTGACTCAGTTTACCCATCTATAAGATGGGAATAACAAGGTCTTCTTAGAGGAGCATGCTGGGAATATAAATGAAATTACTCAGGCACAAGTACTTGGTATTCAGTAACCATCGTATGACAGACTCTGTCCCAAAGCAGCCTCCTGCCATCCCTGCAAATAGGGCCTAACCCCGAACACATTATATGGACTGGGAAGAAGGTGCTGCTGTGACAGATTATTTTAATTTAAAATGTGACATTTTTTCAAAATATACAGGAAGTTGATTATAAACAGTAATGCAAACATTTCAAAATCTAGATAATAGTAACAAGATTATGTGGAAAAGAATACAAGTTATACTCCAACTCTATGGCAGTAATCATATTGCTGTAGTAATTATCATATGGATGTCATTCTTCCCAGTGACATTTTCCATGCATTATCTTAAATATGTCTTTAGAACATGGTACCAAATACTATACTAATACAGATGCTGTCACTGACAACTCCCAAGCCATCCCCCTCCACCCTCTGCTCACAGGATAGTTTCGTCTGCTGGATGGAGGGATCATTTACTGCAAAGTGTGTCACTCCTATTCTCAGTGAATGAAACCTGACTCACGCCAAGCCATGTCACAGTCACCTCATTCTTCTTGCTCACGGTTGCTGTGTGAATAGACATATGTTCAATTCTAGGCAGTAGGACAGGAGGAGTTGCAGTCAGGGTAGATAGAGATTTTCTAGGTTTGCAAGAGACTTGTGGAAAGAAACAGACTCTTTTCCTGTTTCTAATGTATCTGCACCAGGACGAGACATTTGGAACAGTAGTCACCATGTCCCACCAGGGCAACTCACAATTGATTTCAGCAGAGTCTCTGAGTAACCAAGGGAAGTTACGAAGTCCTTGAGCAGTGGACTCACCCAAGCCAGGGCTTCTTTCTCTGTACCTTATGGTACAAATCCTCTGAAGCTGACTTTTACTTGCAGCCCAACGCATCCTACCCATAGAGATACCATCCAAAACCTGGCTTGTACATCAGCTTTCACCTTCTCTATTGCGAGTGGATATCTCTGCACATCAATGAACAAAATAATTAATGTCTATAAACGATTTGCTACTTCCAAGTGAAGTCCTGCTTGGTATCCATGGAAGACTGGTTCCAAGAGCCCCAAAGATATCAAAATTCTTGGATGTTTTGGTCCCTTAAATTAAAAAGTACAGTGGTTTCATAGAACCTGTGCATATCCGCCCATATACTTTAAGTCATCTCTAAAATTACTTGTCATACCTAGTACTACATCAGTGCTAAGTAAATAGTTGCTGCTTTGTATTGTTCAAGGAACAGTTACAAGAAAAAAATCCATTCATCTTCTGAACAAATGCCATTTTTCATAACTTCTCTCTTCAGTTGGCTGACCCTTGGATGCAGAACCTAGGGATGCAGAGGACCAACTGTACTTTAAGAAATGTATTACACGGATCATTTTGTTTTTAATTCTTGCAACAAATCTATGAGGACAGAGGATCAGCCCAATCTTTTTCAGCTGAAAAAGAAACCAAAGTTTGCAAGGAACAAATAACACAGCAGCTAAGTGGAGAGGCCAGAAGGTGACTTGGGTCATTCAGCTGGTTCTGGGCTTCTTCCCCAAGTCCCAGCCTACAGGGTGCGCACCACTGTGGCCTGCAAAGCCCTCCCTCTCCAGGGTAGAGCACAACCATCCACAGAGCCCACAGCCAGCCAAGCGATATCTCTCTCCCTCCTCCCTTCCAGGCACTTCTAGCTGGCCTCCCTGCTTTGCATCTGCTAATGGCTCTGATTCCTAAACATGTGAATCAATAATATTCTGCGATTGCTTCTTCCTATAATTTCATGTAACAGGTCCCCCAAGAAAGTCCCTAATTTTAATTGCATATTATGTCCCCTTTCTGAGGGCAGACAGCTCTTTACTCATCCAGCGAACTGTTTAAGAGACAAAGATGTGGTACATATCACACCAAATTAAGTATTTGCTAGTTGCTCCTATGCTGGGGCTACTGTACAATCCCGATTTCCTTTCTTGGGGCTCCTGAGGAAATCTTGGCATTCTTCTTTTCAACTATTTTTTGGCTTAGCTTCCTATGATTATACAAAGGTCAACAAATCCTGGACTTGTGCTACTACTGGTGATGATAACAGTAATGAAGACAATGTACAGATGCGCAGCCATATGTTTTACCCAGTGAAAGGGAACGAGAGTATAGATGTGTTTACTGAATGCCTACTTGTGCCAGCCATTGGGCGAGGCATGAGGAGAACCAGCCCCTCCATCTCTTCCATCCCAGGACTCCAGCAGAGACTCAGCCCCACGGAGATTGACAAGCTCTGAAGGCAGGGAAGGTGAAGGCTCTGTCTGCACCAGCCTCTCAGCCAGGCCTCAGGTGAGCCAGACCTGTGCAGGCTCCAAGAGCAAGCTCATATGGGGGCACCGTAGCGATGCTTGTCCCTTCCAGCCTCACATGGTACAATAAGAGGTTCTCAATTCCTGCCTCACAGGCACAGTCACCTTCCCAGACAGGAAGTGGCTCCTGACCTTTCTGATGAAGCTGGGTATCAGGACCCAGATGAAGAGGGGCTAGTTCTCACAATGACCCCTGAGGCTATGGAGCGCCCTCACCTGTTCCTATGCCACCGTCTCCCAGAGCCCATGATGCTGGGCTCCATCTGCACAAGTCTAGGTCCCCCCACCTGCCATACACACCCACCTCTGGGCTGCAAGGATGGAGCCATGTCCCCAGACTGAGAATGAACGGTCTTTCCCTGGGGAGCTGGTGCTATGGCAGTGCAGAGTGAGGAGACTGGGGAGACAGCCATCCTTTCAGTTAATACCAGGGCCCCAGCTGGCATCAGGCAGCCACTGTGTGTCAAAGACACCACTCTTGGCTGTACTGGCCCAGGAAGAATCCCAGCTCCTCCTGTGCTGCTGCAGCAGGACAGGACGACAGAGGGAGAAGGGCCAGGGCAATGGGACGGTGCTGCTTCCTGCAGAAAGAGAGATGGGAGCAAAAGACTCAGGGAAGAAGACAGGCGTGGAGCAAAGTGCCTGTTCAGAGGCCTGAGATACAGAGAAAAGAGGACGCAACCAAGCTGGTTGTTCAGACAAGATTGGGCGCATTCAGGGTGGTATGGCTGTAGACCCAAGCTGAGTGTTCAGAGGGACCAAGAGGCCCAGCAGCCTGACAGTATTTAGCAAGTACAAGGTGCACTGTGGGTGTCACACACCTGTGTGGAATCTGCCCAATATCCCTATGAGGTCAGCCCATTGTCTGCAGTTCTACAGATGTGGAGACTGTGTCTCAAGAGGGTTAGCCACTTGCTTAAGGTGGCCTGGTGGAGCATAGCTATGCATAGACTCCACCCTAGATTGGTCTGCTACCATCGTACACTTGCTGCATTTGACTGTCACCAGCCCTGGCCAGAGGCACGTACAAGAGCTCCACAGTGGGGACAGCACAGTTGCTGACCCCCCACCCCAAGTTTCTCCAGGTGCTCATGGGCCTCATGGCTCTAGATTCACCAGTGGCTCAGGCTTTGGCTCATGGACAATGAACCTTCCTAAAGAAATGCTGGAGAAAAGGTCTAAAGGGGAAGGGGAAGTGAGAGAGGTAGGGAAAAGGAAAGAAGGGAAAGGAAAAAATGGAAGTAAAGTCTTTGCAAATAGGGAGGGGTGGAAGGGTTGAAGGGAGGGCAGGGAAATTGGGAAAAAAGAAGAACCAAGATATGTCAAGTAAAGGTACAAATTCCCAATGATAAATGTCATCATATTGTATACCTAAAATGTACCAATAAACAATGAATAAAAAAATAATAAATGCTGGTCACAACTGGTATCATGTGCTCCCCAGCCTTGAGACAGAGTGGGCACAGTTATGCTGGAGGAAAGAGAAGACTTTCCTGTGGATGGAAAATTCCTAGGTGAAAGATGTCAGAATAAAAGTGGAGTTGCTTTTGTCCACAAAAGTATGAAGTGAAATAAATAGAGCCAGGAGGGCTAGGAAGGGGAGTTCTCATATGCCTGCCTGTCCCGACAAACAAAATCTGCCACAAAAGATTCTGACAGGGCTGCAGTGACACACAAAGGCCAGCACAACCTTGTGAAGAGAACAAATACTTCAGCAAGGATGTTTGTCCAGCAGCGCCTGTCCAACCTTGCAGGGTTTTACCTTTGTTATTGAGCCTCGGAAACCCCTGTTATTGATCCTTGTGCCCAAGGATTATTGTTTGAAACAACTTACATACATAATCCTCATTTTACCTTTAAACATCCCCTTTCACTTCCTCCCCTTCGTCTTGCTCACGGTTTCATGACATATGGATTCTGTTATAATTCTTCCTACTTACTCCCGAATAAACAGCACTATTCCTTAGAGAGCTTCTGCTTGCTATTTAAACACTGACACTCAGTGAGGCTTCTTCCTGCTCACACCACTGTCACCCTACAATTAGAGCTTAGTCATTTTACAAATGCCCCTTAAGCACCTACTGTGTGCCAGGCACTGTTCTAGGAGTTTGGGATACTCAGTGAGCAAAACCAATTTTGGCTTTGGGTGTGGACGCTCCAGTGAGGAGGTGCCAAGGACTGTCAGTGTCTGAGCCCAGACCCCAGCCGGGAAGCCCGGAGCCCTGACACGCAGGGAGCCCTTCCTGTCCTCAGCCCAGGCCTCCGTGTGCAGCCTCGCAGGATCTGGATGAGGTCAGGCTGAGCCGAGTGGCAGAGCTGGGACAGAATGTCCTGAATATGTGGGTGTAAGCCTGCTGGGGAACAAGTATCATCTCCTCGCAAGCCTGGAGACCACACTGGGCTGGGGCTGCTCTGTCCCTGTTACACCTGTGTGCACTGTGCCACCCCAGCCACTTGGAACAGCAACGCAGCAGTGTCTCCCCAGCGGGGTGGCAGGAGGACAGACTCACTGCATTGTCTGAAAGCATCATAAGTGCTTTTGTCTTCAGTAACAGTTGTGTTGAGATGTAATTTACACACTATAAAATTGTACAGGATTATGAACCAAGTCATTATAAGGCTCAGACATTTTGAAGGAGAAAAGGAGACAGGAGGCAAAGCCCAGAGGAAAGATCTGCCTTTACCCCTAAGAAAGTCAGTGCAAGTCTGGGACATCGTGACACATGCCTGAAATTCCAGCACTCTGGGAGGCTGAGGCAGGAGGGTCAAAAATTTTGATCCAGCTAGGACAATTTATAAAGACTCTGTCTCAAAATAAAACTTATAAAGAGGGCTGGGGTTGCAGCTCAGTGTGAAGGCTGTGGATTCAATTCCCACTTACACACACACACACACACACACACACAGAGTCAGTGCAGACTTTGGCTCTGAGCTGCTCATGAGTTGAGGCAGGGGGCAGAAGGAAGGTGGCAGGGCAGGCCATCCTTGGGAAAAGATGGAGCCCAGGAACCAGGGGGGCTGGCACCCAGATCCTGACTCGCACTTCTCAGCTCAGCCCACAAGGGTAAGTTAGGGACCCTCTCGGGACCTCACTGTTATTGTGTTTCCCATCTGTAAAGTGGAGTGAAGGCCAGCACCTGCCTCAGAGGGTTGCTGGAAAGACCCAGTGAGACAGGCTTTCCACCGTGTCAGACCTGGCAGCATCCTGATAAGCCCCTAGCTTTTCCTAAATTGTATCATCCACATTAGAGAATAGGTACTGAGCCCCAATAATTCCTTGCCTTCTTTTCCCATGAATCCAGCACCTCTGCTTTGAAAAGCAGGAGCTCCCTGCCCCATGAAGACACAAGATGAGGGGAACGAGGGCCATAGATGGAGAGGAAGATCTGCCTCCAGCTGCAACCCGGGCAACCAGCATGCAGGGCTGGGAAATCATGTATGTTTTCCAATAAAAAAGACAGGCAGCGAGTTTCCTTTGCAGATGCGAGATTGTCATGGTGACTGGCCTGGGCAGGGAGGGAGGTGGATGCATGGACAGCCACGGTGCAGGGCTCTGATTCAGGTACCAACAAGGTGGGCCTAGCCCTGTGTTCACGCCAGCTTCCAGGTCTCTGCAACTCCAGTGACTGGACCTTGCTCATCTCTGTGGCCTGCAGTATGCAGAGCAGTGCATAGTACAGTGCAGCAGGGATGGTGGACGGGGCCCTCCCAGCTGAAGCTCCAGGTGGCGAGGCAGGAAAGGCCTCCTGACAGAGGAAGGCTATCTATGGACAGCTCCTCTATTTCCCAGCATGCACCAGCACAGCCTCTGAGCATCGCTGGGCAGGGACCCAAACTGCCTCTGCCTCTTCCTGGCTGTATGACTTAGGGCAACCAGGTTAGCTCTCTAGGCTTCAGTTTCTCTGTGAAAGAAGGATTAAAGGAGTGAATGAAGGAATACCATGCAGACAGCGTCTGAGTTAAGTGTTGGCTGCTTCTGGTTGTACTTTGTCAAGTCCGACTGAGTGGACTGGGGTCCATACACAGTGTCAGTTTGTCTCCTGACCAACACCTCTGCATCCTTCAAGCTCCAAAGCAAGTCCCTCTGCTACAAGAAGATTTGTCTTCCGCATGCCTGTATCCTGACTCAGCCAGTCTTCGCTAGATCTGCTTCCGCAGCCAAAGCCCAGCCAATAGCACTGCATTTGGCCTTCTCATTGGTCTTTTTGTCCATGGGTGATGCTGTACCTGGCTTGTGTTAGCCAGGCATCCATTACAGACTAAACACCATTTCAAAACATGAATAAATGGAGGGGAGAGTGCATGACTTCCCCCAAGAGGAGATCAGATAGAAATAAAGTAGATATCTTGAAGCCATGTGATGGAATTTTTAAATTTCCATGGCAGACAGATTCCTAGAATCAAGCATACAATCAGAAATAGAAGTCAGATACAAGGGAAACTAAATGAATCACAGGGCCATGAGACTTCTTGGCAGAGTCCACTGAACCTTAGAAAGTGGCAAGGCACCCAAGCAGGAGTTTACTAGGGGATTTTGCAGCCCAAGAGTTCTATACCTGCCAGCAGGTCATCCATATGTAACGACATGCAGATGTAGTATCTATATGTAATGGAGACATAAGCAGACTCACTGGAGAAACACAGGTTCGAGTCTTCTTTGTATTTAAAAGTCATTGCTAGGAAGATGGAGAGCAGGGTTCATGTCTTCCAATCTATAGAGGCAAGGTGGTAAAGTCAACCCACTTGGGATTGAGCATCAACTCCATAGATTGATCAATGCCTATGCCTGCCTCACTTCCCCACCTGTAGGATGGCAACACAACAGCACAGTGATACTTCACAAGATGATCTGTGTGCAGTGCTGTGTTCAGAGGCCAGGACAAGGTTGGCTGGGGTTGATGCTGTGAAGCCAACAGGGTTAAGCATCCCCAAGCAGAACTGGAAGGAGGCAGAACACCTCAGTGGCCACTTGCAGAGGACAGCCTCAGCTAAAGAAAACATCTTCTGTGAGTGACATCACCTCCTTTCCAGAGGTGGCCCAAGGCCAATGCCAGACCAGCACAGGATCTGGGCTCCCCCTGTTACCTAAACCTGGGACAATTCTGGAAGACTGTTTCAGCTTCAAGGATTGCAGTGGAGTCTGCTGAGGTTTCACAGAGGCTTCAGTGCTGCTCAGCTTCTCCCTATGCCTGTGCCCTTCCCTCCCTTCTCTTCCACAAGTGCCAATTTCAAGAGCAGCCCTAACGATGGCTTCATGCTAAGATCCACCGCAGGATGCCCTTTCTGGCACACCCAACCTGCCAGCCAAAAGACCACCCCAATACAAACCGTCGTCTGAACACAGCCTGACACTCCGAGGTGAGGTGAATCTGTAGCACCCTTTCCAACAGAATGGATAGCCCTTTGCTTTGATGCGAACAGATACACACGGAGAGTGAGAAGCCTGGGTTCTGCCTTCAGGACCGCGGTCAGCGCCTTTGCGGCAAGTCTTACAGGGTGACTGGCCAGCATGGGGTCCCACAAAAGGTCCTGTCAGAGACAACACTTTTATAACCCAATCAGCTTTCAAAAGCTCCACATAAGCACATGAGTTTCTTGGGGAACAGCTACAAACTGTAACAGTAAACAAATTGGAAATTAAAATACCAATGTGATGATTTTTACCCCTCAAATTAGCCAAGATTTTAAAAACTAATAGTGCAAAAATTCTAGAACAAAGGCACTTTCACTTTAATCATTTGCTTGGAGTAATCAAAATTGATTCAACATTTTTGAAAAAAAAGTTGGTGATAGGTTTTAAAATACATTCATACATTCATCTATTGGTTCCAGTTCTAGGAAAACATTCTGAAGAAACAAAATGAGGAGCACAGGAAGACTTCAGGACAGAAGGTGTTATTTACTCTACTTATAACTTGGAAAGAGGGGAAGGGTGTGGTTCAGTGGTAGAGCACTTACTACCCGCCTACCATATAGCAGGGCCTGGGTTCCATCCCCAGTGCTGCACACACACACACACACACACACACACACACACACACACACACACACGGGAAAGAAGAAAATGTGAAAAGAATCTACAAATTCAACAATAGAGTACTTGCTAAAAGCACTCTGAGTATGACAGCATATTAGATAACCACTGAAATCATCAATTAGAAAAAATAATATTAGAAAATAGAGCTGTACTTAAGAGAACAAATCATGTTTCTGATGGCATGAGTGAATTTATATAAATATATAAAGGGAAATGTTATAAGGAGATAAACAAAAATTTTATTCATTTTATTTATTCTTTATTTGTTTCAAAAAATGCTGATTACACATCTACTAAATACCAAGCTTGGTTCCCAGCATTTTCTTCTTCTTTTTCTTATACCAGGGATTGAACTCAGGAACTTACTCTTGTGAGTCAGGTGCAGTGCCATTTAACTAAATCCCTGGCCCAACCCACAATTTTCAAATAAAGTGGACAAAGTGCTTATTTTCATGACATCAATTAATGCAGTTATTTCTGAATGGTTAACAGTGGCTTCATAGTGGTCTTCATGTTTTTCTTTGCGATTTCATGCACTTTCCCAAATGTCTTACACGAATCTTAATTTTAATCATAGTGCAGTGATTGTTATTATATTCTATATTTTTGGAATCTGCTGGAAAATATAAACAAATACCAATGCATATTCTGATAAACTGATTTTTCAAAAAATATTTGTAGGGTGGTATTAAAAAAGAAGAAACTTGCTGGGCAAGGGTGAAAAATAAGAACCAAGAGAGACAACGTAAAGGTGCAAATTTCCAATGATGAATGTCATTATATTGTATACCTAAAATGTACCAATGATTAGAATGAATAATTGATAATGCAAAATAGGAAGAAAAGGTCCAAAGGGGTAGGGGTAGTGAGAAGGGCAGGGGAAAGGAAAGAAGGGAAAGGAAAAATGATGAGCAATGGAAAAAATGGAAATAAAGTCTTTGTAAATAGGGAAGGGTGGAGGGCATGAAGGGAGGGCTAGGAATGGGGAAAAAATAAGAACCAAGATGCCTTAGGTACAATTCCCAATGAGAAATGTAATTGTGTTGTATACCTACAATGTACCAATAAAGGAATTTAATTAAAAAATAAAATTAAAAAAAAAGAAGAAACTTGATCTCTACCTCACACCATATGAGTACAACAGTGACTTTAAAGCTGGTGAAAGACCTCCATATGAAAGAGAAAATAATGAAACTTTCAGAAAAAAGACAACAGCAATATCATCAGGACTTTGTCATACAGGAGGTAACTTAGAATTTATCAGTCTTGTCTCATAAAATAGAAACTTTGTCCATAATTTGCCTGGTACATTTTAAGTGTCCAGTACACAGCAGGTTGGTATATTTATAATGAGAAAGAGGCAATATGCCTCATTTTTAAAATCATATAATGTGAAAGGAATGTCAACATAATTGCAAACATGTAGTAGGCAGATAAAAACATGAGTGCTATTAAATACTTGGTTTCTATAATCTCAGAACAAACTAGGATGTTCCTTGATTGTGGAAACCCTTTATCTTTTGGAGTTGGAAAAGGTTGATACAATTTCAGAAAGTAGGAAAATGTCCTTCAGAACCCTGGAAGCTATGGAGCCCTCAGATAGGTTCACTGGGGATGTACACTATAGGTTCTAATTCAGTAAACTTTCTAGAGACAGAATCCAGGTCCTTCTTGTCCGGATTCTGCCAATGTCAGTGGCTATAGTTGTGATGCCCATTTGTGGTGTGAGAAATAAGCCCTGAACATTCTGGTACCAAAGGACAGATCTTGCAGCTTTACTCTGCCCTTTTCTGGCATGCCATGGATGCTCTGAAGCCTCAGTTCCCATGGCACAAACTGGAGGGCTGACAAACACGGCTCCCCCTTGCTCTTGATGCTCTTCTTTGGCACCAAGACAGTGATAGCAAAGCTCCTAGGACACTACATGCACCCAGATCAAAATTGCGTGACGCCCCCATGTCCAGCAGGTGGCTAAGAAATGGCACCAACAGACAAATCCTGCAACTAAACTGCTTTGAGGAGCCCAGAGAGCCCAAACAGATAAACTGCTTTGCCAGCTTCTCCTGGATCCACAGTACTCAACAAGGGAAAAGAGAGTCCCAAAAATCCTTTCCCTCGGGTTGACAGCCATCAGATGAGAAAAAAACATCTTTTCCATCCCCACAGCTGGAGATTCAAAAGCAGGTACCCCATCACTCTTCTTTCTAACCCCTCAGAGGGCAGCTCATCCCTGTGCCAGCCAGGCCTCTGCTCCCTGCACCAGGTGGAGAGCAGTGTCCTGGAGCCACGGGTCTCAGACCACACTTAGCTGCTTCTGATACAGATGCTCACAGTGCCTGGGTGACTGCTGTTTGGAAACTGCCCCCACTTACAAGCAGAGTGGGTGTGGATGCTGTGTTTTCTTGAGCCAGGGAAAGGAGAAAAATAATCCATTCTAAAGCCTTACCAAATATATACTCTGACCCAGAAAGGACCAGCAGGGGGTCTGCAACCTCACGCCACAGCTATGAGATGCATTCCCTTTGTCTGTGTACATCCTGAGGTCAAAAGCCAGCATGGATAAGCCTGAGCCTCTTAATGTCGTCCACATCCAGCTTCCCCCTGGAGAAGCACATTCAGTTCCAATGTAATTCCTTTGACCTATACTGAATCCAAGAAAACAGTGGTTCTGCAGCTCTTGGGTCCATTTTATTGACTTGTTGCTAAAAGAAATCCTTTGGAACTCATCTTTTGTTTCTCTCTTGAGTTAAAACATTCCAGAGGAAGATTTGCCATTTATACCTTGACCTTCTAAACAGAGACATGCTGGCTGCTGAGCCTGCCCTGAAACACCACCTCTCTGAGCTCTTCTGCTAACACACACCCTCATCTCTCTGCCTCTGCTGCCCTAGCTTCCCTGCTGCCCCTCAGAAACATCAGGTGCATTTTCACTCTAGCACCACTGCACCAACTCTTACCGGGGTGTTCTTACTCCACATGCCCGCCTGGCTCACCTCTCCTCATTCACATGTCACCTTCACGGATTCCCCTATAAAACTGCGACATTCTCCTCCACCCTCACCACCCTCACCCTGCTCTATTTCATTCCATAGTCCTTTTCATCTTATAACTTAAGGGCTGGGGATTTAGCTCAGTGGTCCCGCCGCCTGCCTCATAAGTGCAATGTCCAGAGTCCAATCCCTGGTACCGGGAAAAACAAAACAAAACAAAACAAAAAAACCCTCTTATAACTTAAAAATTATTTTAGTTTTTTATTTCTTTGTCTCCTACACATGCCAGAACGCCAATTCCAGCATGTTAACAATTTTCTACTTTTGTTCAGCTTCTTCATGCACAGCAAGAAGCACACAATAGATACTTAATACATAATTCCTGAATTGTCATTCCCATCCCACCCGACACCTGTGGAAGCCTTCTACCTGTGAAGAAGTAAATAGCTGCAGAGCAGATTTCTACCCAAAAGTTACCAAAAGGAGAGGCCACCCCATCTAAATATTTATCCTCTGCCCCTCTCCACTTCCTACTATCTCTTTATTTTCTTCCTAGGTTTAATCACTCTCTGACATTATATAATGTTGACAGGACATCTTTGTTGATGTTCATGGCACCATCCTAATACTCTAGAATAGGTGTTGGCAAAGTTTCTATCTAAAAAAAAGCTGAAGAGCAAGTATTTAGGCAACTCTTCATGTCTTTGTTTCAACTGCTCAATTCTGCCCTTACAGCCCAATGGTCTGTAAGTGAGTTTGGCTGCAATCTTAAATAACACTTTGTATACAAGAACAGGTCGGGGGGATTTGACCTGTAGGCCAGTTTCCCATTTCCTGCTCTCAGACACTGTCTGGCACATAGTAGGGGTTCAATAAAAGTGTACTCCATGGATAAGCTGAACAGGTCACCCAGTCCTGCTCTGCATCAAGCCAGTGGCACGTCTTGGGGTAATGTCACATCTCAGCAAAGACCAGAAATGGTCAGCACTCACAGGAGGTAATAATCTCTGCAGCAGCTCAAACTGGCAGTCTTGTGAGCCTGACCCTCGGCCCAGATCTGGTTGGGGCCAAAGCAGAGCAGGGTTCCAGCTGTGCAATCCACATGGACCTCAACCTCTCTTCACAGGGACTCATCCACTAGGTGAAGCCAACTCCAGTATCCACCCTAGGACTCTTGTGATGACCGGAAGAGACAGCCCAGGGGAGACACAACTTTAATTTCTGACCTAGGCGGTCTGCCCTGGGCCCTGCATATGTTGTTTCATTTAATCTTCTAAGTGGCCCACAATTTGCCCCACTTTGCAGAGCAGATAACAAACTCTTGGGGCCCCAGGTTCAGTTTCCATGGAAATCAGTTCTCTAGCTACTAATTATTCCGTGCAGTGAGATTCTGCAACCTAGAACTGATCTTTGCAGAAACCGACTTTACATGGCAGAAAAACTTCCACTTCCACTGCAAAGAGAAAAGTAAAAAACAATCCCAGACTTCTCAGAGCCACACAAACAGTCCAAAAAAAAACCAGACAGCATAGTAATTTCATATTATTGTTAGTTATTTCATTTGCCTTTCAGATTCTGTCTCAGATTTGTGAGACCCCAACCCTTGCAAATGCAGAGAGCAAACCCTGGAAAAAGACAAAAGAGACTAGGACAGGAATAATGGGCAGGCACCTGAGCATCCCCTGAAAACCTCAATCCCTGCTATGCCTACACTTTTCCAGAGGAGTCAATCCAACATCAATGCAGGGCTGCTGGGAAGAATTCTGCAGATGTGACAGAGATCCAAATCCAGCTGGGCATGAGAGACAATCTGGGTGGGTCTGACCTAGTCACATAAGTGAGTTAAAGGCAGAGAGGGATCTCAAAAGAGGAAGCCAGAGAGACATGGTTCAGCTGGTAGAAGGGGTCCACACTGATCAGAGGGATCTCACCAGAGTAATCAGACTTGAAAGGGAAGGAGCTGGAGAGGATGGGAGAAAAGGGCTATATGTGTATGCCTGCCTCTCCTGGGGTGGGGCGATTTACTTTGCAAGCAGGTTTATTATTATTGCTGCATTCTTTTCATAAAAAACTCATGCCCCAAGATGCATTAAATGCCATCCATCTGGCGTGATGGCGGCTTAATGGACTGAAATCTCACTGTACCAAGTCGCTGCTTGAAACCTCACTGTTTGGTTCTGAGGCTGAGTTGGGCCACTGTGCCCCACAGACTCTGTGGGAAGTGACAATCAGCCCCACCTGCACCACCTCTGCACTCTCTTTCCAAGCACAAGGGGCTGGGAGCTGAACCATGGCTGACAGCAGCCCTTTCAGGGGCCAAGTACTATTTGAATGCTGATCATGAGCCTCTTCCTCCCCGCCTGGGCAATCTAGGAAAGTTATTCAGCCTTTCTGGGTCTCAGTGGTTTCTTCTGGGATGAGGTGGTCACAGTTAAGACGATGTATGTCACAGAGGGGTGAGAATCCCATAAAGTCACAAAGGTGCAAAGCGGATGCCTCTTAGGGTTTTTGTCGAAATGTTCCCCAAAGCCTCATGCGCTTATAGCTGGAGCTTTGAGGAGGTGAGACTGGGAGGTAGAGCGAGGTCCAAGGAGGCAGCTCGCTGGGGTGTGGCCTGGCAGGGCAGATCTTCCTCCCCAGTTCTCCTTTCCGCTTCCTGCGTCCTGTCCGCCACTCCAGGAGCTACTCTCTCCTGCCGTGCTCTGTGCCAATCCTGGAGCTGGCCCACTATGGACTGAAACCTCTACAAACCGTGAGCCCAAAAAACCTTTCCTCCCTTCAGTTGTGTTTTCAGTATTTCATCCTGGCAATGAAGAAAAGTGACTAAAACAGTGAAACACTGTTATCCGATCACGATCCATAGTTGAGAGACTAGGACTTCAGCTGTTCACTTGGGGTAAGTTTTCAATAAACTGTGCTCAATAAGGGGTCACCATGGTCACTGACCATTTATTATAGTTTCTTAGCTATTTAGCACAAAAGGTCCATTCCTGTCATTGAATAATAATGAGGTTTTTAAAATCCCAAAGAAAACTTATGCAAAGGGTGCATAGGACTCAAAATTGCTATCTCACTCCAAGTTCAAGAGTTTAGTTTCTTCATATTCAGCTAAATGCCAACTCTTTACCCTCCCTCTATCAATTTCAATCTGTGTCTTCTTCTGCCTGTGTGTGTGTGTGTGTATATATATATATATATATATATAGTTCTAGAATTGTTTCTTAAAGAAAAATTTATCTACCATGAAAAAAATCTAAAAAAATAATTTACACCTCATGCCAAAGCATCCCAAAGCCAAGTGTGTATGTGTGCCTATCTGGATGATCCCATGGGGTGGTAGGGGAGAGTTACAAAGAAAACACTGAGAATCATAATTCTAGAGAGTCACTAAATTCTACCACTTCAATATTAAAAAGCATCGAGTGTCTCTATAAGTGTGTGTGTGCGTGTGTGTGTGTGTGTGTGTGTGTCTTTTAAGTAAACAGAACTTCTAGAATCCTAGCATTTCCTGCTAAACCAAAATACAGGAGCAATGGACTCCATAAGCCTGATATCTTTTAACTAGTTAGTTACATTTTTTGTTATTTTTTTAAATGGTACCATTCCCCAAATTTTGGAGTTTTTTTTTTCTTTTTATTTTACACATTTTTGTAAAATGTGGAGAATCAAACAGAGTGGAAAGAAACCAACTTACAATGGCTTTTTTTTTAATGGTATTTTGTAAAGTGATTTGCTCATTGCTCATATTTTCTAAATTGTCTATGTACTTTCCTCAGGAAAAAAAATCTCAAGTGTCAGACTCTCATCTGGGGTGCCCCAAGAACTCAATATTTCATTAAAGGTTACTTGCATAAGCCTATTCCCCTACTTAAGTGTTATTTTAATTTTGCTATAGCTGTACCGAGGGTGTAACTCAACACAGGTTAAATGGCTGGATGAAGGAATGCAGGCAGAGACTGGTGGGTTAGACACAGCTGTGGATGGTGGGCAGCAGGGGCTCTGCACACAACACAATGCTCTGTGCCAGTCCAGTTCTTAGCAGGCTCCTCTGGAACCCGGAAGAGAACCTGCTCAGTGCTATCGCAGCTTTTGCTGTTTCCTTTCTTCAACCAATCCTTTACAACTCTCTCCTCACACAGACTCGGTGCTGAGCAACCCAGAAGAAGGGGTACAAGTCCATCTCTCCAAGGCTTCCCATGTTCTTAGAGCAAAACCCAAGACTCCACACAGTGAGCAGGTTCTCTGACCTCATCCCACGCAATGGTCCTGCCCTGCCACATCACTCCAGATCTACTCTTCAAGGAGCTCCCCCAACAAGCCATGCCCTGCCTGCCCCAGGACTTTTGTTCTTACCACTCTCTCTACCCACAAAGGTAACTGCCCATCTGTCATAAAATGTGGCTCAAATATCACCTCCTCAGAAAGGGCTTTTCTGACTTACTTAACTGAAATATCTGTTCACCTCAATGGCTACGATCTTACTCTATTTTTCCATATTTCCTAAATTAGGTATGATGGTCTTCCCCTCTAGAGTTTAACACCATTAGAGCAAAGCATTATCTCTTATCTGATACTGAATCTTAGCCTAGCATCTAATAGGTGCTCAATGAATTTTTGCTAACTAACAAATGAATACGATCACTGATGTAGTATTGAGGTGGACAGCAGATGTCCAGTGCTACCCCTTGACTTTATCATATAATTCAGAAGATTTGGTGGCTCAAGTCACCAACCATTCCTTTGTTCACTCATTCATCCTCTCATGGGTAGATGATTGCCCATGCTATGTGCTGGGCACTGCTGGAGACAGTAAGGCTTTCAGAGGCTTAGAGTTTAGTGGAGAAGAAGGCATGTAAACAGACAAAGACAGCATGGAATGATATGTGTAAAGGAAGTAGGTGCCAGGAAACATGGCCTATGGGTGAAGGCTTCCTACAAGCAATGACGCTAAAGACTTGAGTGGAGAGGTGAAGTTGGGCATGCTCAGAGCAAACAGATGCATCCAGCTGTGGCCTCTCCTCTGAATCAGCCTCCTTTATGAAGTTGGGCTGGATTGGGCTAGAAATCAGCTCACATCCATCTGCCTCTCATATCAGCTGTTGATCTGATGCAGAGCTGGGTTCGTGGGTCATGTAATGATGGTGTCATCTACGGCGTAAGCATCAAACCCCAGGTCTAGCTTTTCCCACACCCTTGTGCTCAGCTGTGCAGCCCATGTAACAACCTGAATGGAAGAGACATGTGATCAACTGTGAATGACAATCTCACAAGCAGCCTGGCGGCGGAAAGAGGCTCACCACTGGCTCATCTTCACAAGATAGGAGGCGGCTCCCGGGCACTGGGGACACCACCACAGGTCCCATACCAGCTCTGGCTCTGGCTGCCTAGAAAATCCATGTGGTGCAGGGAAGCAGCAGATGTGCTCTCTTAAAGGATCCTTCCTCTGTGTCGCTTCTGTAAGGAGACAACTGTGGCCCTCACTGGAGTGTGGAGCAGAGTCTGGAGAAAGGAAACAGCCAGGCTCTCCAGCAGACCAGGGCTGGGCAGTCATACCCAGGGTCTGGCTGTGGCCAAACATAGTGCCACTAATCAGTCCCCTTCCTCCTGCTCTTCATTGCCTTGGCTCTTGCTCTCTCTCCATGACCTGGAAAGGCTGGTATCCCTTTCCTGTCCAGGCCTCTGGCTCCCTATCAGCAGTGTTCATTTTCAGCCTGTGGAGGCCATGGCAAGGATTCAATATAAGCACACTGGGAAGCCCTAAACTTAACTTCCTCAAACCAGAGCAGGAAGCTGGCAATGGAGGTGGGTAGGGAGGAGAGACCAACAGAACAGCTCTGCCAGGAGGCGAATCTGTATTTGAACAACTGCCTCAGACTGTGCCGA
The DNA here is from genome assembly GCF_000247695.1 of Heterocephalus glaber. The sequence continues at coordinate 23,517,948 of NW_004624735.1, read as the reverse complement.
GAGCCAGATCTACAACCCTACACAAGGAGTTGTGAACCCAAGGACTGGCCTGAAAGACTCCTCTCAGCTGCTGGCTTTCAAGGATGCACAAAGAGAAGGTTTGATTTCATCAGACAGTGGGATAAGAAGATCCTTCCACTGGAATGTCCTGTGTCTCTTCCATCCCAGTAGTATGAGTCTTGGCAAGCAAATGATCAGGGAAAATGTGCTCTTGGCACTGCACCCCCACCTGCCCAGCCCACCCTCCTCCTAATAACTCTGCAGATGCAAAAGCAGACACTTAGGGCCTATGCCACATAGTGTGATGCTTCCTCCAGTATTGCCCTGCCGTGGGAAGGGACAGCAGCCAGCTGGACTCAGCCAGGAGGACAAGAGAAAGGGATGTGGGGATCCAGAGTTTGAGCTACCAGCACACTGCATGCTTCTGAGCAAGAAGCCTGGCCCAGTCCACCTGGTAGCTGCCAGAACCAAAGCAAATCCGGGAGGAAGGAGCTTGTTGTACTTGTTTTTCTCTGTGGTTTCCGGACAGGGTGGGCCTGTACCCACAGGGTGGGAAACAGCCAGGGGCACAGGCTTTGGAACATCGATGCTGGGACACACCCTGGCTAGATGTGTCCCTTCCCAGAAGGTATCTGTCTCTGGGGAGAAGGAGTGAATCATATGAGGGTGGGATGGTCATCTCATCTTTCTCTTATTTCTGCCTAAAGTCTGTTCAGTGCCAAGTTTTCTCCTGGCTTAGTGAGAATGAGCCCAGCTTGAGAATTGGCCGCATGGCCAGGATACTCCCACACTGCACCATGTCCAGTGGCAAACAATTTCCTTGCTTCTGGCAAACAATTAGACGGAGTGTATCCCCTGCTTCCCTTTCTTATAAAAGACAAACCACAGCTATATACAAACCTCCCACACATTTTAATTTAGAGAAGCACTGAAGACTGCATTATGGGCCACAGTCTTTCCCATGACGCCCAGCAGGGCCCCAGATGACCTAGTAGGTTGTTTAGGAATGCTTTCCTTGGCTCACTGGAGGCTTGCATGCTATTTCAAAGTGATTTCTAATAGGTGGAGCATGTGTGATTTTTAGGGAACTGAAACTATTCTGTATGAAACCAAATGGCAAACGCATGACTTTATGCCTCTGGCCAAACCCACAGAACCAGCTGGACAACACAGAGCATGAACCATAATGTAAGCAACGGATCTCAGTGAATAGCAACGTATCACTCTTCATCAGTCAAAACAAACGTGCCACACTAATGCAAAGTATTGATAGGAGGGAAAACTGTGTGTAGAGGATGGAGGGGTGCTCTGTATTCTTCTCAATTTTTCTATAAACCTAAAACTTCACTATAAAATAAAGAATATTAATTTAAATTTGTTTTTCCAAGGCAAGAAAATGTCCAAATGAGGACTTGTCTCACAAACAGCCATGCCTCTGTGCTGAATCTGGGTCCATGGTAGCCCCCTGACACCGCAGCGGGTCTAGCAGCTGCTCTGGACCACCCTCCACCCCTGTTGCTGGACAATCTCCCTTGGAATCTCCTGCCTGAGGTGGTCCAAGCCTTTTGTGTACCAACTTGAAGCCCATTCCTGTCCTCCAGGGATCAAGCTACTCCAAAGGCCATGCATGGCACAGGCTAGCAACAGTGGCTTTGGGTTAATTAATGAGCAGTTGGGGGTTTACTCAGCATGCGGACCTGGGCTGTAAGTGTGATGCAGAAATACTGGCTTATCAGGAACACCTATGATGCACTCCAAACTCCATCACTAAATAGCTTAGTTCCCTTCCCTTCAGCTGATATCCATCGAGGGTTGTCTCTCCAGGAAGCTTGCACTGACCCAATGACCACATGATCTTGGGCTCCTGATTTGTTCTTTATGCATTTCCGGGGCACTCAGGCTTGCCCCACTGGAGATAACCTTTTCTACAGCTGTGTTTTATGCTAGTCTTGTGCATCCTACAAAGGAAATGGACCTCATTTGGCCGTCCTTTAGAAATGCTAGAAGACATGCTGTGCCCTGGTTTGTCTAGGTGCCCAAGACCTCACCATGGGGCCAGAGCCATGATGTGGGCTACACTCAACCCTCTCCCTGAAGCAACTCTCCCCGAGCTCCAAGTGACGGCCAGCGCTACCTGTTCTCCTCCACAGACGGGCTGTTTGACTTGAGCAATGATCTCACATTGGCTCCATCTCCGCTATGCTTCCATAAACTCAGCAAATGAAGAGAGGATGGGGCAGGTGAGTTTGATCAGGGAAGAAAGAACCAAGATAAAGGTATTCTCTGTCGGCCAATGCTTCTGAACAGGAAGAAGGGCCACATCTCCAAATTCCTACGGGAAGATACGGGACCTTGCTGTCTGAGAAAGTCTCCCTCATGCCACTGGATTCCTCTCACTCTTTCTCTTGAAGACCTGGAATGATCTTCTGAGATGTCAGGGTGGTGAGGGGCACTCTCCAGTTACTCAACCAAACAGTAACTATTTCCTGTGCAGGTAAACCATAGATGTAGCTAAAATCCCTCACCAATTGTTCTTTTTTAAAAAATTAACTTTATTGGTACATTTTAGGTATATATTATGATCACATTCATTATTGGGAATTTGTACATGATTTATCTTGGTTCTTATTTTTTCCCATTCCCTTCCCTTCCTTCCACCCCTCCATCCCTATTTACAAAAGCTTTGTTTCTGTTTTTGCCTTCTTCTCTCATATTTTTCTTTCCCTTCTTTCCTTTCCCCCAGGCCCTCTACTTCCCCTTTGAACCTCTTCTTCCTATTTCACAGTATCTGTTCTACATTTTCACTTTCTACACTTTCACTTTTTGATACTTTCAGTTTCTCATACCAGAAAGACAACTCGGTATTTAAACATGTGTCCTATTCATTTCACTTAAGAGTATGGCCTCGATATGCATCCATAAGGAAGAATATTGTAGATAATTGAGATGGGTCTGATTCGATCAGTTGAAAGGCATTAAAAGCACAGGGAAGACATCCCTGATGCAGAGGACACCCAGCCTTTGGACAGTGGCTTTGGGCCACACACCAGAAAACCCCACATCCACTTTCTTGACAGCCTTTCCTAAGGCTTCTGGATGTGCTGCACTAGCTGCCACAATCACAGATGCCAAGTTCTTGCAGTAAGTCCCTTGACATGTATCTCCCACTGGCTCTCCTTCTCTCTTGGCTTCTACAAGAACTAAGGCCCTTGAGTAGTCAACATGTCCCACCATGGGATGCTTGGATGGAGGAGACAGGGAACTGGCCTAAGCATTTTATGTAAACACCAGGCATTTCACTTATGAGGAGCAGTGATCTTAGTCTTCCCAGCAATGCCTTTATCCTGATTCTCCAGTTGAGGGAAAGGGAGGGCTCCCAGTTAGTTAAGAAACAGAAGGAGGATTTGAGTACATGCCCCTGAGAGCATGCATTAGTTACTTTCTTGTCACTGGAATGAAATAACTGATACTTGAAACTTAGTCTATGGTTGGTTGGTTGGCTCCAATGCAGAAATGGCATGGTGGAAGGGCCTGGCATAAACTGCTCACATCATGGTGACCAAGAAGCAGAGACAGAAGAGGGAACCAAAAGGAGATATATCCTCCACAGCAGCATGCTGGGGACACATCTTCCTCCGTGCCCTAACAGCACATCTAGCTATGATCCACCCACTAGTCACCTTCCAAAGCCCCACTCAGAACACATGAGATTTTTGAGGGACACTCTAGATGCAAACCATCACAGAGTACAAAGCTCACATTTCCTGAAACACAGCACTCTGGACAAAGTGACAGGAGCTGCTGAAAGAGGGCAGGAACAGTATGGGAGCAGATGCCATGTGCCCTTGGGCAACTTTCCATTCTTCAGAAGTGGGCCACAGAGATGCCACTGGGCAAGATTTCACAAAGGGGCCAGAGAGGAGACACTGCCTACTGCTGAACGCACTGCAGAGAGCAGTGAGAAGGGGATGCCCTTATCCCCTGCCATCTGTGCTCCCAGTGCGGAAGAGATTTTTCCAGCTGTGTGAAACTGTCAGCTCCACTGAGCACCGCTCTGACACCTCCCAAGTCCCGCAGTCCCCTCTCTTCTACCTCCAGCACTCGGCCACCCGGTGTGCACCCAAACAGCACAGCTCTCCTTTAGAAGTCTCCTTCCTATACTTGGTTTCAGGTGGTGGGGCTGAGCCTCCTCTCCCCAGTGTCCGGCAAGTGGCCCAGAGGCAGGGCTGGCTGGTGGGTGTGCCCCTCCATCCAGACTCTGCAGTGTTGGCCAGTGGGCGTGAGGCTGTGGTGAGGCGGGGCGGGCTGCAAGGTGAACAGGAAGGGCTCTGTCCCTAGATGCTTTCAGCACATGTAGAGACAGATAGTTATTTAAAAACCAGTGGGGTCAAGGCAGCAAGTGCTCTAGGTGAGTCTAATTCTTTCTTCATTGCACTGACATGTCTTTCTGTCAGAGACACTGCAGATTTGGCACCAAATGGGCTCCAACCTCTGCAGGGAGGTGACGTCGCAACACGGAGGGAGGGTGCCTCGGAGTAGCAGTGGGAAGAAGCAGCTCCTGTCCTGACACTAAAATGCTCCTTTGGAAAAATTTGATTCCTCACAGGTCAGGAAAGGCAACTCCGGCTGCCTACTCTGCAGCTGAGAGGACAATCCAGACAGGCAGGCCCCAGGTGAGCGGCCACATGTGGGCCACAGATTCTCCTTGCAACAGCCTCCCCACTAGTGAACTGGGAGTAATAATGCCAGCTTCCAATTTCACAGGCTATGGTGAGGAGTAACCTTCCAGTAGTGGGAAGGATGTCCTTTCCAAATATTTAACCCCAGGCACCGCCAGGGTACTGATTAGGCAGAACAGATGGAGGCCTTGGTGGTGGAAGTGGGGTGGGGGAGCATTTTCTTCCCCAATCAAATGGGGCTTGGAATACAGGATTAGCACTGGGGAAAGGGGAGGACTCCAGATCTGGGGCTGTCTCTGCTCCCAAGCTCTACCTACACAGGTGAGCTTGAGTGCTTCAGCAGACGCTGTTATTCATTGTCAGCCTTATTCCAAGGTCCCCTTTGCCCTAAGGACAAAAGAAGGAATATCAGTATATTTTATATGGCCCTGGAGATCTGGCCCTTCTGACATCCGCAGTTTTATCTCCTCTACACTCCACTCCTGAGCCCAACTCTCCCTATGCTTATGGGCACACACACACACACACACACACACACACACACACACACACGAGTGATACTAAAAAAAACCTTTCTCATCATCAATTTAACAGCAAGTCAGGGCAGGGGATGGAAAGGGAGTAGAAGCGACATTAAATATACAATTTAATTGACTCCGGTTTCAAGAGTCAACTCTTTCAGAAATTAGGCCAATGATTCCTAACGTCAGTGGGCTTCAAGTTAATAGAAGTGTGAGATGAGAGAAAGGGATGAGAGAATTTCATGTGATAGAAAGATAGTGAGATATTCATTTGTAAAGGAGAAAGAAAAAGTCAGAGGTTGATTTTCTTCCTCTTAAAAAACAAATTTGAATGTGCACATTTAAGGTATACAACACAATGTTGTAAGATAAATATATACAGCAAAATAGTTGCTATAGTGGAAGAAATCGACATATTCATCCTCTCAAAGAATTATACCCCCATCCTGTGGCAGGAGCAGCTATAACCTACTCGTTTAGCAAAAATTTGGAGCACAAGACCCTGCCGTCAGCTCTGGTCCTCACAGCGCCAGTGGATCTTTCCATCTGCTCCTTCGGCGAGGCCAGCCAGGTAGGTCTCTATGCTTCAGACTGGGCACCTTAGCTGAAAAGACCTCCCCACAGGGCCTTCATCCAGAGCACCAGCCACACAGACGGGGAGGGAGGGGAGGGGTGTAGCGAGCTCCGCAGGAGGCAGGATTCTTCCAATTTCACCCTGGCCACCAGCAGCCGAAGCACGCAGCCTTCGCTCTCCCTTGAACAAACCAGCAGCCCCACTGGCCTGCCTTTCCAGGGACAGCTGACAGCCTTTCCTGAAATCTCAGGCTCTGGTGCCACCTCCAATGGAGAGGAAGAGCTGATTCCCCGGTCAAAGCCAATTGATTTTTCTCTCCACCTTGGAAAGCAGGGCTTAGAGTCAGATTAAACAGGACTGAGGCAGATAAAGTGGGCACAAATCAATGTGTGGAGCATTTCCTGCACTGGAGAACCCCATAGAACTTCAGATGGGCTACTTCTATCCCAGCATCCAGGCAGCCTGGTCATTTTAGCTCCTGTCATCCCTGTCCCATGTCTCTTCTCTTTGGTCCTATCAGGCTATTCCTTCTCCCTAGAACACTGTCATCTCACTCTGTCCCCACCCCTTCCTCCAGCGAGCCAATGAGCACCGAGGATGACAGTCCCGGTTGTTTGCTATTTCCCACCACCACTCGTGCCTAGAGGGTCTCACACTGCCACCGTCCTCACTACCTGGAGAGTTTCTGGAAAAGCACGTCCTCTTGGTGCTACCTCCAGAGTCTAACTCAGAAATCTGTTTTCCATATGCTTCCTGGGGAAGTGATGCTCAAATGGCCCCAGAATACACGCTGGGGAATTCTGTGCTGAATGCAGAGGGAGGGCTGTGCCTTACAATTCCAGTTTCAGTATCCACTGCGGGATGGGAGGGAGGCTGGAATAACAGATGGGGAATGACAGGCTGCAGGAAGTTGCTAGGTGGGTTGCTTAAGAAATGAGTGGATAAATAAATTAAATCAGTAATAACAGACTCATTTTCTCGCTCACCCACCCATCCATCCACTTGATTAATAATTAAGCTGCATATGAAACTATAAAAAGGATCGTGCAGGCTATAAATGCAGAGTTAATATCTTTTTTGTTTTGTTTTGTTTTGTTTTTTAACCATTGTAGGCCCAGTCCAGCAGCCTGCTTCTCAGATGCAAGACATGGAGTCATTTTTCCCCAAATTCTCCCTTCAAAGCTTTGCCATATTACTCCATGGGGATACTTTCCAGTGTGAAACCACGTTCCAAGCTTATTCATTTTTCTGGTGCTGTGAGTGGGAGTCTTCTGTTCATACCACCAGGAATGCACTGTGGGGGTCCCGGGATCCTTTCTGTGCCCCGCATCTGAGTATCTCCTTGACCTTCAATACCATGAGCACCTGGCCCTTCTCCTATGCCAGATACATACAGGGATACAGGGATGACCCAAAGATGAGTCATCGGGGATTTAGCTCAGTGGTTCCGCCACCTGCCCTGCAAGCACAAGAACCTGAGTTTGATCCCCGGTACAAAAAAAAAAAAAAAGATGAGCCCTGCTGAAGGGAAGTTGGTAAGACAATCCCACAAGATCCCTATCCCACCGATGCAAGTGCTGGGCAACACCCTCCGCTCGAGTGAGCAGGGCTTGCAATATGTTGGGCTAAGTCACCTGTGGACATTTTCCTTCCATGGCAGAGGGGACACTGTAGAAGTGATTAAGGTCCCAGTCACCTGGAGCTGATCAAAAGGGAGATTATCCTGGGTGGCCTAGCCTAATCTGGAGAGCTCATAAAAGAGGTCAAAAAATCAAAGGCCAGAGCACGCTGCCACATGATAGAGAGGGACTGATGGCAGCAAGAGGCCCTCGATGTCCAGGAGCTGAAAAAGAACCGAGGTTTTGATGCAGCATGACAGCAGGACCTCAATCTAAAACCACCAAAAACTGAATTCTATCAACAACCAGTGAGCTAGGAAGAGACCTGAGCTTGAGGTGTCTCCTAGTCTTGCTGGATACCTTGATTTCTGCCTTGCAGAGATTCTGGTGGACAACACAGTCCCAGAACTTCTGACCTACAGAACCTATCATGGATGTTTTAAGCTATTGTCATGTTTGTTATGCCACAGTACAAAATTTATCAAGTTTCTCTAGCCATAGAGCTCATAGTCACCTAGGGATAGGAACACAGGCAAGTTAATAACTTGCAGTATTGCTTGTAAGGCTGTAGAAATCCATAGCTTTATCATTTTTCAAAAATTGAGCCCAATTTGCTTTTAGAGTTTTTCCTACTTGTCTCTAATCCATCCAATCCATTTAAACTACAAACCTGTGTTGACCTTTCTGTGCCTGGCACTGCACTAGACCCTAGGGACCCAGGATGACCCAGATACAGTTCCTGGTCCTCTCACCTTGACCCAAAATGTCCTTCTCAATCTTGTGCAGCCCTCTAATGCCCAAGACCCAGCACAAATGCCACCTCATCCATCTGAGTGCCATCAAAACCCGCAGCTGTGACCTCAGCCTTGACACAGCAATTTTCATGGCTCTCTGCATTGTACTGTCTGGCCCCTTTGTGTGATTTTATCACATGAGGCTGTGTGCATCTCACTGGGCTTTGAGACCTTTGAGGACACGGACCCTGCCTCATTCTCCAGCTTCATAACCCAATGCCTGAGAGGTAGGAGATACTCAGGAAATACGGGTTGGATAATCAACAGCTCATCTAACTCATCCTTCCGTCTCCTTACACATTAATAAGCCTTGGGTTTTAATACGTTAGAGGTCAGTCCATATTGAAATGGAGAAGAAACACTTCAGAGAAGACAAGCAGACAGCTGGGTATGCAGCTCACTCATAAGCCTGATGTCTATAATCAACTAGAACTCTTGGAATAATTACCCTTGGGCATCATTACAGGTGCCCTTCGCTTAGGCAGAAGGTCAATTTCAGAATGTCATCTGTAAACTTAATTATCTTCCATTAAATCATAGTTCTAAAATACTGGGGTCATCATTTACTTAAGGAAGTACTACTATAAAGAGTCTTATTTTAAAGTGAGGACTCTCATCTAAAAAATTATAAGACCACCACTAATTTGAAAAGGACATAAGGTTAGGTTAACAAAAACAGAGAATGAACCATGAAATTGAAGATTTTTTAAAGAGAAGATTTAAATGATTAGGAAGGAGTAAAGATGCCAAGAGTCTGGAATAAGGTAAGCCCTGAGCTCCTTAAAAGCCAGGACAAAGAGAAAAAGACACTGGACTTGTAACTGCTGCTGCCAGACAGAAAGAAGCGAACCTGGAGAGAGAAAGAAACCTGTCCCTGGGGTTCAATTACAAGAGGCTCATGGGTGAATTCCAGGGAAAATGTATGGCAGGGAGAGCCAGGTACAGAGTGACAGCCCAGTAATTGCCAGGAATCAGGCGCTGCATCACTGTCTTTTCATGTCGGCCCTCTAAAAAGCAAGGAGGATATCACATGGTCACTGCAGCTCTGCAGAAATCCAGAGTCCTATTTTCCCAATGAGAAGGTTGACTAGGCTGAGTTATCCAAATGCCAAGGTCATGTCATTCCATGCTAACTCGGGAAAGATATTTTTGGAGACTGCTTAGCTAATTTGTACATAGTGTGACAGATGGCAAAATGGGACTTTATTGCCTCGGCTTCAGCCACGCCCTAGTAGGGCAGCTGCTGCTTTTCAAAGGGAGGTGCAGACTGGTGCATCTCAGCCCTTGTCCCAGCAGGCTCCAGCGCCTGGGCCTAGGAGAGCTGGAAGCCATGCAGTGGTCACAGGGAAGCTCGGCCCAGAGTGGGCTGTTGGACCCTCTCAGTGAGACCCACCAGCTCCTGGAGATAGATGTGAGGGCTTCACCTGACAGTGATAATGACAGAGAGTGGATTTGAAAGAGAAATTTCTTGGCTCATCATGAATTCCAGGCCCTCTGGGTGAGGTGAGGAGAGCATCACCCATCATCACCTCAGACTCAGTAAGGAGAGTTTTCCAGAAACAATGAAGAGGACAGAGTCTTCCCAGACCATGGAAACACAGGAAGGCCAGGGCCCGGGGCAGGAACTGGCTTGGTGGAAGCTGCAGAGCACTTACAAGGTCACTGTGGTTCCACAGCAGAGTGGTCCGAGGGCTCTACTCTGAGGATCTGTGATGGAGGGCTGAGGAGGAGGGGACTCCAGACCAGCCATGCCCATGGGGCTGCCCCCTGGAAAGCCTCTCTGGGTAGGAGAAAATGGCAGTGTGTGTAAGAGCTGAGAAGACTGCCCTGGACAGACCCTGCCCGAGGTGGAAATGCAGAAGGGAGGGAGGCTTGGTGAGAACCCAATATAAATGCCATCTCATCCATCTGAGTTCCTAGCTGTACCTTCAAAACTAACTGCTCTGTCCTTGATGTTGCCACAGCAAACTTCATGGCTCTTCACATAGCCCATGGGAGGAGAAAACAGTTCTGAATATCTGCCAGAGCCAGAGAAAAACAAACCATCATCTCCATCATCAGCATCATCAGCAGCAGCAGCAGCATCATTATCATCATCATCATCATCATCATCATCATCATCATCATCATCATCTTCAAAGCATTCTCCTGCCCCACCTCCCTTTCCTCTATATTCCCACCTGTGGGAGCTGGAGGCAGCCCCAGGCCCAGCACATTGCCTTCTACAATCAGATCATTTCTGGGACTCAGTGGGACTGCAGGATTCTGATCCTCTAAGCACAGATAAGCTGTGGGGTGCTGTGTTTTCACCAGGGATGGAGCCACAGCACCCAAGGATGGGTGCAAATAGGCAACTGGGAGATGACAATGTACTGCTGCTTGTGTCACAGGCATCTGTCCTGTTTAGTGACCTGCTTACATCCCCTGCCTTTGAGCCCTGATTCAGGGCCAGTGGCCTTTATGAGCCTCCAGCTGCTGGGGCTTAAAGTGTGGTTTCCCCCCAGCCTTGCTGCTTGCTAATGGTGCATTACAGAAGGTTTACTCAGTGGCTTCCCAGGGCTTTGGGGAAGGTGCATCACAGTAGCTGGTGGCTGGTGCACAGCAGGTGCTCAGACAACAGCCCCTTGCTGACTCTCAGAAAGCATTTTCTGCTGGAAAATCTTGGTGCTCCAGTATGAAAGAGTTTCAGAGTCACTGAATGTAGTGATTAAAAATGCAAAGTCTGTGACTTCACCCCAGGGAAATTCTAATTCACTGCGACTCCATGAGACTCAGAAACCTGCCTGTCATCCCATCTTCTGGGTGGGTGATCCACAAAGCACAATGTTCTGAGGAAGAGATGCTCAGGGAAGCTATGCAAAGGGAAAGAAGCAGAAGGGACATTTCTTCCCCCAGGAGAGCCAAGCCATTTCCCACTAGCACCCAACCAGGACCTCAGGTTTCCAGAAATGTACTGAGCATGGAACAAAAATTCTTTTGCAATTTCACCTGCCACCTGAGCTGTCTGAACCTGAAAGAAGACTGAAGACTCCCGCACTCCGCCTTCAAGCCTTCAGCCTAGGCATGGCGGCAGCAGTGGAAAGTCACTCAGGAAGCTCACAGAAGCAGGCAGAGGCTGTGGCAGTGCCCCATGGGGCTCCCTACAGAAGGGCGGGCAGCACTGCCACATCCTCTGCCCCAGCAGCAGCTGTCCAGAAGCACAAAGGGCAGCATGCTCCTGGATTCCACCCTTCCCCATGACGCAGCTAGAGTGCTCCTGACAGAACACAGTGCTAGCAAGATCCATTCCCACTCAGCACCCTCGCGGGGCTCCCAGTGGGCCTCGTGCACACTGAGCAGGACAAGTGCAAACCCCAAGGTGTGCCAAGGCTCCAATGACCACCTAGTGCCTGTCTGTACTTCAGACCTCCATGAGCACTGTACTCAGCTTTCCTCAAAATCCGTCTTCATCTAGGTTATTCCAGTTCACCTTACAAATGACAGTTGCGTTATCATCACCTTCAGGAAGGCTTCCCTGACTGGTTCAGGCAGGCTGGGTGAAGTAGCTTTCAGTCACCAGTTACTTATTCAACCCCGTCTCTATGTCAGCAACCAGCTCCTTTGCATTTTCAAAGCCTTCTGCATGGAGCTCCTTCTATCTCTATTCTCCCATGCTTAACGCATGCCCTGCAACACGGTAGAATGGAATGATTATGGAATAAATTAATAGATTCTCTAGTTGCCAGGAGATGAGTGTGCTCCAATACTTAAAATTCATTGCCAGGCGTTGTCAAGGACACCGCAAGATGGAAAATACCCTGTTTCTTCCAGAGCAGAACAAAGCTCTTGCCCCATATGGCAGCGGCAGCAGATTCTCCGCCTCCATTTGCAGAAGCTGAGGTTCCCGCCCGTCTCCTCCAAGAAGTGGGGCTTCCTCGCGTTTGTGTCACTCCGGCTGCAGGCACACGTGACGGGGGAATCCCATCTGCTCCGCTCGCACGCCCACCCATGACAAATGAATTCATCTGCAGCGCCTGCCAGGAGCAGCCTCGGAGAAGGAGACTGGAGATGAATTATTCATGTGGGGAGAGGCTGGCCCCAGCCTCCACTGACGGGCGGGCGGGCAGGCAGCCGGGAAGCACCCTCCACCCGCACCCTCCACCGCAGCCTGGGGTCCCATTACACACAGTAACACAGTAATAATTAACACCAGGTGCATCCACCACGCACTGAGTGCCCAGCGCATGCTCCGCTGAGACCGCAGCCTGCCCTGCACTGTTTAATCTCATTTTCCGCACCAGCCCCGTGGGATAGAAGGGACCATAGGGCTCATTTACAGATAAGCGCCGGCAGGGGAGGGGGCGGAGGTCTCCAGCCCTGGCCCCGGGTTTCCTTGATCCCCAGGAGGTGTGTTTCCCCCTGTTCAACACCAGGGGAGAAAGGGAAGCCCAGGGATCCCCTCAGGCAGAGCTGGGAAATGCCTGCCCCTCCTCACCCTGCTGGCTTTAGCATTCAGAGCACCACATGCGTCCGGCAGGAAGACTCGGAGCCTCACCTGCTCCGCCATAATGCAGCTGCCATTTCCAGCAGCTTCTGTACCAGAAAAGCCCTGTGGAATCTGATGTGGCTCAATCTATGATTCTGGAGGGTGTGGTTAGACATGGAGAAGGAACAAATAGGGGGAGGGGCAGGGGGCCAGGGAAGGAGGGGAAGAAAGAGTCAATGCCCAGGAATTTAACCCCAATGGCATGATTGCTGATGTCCAATCCCATCACCCGATCACTGCAAAGATGAAAACACACCTGACCTGATCCTTTTAGGTGAAAAATAAAAACAGAAGTGGGTATGAAGCAAAAAGAAAACAAAAACAAAAACCAGAACACACACACACACACACACACACACACACACACACACACAGTGTATCCAGGGAGCAGCTAACACTTTACTTGTTAGGAACTGATGACCATCCTGTCCCACAGGGATGTGCAGTCCCCCAGGAGACTGTGAAGACTACAGCAAAACAGAAAGGACACACAGCAAGGATAAATCCCGAAGGGTGAGGTGAGCGGAGAGCCTGAGGGAAGCAGAGATGGAGAGTTCTGTGAAGCAGGCTCCAGGCCCAGAATACCGCCGGGACACGCTGCAGGCAGCTGTGTGACACTCGGCTGAGTCACTGAATCCCGGAGGCATTCTCTGGCTGGACTTCGTCACCTCACCAGAGCAAAGAAATTAAAGACCGCCAAAGCCCCCGCAGCCCTCTAGGGTGGGCCTCTGGGCCCAAGCGCTGGTGATGTCCAGCTTCAGGGTGTGGGTCTGAGCAGTGGCCATGCACAGGGGCTCTGCAGACTGAAGGCTGGGCTGTGACTCCGTTTCCCCTTCCTCCCCACTCCTTTCTTTCCTTTCTTGTACCAGGGGCTAAACCCAGGGCCTTTGCCTTCCAATGGCACTACATTCCCAGCCCTTTTTGTTTTTTATTTTGAGACAGGGTCTCATTAAGTCACTCATTGCCCAGGCTGGGCTTGAACTTGTGATCCTCCTGCATCAGCCTCCCGTTGTGCTGTGATCACAGGTGTGAGCTACCATGCCTGGTTAAGATTCCCTTTCTATTTGTGCTCTGACTGTGAACTTAACAGCAGGGGCAGGTCAGCCCCTCCGAGCTCTGGTGCTGTCCATGGTCTGGACAATTCTGCTGGCCACCAAGGAGGAAAGAATCGCCAATACCACAGATTTTCAATGGGTAAACACTGGTACAGGGAGCGAAAGGGGTATCTCAAGTTTACGATAGTGTGTGTCCCTTACAGGGGCCACAATATGTCCTCGGTGTATCTGTAGGGAGAGAATGTCCTGGGAAAAAGGAAGACCGGCCTACAAAGGCTCATTAGAGAGATGATATTGAGCAAAACACAGAGAAGCACTGACCTGCAGTGCTCACACACACCAGGGCCTGTCAGCAGCTGCCCTCAGCCACACCTCACATCTCAGAAGAGGAACCAAAGGGGGTGGGAGCCCTGCAACGCCACCGGCACCACAGTGGTGGAGCGGAATCACCCTGGGGCCAAGGTTCTGCTTCTAGACAAATCTCACCTATCTTGAAGCACTCAAGTTTATTTATTTTTAATTAGATGTTGCTAACCAAGGAAGGATTTTCCTTTTTTATAAAAAGAAATTATGATCTACAAATCTTCATGTAAGGTGGCATTTCTCTCAACACATCATACTTTCTCTTTAACTGCCAAACTGGATCTCCACTTTGAAATTCTACAGCTGGTTTTCTTGGAGTTCCAAATTTGACTCATACTTAATAATTCCTAAATTCAGTCCAGAGATACAAGCACGGAGTGGCTAGGAGGCATGGGTCACCCACCGAGGCTGCAGAAAGCAGATGACACAGAGCCAGCCCTCAGGGGAACTCAGCCTCCTCAGGGAGACTGGGTTCCTGGGGAGGAAAGAGCTCAGAAAGCTGCAGGGAGGTTGGGAGCTGCACCAGGCTTTTTCGGCAGAGTCAGCCCTGTGCTGGCACTGGAAGCAGGGCAGGAGCACCCCTATGGGATGGATAGAGAGGGGCTCTGAACAGAAGGCCTGCCATTTCCAAGGGTGTATGTGGGAGGAAGCTGGAGGCCGAGGAGCTCACAGCTCTCTGGGAGACACTTATGTCCTAGGAGCCATCAGCATTATCTGATGCTCATTCTTTACTCAGTGAAACTGGGAATAAACCGATTGCTTATAAAAGTGGGGCAAGGTGTGCATAAGCTGACAAGGAACACTGAAGACCCCTGGGTTTGGCACTAGGAGAGAGCTGTCACCAACTCTAACCCTAAGGAAGGGCACATATCAGAAACCTGGACAACCTTTCACTATGCAGAGGCTCCAGAAAGGAGCTGGGGCCACACTGGCCCAGCAGGGGCACCAAGTCCTCTCATCCTCCCAGCTGCCCCTGGAGGCAAGGGAGTCATGGATGAAGCATACACGATTAGTCTCCTTGGGGAATAGGGCAGGTGAAACATGATTGGGAGAGGCAAAGAAAATACACAGGAGACAGACAGCTCCAGGAAATATCATCTGATCTCTGTCCTGGTGACATATACACCCCAACTCCATGTGGTTGGGGAGGGGCACTGACCCCTAAGCCACACGATGGTTACATGACACAAACCTGGGCACATTCATTCATTCATTCATCTATGAATGGGAGAAGGATTCATCTATGCACAAAACAGATGTGGTCTAAGCAAGATCTATCAGGTCTGCAGACAGATGAGCCAGGCTGAGGGTGCAGGAGAGAGCTCTGGGGACCCACGGCGGGCTGAGACCCACGGGGGCAATGACGCAGCAGCACTCCTGGTTCATAGACAAGGGGACTATTTCTCTACCGAGCCCCTCCCTCCTCTCCCAGGACGTCCCAGAAGCCACCGGGATCCAGAATAAGACCATGAGTCCCTCCATCCACTGTGGTTGGGAATAAACAGCCAATGCTGGGATTTCTCTGAGTAAGCACATTATGACCCACGAAGTGACCCACAGGAAAAGGAGGAGGAGGAAACCATGATTTGGAGACCCAAGGACAAGAAAAATAGAAGCTCAGATCACTGAGGACTGGCATCAGCTGGCAGCAGGGATAGGAAACTGTGACAGGCTGAGGACAGGCTGCAGGTTCTGCATGGGTGTAAAGAGGCACAGAGGAAGCAGAGCAGGAGAGCAGAGGGACAGCAGGTGAGGGAGTGGGACCGGGAGGGGTCCTTTATGCCCCACTCTTGATTTGAGGCTCCTCTTAGTTAACTCTCCAAAACAGTAGAGAGAAGTGAGGGAGGCAGCACTGTGAGGCCTCAGTTCTTGACTAATTTAACCTTTAAATGCCATGCGCCTTGCTCTTCTCATCTGTGAAAGGGCGGTGGCGGCACTGCCACAGAGCATCCTTGAGGGATGCAGCTCAGTGGGAAGAGCCTGGGTTCAATCCCCAGTATCATCTCCTCCCAACACTCCACACGACGTAGAAACTGAGGGGCTGGTCCAGAGAGGGATGCAAAATCCGCCTGCTCTGGAGCGGGGCACAGCGTGCTCTGCAGCAGGAGAGGCCCGCGCTCTGCCCAGCCCCCTGCGAGCTCTGCAGTGGGCCTTTCTCAAGCACCTTGGCCTAAACACAGCCCCTGGGTTCTCACACTTTCATGCTGTACACACCTTACAATTACAGTGTTTGTCTGGGCTTCTGGACGTACAGGTCAGGTTCACTGCTGCCAAAGAACTGCTTGGTGAAGTGTGGCGAGAAGTGTGACCCCTGTCTCTGGCACGGTGCTCTGAAGAGCTCTGTCTCCTCATCTCCCCGTGGAGACACCGAGCATCCTGAGCCCTAGGACCAGACCGCACCTTCCCAGCCTCAAGGCACTGGCCAGGTAGACCGCAGATGCCAAAGAGAAGATGGTCCCCCACCTCACTGCTGTTCTCAGGGCAGCCGCCTGTGCCTTCACAGATCTCTCCGCAGATAAGAATGACAAAACCCATTTTCCAAGTGGAAAGCACATTCAAGGATCCCTCTGTGTTGTGCAACCTTCACTGCTCAACCTCAGAACAACTTCATGAGGGGGGATATCATCGGCTCACTTAGAGATGAGAAAACCGAAGCTCAGAAAGTTCTGTGCATCTTGCCCAGATGATGCCGAATTGCAGCTTCAGCAGCAGGGACTGAAGAGCCTGTTTGTGAGCTCAGGCCTGGCTGATGCAGTGCCTATGTTCTTCCAACCCTGCCATTCTCTCCTCAAAGGATAAAAGGTTGGAACACATGGGTTCTGTCTCACACAGTTCAGGCTCACCTGCTACGATTTGAATGTTTCTCCCAAGTTCCTGTGCTGCAAACATCATGCCCAGGTTCATACGCAGGGGGTCTCTGGAAGCGGGACCTTTGGGGGACAGTTAGGTTTAGGTCAGGCCACAAGGGTGGGGCGCCTGTGATGGCACTGATGGCTTCCTAAGAAGAGAAGGAGCTGACATGCTTGATCCGTCTCTCTGTGGGATGCCCTCGGCCACGTTATGCTGCAGCCAGAAGTCCGAACCAAATGGTGGTGCTGTGCTCAGACTTACCAGTCCCTAGAACTGTGAGCTAATTAAACCTCTTTTCTTCATAAATTTCCCGGTCTCAGGTATGTTGTTAGAGCAATGGAAAATGGGCTTAGACAGCACTTTAGTCTGGGCAGCTTACAACAAACAGAAATTTCTTCCTCACAGTTCTAAAGTCTGGAAATCTGAGTGCAGGCCGTGCCCTCCTGGGTTGCACACTGCCATCTTCTCCCTGTATCCTCAGAAGGAAGGAAGAGGGTGAGAGAGCTCTCAGGGGTCACTACCCACAAGAGCATTAATCCCATGACCTGGCCCCTGGGGGTTAGGATTTCAACACCGGAATTTTGATTTCAACACCCAGTCCATTAACTGGTACCCTCCCGAGGAGATGAACATTTGCTGGCTAAGTCGGAATGAACCTAAAAGAACAGCAATCAGAACGGAGTCACGGACACAAGCGATGGAGGCCCTTCTGCCCTCAAGGCTCCTGCAGCCGGGACACCAGCCCAGTGCCAACTGCAGCTTGCTCCTTCTCTCTGAAGGCAGGAGCATGAAGCTCCAGGCCTGGATGTCTCCCAGCCAACACCAGATATGTGTGGGTTGTGTTCTTTATTCAGGAAGCAAGAGATAAAGCAGAGCCCAGCAACCCATGCAGGGGTCACTGTGGTCAGAACAGACTGGGGGGTTGGAGATGCCCTCGGCCAGCACAGGCATTCATTGCTTTCTGCCTCAATGAGTAAGTAACTGGTACAAAACCTCTATGTACACTGATAAACAATGCAGGAGAAGCAAACACCACTTCTGCACTGGCAGCATGCTCTGTGTTACCCGAGTCTGCGAGGATACTGCCTGCTCCTCTGGCTGGGCCTTCGGATGCCTGGAAGCAGTGCAGAAGCCTCCTGTGCTTCTGCAGGACAAAGTCTGTGCCTGATTTAACCTGATGCTTTTGCCCCCAGGCAAGCATGCAGGAGGTGCTTAGCAGTGTCGGCTGGGCTCACAGGGAATACACTTACATTTTAATGCAAAAGGTAAATATGATGTTTGAAAGGCACACTGGAAGGCAAGGGCTATTATTTATGTCTGGATGTGGCCTCCCAAACTTCGCATGCCCAGAAGCAGAGACCTGGGGACGATGATTACATTATGGTGGTGCCACAGCTGTCTTGGTGTTGGGAAGCAGGGTCTGGTAGGAGGAAGAGGGTCACTGGCTGCATGACCTGGAAGGGCTTCTTTCCCTGGCTCCTCCTTTCATGCTCTGCTTCTTGGTCACCATGAAGTGAGCAGCTTTCCTCCGCCAGACCCTTCCACCATGCTTCTGCCTGAACCGGCTGGAGGGACTGAAAAGTGAGCCTCTCCTCCTTTAGGAAACCTGCCCTTCAGGTCGTGGGTGTTGGGTACTGTGCCCTAGTGACAGGAGCATGACTAAGGCAGCAAAGAGGCTATTTATACCAAGGGGAAGCCTAAGGACAGGAAGGGGAGGGGCCAAGAAATGTTTAAAAGTCTTTTACAACCAATGTGTCTATTGGGAGGGCTTCACTACACTCCCTAACTTTTCTGCTCAGATATAGCTGCATGTGTGGATATAACACACAGTCTTGTCACTCCTGGTATCTGTAGTTAGAAGTGATCATATATTTTAGAAATTTGGAGATGAAATATATTCATGCACGCGACTGGCAGAAAACCTTACCATGAAGCGGCAGCTTCTCTGGCCCAAAAACAGCTCTAAGGAAATGAAATTCCCACATTTGAGTCACAAATTGTTTGATAAGAAGTCTCAAGAAACCAGTGTTGGGAAATGAGAAATGCTCTCTGGTAACAGAAGGGTAGGTGATGAAAGAAGACGTGAGATGCAGGATAAACTTTTAAGAGTATTTCAAATCTGCAGCAAGAGCATAGGGATGTGAGGGTTGCCCACAGGGTACAACCTGGCCTGTGGCCGATGGGACACAGGAACGGGTCGGCCTGAGAAGAGAAAAGGAGAAAGGGGTCTTTTTCACCTCCATCCCTGGTTCTGTTTCTGCAGCAAAAGGCAGGTTTGGCAAGCTGGGAAAGGAAGAACAAACCTCAGTAAGCAGGAGAAATAGATAAGACACCATTGTGACACGTGACACTGGTCTAGCACAGAGAGTCCGCCTGGACCTGACTGCAGAATCACAAGTGGAAATTTTTTTGGTGATACTGGGAATGAACCCAGGGCCTTCTCATTGAGCTACATTCCTAGCCCATTTTTTTAAAAAATTGAGACAAGGTCTTGCTAAGTTGCCCAAGCTAGATTTGAACCTGTCATCCTGCTTCAGCCTCTCAGAGGGCAGGGATCACATGTGTGTGCCACCATGAAGGATAGAACTTTTTTAAAAGGGGAAAGTGTTTGTGGGGGGTCAAATTCTGGGTCTTCAAGGTGGGCACATGCAGACCTTGTGTCCCAAAGGGGAGTCAAGATGGGTTGAGGCTCAAATTATCTTGCTGATCTTGTGTTCCATCTTCTGTCTCTCCATCTCCTCCAGTAGGATTGTGAGGCCCCAGCCTGCACCTTCAATGTTAGGAGGAGAGTAAGGCTGTAGCCTTCACTCCATAGAGCTGCCCTTCCACCCCACTTCCTACTCAGGGACTCTACCAACCAACACCGAGACTGCCCTTCAGGGTAATGGTACCACTTTCTGTATTATCTTGCTAGGCGCTGGGACAAAATATCCAACACCATAACCTAAAGGAGAGGTTTAATTTGGCTCACGGTTTAGGAGATTCAACTCTTGGTTGGCTGGCTCCAACGGAGAAACATGATGAAAGGGTGTGGGGGTGAAAGCTGTTCACCTCCTTGCCGGCAGAAGACAGAAAGAGAGAGAGGAGCTGGAAGGGGGGGAATGTACCCTTCAAAGTCATCCCCACAGTGACACACCTCTTCCAACAAGGCCCCACCTCCTAACAGCGCAACCTATGCACTCATCAGTGGATCAATCCACTGATGAGTAGAGTATCCCTGTGAGCCAATAACCTTCCCAAAGCCCCACCTCTGAATACACGAGACTTTGGAGGGGACATTCTAGATCTATACCATAACACCTTCTAACCCAGTTGCTCCAATTAGACACCCTCAAGACATCCCCAATTCTTCCCTTTCCTTTATTTCTGCATCTACCTCCACAATAAATCTGGAAATCTCTGACCCCTTTCTCTGTTACTCCCAGCACTCAAGTCCAAAGTACCATCACTTCCCACCTGGATCAAGGACCTTGCATCTGGTCCCCAGCCATGGTCATGTCTGTTCTCAGCACAGCAGCATGAAGGGAAACCTCAAAACATACATTTTGCACGTACATTTAAATCTAACATCTCTATCCTGCTAGTGGAATTAGGCACACTTGTTTGTTACTGTCCTCCCACCATGCCTGGTGCCCCAGCTCCTTGGCTTCCTGCAGTGCCTGGAACACATGTTGCTAAAGTGCATTGGCATCCAGGACTTTAGCCCAACTCTGGTGAGCCGAAGCTCTTCCCAGCAATTTCTCTCCCCTCTGGGCCCCAGACTGGCCAGGACTCAGTTCTTTGGCCAAATGGTAACTTATGACTGAACACCTATGAGGAAAGGCTCAGAAAGGGCAGCAGTGAAGAGCATGGACTCCAGCCAGACTCCTGGTTGGCCACACCTTCCAGGTGACAGTTCGGGGACCTCCCCATGGTGCCCAGCCTTCTCATGTAGCATGGGGTCACAGCAGCTCCTGCCTCACGGGGTTGTTGTGAAGGCCAGATGAACAAATCCCTAGGAAAGGAAGGCACATCTCTCCCCACTGTGCAGCTGAGTAAATGGGTTCAGACAGGCTAGTAACTCAGCCAAGGTCACCAGACACAAGTGACAGAGAAAGCTACTTCTCCATCCAGAGCTTGCACTCCTGAACTCTGAGCCCCAGTGACCTACTCAGATTCCAGCTCCAGCCCAGCCCTGAGCCATGCAGGCTGTCAACACTGAGCGCCAGGCAGACCTGCAGCTCTGAAGAAGGTCTGGGGACGTGGGACCGCCTACTGTGCTTCAGCTCAGTTAACTATATGCACATCCTGAGCGTGACCAAAACTAGGTCAAGAGAATTATTTCTGGGATTTATAAAAGCCCTGCATGACTATTCTAAATGGGTCTCCCATTGTCTGCAGCCAAACGGGCTCCCTGAAGGGTTTGCTATTCTTCTTCACCTTTCTCACCATGTCCAATGGCTTCTGCTGAACAGAATGAGCTGGTTAGGATTAGCAGGCTGTGCACTCCCATGTAACTGTCCCCAGGCGTGGTGATGTGCTCAAGAAGCAGGATTAGATACTAACGCATGTGGATGCCAACGCTCTGCTGTTCTGCTGCAGCAACACATTTGAGAGAGCAGACGTGTACTGACCACCCCCTTCCCCATCCCACGGCCCTGCAGGACCCGCCCCATACCACAGCTACTTGATGATTCCTGTCTCAGCAGCTCCAAGGATTTGGACCTCTATCTCAGGTCACCTTGTGCTACTTCAAAATCCCTTCCCTCCAAATCTCTCTGCACTTTACAGATGGGAAAACTGAGGCCCAGGGAGCAAACTAGATTGTTCCAAGCCCGCAGCCTGGTAATAGCACAGCAAGGTTGCATCCCAGGGCTCTGGCACTTGGGCTGGCTATTTTCTTCGCCCACCACAGATGGGAGTCTCGGGTATACAGCCTGCCAGAACTAGCACAAGAAGTTACCACAAACTTGGTATCTTTGAACATCATATACATATTCCCTCGCAATTCTGGAGACCAGGAGTCTAGGGTCAAGGTATAGACAGGGAATGTGCCTCCTGTAGATGCTGAGAACAATCCTTTCTTGCCTCTGGCACCTTCTGTAGACTTCAGGCATTCCTTGGCTTGTGACAACTAGTCCTTGTCTGTGTCTTCACTTGGGCCTCTCCTCTTTTTTCCATATGTCTCTCCAATGACTAGGGCACCATCACTGGATCTATGGCCCACCCACATAAACCCAGAATAATCTCATCTTAAAATCTTAAACTTAATGACATCTCCAAAGACCCTTTTCCCAAATAAGTTCATATTAATTGTTTTCAGAGGTTAGGACATATTTGTGCGGGGTGTGGGCATGAATCAACACACTACAAGGAGCTTCTACTTGGGGATTCCAGGTGTAGGAAATCAGCAATTTGTGAGGGAACTATGGGTAAAGACCAGCAGCTCCAAGTTACATCTACCCCCAAAGTAGAGCTCATGGACCCTTGGCAGGGACCTGTCCTCCTTTGGGACAACAACAACGTGTGTAATCATGAGGAACACTGTGATATGTACTGTCAGAAAAGAGACATCAGCTATGATCTGTAGAAGACATACTACATACCTGGCACCACAGTAAGTCATCCTGCACATTGTCTTTCATCTTTACAATCACTTTATAAGGAAAATCACAAGTAACTACATCAAATAGTAGCTGGGAGATGTTCCTCAAGTAAATCTCTGGGCCTCTGTTTCCTTCTCTTAAAATGGTAACAACAGCTGACCAGAAACTATTACTCCTGTCCAATGGAGCTCTGTACTCTTTGACCAATGTCTCTTCGTTCTTTTTTTTTTTTGTATTAAATTCTTTTATTGGTACATTGTAGGTATACAACACAATTACATTTCTCATTGGGAATTGTACCTTTACATAATGCATCTTGGT
>NW_004624735.1:23458670-23489797 GCF_000247695.1 Heterocephalus glaber | reverse complement strand
ATCTGGAAGTCTGGTTTTGAGACTTATTTACGTGTTTTCTCATTTCGACTGGGGCGGGGGGCTGTTAGCACCTGCACGGATTACCTCCTCTGAGCTAGGTGAGGTGGGACAGGGGCCGGGAGCAGTGGTAGGGATGGTGACCCAAAAGCCCTTTCCTGTGGGCTGGGAGCAGCTGGAGGGATGGTGGCCGGAAAACCCCTTCCTCTGGACCAGGAGGAGTGGGACAATGGCTCAGGAGCCCCTACCTCTGGGCTGGGAACAGTGGGACTCAGTACCTTGGTCTGGTGGTCTGGCGTCCTCTGCGTCTTTGTAGTGTGGAATCAGGAGGCTGCCTGTCTGCAGTGGGGTGATTCGGTGTCTTCCGTGTGACTCAGGACCTCGGTAGGGCATGCACAGACCTGCCTGTCTGCAGCAGGCTGATTCCGCGTGTGTTCTGTGTGACTGGGGACCTTGGTAGGGTGTGGGCAGACCTGCCTGTCTGCATCGGGGTGATTTGGCGTCTTCCATATGACTCAGGATCTCGTTCCCAATGTCTGTTCTTTCCCCATCCACCTGCCCTCACCTTTGGAAGCCATCACTGTACTCCTCCCTTCCATGAGTTTGAGGTTTCTAAATTTCACCACCTGTAAGTGAAATCACATAATGTCTGTTTCTCTGTGCCTGGCTTATTTCACTTAGAATAATGTTACTGGATTTCACGTTGTAGCAAATCATACTATTTCCTTCTTCTTAAGGCTGAATAGTTTTCCTGCTGTATATGAACCATATTTTTAATCCACTCATCTAGTAATAGATGCTTTGGCAGCTCTTTGCATCTCTTGGCTATTGTGAATAATGCTATAATAAACATGTGTGTACAAACTACTCTTCAGCAGAATGATTTCAATTCCTTCGGGCATATACTCAGAAGTGGGATTGCTGGATCATATGGAGCTCTATTTTTAGTTTTTTGAGGAACCACCATACTGTTTTCCATAATGACTGTACTAATTTACATTCCCACCAACAGTGTGCAAGGATTCCCTTTTCTCCACATCCTTGTCAATACTTGTAATCTTTCATTTCTTTTATAACAACCCATCTAACAGGTGTAGTGTTATAGCTTGTGATTTTAATGATTTATTACATAGCATGGTTACTATAGTTAATAATAATAATTAATATGTCTTTCTTAAATAGTTAAGATAGTAGATTTTAAATGCTCTCATAATGGAGAAAAGGTAAGTATTTCAGGTAATGAATATGTTAATTGGCCTGATTTGATTATTCTACTATGTATACCTGTAAAGAAACATCACACTGTGTCCCATAGATATATACAACTATTAGTTGTCAATTACAGATCAAAGCTTTAAAAATGGTAATAATGTCTGCTTTGAGAGATCCTCATGAAGATAAAAGATCATAATAGATGCCCTGCACAATGGCACACACAGATACACTCAGTACAAACCTTCATCATCATCATCTTCATCATCGTCATCATCACCATTACTCCTCACTTCATTTTATATCTATGTTTGACCTTTGAACAAAAATCAGTGCTTTATCTCTTTTCATACAGCTATGTCCCAAAGCTTTCACAGGGTGCAAACAATACTTCCACATTTGGAGTGTTATTTTAACTCCATGCAGTAAGGGGTTTGTTTAAAGGAATCCCTGGGGACTCCTAAAAGCTTCAGGTCCGTGGCAGTATGAATATTAATCTGCCAAGGTGTCTGGTCTACTCATTGGAATTCATGGCTGTGTTCTAATTATGATATTAAGTGGGGTACAATTCCTGTCAGCTCAATGAATCCATGTTTTCCAGCCTCAAATGTATTTGGTCACATTGACTGGGTTTCTCTGATTTGTAGACAATGTCTGAATTAATTTAGAATGTTTTGGTTCTCCCAACAACCAAATGCAACAACACAAAGAGAAATTGAAAAGGAAATGGATCTTATCATTGAACAATATCCAGGTGCAATGAAATACAAACACAGACCCAGCAGGGAGAGTTGGGACCCAGCTGAGAAGACAGGGAAGAATCATTGACTCACAATGGATTCTACCTCAAGCTTTGGCAGAAACTCTTGGCTGGGATGGGAAAGATCAAAGGCTTTGGAGTCAAGAAACTGTGGTTCCAATTTCAGCTTTACTTACCCAAGTTGTGGTCCAAAATCTAAAATGAAGTCTCTTTCTTTTTTTTTTTTTTTTTTTTTTTGGTACTGGGGATCCAACTCGGGTCCTTGCGCTTGCGCAACAGGTGGCAAAACCACTGAGCTAAATCCCCGGCCCAATGAAGTCTCAATACAGGTATTATATGATGTCTTGACAACTGGTGAAACTGGGAGGATCTTCAATAGTCCAACCAGAAGGCCCCCACCCCTACCCTACTCTGCTCCTAGACAACAGCCCTACTCATCAGAGGAACCAGGCAGAGTTCTGCTTATCTCTGAATAGAGGGTGTGACCATTTGGATCTGAAATCTTCGCTGATGGCTCCTGTGTTAAAGGCTTGGTATCCAGTGCAGCAGCGCTCAGAGTTGAGGCATTTGAGAAGTAACTTGAGCATCAAGGCTCTGATTGCATCATTGGATTAGTTCATTGGTGGCTTCATAATTGAGTAGAAAACTGGGAGGTGTTGGACATTGTAGGCAGGCAGGGCCTAGTTGGAAGTAGGTCAGTGGGGTAGTACCCTGGAAGGATATGATCTCGATCTTGATCTCTTTCTCTCTCTCTCTCTCTCTTTCTCCCTCTGTTGACCTCTCTGTGACTCCCTCCTCTCTTTCTTGCCTTTTCTCTCTCTTCTCTTTCTCCCTCCTTCCTTCCTTCCTTCCCTTCCATCTACCACGACTCTAGTTCCTGTGCTCCATGGCATGCTCCCTACCATGATGTTCTGCCTGTCCACAGACCCAAAAGCAGTGGAATCAAATGACTATGAACTGCACCCTCTGAAACTGTGATCAAAATAAACCTTTCCTTCCTTTAAGTTGTTATCCTTAGGTATTTGATAAGCTAATACAATAAGTTTCATGCCTTCTAGCCCACAGTTTTTTACAACTAGCCAATCACATCCTTTCATAGGAGTGGGGTCATCTCACCTTCTTCCACAATTCAGGCCCTGCCTCTCACACCCCTACTCTTCACTTGGTCCTGCATGCATTTCTCATGTGAATCTGCATGGTCCATGTCTTTCTCTCTGGATGTGAGTATATGTAAATAATAACCTGCTGTTGATCTTTTCCACCCAGTGTTGGGTGTTTTTATTTCAATCATTCCCTTTTCTCATAGCCTCACCTTTGGGATGATTAAAGCACCAGCTGTGTAAATTTGCCAAACCCTCAGCAATGCCTTCAGCAACTTCCAAGGAAAAATAAAACCTCTCTTGCCAAGAACCAAAGCACAAATACCTACAGTAGAATTACAGATTCTTTCCCAATATCAACATAAAAGCAAGGAAATAAATAGTGCATTAGTCACTTTTCCATCACTGGAACAAAATACTCAACATTCACAACTTAAAGGAGAGGCCTATTTTGACTCACAATTTTCAGTGAATTCCGTTCATGACTGCCTGGCTCAAAGGCAGAAACAGAATGGTAGGAGAACATGGCAGAGGACAGCTGCTCACCTCATAGCAGCCAGGAAGCAGAGAGAGAAGACAGGAGCAACATATACAAATACATCTTTCCAGGTTATGCCACTAGTTACCCACCTCTTCCAACCAGGTCCTACCTCTGCACACCGAGACTTATGGGTGACACTCTCAAACCATATCCAAATGTAATACATCAGTGACTAGTCATGACCTGCTGACTGTATGTGTTATTGTTAGCCAGTGGACAATGGGCACGGGGTAAAACTATAATGCAATGTACACAAGGGAGACAAATACGAATCAGCAGGAGAGTGTTGTGTAACACAGGGGGAGCAAAGACATTTCCTTCTTCATGCAGCATGTAAGCAATTGCTGGTGCTCCCCAGGGACTGCTGTGGCCAAGTCCAAGGCTCTGGTAGCAGCAGGTCATGATCACTCATGGACGTGCTACAGTCTGGATGGTTTGAGAATGTCCCCCAAGGGTTCGAGTGCTGGGAGCTTTGTCACCAGTGTGGTGATGCTAACAGGTGGCAGAGCTTGTAAGAGCTTGAGTCTAGTGATGGTGAGTAGGTCATGGGGACATCATGCTCAGAAGGGATTAACGCTGGTCTCCAGGAGAGGGCTCATCAGCACCACAGCAAGTTCTCTATGGTGGTTAAGCTAAAATGTGTCAACTTGATTGGCTTGGAAGCTGCCTCAGGGGTTAGAAAAACACACTTTGGGTGTGTCTGGGTGGGGCATGCAAGCATAGTCTTGGGTCCCATAAATAGTCCCTTACCCCTTCCTTTCTTCACTGCTCCCCTCCTTTGCTTCCCAACCACCATGAACCAAGCAGCTTCCCCAGTCACACCCTCTGCCATGCTGTTTCTGCCTGGGAGCCATCCACTGGTGGCTTCATAACTGAATGGACAATTGGGAGGTGGTGGACAGAATCCCCTGAAACTATAAGCCAAATTAAACCTTTCCTCTTTTAGCTGTGAGTGTTGGACACTGTCTCAGTGACCAGAAAGCTGACTGATATATTATTACAGGAGAGCAAGCTTGGCCACTGAAGTCCCTGGCTTCCTATCTCACCATGTGATCTCTCTCTCATACACGCTCTTGCCATGCTGCCATCCACAGTGCTGAGATGCAGCCAGGGGCCTCACCAGGATGTCGGTGCCATGCTCCAAAGTCTCCAAACTGGCACTCTTTTAAATCTCTTCTCTTTATAAAGTACCCAGCCTCCAGCACTTTATAACAACAGAAGACAAACTAATACAGATGTCTGTGGTTGATTAGTGGTGACTGCCAGGGGAGGGGAATAGAGCAAGTCAGCAGTCTGAGGGCACAGCTGCCCTCCTTCCCCAATAGAAAAAAAGGACAAGGGCCTCAAACATAGCTCTCTGGAAATCTGATTAGGCCCCATCTCAGTCTCTGGATCAGGAAAATGAAATAACTGAACCCAGGGTCTCTGAGATTCCACCTTCCTTTCTCTCTTGCCTGGGCTCCTTAACCTATGATCACATCATAGTGAGGGCCAGGATTTGACAGAGGGAAACCATCTTGACCACTTTGCTAATCGTGATTTTGTCCAGGTATCCTTAAACTCATAGCAGATCTTCTTCCAGAGAAAGCCTCAGAAGCGGGAGGACTGCTGCAAGCTGCATTTGCTCTCTGCAACAGCAATTTAAAATACAAAACTAACGCCTTTTGTTCCAGCAAGGCTTAAAGCAGTAAAACCAGAGAATCCGGGCCGTGGTCCCTCTGGATGGCGTGGGAAGGGGGGTCCCCAGCCCTACCATACGCAGGAGAAAGATAGGGGCAGCAAGTCCACGCACCCTGCCCCAAAGAGCTACCGAAAGAGCAGGTGAGCAGAAGGGAGCAGTCAGCCCATGCTGGTCTCTCTTCACCAAAGAGCCCCAGATCTCTTTTCAATAAAATGCCTTTAATTGCTTTAAAGACTTTATTAAAAATCCCCCATGGGTCAATTCCAAGCACTGCTTCCCAGCCACAATCTACCCAGCAATCACGCCCAGGCCTTTTATCTCACACCTCAGCCCCTGGATACTTCCTGGGCCTGCTGTCTCTCCCGGTGGTCTCCTCCACACCCGTTGTCTGTGTATCTCTTGCTCACAATGTGTGTGTGTCTCCACCCCAGTGTCTGTCCCTCTGCAGCTCCCTGTCTTGCCCCTCCCTCTCTGCTTATCTGCTCCCTCCATACCTATCTTCCTGTTTGATGCTTTCCTCCTCTTCATCTGACTCCTCACCCCATCTTCCTGCCATTACCCACCCTCCTCTTTGGGATCTTCCTTCCCCTCCTCTACATCAGAGTCCTCCAGCTCTTCAGGTTCTGTCTTTGTTCCTTCTGCCTTCAAGGAAGGCTTTTCCAACTCGGAATGACTGCTGTGGCTAGTCAGAAATTCCTTGGAACTCTCCAAACTACTTTTTGCCTGAGACAACTTCTTTATAAGACATTATTACCATAATTAACACAAATAATTTAAAATAGTAATCAGAGCTGCTGGTTCCTGGAAACCAGTACACAGAAATTAGTCGGTATTCTCCCCTTGCCTGTCCATCCCAGAGGAGCACACACACACACACACACACACACACACACACACACCAGCTTTTTAATACATCTCAGAAATGGAAAGCACAGCAAGGAATACCATCTTAAATTTGTATATGTAAATTTCCATTTTGCATAACTAACACATGCCTTACCAGAAGCATTACTTAAATATATTTTAAAACATCTTTCTTATTAACACAAAACAATATTCACTCAGTTAACAAGTAGATATTAAGCACACACTGTTTCCATGATATATGATACATATCCTTCCCCTGAGGGCAAACAGTGATGGAAGAAATAGGCATTCTGTCAGAATATCACTCTATGTATGGTAAAGGCAATAACAAAAAGGACAGCTAGGAAGGCTCAGGAGGCCCTACATCATGATGTCTAAGTTTAGTTCTTGAAGCATTAGATGCTGGGCCATCTAATAGAGGGAGATGCTGACATCTGACTTTATATTTTCCAAGACATTAGTTCACTTTAGGATCCACATGTTTGGAGCCTCATGAGCACAGTGGTGGGTACACTGTGGGTCCTTCACATACGTTTGTTAGTAACCTGAACAGTGCAAATACCTCTAAGTGAGCAGCATCTTGCCTGTGGCCTTTTCACCTCAGTACCCAGCCCAACCCTGGCTCTTAGCAGACATCCCATACATGTCTGTTGAATGAATATCTGGGTGAGGCATCCATAGCCTTATTTGACAGACAATGAATTTAACATAGAAAACATCATCCCATGACTATGGTCACCTGCTAATTGAGAGGACTGCTGGAGACATGAGTAGTCATTTCACTATGGGACTCCATCTACCCAATGCATGGTTTCCTCTCTTAAACATGGGTGAGCTTTTACTTATTCCAAAGGATCAGCACTTCCAGATCCATTGTCAAAGATCTTTCTCAGTGTCATGTCATGAAATAGAAGCAGAAAGAGGCCAGAAAATGGGGATTTTCCAATCACCCTGTCTGAATAGGGTGATATCTACTTACACCTTGGATGGCTTCCAGAATCAAACCTTCCAATTCATCTATTCATTCATTCTCATCCATTTATTCATTCAACAAACTTGTACCCATCTAGAACCCTTCTGCTGTCAGGTTCTGTCCCACTGCACACAGACTTAGGACTTGCCCTGCTCTGAACAGTCGACAGTCATTCAGAGACCACGTCAATCAGAGACCTCTTGCTTCTTTTAGGAGCTGTATCTTCCTGGAAATCACATTTAGTACATATTTTGGCTGGATTTCCACCCACCTCTTCCTTTAGAAGCATCATTTGGAAAGAGTTGAGCTGAGTCAATGTTTCTCAGCCCAAGCTACATATTAGAATCACCCTAAAAGATTTGAAAACAGATACTGATCCCAGTCCTCTTCCCTGATCAAGTAAATGAAAATCTCCAAAGTAGAGAAGAAATATCACAAGCTTTAAAAGTGTCCAAGCAATTGTAACACACAGGCCTGTTAGAAACCATGGAACCAACTGCTTTTTGAGCATCTTCTCAATAACATGACATGGAAATATCACCGAATTAGTGGCCCCAGTGCCAGCCCTATGTGTTCAACTGGCTGAACGTATGACTTTGGGCAACTAGTTCCCCTTTGAGAAATCAAGGAGTTGAAGTAGGAGACCCACTGGGGCCTTTCCTGCAGCCCTCGTCTGTGAGTCAGTGGAACTTCCAGCCCATGCATAGACCTCTCCACTCCAAAATATGAACATCTGCAGCAGTGAGGAAATTCAGTGGAGAAGTCTCCCTCACAAGCTCCTTCTCAGGCCTTCACAACAATGAGTCATTTTGTGCGTGTGTGTGTGTGTGTGTGTGTGCGTGTGTGTGTGTGTTTTGGTACCGGGGATCGAACTCGTGATCAAAATACCTGAAATGGTCAACTTGTAAAGAAGGGCTTACTTGGTTCACAGTTTCTGAGGTTTCAGCCTGTAATGAGTTGGCCCCATCACACTGGAGAGGTGGTGAGACAACACACTACACCAGAAGCACATGTGAGAGGGGGCCTGCTCACCTCATAGTGGCCAGGAGGCAGAAGAGGAAGAGGAAGGGCTTGGGTCCCAGGACCCCCTCCAAGGCAGGCCCCCAGTGAGCTAACTTTCTTCTCTAGGCTGCACCTTCTAAAAGTTACACCACCTCCCAGCAGCTCCAGGGGTTGAGGCGCAAGCCCTCCACATGAGCCTTTGGGGAACAATCAAGATCCAAACTATAGCAATACCCATCCAGGTTCTCTCTTCCATGTTGGCAGACACACAGTGTTCTCTGGCCAGCACCAAGCTTAGAGAGGCCAGGATCATCCTGCGTGTCCCAGCCCAGCTCCTCAGACCTGGCTGCTCCATCTCACAGGACAATGGAACCAGCTCACCTGAGAGAGGATCCCCATGCAAGTGTACACATGGTTCAGCTGCAAGTGTGGTTCTCACTGGGTCACCCACAGCCCACAGACTGGGAGGAGAGGGGATAAATAGGGCTGTGTGTGCATGTAGGGAGGCCTTGTTTCCATAGCCCTAGAGAAAATGTTGCCATCATTCCTGGTGAGGCCCAGACAAGCACCAGCCTGGGCAGTGTCCTCCTTTCCATGGAGATCCAAAAGGGAAGGTGATGGGGGCCAGCCCTGCACCCTCAAACTAAGTATGTGCTCTCCTTTCCATCTCAGTCCCTAACCAGAGCCAGGGGCCTGGATTCAGATCTCAATGATTGTTCCACTCATTGTGTCAGTTTGGACAAATTATTTCACATCTTTAGGCATCATTTTTGCTTTCTCTAAAGTGATTTTAATGACCTCTACCTCATGGGGTTATTGCAAGAAATCACTGAAAACCATAAGTAAAACACCTATTGATTTCATTTAACTTGATTCGTGTTCACAGTCTTCCTGTTAATTCTCTATTGACTGAAAACAGGAATCAGTGCTCCCAAGGGAGCCATATCACACTTATCATTATAGCTGCAGCACCCAGGACAGGCGGGCCCCTGGAAGCCCCTCAGTGCATGTTTGAAGAGTGACTGGAATTGAATTAATCAGGGTCAGGGAGAGACTGCATGACAACTCACACTCCAGTAGTAGAGATGTGACCGACATCTAGGGCCTAGGGCGGAAAATGAATATGGCAAAAACTTGAGACATAACAGAACAACAATCTGTCAAAATATTGGACATATTGCTTTCAAGTCCAGAGTTTAAATCAATCAAGAATTTATTTAAATACATTAAAGTTGAACACTAACACATGCACAACTTCTCGCATTTTGATATGATTCCACTAAGATATTCACCAGCCACAATTGGCCTCTGTTCTCCTCCTGGTTCCATTCTCACTATGGATAGACAGTAAGGTCAATTGGATTGGGTGAAGAACTACCTGGTGTTATGGCTGGGACATGGTATAGCCCCCAGAAGCCTCACTGTGTTGAAAGCTTGGTTGCTGATGGGATTTTTGGGAGATGAATGGATCATGAAGGCTCTAAGGTCATCATTAATCTATTGATGAGATCTTCATTTAATGACATTACTGGGAAGTAATGGAAACAAAAGTGAGGCCTAGTTGAAGGGAAGCGGGACTGTATTGATCACTTGCGTCTTCCTCTCTACTTCTCTTGAGCTTTCTCTCCCCTTCCCAGTTACCATGAGGTGAGCATTTTTGCTTTACAGTGTCCTTCCACGTGATGTTCTGCCGCACCTCAGGCCCCCAGCAATGGAAACAGCTGTACTGAAACCACAGAAGCTGTGATCCAAAATAAACCTTTCCACTTTGAAGCTGTTATCCTCAGGCTCTTTGTAATGGCAATGAAAAGCTGACTAACATACCCAAGGAACTGGGAAAGCATTACTTCTGGATGAGCCCCTGAGGGTGTTTGCTCCACCTCTCCTCCTGCCAGCTGAGATACACTCTTCTGCTCTGGACACGGGAACTCTAGGCTTTCCAGCCTTCAGACTCTAGGATTTACATCAGGAGCTTCTTGGATTCTCAGAACTTTGGTCAGTGTGAGAGTTACATCATTGGCTTCCCTCATTCTGAAGCCTTCAGACTCAGACTGAGATACACTATCATTGTCCCAGTTTCCGGCCCAAAGATGGCCTAGCACAGAACTTCTCAGCCTCTGTAATCACATGCAACAATCCTAATGAATCCCCTCTTATATGTGTATCTATATCTATATCTAGCCTATTGCTTCTGTCTCTGGAGAACCCTAATACATAAGGTAGGTGACACTTTTAATGCAAATCCACTCACTTCATTTTAAGATTCCTCATTCTACTAAAATGACTTAGGGCTGTATCCACCATCTAAGCCCTGCCTACCCCTCTCTTTTCACATCCTATCTCTGCCCTCCACTCTAGACATATTACTCTTACAATTGCTTATTTAAATGTCTGTCTTCCCTTCAGTCTAAAAGCACCATGAAGGCAAGAATTAGTTTGTCTTGCTTGTTTCCCTAGTGGTTGTCATGATGCCAGATATAAAGAGCTCAATAAGTGCTTTTTGAACAAATGACCCAGTTCATACAAAGAATAATTTACCCACCATTTGGAAAGAATGCACCAGCAGATATAGCAGGTACAGAACCCCAAATTCTGGTTTAAATTCATAAAGTGTTTTCTACATGGTAGATAGAGAATCCTCATTTTGGGTTACTATAGTTGCTGACCTTTTCAATGTTCAAAGTGCAGTTATGTACCACATAATCTCTGATATAACAACGGGCCACATATATGACAGTGGTCCCACGAGAATACATTGCCTTGCAGCAACGTGTCTTAGTTTGTGTAATTGCACTGTTTGATGGTTGCTCACAGACAAAACTATCTATGAGCACATTTCTCAGAACATATTCCCATTGTTAAGTGATGCATGACTGTAACTGGGATTGAAATATCTTGTTATGTTAGTGGAAAATCTGAACAGATTTCCTGACTTCTCCAAGTTTTCTCAGGTTCTGCTCTGTATGCCTGGATGGAGATGTCCTAGAAGTCAGCACTGTTCGTCTGGACTATTAGCCACTACCAGCTTCCAACACAATGAAAATTTATTTCGTGACTCAGCACTAAGGAGAAGGGCACAGCAAGATGTCTTTCCATTTCCTTTCTGGTCTGTTTTATTTCCTAACCAACAAGTGTGTGTCCACTTCTGACTACAGAAACAGCAGTCTAATTTCTGAAGATCACAGGGGAGAAACCAAGATTGATACATGTGGAAGGGTTTGGGGAAGAAGAGAAGATTGTGTTGAATGGATTATTTTATTTTTATTAGTATATTCTTTTAAAAATAAACCAGTATTTCCATGGTATTTTAAGGATGCTGATTTGTGGTCAATCTTTCCATCACCCTTATTTTACTGTGGTTTGCTCTGGAGTATTTATTATCATTTAAAATACCATTAGGCCGGGGACTTAGCTCAGTAGTTTCGCTGCCTGCTGCGCAAGTGCAAGGACCTGAGTTTGATCCCCGGTACTAAAAAATAAATAAATAAATAAATAAATAAATACAATAAAGTAAAATACCATAAAATGTTCTTATGTTTATCACAACCTCCTTTCTCTAACTGCAATGCACCTTACTTGCACACAGATAATTTTCTCTTTTGCCCACAGATATATCCTGAGCCCCTACCGGCACATAGTAGATTTGGGGTAACTGTTTGCTGAATAGATGAGTCAATTCATGTGGCTACGAAAACCTTCTGCAGTAAGTATTTTTATCCCCACTATATAAGAGAAAGTGAAGGTCTAAAAGTCTTATTTCTTGAGATTATGCGTCAAACTTGGGTGTGGTTTATGCTAATTCAACCAATACCTTTAAGTCAAATCAAACTAATCTGAATCCAGGCACCCACTCATATAAGATCAAGGGGCTGTTATAAGACCAAGTACGCTCATGGACCAATACTGAGACATAGACAAAGAAGAATTGTCCATGCTCAATATCAAATGTTGTCTGTTACTGACAATAGGTGCTAGAAGAGCCATGGAGGGGCTTCAGAAAGGAGATAACCCAGGAACCAGCAGGCTCTTGGAGACTTGGTAGAAGTCAGGATTTCATGGAACCAGTATGAAACAGTACATGTTTTCCTAAGTCTGAATAGTTTCTGATTCTAAAGTTCATCCCTCTGGACCTATAGTCTACCATGGATGGAAATCGTTCATTCCATAAACATATACTGATCACTGAGTTTCAGGGCTCTCTCTCAGGGCTAGATATGCAAGGTCAGAAAAGTCTGGGGCCAGGTAGGGGATACAGGCCCATAAGCCTATAATTAGGAAAGGATATGGAAAGATCAGAGTGTGTGCACAGGGCATCCTAGCCCACTGCCCCAATGCTCTCCTGATACTTGTTTTGTTCACTTTATTTGATTTGACTTAGTATTTGATTTTTCTCACTTGTTACTGTGTCCATATTTTCAGCAATAATAGATGCTCAACTATTCTGTGAATTAAAACTGTGAATAAACTAACAAGGCCATGACTATATGTGGGGTTCTTCAGAGAAATGAAATGGGAATGAATCAAGCATTATGCCAGCCTACTTTGAGCTTCACAAGGCAGTCAGAGGTGGAGAATAATTCTTCCTACTGATGAAGAACTACAGCTCAGAGAGCTGTAGGAACCACCACGCAAGTACAGACAGTCTCCACGATTTGAGGGTTTTACCCTGGTGCACAAATGATAAGCATTAGGTAGACGCCATAGTTATAATTTTAACTTTTCTTCTGTTCCACGGACTAGTGATCTGTGGTCCATTCCTTTCTCATGAGGCTTGGTGGCAACAGCAGGCTGCAGCTCGCAATAAGCCACACAGTCACAGCAGGAAGCATCCGGTATCTTACCGTGAACTGTGTTGCTAAGTTGCAATGTTCAGTAGATTAGGAGTATTGAATGCATTTTAGACTTATATTTTCAGTGTAGGCTGGGTTTACCGCAGCATAACCACACTATAAGTCAAAGTAAATTTTACCTGGGACCAGGATGTCTGCTTAACTCTGTGACTTTAATTCCTGTAGGCTACCTACAGTGCATCAAATCTCACAGCAGCTTTGGGGAAGGCTTAATGCTACCTCTGTTTTATTGACAATAGAACTAATAATAATTCGGTCAAAATAAAAGTGGTTTTAAAGCTAGATAAGGAATTAAAAGTATATTAGTCACTTTCCTGTCACTGGGACAAAATTTTTGATGCCCACAAGTTAGGGGAGAGGTTTATTTTGGCTCATGGCTTCAGTAAGTTCAGTCCATGGTTAGCTGACTGCAAACCAGAAACAGCAAGGCAGAGGAAAGCTGCTCACCCCATGGCAGCCAGGAAACAGAGAGAGAAAGGAGGAGCTGGGAACAAGAATACACCCATTCAAGTCATCTCAGTGATACACCTCTTTCAATGGTGCTCCACTTCCTAACAACATATGTGGCTATGAACCCATCACTGGATTAATGTACTGATGAATATAGTGCTTCCTGGATCCAAACACCTCCAACAAGTACCACCTATGAACACATGAGATTTGCGGGGGACGTTTTAGATCTAAATCACAATGTAGAGGGAAAAGGAATGCAGGCCACTTTTTCAAGAACCTTCACAAGAGGGGGTCCTTGATTTTACTGATGCTCTAATTGTGCTCTTCTCACCAGGCACCATGGTCATGTCAGCATGGATTCCTCCAGCTTCCACCCTCTTGCCCAACTCTGCCAGGGGTCAGGACCTGGAAGTGGGCCAGAGTCTACATGTACTGAATGGCTTTATTTTAACAACTCATATTATTATGTGTTTGTTTCATGAAATTTTCTTGCCTTCTTCATTCCAGCAAAAGCATTAATTATGTTCTATAATCAAGACTCTCATAGAACATGCACTCTACTGGCAAAATGCCAAATAAGACAACTTTTCCTGATTCAATGTTATGGTTTCTGATCATTTTTACTTCGTTTACGTCTGGAGAATCTTCACTTTGCTGAGGCATTAACCCACAGAATTGTGAATGAAGCTTTTAAAGCAAGACTTAGATTTGGAAATGACCCATCACTGTCACATGCTCACGTTCATGCACTGAGACAGGATCACATACAATAAACTCTGATCATACAAGATTTTTATTTTAAAATTAAAAATAATTCTATGTGATCATACAAGTCATCATTACTGGTAGTCATTTCCAGCACTTCTTAAGCAGGATCTGGATTCACACAGAATATTTTCACCTTTTCTTTCAAATTTTAATGCTGGTACTCAGGAAGAAAACTGAAAATAAAAGTGCGTTCATTTTGTTTCAGTCTCTTTTTGCATGATACTATACCTTTCCTTATAATGAAAGGAAAATTAGGCTGTTGGAGATATTAGTTTGGAGATTATTTGTATATGAATCTTCTACAAGCCAGACAAATATTTTTGTTCCTCTGTTTCAATGTCCCCTTATTTTATTGGAGTACTGTTTTACTGCATATGTTACATGTAGAGATTTTTCATTTATTTAGGCTTTTAAAAATATATTTCAAAGTGAAATATTTTCTCCTCACTGTAGTTTCTTAAAATGTATCACCAAATTTCAATATAAGACCCGACAAGATCAGCAGCAGAGGAAAAGTGCCTTGAGTCAAATGGAAAATTCTCAGCCTCACCAGTAGCTCATTGTTAGCACCAAGAGATTCACTGCCTTAAAATACTATAAGCAGATAAGAAACTGCAAGTGCTGAGCACCCAAGCTTGGCAGGCAAACAAGGACAGAAGCTAGTTCCGGACGCAGATGGAACACCCTGTTGAGCAGACAGACCCAGCAGAGGCAGCCAGGGCGAGAGAGGGCTGGGAGGGCCCTCCTAGAGGACTGCGGGTTTCCACCCATTGGTCCCACCTGGCACCTGGTCAGCTGTCCTGCAAGCCAGGATTCCCAGAACCTGACCAAAGCTTTTGTCAGTTTGTCTCCCCTGAAGGCAGGGGTGTGGGGCATAAGCCCTGGAGTGGGGCCAGAAAAAAATATTTGAGATATTTTTAACTGATTTTTTTTATTAATTATATTGGTACATTAAAGGTGTACAATATAATGACATTCATCATTGGAAATTTGCACCTTTACATAATCCATCTGGGTTCTTATTTTTTCCCTATTCTCCTTGCCTTCCTTTGACCCAATATCAACGAATTTAAAAATGTAACTAAAAACTTACCAAAATATATCATGTATAGGTACAAGCACCCAATGTTAAATGTAAATGTACTGCATACCTAAAATGTACCAATAAAAGAATTTAAGGAAAAAAAAAAAACTTACCAACTAAGAAAAGCCTGTGTCCTGATGGCTTCACTGCTGAATTCTACAAGACATTTAAAGAGGAACTAGTGTCACTACTGTTTAAACTCTTCAATGAAATTGAAAGGGAAGCAATACTCCCAAATTCATTCCTGGAAGCAAGCATCACCTTGATCCCCAAAGCAGAGAAAGACCCAACAGAAAAGGAGAACTATAGGCCAATCTCACTAATGAACATAGATGCAAAAATCCTTTAACTGATATTTTTAACCTCCCTCAACACCCTCTCCAAAATGAATCTATGCTCAGACATCCCATCTGCCTCCAGAGACAAGTAGGTCAGAGATTGGTTTGGTGTCCATCTTTGGCCTGACTCTGCGTCAGTTTCCCAGCATGAGAAGTGGGTATAATAGTTCCTCTCCTGCCTATCCTACAGGCAAGCACGGGATGATGGACATGCATATCCTTTGAAAAGTCAAATGTCAGTTTGAAAAATACATTGTTATATACAAATGTAATATTGTTTATATGTGTTCATTTCAAAATATTTGTTTTACTATGCTCCCCTGGCAAAGCAAATTTTACTCTTTATGTCTCTAAAAATACCTTCTGACTCCTCCAGCTGAGCTCTCCAGGGTACACATCCAACCTTCGCCTGCATGGAGGTCTCTTAGGACAGAGACCTGCTTCGAAGGCATCACCACACAGACACCGGAAACTGCCGCAGGCCCTAAAGCCCATTCTCTCTTTGTGGACCTACACAGCGCAATCATTTATTCTAGTCCACTTTCTTTTCCAGAGCTTTCAGATGACTGCTTGAGACAGTTTAACTTGAATTTGTGAGAGCCCAGCCCCAGGTAAAGATGACTAAGTCCACTGAACAGTTGTGTGTGAGTGTGAGTGTGTGTGTGTGTGTGTGTGTGTGTGTGTATACAGATGTGTATGTGAACTCTAGAACATGACTCCAGATCCATTCCAGCCAGGTATGAGATGCCACTTAACACTTTCTGGCCTTGCTGAACATACTACTGTCTCAGGCAGCCTTTAACCACACAGTGCTGAAATCAAAATGTGGCTTCCCTTGGTACCTTCTTTTGTTTACAGTTTTGTAACCCTGGACTTCACTTCCTGAGCACTGCCTGCCCCTCTCTAGCTCTCCATCACCCCCATACTCCCTGCCCAGCTTTACTCTGGACCTATTTTTCCATCTAGATTAGATTTCCTGTGTTCCTAGCCCATTCTTGCAAAGCCCAAATTCACCCAGCCTGAGTAAAGTTACTTCCAGAGTGAGTGGTAAAGAATGATCAGGATACACTAGAACACAGAATTCAACCCATTTTAATGTACATTTTGAAGCCAACCACACAATCATAGATCTAAGTTTCTGAACCCATTTTAAAGGTGGAGAACTAAGACTCGGGAGAACAAATCCTCCCAGCAGTTTGGCACCGGGGCTGAATCTGCTGTGATGAATGGATTAATGTAGTTCCTAAGAGAGTGGGTTAGCTGTCTCTGGGGCGAGTTGTTATCAAGCAGGGTTATCCCTTCCTGTTCTCTTCTTTCCTCTGCCATCATGCGATCACTTTCAAACATTCCAAAGTCTTCGCTTTTTGTCACAAATGGAAGCTTTATGAGGTCCTCACCAGATATCATACTCTTGGACTTCAAATATTGTGAGCAAAAGCTAAGTCTCTTTTCTTATAAGTTACCTAGCCTTAGGTATTTGTCATAGCAACAGAAAAACAAAGACAGTGGGAATGGGGTAATAAAGTTGCAGATGGAATACAGTGTGCTCATGTGCTGACCTGAAAATAGAGAAGTTATCCTGGATTACCCAGAGGGACCAGATGCGATACCAGGCATCCTGAAAGAGGAAGAGGGAGGCAGAAGAGGAAGAGTCCAAGACACACACGAAGGTGATATGCTGTGGCTGTCAAAGATGGTGAAAAGAGCCATGAGCACAGATAAGGGGGCAGCTTCTAGAAGCTGGTAAAGGCAAGGCAATTGCTGTCTTCTACAGCCCCCAGAAGGGGTACAGCCCTGCTGGCACCTTGTTTGTGCCCAGTGAGACCCATTTTGTATTTCTGACCTGCAGACCTGTAAGAAAGTCAATCTGGGTCGTTTAAAGCTGCTACATCTTGGTAATTTGATGTGCAGCAATAAGAAGCCAATATATGCACAGAGCTCTCTATTCGTTCAAGTTTCTGCTCAAAGTCATCTCAGAAGCGAGAACTCACCTGAAGTGCAGGTAAAATGGACTGCACTCCCACTGGCTGCCCCTTCCTGTCATTCTCCCTCAAACTCTCAGCCCCTGCCCTATTACACATTTGCTCACTTCCTTACCTGTATCTGTCCTCCCCACTACTGTGCAGCCCTGGAATGGGGTCTTTGAATTCCTGCTCACCTCTGAGTACTCACGCCCACAGCCTAGTGCAGCAGGGAGTTCTGTACCGGGAAGGTCCCCCTACTAGTCCCACAGCAGGCAGGCCTGCCGAGCCGTGTGCACAGAGGACGTCACTGGCAGCTCCAGAGGGAACAGGCTTGCCACAAGCCACAGCCACGGGATATCTAAGGCAAGACAGGCAGCAAAGGCACTGCCCAGCACCTCCTTTTGCATCCCAACACCTACATGAAGCTGGTCATGTTGAAAGCACACCAGAGTCTTTCTGTGGATCTCGGTCCAATATCTGCAAGGCCACTCTGAATATGCCAAGCAATGCCATCCTTTACACACCAGATACCTGGAGAGTAATTTTGGAGGTGACTGCACACTTATTTTGGGGATTGCCTGAATAATGCCTGTTTTCCCCACCAGGCCATAACCTCTGTAGAGTCAGAGAACCACTGAATTCAGGGTCCCCACTGGCTCCCTGGTACCTGGCATAGAGCCTGGCATGCGACTGGTTTCCACACATTTGTGACACACACCACTGGCTGCAAAGACTGGGATCTGGCCAACGCCAAACTCCCGGAAAGCTGGCCTCCCCATGATAGGCTGGGTCCTTGCCTCTGTTTCCCCACCAGCTACTGGGAAGCGGCACTGTCTTTCAGCTTGAGGACTCGGCAGTGTGTGCTCCCAAAGGGGGCTTCAAGTGAGCCCGCGAAGTCAAAGTCTTTTCCCTTCCTCCAAAGAAATACCCAGGGCAGGAAACCCACCCTGCAGCACTAAAAGTATCTCACCCTTTTCAACACTTTCTGTTTCTTATTTTATTCATAACCAGGCAACCTGAAGCTTTAGCAGGATACATTTTTTTCTCTCCTCCAGATTTAGAGAAAAAAATATTTGAGATATTTTTAACTGAGAACACCCCCCTCAACACCCTCTCCAGAATGCATCTATGCTCAGAGGCCCTATCTGTGCCTCCAGAGACAAGCAGGCTCCTGCCTTTGGAGGCTGAAGCTGTTTGGGCCATAAATCCTCATCTGAGGCTGGTAATCTACATGGAGAGGAATGACAAATGCTCTATTTAGCCCTATTTCCAAGGAAATTAGAATTACAAATGGAGCTATCTCTGTGGCCCGCTTGAGCATAACCTTTGGAAATAAAGGTGGGGGAGTAGGGTCCTGGCATCAGGCTGGCCAGGTTCACTGTCAAGTTAGCTTTCTGGAAATCTTTCCCACGGTGAGAATTGCTCTCCCCTCCCCTCCTCTCCCCTCTCCTGAGAGCTGAGGCCCTGTGGTTCAGCTCCGGCTTTGTTTCTTGCTAAAGGGACTGCAGGATCCGGTGAGCCATCCCTTCCGGGGAAAGTACAGAAAATCACCTCTTTAATTAAGAAGATTCAGGGGCTAGGAATAATTTAACTG
Organism: Heterocephalus glaber; assembly: GCF_000247695.1. The sequence goes on along the minus strand of NW_004624735.1, from coordinate 23,470,613 downwards.
AAAAACAGCATTGATGAGAACCAAAGGAATTTGGAAAGGGTCTGGGACAGAGATGCTCACATGTCAGAAATGAGTGATAGCGATTCTGTAAGGGAACATCGGGAAAGAGCTCTATCAGAGCTCCACCACCCCAGTCTCCCTGCCCAAACATCCCCAGGCCCAGGTACTCAAGTCTGACCAGAATCCTACTGTGAAAAACATTAAGTCCTCTCCACACCTCTGAGGACAGCAGGGGACATGTCTGGGTGGCATTTGCTTCCACTGCTTAATTCTGCCGTAGGTAGTGACACGTAAGGCGAGCTACAGATTCCTGTGGGCTGGGTTCCAGGAGCCCTGGGTTCGGGTGCTGCTCCAGCCTGCCTTAGGACCCTGGTGAAGTCACCAGCCAGTCTCTGTGATGCCGATAAAGCCACCAGCCCTTTAACAATCTTCACCACCTATTTGTTTTCTTGGTTTACTTGACTACTATTTTCATAGCTAAGTGCTAGACGCTGTGCTCAGTGCCTTATAAATACCAAGCAACTTATTCCTTATACTAAACCTGTCAGATCAGAATGACTTGTGTTCTTCAGAAACCAGGAAAAAATAGAGAAGTTGAGAAGCCTTCCTAAAGGGGTACAGTAAGCTATTCAGGAGCTGGGATTCAAATTCTGGCAGTCTGGTAATGACATGGGCATGATGTTGATGCTATTTCACCACATGATCTTCCCAGTAGGGCCCCATGAGAGCTCAGGGTGTGGAATGGGTGCCTGGCCAGCGTGCCTGTCCTTGGTTCACCCCATGCCCCTCGGGGCCACTCTCATCCATCCCATGTGCTACCTCCCACCCTCCTCACCCAGGGATCAGAGGACACGTGTTCCTGTCATAGCTAGGACAGGTGTCCTCCCTGCAGGAGTCTCCACGGAGCACAATGGCCACTTGTGTCCTTCCCCTGCTGAGACAGAGACTCCTAAGGAGACTGCTCCAGAGAGGACAGCATCAGGGACACCAGTCCTATGGCCTGGGTGGGAATCTGGGCCAGCCTGCAACTTTGTTGTGTCTGCTTTCCCTATTTGTAAAAATGAATAAGGAAACCCACTGGGCATGGTGGCACATGCCTGTAATCCCAACACTCTGGGAGGCTGAGGCAGGAGAATCACAACTTTGAGCCCACCCTGGGCAACCTACCAACTTGGTGAGACTCTGTCTTAAAACAAAATTTTAAAAAGACTGGGGGGACAAAAAATGGCTAGGGATGTAGCTCAGTGTGAAGGCTCTGGGTTCAATCCCCAGCACCATTAAATAAACCAGTAATGAATCCTACTTCCTGAAGTTGTGTGGGCTGAGTATATTTAAATAAGCAAGGCTCTGAAGGCTGGTACAGCGAGAACAGTGCTAGGTAAAGGGGAAGCAACAGGGCCCATGATGGAGCCTCAATTGCTCCATGAGAGGGCAGGGGACAAAGGGGTGGGATTTGGTGGCAATAGACTTGAATTCAGTTATACAAGGGATCTTCATCACATCACTTGATGTCATCATTTATTAAAAAACTAAGTTTTTGCCCATCTCTCTTGGAGATGGATTCAAGGTGACAAGATAGATGGAAGTGCTTTGGAAATTACAAAGTAATCTGAAATCATTGAGCTTTATTCTTCAAACGAGATTTGCTGATGAGAAAAGATAAAGTGCCCTGGACATCAGAGACATAATACAGGTTAAAACGTTATAATGTTCCCAGGTAACATGGTCTGCATCTCATCACTATCACTGTGTCATTCTCAACTACATGCCCATTTTACAGGGAGGAAAACTAAGGCTCAAAAAGGCAAAAGAAACTGCTAGGGTCATGAAGGTAACGGAGTGAGATTTGGTCCCAAGTTCCCAATCCTGTTAATCATGGTGTTGCACTCTTATATTCTTATCACTGAAACTTCATGAGGAGGCAAAAGTTGGTCTTTCAGAAGGGAAGAGAAGGGGACCCAAAATCAAGAGGAAGAGACAGTCCTCAGCACAGCTCACAGGGGGGAAAGGAGGGGAAGGCAGGGGCTCCAGAGCAGGGGTGCCTCCTATCTTCCCAAACCTCCCACCCAGGACAGCCACTGGGCTCACTGGTCACCTCCACCAGACTCAGCTTACGATGAGCACAGAAAGCTAATGTTCCATTTCTTTATCCCACACATCCAGCCCTGTGTCCACCATAAATATGTTTGAGTAAAAGTGACTGAATGAAAGACTGAATTACTGGCTGGAGCATATGGGACAAGTTCAGAAGGAACCAGGCAGATGGGTAAGCAGAGGGATTAGAAGAACCTTCATAGCCCCCAAATGCAATCATTTGTTCCCTCCTCTGGGTCCCCTGAGTAGTGTACTGCTGTTAGTATGATTAACCTAAATACCAAAATCATTACTATTAACAACATGTACTGAGCTTTTACTATGAGCCAGGCTTTTCCCATACAATATCCCATTCAAACCTCACAAATACCTCATTTTATACATGGAGTCAGTTAAGACTCCTAGAGGTTACAGGATGAGCCTATGTTAGTTACTTTCCTCTCGGTGCTGAGACAAAATACCCAGCACCAAAAGTTAGAGGGGAAGGGGTTTATTTGGCTTACAGTTCATAGAAGTTTCAGTCGATAATTGTCCGACTCCAAGGCCGGGATGACAAACAGGTATGGTGGAGCAGAAACACCATGGTGCCCACAAGTTAGCAAAGGTAACAAGAGAGCCTTAACAGAGTCTCCCTGCCCCTTTTGTCTTATTCAGACTACTTAGGGCGGGCAGCACTCACACCCTTGATCCTAGTGCCCTTGAACCTGGCATTGGAGCATCAGTCAATTCCACCTTCACACACTCTAGATCAAGTCTATGACCACATGAAGCTCTGAGGAGACATCTAGACCCAAACTATAACAGAGCCCAAGGTCATACAGTTCTTAAAAGCTTGATTTAATCCTGAGTCCCTTCTGAGGCTGGAACTCAGCTGTTTTCCTGCACTCCTTCTGTCTAAAACATTCCATGATTTTCCAGACAGAAGTCTGTCCTAGAGGCTCTGGTGTCCCCGGGACTTTTCATGGAGCTGGGCAGAGTAGAGAACTCCATGGACACCTCCAGAGGTGAGAGAGCAAGGTGCTTTCTCCATTCCAAAGGATCCCCATGACCTTCTGGGACATACTTAGTCCTAACTGCTCTTTAGCAGCATCGATCCTCCACCCTTCAGCTCATCAAGACAACGCTTAACTGTGGCCAATTCGATTAGTACCCAATTAATACTATGAAAAGCAGCTTGACAACTGCACCATGACACACATTCCCCGACCTACAGAAATAGAACCAAGGGGCTGAAAAGACAGGACTTAGTGGCCTCTTCTGCCACTACTAAGTGGTCGTCAGGAAGCCCCCTCCCCTCTCTAGGCTCATGTTCTTCATTTTTTAAGCTAAAAAGCAGAGCTAGATTGTGGAGGTCTCTCTAGGTCCAAAATTCTATAGCACCAGAATATGATTAAAGCCAAACGAGGCAACCAGGACGAGTCCACGTGTCAGCAGAAATTCCCACGACCACATAATTACTGGCACTTAACCAACCCATAGTTAACTCCAGGTAATTTCCAGAGGATTTACTGCAACTCTGAAAGCTATTTTGCGAGGGAAGCGATGTATATTTAATATGGACAGCACAGGAATGGTCGATCTCCAAGCCCATAAATTTCCCCAGGTGTTGGGAGGATAAAACGGCCAAAGGCTTATTACAAGCAAGCTGCCTCCCGAACAGAAACCAGGATTTATAGAAAGCTGCAAAAAAAGAGGTAGGAGGAGATGGATTTAAAGCCAGAAATATGTGAGAGATTCCGTGTGTGTGTGTGCGTGCGCGTGAACACAGGGCCTTAGGAAATCAAAACATGGAAGTCAGAGAGGAATGTTCAGTGCATCCCCTTCCCCCAGGGCAGCTTTTTATTCAATCTCACCCAAAAATCATTTCCTGAGCTTTCTGGGCACCTGGCATTTTCTGGAGGGAAGAGGGGGAGTCAAAGGGACTCTGGCTATGAACTAGGTCACAGATGGGGCACTGGGGACCCCTCCCTCTGCGGCTCTGAGTCTACCTAAGAATCCTTCTGATGTTCATCTTTTTCATCCCCAAGAGGAGAATCCAAACATATGCCACGAGGCCTGTTGCAGGCTTCAAAAGGTGACATACGCAAAAGAGATGTTTAACAATTATAACTAATTATTATAACTAATCCAGAGCCAAGCAGACAGGCAATGGTACAAAGGAAAGATGACGCTCGAAGTCTCTGGGAGAGGGAAGAGAGATGTCACTGCGAGAAAGACGGAAGGAAACAGTGTCTGGGTGTGTGTGAGGAGCAGACAGGCGGAGCAAAAACAACCAAAAAGAAAAGTAACCAAAAGAACAGGCATAGTGGGTGAGGTGGGGGGTCATGGAGAGAGAGAAGAGCAAAGAGAAGATAAACCCTAGCAGATACAAGAAAGAACAGGAAATTAATAGAAAGGCCTACAGCTGATTCAGCAAGAGCCAGCAGCACAAGCACCTGATTTAGAGATTTGGCTACAAAAATGATTCCCCCCAGGAGGGTCCTGGCATGGGACAGGAGGGGTGGACTTCGGCTTTTCACTTGCAAAGCCTGCAAGTGCAGAGCTTGAATTACATGCAGGTCTACCTTTGATAAGAATCAAAATGACCAAAAGTGCTCTCAAAGGCTGGAAAGGAAATGTACAGAGCTGTCACTAAGCAATTGATAAACGCTTCCTGTATCTGTCACCCCCATGCCCCCCGGGTGCTAAACCCTCTTCACTTTCCCCCCAACTGTCACAGACTCCAACAGGCACTCGTCCTTCTAGGAGTCTCTCTCCCCATGCTGTCTCCCGGCTCCTTCACCCAGGCTGGGGAGGACCCAACCCTGGCTAAGTCAGTGAGTGCCTAGCCTGGGAACCAAAAAGATCAGGTCCTAGGAATGGAGGAAGAAAGCTCAGGCCCTGCAGGTAACCACGGTTCCCACCATACAGGAAGAGTCTGCAGAAAAGTGGATGGCAGCTGGTGTCCAGGCAGCACTCCAGCTTAGGCTCAGGTCCCCAAGTAAAGCCCCACATCTCACTCTAGCCCACTGCTGGTCCTTTGGGGTCCACAAACCTACAAGCTCCCTGGGACTCCTTAGCTGCTTACATCTAGGCTTCGGCCACCAGCCTCCAAAAGCATCCGGAGGGATCAAAAGCCAACACCAACCGGATGTAGGTCTCCCCAAGAACATGACGTTGAGTCCTGATGTGGAAAAGAGACAGATATGGGCTGGAAGGGTGAGCATCTAGGGGATTCTGCACTTGCAGTGCTGATTTCTAGCTAAGAAAAAAAAAAACCCTCAGCAAAAAGCAAACTCTGGTCACAGCTAGCAAACTATTCTTTGCATTTCCATGTTTCCAACCCAATCTGTGCCATTTGGATTTCATCTTCTAAAAATATCTCCCAAACTCCCAAGTCTGTTGGCCTGGGCTGGTGGACTCACATTTTTAATCCATTTGCAAATGTTTTCACACAACTCTTTCCCCCTCCCCTCCAATTCTATTTCTTGCTGAATCACTTCCATCATTCAGTCTGGCATTTACTGTGAGCCGGAAGGAGTCATCTTGAACACAAATGTCAGCCCTGGCCCTGGAGCTCTTAAGGCTGCCGAGCGCACAAGGAAGAAGGAGCTGTGCTGGCTGGAGCCGGGTCTGTTGCCATGGTGCCCCGGGAAGAGCACAGACTTTGGGGTCGACGTGTGGCTATGTGACCCCAAGCCAATTACTGGACCTCTCTGGAGGTTTCCTCACCCACAATGTGGCAGAGATGAAATGCAGCTCAGCACAGCTTCTGCGCAGGCTCATTGGGTTAGAGCGCCACATGAACCTCCACACACGGCAGGAGCTTCCTCAGCAGCTCCATTCTGAATTTTAGCTGCCATCGTGGGATGAGCTGTGTAATGGCCACATGTCTCCGTACACCCCCATCCCATCCCCAGCCTGTGGCAAAGTCATCCTTACAAAACACAAAGCGGATGGTGCCACTCTGTGAAGGGAGCAAATGCTGGGAAATACAGGCCCAGGGGAGAGGGGAGGAAGTGGAGGCTGTCAGGTCCAGAGAGGGGTTTGTCCAGGGCTAACAGGCATCATGGGAGGACCACCAGGCACGGACATAACACTGAAGTCACACTGGGGGAAGAAGCCCTGGCTGCCCAGGGTGCAGGACCACAGGCTACAGCAGAAGCAGAAGAGATTCTGTGGGCAAGAAGGCCAGAAGTGATGGGCTACCCAGAATCCTTAGCTGGGGCTCCTTGGGCAGGGCTGTGGCACCACCAGCTTATATTCCATGGCTCTTTCTGCAAGGGGGCTGTGCTGCCCTGGCCTGCAGGCTCCTTCTTGCCCTAGGTTCAGAGGCCACCAGCTCCTTCTTGGTTTCTCCGCAAATCCACCTGCTCCCTCCCTGTGAATGTGACTGTCAGTTCCTTTCAGTCTGTGTGCTGCTGTCAACCTGCAAGACCCATGCAAGGCTGTCATGAGCACACGGCCAAGGACATGGCCAAGGAGCTGGCCTGGCCCAGCCAGGGGTCAGAGCCTCCATATCAAGCCATGTGTTCCTGCCAGGAGCCTGTTTGTGCATTCCCCCTGGAAGTCAGTGCACTCAGGCTTCCAAGAGAAGCTTTCTGGAACTCAGTTCAGGCATCGAAAGGCCAAAGGGATTATTAGTCCACAGCATTTGCTCAGCACGGACCCTGTGCCCACACCATGTGTGGCACTGTGGATGATCGGAAAACATGTCATGCCTGGCTCCAGCCTGCAACACAGCCAGGATCTGGGTCAGATACCTGTGGCAGACCCTGCCAAGGCAGCCTAATACAGGAGGAATTGAGTACCAGGCCTGCTGGAGGTCAGAAAGAGAGGCTCTGCAAAGGACAGAGAGGACAATGGGCCTCCCCAGCCTCCAGCTCTGTGTCCCCGGGCAAGTCATCCGACCTCTCTGAGCTGATATATCCTCACTGCCACACTGGGTCACGGTGAGATTACCATCATGCATAATGTGCCTAGGGTGTTATATTCTTAGCATAGCTTGCAGGGCTTGCAACTACTCAGTGCTACACTAGGTGCTTTACATTAGCGAATTCTTTATTCTCTGAGAGAGGGGAGCAGGAGCACCCCCAGGCTGCACACGAAGGGGGAGCCAGAGGAATAAAGGGATTGCTCACAGTGACACAGCTACCAAGTGGGCATCCTGGTACCCAGAATGCCCATGGCCCTTCCTCCCCACTGCTCCCATGAGGCAGTGGGGGAAATGGCTCAAGGAGCCAGAGAAAATCAGAGGGGCTGGGACTCTGCACAGCCATCGTCACAGCAGACTTCTTCACAACAGCCCAAAGGGGAAAGCAGCCCAAGTGACCAGTGATGGATGAATGTAGCAAGCACACGCAGTGGACTATTATACAGCCTCGAAGTGGGAGGGCTTCTAACCTACGCCCTGCTGGACTGAACCCCAAGGACATGAGGCTTAGAAGTCACAATAAGACAACATCATATGTGGCACTTACTGTAATCAGAATCATAAAAACAGAAAGTAGCATGGCAAGAAATAAGGACGCATGCTGTACCAGTACACAGAGTTTTAGTTTTGCAAGAGGAAAAACCTCCTGTGTATGGATAGATGTATGGTTAATGACTGCACAGCAATGGAAGTGGACTTAGTACCCTTGAACTGTGCCCATAAAATGTTAAACATGTTTTAAAATTTCAAAAGAGACCTGTGCTTCTACTTGGGGTCCTACTATGAGCTCTGTGCCCCACTTGGATTTATTCTTCTTTTCAGTTGGTGCTCTTCACAGCCAGACTCTCAGGGGCTGTGATTCATCACCACCACCGTGTCTCCATCATCACAGCAGATACACTTTGTGCCCAGTGTTCTCACACGTGTTTCACCTTTGCTAACACACTTACACCTCGCAACCACCCTGCGAGGAGGATACTGTTGACATCCCTAGCTTGTGGATGGGGACTGAAATCCAGCGGAGTGAAGCGACTTGTCTGTGGTCACACTGGTGGGAGCTGGATGCCCCCTCAAGTCTGGCTGCAGTCCCTTGGTTCCCACACCATTGCCTCTGGCCATCTGTCACATTTCCGTCCATGTCCTCCCTCCCTCATCAAACACAAGTGCCCAGACTCCCAGTCAGCGCATTCTGCAGCCCAGGGAGGGGCCGCGTCACAGTAATACCCCAGGACCCATGCAGGACTTCTGTGTTTCCGAAGCCAGCGCTTCCCACTGGCTGGAAGTAAAAAGGTCCCCAGCTTAATTTGCTTCATGCAGTGACACTAATTAATGTTCCACACAGCAGGGCTTGGGGATGGAGCCGTGAATGTGTGTGTGTTGTGTGCTCTTGTCTGTGTTTTCTGTTTAGGTAGCTATTATCTTCTCCAACTTTTGAAATGATGTGTGTGCACCTTTTACTTTTGCCTGTTTAGAATTCAGTACCAGCTCAGGCTTCCTAGAAGTCATAAAAACTCACTGCAGTGTGCACACAGACCCAACAGGCATGGTCAAGCCTGCAGCGTCCTACACGTGTTTCTGTCTCACTCATCTCCGGCAGCATGAACACCAGAAACCTGAGCCCAGCATTAGACCGAGTCGTGGCCTGCAGACAAGACATCCCGCAGAGCACAGAGGCTAAAGGCCTTCCAGCAAGGGTGCTGGCACAGCTGGGCAGCTCTGACAGCAACAGTGGGCAGGAGACCAGGCTGCTGCACACTCCAGCCGAGCCTTAAGACCAGTTCCCTCTCCCTTCAGGGTGTCAGACTCCATCCACATTTACCTAACTTCACCTGACTGTGGTCTCTCAGGAAACCAGGTGAAGGGTAACTTATGTTGCTGTGAGCTGGTGACTGACAACAGGGCGCCTGAGCAGCTCCGGCTCTAGCCCGACCACAGTGTGATACGTCAGGAACTGCACAGGAGCAAAAGTACAAGTGACAAGAACAGCAGGAGGAAGTAATGACGGGGACAAAATTAATCAGTCTTTCTTCTCTTTTCCAGATATGCAGAGCTGAAAAACATCTCATGACTGGGCAGTCAGGGTCAGCTGTGTATCATCTGGCCACAAACCTCTACCTGGGACAAGGTGCCCCCCAGTCTGCGACCACCCACATCCTGTATAACCTACTCCTTCACCAGCAACAGGGCAAGATGGCCCTGGAGGGAGACCTCTGTGGTCTCATTTGCGAGCTCACTGCTTAATACCTTCTTTCTCTGCCACCACCTTGCCGCTCAGGCTGGCTTCTGTCGCACAGTGAGTAGACTGAACCCGTGAGTTAACAATTCCTGCCCACTAAGGAAGACCCCAACTATAATGCTAGTAGTTTCTCACTGAGAAGCCCTAAGAACTACCCAACAACTTAATTTTCCTGGGTAAAGGAAAGGCAGAGCCCTCACTTGGTGTCTTGTCCAAGGTCACACAGCAATCTCACAGTTAAGTCATTCTGCTCCGGCTACATTTCCTGTTTCATCCTCCTACTCCCTCAATGAAGAGCCGCCAGCTGCAGCCGCTGAGGAAGCCTTGCACTTTCCCCACCTGCTGCAGTTCATCATCACCAAGCTTCGCCAGTCACTCCCTCTGCCTTCAGCCCCGATGCCCCATTCCATCCTCTCAAGCCTGAACCAAGGGCTGCTTCCTCGGGAGCTTGCCCACCCTCTATCTCAAAACCAACCCATAACCATCTGCCTTTTGCCAGCTTGCCTTTGCATGACAGTTGTTACCACTGTCAATGGCATCGTGCCAGCTGCTTTACAGCCACCATGCCATCCTGTGGACGCTGCTGTCTAGAGGGGCTGGTCCCATTTTCCCATTTTACCAGCAAAGAATTGAGGCTCAGCAAAGTTAGATGAATGCTAGAGGTGGCACAGGTGGCAAAGCAAGGACCTGCTCAGACATCGAACAGCCCTGCCTCCCTGGCTACAAGGCCACATGTCTTCCTGTGTGATGCCCATCACCTGCTGCCTGGACAGAGCTGTCTCTGAAGGTGGGGGCTGTGTCTCTTTCAGCCACGCCTGCCTCACACAAAACCCTCCACCAGTTATGTCATCGTGTGGCATCCTGCATCCTGGTCCAGGACTCAAAGGTCTCCTGCTTCTTGGTTCAGGTTCATTCCATAGCTCACCCCTGGCCCAGCATGGCCTTGCTCAGGGTACACAGTTAGAGCTACAGTAAGAAGTCCCCTGAGGTTTCCTGTCTCTCACCCCATGCCTAAATGACCAACCACAGCTAATTAACTACTGTAGCTGCCATCAGACAAGTAACTTCCAGTCATTTTCTTGTAGCTCAGCAGGCTGGTCGGCCATCCCAATGAGAAGGCCTCATGAGGGTGCCACTGTCCCCCACACCCTCAGGGTCTCCTGGCGGGGAAGGCAGTGAGAAGACAACTCAAAAGCCCTCTCTACGGAGGGCCAAGCCCACAGGCCTCAGACTGACAGTGATGATGTCACCAGCCCCAGCTTCTGCCATGGTGTCCTGGTGATAACATAATGGTGGACGCAAGGGCTGCCCACCCAAAGCTACTCCTCCATCTTTTTCCTCCTAACAGAACCCTGCTCTGGCTGGCTGGTGATATACCCAGGCCGGACAGTTTTTAGTTCAACATGGTGCACTTCATGGCTTTGCCAAGGTCAACAGTGCTGGCAACACAATTTTGGTCAATGCCACGTAAGGGAAAATCTACTACCTCTTCCTACCACAGCCATAGGAGCATGGCTCTGGTGAACTCACCCGGCTGGCAGTACACCCAGGTGGCCTGAACATCATCTTAGTGAAGCCAACACATAATAAAACAAAGGCAGAGGGAAGGGTACTAGAGAAACCCAGTCTAGCTTTGAAACTTGGTGGCTTGAGTCCTGATCTCAGCCTTGCTACTCAGTAATTGTGGGAGACGGGGTGCATGTTTTCACATGCCTAAAGCTGAGCTCCTGAATTTATATCAAGGGTCTGAGAACTTATCTGTATGCCAAGTCTCAGTTCAACATCCAGGAGTTAACTTCTTAAAATTTACACTTTATTTTTAGAACAGTTTTAGAATCACAGAAATATGAAGAATATAGTACAGAGTTCCCGCATAAACTGCACCGTTTCCTTAATGTTAATACCTTACATTAATATGTAAATTAGTTACAATGAATGAATCAATACTAATGCATTATTATTAACTAAAATTCATAGTTTATTCATAGTTCCTTAGTTTTTACAAAATACCCTTCTTTCAAGTAAGATGCGCTCCAGATCACCACAGGCCATTTATTTATGACATTTCTGGAGTTCTCTCTGACTGTGATAGTTTCTCAGTCTTTTCTTGTTTGGAAGACCTGACCATGACAGCTTTGAGGAGCATGGTTTAGGTATTTTATGGAATGCTCCTCCATCAGAATGTATGTGAGTCTCCCAGCCCAGAGATCAAAGTGAGGTTATAAGCTATGGGGAGGAAAACCACAGCAAAATGCCATTTTTGTCCCATCACGTCAAGGGTACATATTATGAACATGATTAATCACTGCCAATGCTGCCCTGGGTCACCTGGCTTGAGGTAACATTGTCAGGGTCATCCAAAGAAAGTTAGGCTTTTTTTCAACACTCCTTTCTACATCTACTCCTTGGGAGAAGTCACTGTCGGTCCCCCAGATTTTACTGCTTCTCCTCGAGGTCAGAGTCTTTACATAAGTTACTTGGGATTCTTCTGCAGAGATTTGTCTTTCCTCCTCCTCTTCGTCACTTCATAATTTACTTCTGTCAGTGCAACTGTGATTCATGGATGTTTATTTTATACTTTGGTTATACTTCAGTATTACTTTATTAAACTTTTCCAGCTCTGGCTGTGAGGGGCCCTTTCAGCTGGGCCACAGTGAGAAGTCTCTTGAGCACACTCCCAAAAATATGGGATTTTTTTTTT
>NW_004624735.1:23437837-23457375 GCF_000247695.1 Heterocephalus glaber | reverse complement strand
GCTATTCCACTGCTGGGGATCTTCTCCAAAGAATTAAAAGAATCATACCACAGTGATATATGTGTACCCCTGTTCATAGCAGCGCAGTTTATAATAGCTAAAACTTGGAAACAGCCCAAATGCCCATCAACTGGAGACTGGATAAAGAAAATGTAGTTTTTTTAGTAAAATGGAGTAATATTCAGCCATAAAAAATGAGAAATTAGACACATTTATAGCTAATATGGGATTTTTTAAAGCACTTGCTTACTTTCTGGCACTACACAATCCCCTGGTCCATGTTATCTAACTCCTGCCCACAGCTTAGTCAGCCATTTCTTCAGGGGGTCTCTGCTCCTACACAAAGATGTTAGAAACCAAGACCTGGGTACTAGATGCCTGCTGCTTCCAGGGTGCTGATCTTCTAGGCTTTCTCTGTGGAGAACACATACACACGTATGTGTGTATCCTGACCCATGCACACACACATATTTATAAATGTTTTCATACCTAACCATCTGTATTTACGTTCAGCTTGACACAAGTTTATGTACATATCTCCAACTCTAATCCACTGCTGCAGGCATACTCTAGACTCTTCTTGCTTTGTTGTAAACTCTCATCCAACAATGGGAAACCCAGATTCGACCATCACCATGTTCTGCCTAACTGCTCCACTGAAGAATGCACATACACAGGATAGGAATTTTTTTTTACCTGGGCCCCTGGAAAGCAATTTCATGCACTACAGCACAGTGCTTAGGTGCTGTTTTGTTTTCTTTTGCCTTTGGCCTTACAGCCTCCACTCAGTGCCAAAGTTACTTAGGGCAGCATCTTCTTTCCCCATGAGCTTCAACAAGGTTGTTTCATTTATTTGTCATTGTGAAAGATTCTCCTGTCACCTTCTGCATTCCTCCCTAGGCTCCTAGTTCCTGTGTCCCTCCGATAACCATCCAACACTGTGAGATTTCCTTTAAGCACTCCCTTACTGACCTCCTGACTAGTAAATTTACTAACATCAGATTACTTTTCTTGCTGTGCAGGACTATGAACTTAGGCAAATGCATTAAGTCATATATCCAACATCACATCACAAAATCATTGCACCGTCCTAAAATATCATCTGTGCTTCATCTACTCAACCCTCCCTCCCTCTAGTCCCTGGCAAGAATTGATCTTTTGTGGACTCTATAGTTTTACTTTTTCCACATTTGGTCAGGCTTCTGATACTAAGCAATATGCATTTGAGGTTCACTCATGCCTTTCATGTCTAGATAGCTTATTTATTCTTATCATTGAATAATAAATAGTTCATTGTAGGGACATACAGGTTTATCCACTCTCCTACTGAAGGACATCTTGGTTGCATTGTTTTCGCTGATTATTAACAAAACTACTACAAACATTTGCATAAACATTTTTGGTGTGGAAATAAGATTTCAGATGAGATGGGTAAATGTACAGGAGCATAACTACTGGACATTATGGTAACACTATGCTTAGCTTTGTAATGAGCCATATCCCTTCCAAGACGACTTTATCATTTCTCATTCCCACCAGCAATGACTTAAGGTTCTTATTCCACATCCTTGTCAACATTTGTTATTGTAGTTGCTTGGGATTTTAGCCATACCCATTCTCATATCTCATGTTGTTTTAATTTACAATCCTGTAATGAAATTATATTAAGCATAATTTCAAATGCTTATTTGCCATCTATAAATCTTTGGTGAGCTGTCCAGATATTTTGTTAATTTTTAACATGACTGTTTTCTTCTTGTTGAATTTTAGGAGTTTCTGACTAATGTCAATACCAAAATACAGTCCTACATCCAATATGCATTTGGCAAATATTTCTCCCAGTCAGTGGCTTTTCTTTTAACTCTTTACAGTGTCTTTTACCCATTAAATCTCACAACTATTTTTTAGCTGATGAGGAAAACAGAGTCCAATATTTGCTTTTAATAGCAATCTTAGTAGTCTAGCCCTGACTAACATTTAGCCAGTGTAAACTGTAAAACTCAACTAGTTGTTGTATGGCCTTGTAAGTGTACTAAAAGTCACTAAATTGTACACTTAGATGTGGTAAGTTTTCCTGGCACATAAATCACATTTCAATTACAAAAACAAGTGGCCAAAAAGAAAATGTCAGGCAGGAAGGGAGAGTAGGAAATAGGAATTCTGAACCTCTGACCACCTCAATTCCCAGCCTTGCCCCAACATTTACTGAGCTCCTGTTATGTGCTGCCAGGCTGTGTTCAAGAGCAGCCTCTCCCGGCATAGGGTTAGAAGCAATGTGGGAGAAATACGTCAAATACAATGGCAAATATGGAAGAGAAAGAATCAAATAACAAGCTGTATCTGGAATAAGAAATGCACTTCAACAGCACATGAGAGGAAAAACTAGAAGAAAGTACCCAATGAATTCTAACAGGTTGAGACAAAATTTGACTCACGTTCCCGGCAGCCAGAGCAAAAAGAGAAACAAGAGCATTCTACAGAGTTCACCTTCTATAAGATGCAGTAAGTCTTCAGGGAAGAAATGTGCTAGAAACTCACCAAAGTGAGGCCCAAACCTCCTCTAAACCTTTTCCCCTTCTCTGCAGAGAAAGCAGAGTGCGTGCGGATGCTTAATGCCATTCTATCTGGAGGTAGGACAGCCTGGGTGAGTGTTTTTATCAGCATCTCTGATTCCTTAGGAAACTTGGGTTAGGCACAGATCTTTCCTTTATGCACTTCTGTTTCCTTCTCAATGTGAATTCCTTCCTTTTACCACAATGGTAAATTTAAGCAGATCTTAACCTTAGGTCAGGAATCATGATGTTGACTTCAAGCTTACTTTTATTTACTGAAATCATTCTTCTCTTACCAGAATTAGGAAAGAACAAGGTCGTAACAGCCATTTATCCAGCACCTTCCCAAGCCCAAACTAGGCTCTGTTGCACTGGCTGCATTTCACCCCATCCTCACATGTGGATGGGCATCTCCATGCTGCAGACAAAGAGACTGATATGGGCTGGACAACTGGTTTACTCAAGGTTACTCAGCTCAAGGGTGACTCAGCCAGGATTCAAAGCCAGGATTTAATCCATGTTCATGTCTTCGCCTGCCTCTGATGCTCCACATCCACCAGGCACTGGCACTGTGTTCATCTCTACAGGAAGACCACCGAGTACCCGGAGGGCCACGTGCTGCAGATGGCTCTGGACCAGGAAGAATAGACGCTTGAACTTGAATGTAGGGAAGATACATACAGCCAAGAACCAAATCTTCCACCTCTTTAGATAGCCCAACCTGAGGTTTACCTAGCTTCAGTGATGACTCCATTTTCCCTTGCTTCGATTTCAGCCCCTTTCTTTCAGTGTAAGAACAAGTCAGACCTTTGATTTTAAATACATAACACAGTCAAGGCTGGTCAGAAAAGGAAGAACTGAGAGTTTCAATCCCATGTCCATGATGAAATTGGCAGCTTGCATCTAAACAGTGTGCACGACTTAGTTTGAACCCCACGTAGGCTTGGCATATCCATATATTACAGTGAGCATCACATCATAGTGCAATTATTTATTTACCTACTCCACCACGAGCCTCAGGTGCAGAAACTGACACTCAACCCCTACTCCCAGCCCAGGGTCTGGTGTCTATGAGGCCTGAAATCAGTGCTGAGGGTTGATCAGCATCTTGAGTTTGGTCAGCAAGTATCTGAGGGCATGGACGGCCAAGCCAAAAACAAAGATTAAGTAAGGATACCAAAGAGGAACTAAAGAAGAAATCTCAACATTCTCTTTAGCATTCCAGAACTGTGAAAGGCAATACTAATTACCCTCAGAAAACCAGAACTGAGCAACAGGGAGGAGTCACAGCATCACAGTTTATAAGCAAGATCCTGCCATCTTGCGCAAGAACAATCAAAATATCTACTTTAATCTTGTTTTGGAGATGCTAATACATCTCCTCTTATGAATTAGTTAGATGCTTCATTCTTTGAAAGAACTGCAAAGCCACTCAGAATTATAGAGTCAGCAGGACTAAAGTTGTCTGTGCTTATTTAAAAGGTTCCTCCTGCTCTATTTGGTGAAAGTTAGTAATATGTGGATGTGGCGTTATCTCAACAAGGAAGCAGCTTCCCACCCAAGGGATGAGGCAGGCAATGGCCAGGTTTCCTAGAGCTCAAGGATCATGTTGGGCTGGTCTATTGCACATCCCTGGGTCCCCGGGAAGACTGAGCCCCAGTCACCCCTCTTGGTGGCCTGTTTTGATAACACATACTTTCAGACTACTTTTTCTTTCCTCCCTCACTTTCCTCACATGCCTCAAAGTTACTTATTTCTCCAATATTTCTTGACCACCCTTCTAAATCATACATTCTCAATAAGAAGGCTGGTGATGTGGCTCAGTGATAGAGCATTTGCTCAGCATGTGTGAAGTCATGGGTTCAATCCCCAGCACCACAAAAATAATAACAATCAATGAGGATGTTATGACCTTGGAGGGGCAAGATTTTTTCTTGAGGAAGGGGGTGAAAAAGTCCTACTCTTCTTAAATATCAAGCCTAGAAGTTCATGGTTGGGGTGATTAGGAAGAAACATCTAAAAAGACTCCTCAAAGGGAAGACAGTGAAACAATAGTTCAGCTCTGTGTTAAACAAACCACTTGCACTTAGCTTTGCCTCCAGGCTTTTAGGGGATGCACAACCAATAGTAATATTGCTATTGAGCACCATCACCCCTTCATTTAGTCCTTCCAACAACCTGAGAGGGGATATCAGGGTCATTTTCCCTGGGTTCCCTACCATACCTTAGGAGAAATCCAGAAGGCCTACCCAAAGGCACAAAGAAATCGGCCCTGAATGCCGGAGACTATTAGTAATGACACGAAGTCAGATGTCCATGAATGGAACGAAGGGAGGTGCTGCCCACAAGGGACCATAAACAACCGAAGCTATCATTCACATGACAGCTTTGGATGCTAAACTCAGTGGAGGTGGGGGTGGAGGCTGACTCACAGGACTCTTGGTGCAGGGAAGGTTGGGGGAATGAGTACAGAAAAGAGAATCTCAACCCTAGGAGTGCAGCAGGAGCCTGGGCAGGGATGTCCAACTGGCCAGCCTGCAGCTCCTTCCTCTGTCTTCTGTTCATTCATAGACTATCTGCATAGACTATCTGTGCAATAACCCATCTTGCTCTCGAAAGAAGCATTCTAACCAAAACTGCCTTTCTGAGATAAAGTGAAAAATCTCATCAAGCAAAACTGAACTTGGGATAGGATTTGATTCCAACCTAAAGACAACTGCAAACCCAGAGGAGATAGGCTTTGGGTATGACAGTTCACGGACACAGCTGCTGGGGGGCCAGAGGCAGCTGGCCTTGCAAGCCCCTCCACATCTTGCCCTTGTCCCAGTGGAACCTCAGGCAAGTTCCTGACTGCTTGGGCCTCAGTTTCCTCTTCTCAGCAGTGCCTCTGCCTTTTGTAATCCACCAAGTACCTCTCTATGCTGGACCCATAAATCCCATAAACTCCTGCTAAGTAACTGCGCGCTGATTAACTGGATCAGACCCACTGATTATTAAGTTCTATTGATTTCATGCTTTTCTTAGACTGGCATCACTGAGAGGAGAAGCCTTAGAGTGAGACAAAGTGGAAGAGGGGACCTGACAGTTTACCAGCACTAAATCATTTTCCATTCAGGACAGACAGCCAGGATAGAGGAATTTATAGCTTAGTATTTTCAAGTCATGTTGGACAAGATTTTGTCACAGGCCCTTAGGAAGACATTACAAAGGTAGAAATGAACTTAAACTCCTGTGACAAGATGGCCAAGAGTCTAGGGGGTCAGTCAACGGCAAAGAAGTCCCATGCTTGTCCGCTCCTCTGGTACAAGGCTGGCTTTGGAAAGCCAGACTTGGTGATTTGTACCAAAGCTCCTGTAGTAACTGCTGTGGTTACTTAAACACAGAAAGTAGGTTACCTTGACATTGAACAGATGGAGGTGTTGCTCAAGATGTGATATCATGAATTACAGAACGAAGTAAAGATGTTATTTATTATTAATATGCTGGTTAGTTATTTTAATATGTTGCTACACTCTTGCAGAGTTCTTGAAAAGGGAGCGGAGGGAGGAAAAGGGGAAAGCAGCACAGGGGTATTCAGCAGGAAGAAGCAAACCAGAGCCTACACAGGGGATGCTCCACGAACCCACTGCAGAAGGACTTGCTCTCTACTGAAAAATTACACGGAAGGAGAAATCTTGTTCCTGACTTACAGCCCAATTTGTTCTTTGAAGAAAAGATTTCAACTCCTCTACTGCTTCTGTGGTAGAATAAAAAGTACCATCCAATAGGGCTACCAGGCATGGGGTTTGACTTGCATCCTGCTGTGCTGTGGTCTGAATGTGTCCCTTCCAAGATTGAGGTGTTGAAACGTAAAGGCCAGTGTGATAGTATTAACAGGCGAGGCCGGCAAGAGGGGATTGCGTCACGAGGCGTCTCCCTGTGTGCGAGGGATCGTGATCCCCAGAAGAGGCTTTGCACGTTCTGCCCTTTTGCCCTCCACCTTCTGCCGCGTGAACACACAGCATTCCTCCGCCCTGGAGGACTAGGCACTCAGGGCACCGTCTTGGAAGCAGAGACCAGATCACCAGACAAGGAACCTGCCAGCACCTTCATCCTCCCTGTCTCCAGAAGTGTGAGAAATAAATTCTGTTCTTTGTAAGTTCTGAGTCTACAGTAACTTGTTTTAGAAACACAAACAAAGTTATATGACATCTACAAAACCAGATCTGGCCCAAAAATGATGTACAAACTTCCATGCTATTATTTCCAAATCCTTTCTTCTTTTTATTTTGCCAAAGGGCAATCACCTTAGAGGAGCTCAAATCCCTGAAAACATGGGTACTAAGGTCAGCGCACCGTTGGAGTTCGCGACGTTCACGTGTCGCGAAATCAGGCGCGGTTTCCGGCAGAATGACCATTACAAAGGTTCAACTGACCTCACCGGTCAAAACCAACGGCCAGTAGTTTTCTCCATGTCTTGAGGAGGCTGCCGCGGCAGGCTGTGGAACAAAAAACGCAGACTCAAAGCGCTACTTGTGAGGGTCCTGGTGGTGATCTTGGTGATGGTCTTAGTGGCGGTAGTGGTGAAGAGAGTGGTATTCTTTTTGGCTATCCAGAGGATTCTCCATCTGTGAATCCTCAGGAACAATTTCCACCGAATATACCCAACACTGAAGAACTAAGACGATTTCTGGTGGTCACTGGCCAATGTCAGGTCATATATGATGCCGTTCAACTGCTAGTTAAGAAGTGCGATGCTGGCCGGGATTTAGCTCAGTGGTTTCGCCGCCTGCTGCGCAAGCACAAGGACCGAGTTCGATTCCCCGGTAACAAAAAAAAAAAAAAAAAAAAAAAAAAAATTGTGATGCTATTGGTAGAAAGGTGTCAGAAATTCAACGTTCACAAGCGAAACACGGTTGGGACTCTCCTAAGCAACACACAAGACAGAGCTTCTCAGATTTGGAAAGAGCTGAAGCCGAGGAAATGGAGAGAGTAGAGCGTCTCACTTCATTTTCTCACTCTGAAAGTTACAGCGCAACTTCACCAGTTCACAGAGCAGAAGATAATGGTGAGGGAAACATGGTGGCATCTTTGGATTATGAAGAATCACAGGAAATCGAGCAGGAACCCCTGCAGGAGGAGGAGCCATTCCATGGTGGTTCACCAGTTCCTAACCAGTGCTGTGACCGTACTCACTGTACATGTGTGAGATATTCGGATACGCCTGCCAGCCCCAGGTATCCTGGCAGCAACAACATGTCGCCTACAGAAACTTCCACAATATCATATTCAGCAACTCTGACCCAGAGCTATTCTGGCCTGAAATGTAACTTGGACATGAGCAGCTCTTCCGGGTGCCCAGAGAGTAAGCATCCTGGAACATCTTTCCAAGACTCAGCTGATTTTGCTACAAGTTCTCCAATTGAATCTAAAACTGATACTGTGAAACAAACCTTCCCTGAAAACCCTTTAAACTGGTCTGTGAAAGATGTGATCCAGTGTCTGAACCATACAGATCCTCAGATATCAGGCCCCCTCACCTGGCTCCTGAGGACACAGGAAATTGATGGAAAAGCCCTGCTCCTGCTCAATAATGACATAATCATTAAGTATATGGGTTTGAAGCTGGGGCCATCCCTGAAGCTATGCCACTACATTGAAAAGCTTAAAGAAAAACAAGATGTTTTCAGAAATGTAGATTGAGCTTACCAATTCATTTTCTTTTTTTTTTTTTTTTTTTTTTTTTTTTTTTTTTTTTTTTTTTTTTTTTTGTACCGGGGATCGAACTTGGGTCCTTGCACTTGCACAGCAGGCGGCGAAACCACTGAGCTAAATCCCCGGCCCGCCAATTCATTTTCTTGTCCTTAGTTTTTGTTTTGCCGACAGTTCCTCTAAAAATGTTATATCTAGAATTGCAAAACTATGTTATAGTTAAGTCTACTTCTTTAAAAGCCATTTAACATGTTAGCATTAACATATTCAAACTGGAAGTTCATTCCTTATGTGTTTTTATTATTTTTATGTATAGTTTACAAATATATTTCATGCAAAAAATATATATTTCAAGCAGCAAAACAAACAAAAAACAAAACAAAAACAAAAATTTTTGATTTGGGAGAAGAAATACCAGGGATTGAAAACTCCTATAATTAAATCCAAGAGAATTTTACTTCAGAAGAGAATTTAAAGTTAAATCTGTAGCTATCATATCTTTCTCAAATATTCTGATACTGTAGTGTACTGTTCGTGTTCTACCAATTTCCAGAAAAGCAATAGGCATGTAAATTATTTGCCTCTCTATTACTCCTTTGTATAGTTTTATTTGTTCAAATTTAGTAGAGAAAAACATTTATAAAGCTTCATCAAATGTTCTTACCAGTTTTCAGATAAATTCTAGGATATATGGAATGACCATTTTATGCAAGAAATATACTGCAACAGTAGTCTGGACGGAGTCTTATAATTTGTTCAGAGAAATACCTATTAAAGTTTGCATGTTTTAGTTTAATTGGACATTGAAAATAAAAGAGAAAAAAAACCATGGGGACTAAGCTACATGGTAATGTATCCCCAATTTTTAAAAATGCAGCAATATACAGAAATATGGCAAATCTTTAGAAGAGCAAGTGTTTAAGTCCAACAGAGCTATAGTCCCAACGATGCATGGTGCATCCCTGATCTTGTAGCTCCACAGGAAAATGCTATCTCTGAATGCTGCCCTGTCAGTCCTTTTAAGAACCCTCTCACATGGGGTCTCATGAATTCCTACACCAACCCCATGCAGAAGGCGCTGCAATGTCCATTTTACAGACTGGGGGACTGAGCAAGGAATCCAAATCATGCAGTAAGTGAAGTACTCCTGAATGCCCACTAAATGCACTGCCAATGAGCCCAGAGCTACCTGGGGTTCCCCAAACCAGAATCACAGAGTACAGCACCAGAGAAGCATTTTTACTCAGCCTGCATTTGAAAACTGACTTAGAAGCAAGACTTTCCTTGCCTCTCCAACGGTATCCCAGTAGTGAGAAGATGAAACAGGTCTTGCTTGCATTCTGCAAAACCTCCAGGCGGAGACTAAAACAAAAAAGAGAGCAGAATACTGACCCTCAGGAAAACTCCACAGGTTCACAGTTGATTTATGAAATTTTGAAATGTTTGTGGAGATGTTTGAGGTAGAAGGCTTGCCTAGCATGAGCGAGGCCCTGGATTCCATCCCTAGTACCATATATTAACCGAAAATGGGGGTGTGGACTTCTAAATAATGCAAGAATAATTCAGCTTTGAACTGGACTGAATTGAGTACTCAGTTCTCTGAGCAGGATGCTGGTTGTCAACTGGACACATAATACATGCAAGCATCCCTTGCTGCTCGAAATTCCCTTGGAGGAGTGTCCATTGACACTGCCCACCAAGTAGAGTTAACAGTGCCTTCTATGTCAGTCCACTTCATGTCACTAGTACAAATACCTAATATACTCAACTTACGAAGAGGTAAGATTTACTTTGAGCCACAGTTTTGGGAGTTCTAGTCCATGATCAATTGGCCCCTTTGCTTTGGGCCTGTGGCAAGACAGGACCTCCCGGTGGAAGTGTGTGGTGGAGCAAGGCAGAAGCAAAAGAGAATGCAGAGACCAGAGCTCCACTATTCAAGGGTACACACCCAGTGACCAAAGACCTTCTGATAAGCCTCACCTCTTAAAGATCTCACAGCCTCCCAAAAGCAGCACTCCAAGTAACAAACTTCAACATGCGGGGCCCCGGGGACATTTCAGACCCGAATGAGAGCACCTCCCCTTTCTGCTTTTCTGGGGTCCTCATTTGCATTCCAGCATGACATTTGCTAGAGTTATGGTTATTAAATTTGGTTGTTTCATGTCTTTCTCTCCCTGGAGAGGAAGAGGTCGGGCTCATCTTCCTCTGCAGCCAGGAATGAGGCAGGGTATTCTGTGAGGACTCAGCATGTACAGCCCTATCAGGAGCAAGCTGAGCTCACCAAGCTGTACCTCTTCACCATGCATTTGTAATCGTGAGGACAAACCATGGTGAGAGGGCCATGGTGATGTGGTCTACATACAAGACCCGTGGAGCCAAGAAACCTGTCCAGCTTGCTTAAGAATTCTCAGACCGGCTTCCTGTTGGGGTCACCCGACAATGCCTGTCATCAGGATTTGTGACTGTGCTTCCTGTGTTTGTTTTCTTCTTGCTTTTAAAGTATTTTAATCTTTGAATTTTTAAATTTTAAAGTAAAAGAGTAATATAATACATACATATATTCTCTATCTAGATTCAAAATTGTTCATGCTTTTGCCATATTTGCTTCTTTCTTTCTTTCCTTTCTTTCTTTCTCTAAGTATGCATATTGTACATACACACATTCACACAATTCCATTTTCCAAGCACTTAAAAGATGCAGATATAATGACTCCTTACCACTAACTACTGCACCATGTATCTCTCCAAAAAATGGAGCAACAAGAGAATAATAAAAAAAGAATATCTACCTTCCTAACTACAGTGCAATTATCACACACAAGAAATTAAATTTTGATACAATAATGTTATCTAATTTGGAATCAATGTTCAAGTTTCTTAATTATCCCTATAATAACATCCTTCATTGCTACTTACTTTTTTCAATCCAGGAGCCAATGAAGGATCAGGCATTTCATTTGATTGTCACACCTCTCTAGCCTACTTTAACCTACAGAGTCCTCTTCCTTTGTCAGTTGGTTTCTTGACAGGTTCATGACACCGACCCTTTGAAACAGACTACACCAGGTATCTGGCAAGATGTCTTAAAGTTTAAATCTATCCATTATTTCTTCATGATTAGATTCAGGTCATGTGAGGCCCTGCAGCAGGAATGTTGTACATATACACTGAACTATAATAAAATAAGGGTAGGGTTAGTTTGTCTCATGATACACAAGTTGGGTAGCTTTAGTTCAGGTGGAATCGTCCAGATTTCTCTCTTATGATAGTTTTCTGCCTAGATGATTCTCTTATATGTCAAAGTTTGAAGTCTTGCTACTCCGAGTGCAGTCTGCCAACCAACAACAGTGGCTTCCCCAGAGAACTTGTCAGAAAGGCAACTAAAATTCCTGACTTGGGAGAGGGCATTGCAGGCCTCCTCTGCTACCGTCTACTTCACACAACTGGGACAAAGTGAAGGGAGCACCAGTCATGGCTGAGGACACCTGTGTGAGCCCAGCTCTGCCACCTCAGGAGCTCCTGAGCAAACCACTTCACTTCCCAGAGCCCCAGATTTATTTGTAAAAGAAGCATTGCTTAATCTGGAAGCCAGCATGGTCAGCCACTTGCTGTGAGTCTGTTTCCTAGAGAGTGAACTTCCATGCACATGTGGTCACAGTCCCAGCATGGGGCCTCACCATCTGATATCCTGAGGCTGCTGAGGTCAACCCCCTGCTTGGCTCATCCATCCTGGGTGAGTGCTTGAAAATGCCCTGTAGAGAGTCAGGAGGAAAACAGGGAGTTCCGAAAAATAAAGAGAAAAATAAAAGGAGTTTATGTCAAAGGAGAAGGGGCATGGATCGCACAAGCGATGCACGAAGGTGGCAGATTAAACATGACCAAGAAGGGAAGCAAAAGAGAGAAAACATTTACTGCATGCCCACGGTGACATTCGTGGGTAGTTTCACATCCACAGGGACCCTGCATAAAACCCCTATGCTAATTCAATAGCCAGGGCATTTGGTTAGGACAGCTGCCGGGTCACTACATCTCATCACCCAGTCTTGCTAGAGGTCTCTGGAGCCAGCCCACCTCAGAAAGCAGTGAGTGGGAATTTCTTGCACTCATTTCCCCTGGGTTTGTCAACCCACAGGGCCTCAGGGGAGATGGTCAGGGCAGCAGGATGTCTGTACTGTGCCAGGCCAGCAACAAGGCCAAGATGAGACCAGCATCTCCGCACTAACAGGCTAGGAAGGCAGAGTCCCAGACAGCTTGAGGACAGCCACAGAGCCAGGTGAGGTGACTTGTAACGAGACCCCCATTCAGAATCAACTAAGGACCACCTGATGCTGGGCTCACTGCATCCACATGCAATGTTTGCCTTAAGCCTAGGAACCCCTCCTTGACAGGGCAGTGTTATCATTGCCAACTTCTATGTCCCAACTCAGCTCCTGAAAAATCACAGATACCTTGGTAAAGTCTAGATGTGAACTCTGTGCCCAGCCCATTTTCCATTACACCAGTGCCTCTTTCAGCCAAAGGATGAAAAAGCAGAGCTGTAATCAGCCTCACCAGAGTTAATAATTCTGATAGCTCCTATATAATTCCTTTCCCCACAGCCCAACACTCCCAAGGACTGTTCTCCTCATTAACGTCCTGTAATGCTGACCTTAGCTACTTACTACTGTTGTGATAACAGCAGAGCTGTAGTAGCAGTCTTGATTAACCAGGATCCTAAGAGAATTCTCTCATGCATCAAATGCTTACTTAGTACCTACCATGGGCTCCACAGCCTCATGGGGATGGAGAATGCTAAAAACACCATAGCCTTCTGCTCTCACACAGCTCTCGGTTCACTGGGGCAGGCAAGGGAACACACCAATTCCATTGCAAAATTCTACAGCCAGGCAGTTGCAGAGCTGGCAAGTCTAGCCCAGCCTGGAGTGTCAGGGAAAGGCTTCCTGGAGGTGATGACAGTGGAGGTGGGCAGAAGTGAAGGTGTATAGATAGGAGAAAGTAGGGGATGTGCCTTTAAGACAAAGGGAGCAATTGACATTTTGATTGATCTCCACATTTCCTGTATTCTATCTTTAGGAAAGAGAAAAAAATCCTATCTCATGGGCCTGATTCATTTAAGAAAGAAAAAGTATGCACTAGACTGTGAGTCCATGGTCAGCCCAATTTCCTGGCCCCCTCCAGCCATTACCCACAGCTCAGAGCAGGGTAGTGGATGTTTTGAAGTGTGAATTTCAATGCCTTGTGAAATCCTGAATCATCAATGAAAGGCTCAGTTGTGTTCATCTGATTGGACCTCCTCCCGAGCTGGAGAAAGGATACAGGCCCCAGCTACGTACCAAGTGGGCTTCAAAATGAGGATCTCAAACCCAACCCAGTGAGTTTTTCTGTGTAACTCCAAAGTTATCAGCATCCACAATCCCAGCACCCACCCATCCCACATTTTCCTAACATCGTGGTTCTTTAGGTTCTGGCCAGTCCCGGCTTTGATTCAAACCCCCCTTTCCCACCATCCACTAAGAAAGGAGAGCAGATGTGTTGCTACAGGCTCTGTGTTGCCAGTGGGGAAAGGAGCACCCAGCAAAAAGAAAAGCCCCCCAGCTGTTGGCAGAGGGCCAGGATCGGGATCCAGGCTCAGCAACAGAGCTGACTCACTGCACTCCAATGTAAACTGCAGGAAATTAGACACAGGATCTTAGCAAGTGACTATCTCTCAAATTCTTCCTATCTTCGTCTATAAAATGGAAATGATAGTAACCATCTCATAAGATCCTGTGAGGATTAGCCAAAATAAGTTCATGTGCATAGATGACTCTTCCTTCTCATACTCTCAAAGTCTTCTAGGCCCTCTCTGGGAGGCTGCAGGCTCTAGCATTCTCAAACCTGCTTCCAGGTGGTGGGATAATTCCAGAGGAGAATAACATGGGAGGCTCTGTCAACAGCAGGCCTTAGCTGGCCCTTACTCAGAATGGGAGAAGTGTTGCTCTGAATGCTGACTGGGAAAAGGCAGCAGCAGAATACGTCTTCAAGCTTCAGGGGACCTAGGTCTGGAGGCTAGCCAATAAATACAAACCCCGTCTACATGCAGAAGGACCTGGGAATCCACATATGTCTGTGTGCATGCAAACAATTTGTTGTGCTTAGTTCCCTATCACATATTTCAGTGTCAATTTCAACTTAACTAAACACTGTGCTAGAGACAGAGTTGAATGTATTTTTAGTCCTTTTTTATTTTTTACCACTTAACCAGAGCAAAGGAAAGCCTAGTTGCTAAGCCCTCTTTCTAGCCAAACACTTCCATCACCTGCAAATAGGCATGCACGCAGATACCTTGGGCCAAAGCGCTCCAAATCCTCCTTCTCCAGGTTCCTCAGCTCCCTGTAGGCGGCCTCTCCGGGCTCCGGAACCTCTCAAGAAACCTGTTGCTGAGCCTGAGGACCTGTGCGGACGCCCCCACCTGGTGGCCAAATCAGGAAAAGCGCTTCCACCCAAGGAGGTCTGGCAGTTTAGTGTAACAACTCCAAGGTTCCCTGAAACCTTGGCCTTTTCAGTCGCAGTGCACTGGAGAAAGCCCGAGAGGAGACTCTGCCGCTTAGGGCACAAGGCGGGACGGTGTCAGAGTCATGGCCAGCTTCCTGCCAAAATCCTGGTAGTCAAACAGCTTTCTAAAAAGCAGCCATTAGGACGGCGAAGGCAAGGCTGGGAGGCAGCCACGGCTAGCTGTGCCTTGTCAGCCCGGGAGTGTGCCTGGCAGCAGGCAGCCGGGATTTCCAGTCCTCGCTGAGGAACCCGGGCTCCCATTGTCTCTCCCCACTCGAGTACAGGTGGATTTTCCACTCCTGGGGGCAGGTGCAGCGGGAGGTCCATCTTCCTGCTGGCTGCGTATTTACCTCGAGACAGCTTCTGGGGAGCAGAGGCTGGGTGCAAGGGTCCAGACCAGGCCTCCCACATGCTCAGGGCCCTGGGCCAGGCAAAGCAGGAGGAGGCAGCAGACTAGGCCGGGCGGGGCGGGGCGGGGAGTACGGCACCCAAACCACAGACCTGTTTCAACCATTAGTCCCCATTTCTGTTCCTTAAACCTCAGTCCTTCGGTCTAGATTTAGAAATCCTCCACCTTCCTATTCATTTTCCTAAAAGAAACCCAAAGACGTGCATTTTGGCCAATTCAAGGCCCCGTTAGTGTAACACCAGGTTCTTTTCTCTAGCGGTACAGAGCTCTGGAAGGGCAGCGCTCACACACACACCTCACCGTGGGCAGGGTGCACTTCTCCCGTCCCCAACTCCGGGATGCACCCTCTAAACTCAGCGGCGAGCCCCAGAAAAGATATTCACGCCAAGCAGAAAGAGCACTGTGGGGAGGGCCGTTTTGTCCTCTTCAACCCCCATATTAATTAGCAAAATCACATAATTCTTTTAAGCTTCCAAACCACCAACTCCGGAGGAGCTGTCAATGCGCACCGGCGCGCACACAGACGCCAAGCTCAGCTGGGAACCACGCTTGGTTCTTTGAAGCCCCGGTGTCCAACACCCGGAGCGGAGCGCGGTTCATAAACACACAGAACCGGAAAAGACTCCCAGGGCAGGCTGGCCCCCACCGGGCGGAAGGGCAGCTCCCGGGGTTTTAGGGACCCCCAGAATTCCCCAGCTCCAGCCCCTACCCCGACCCCAATACCGCCGCCCAGGGGCGCCCGAGCGAGCGAGCGAGCGGCCCGGTACTCACACCAGCGCGTGGTACAGCAGCGCCCAGCCCCGCGGTCTCTCCAGGGCGTCGTAGATCAAAGTTTGGATGCGCCGGTACTTGGCGTTGTTCCTCTTGACCGGGCGGCTCAGAGGGGTCTTGGCCAGGAGCCCGATGCCCTGCGGGGTCCTCCGCAGCCCCTCGTCGCGGCCGCCACCCTCCAGCAGCAGGGTCCCGTCTTTGTCGGCTCCGGCCCCCAGCGCCAAGGTGACTTGCTCCGCATCCCCGGGCGGCAGCCCCGCTTTCCGCTCCTCGTCCCCGGCCGCCGCCGCGTCCCCTCCGGCTGGGTTAGCAGCCCCGCCGCCTCCGCCCCCGCCGCCAGCAGCCGCCCCCGCCGCCCTGCGCGCCTTGAGCCCCATCTGCCTCGCCCCCGCCGGCCGCTTCGCCTTCTCCGCTGCTGCTCGGGGAAGAGGGGGCACTCGGGCTGCACGGGGCAGACGGCGGCAGCGGCGGCAAGCCCGGGAACTCCAATGCCATGATCCGCGCGCCCCTCCCCGCCCACCGCCCCAAAAGCAGGCAAAGGCGTGGCTCCCGGGGGTCGGGGGAGGCCGGCTGGGGGGCAGAGGTCACCTCCGCGCGGGGCAGCCCTGGGACCCCGAGGAGCGCGGCGGCGCTAGGGCGCGTGGCGGCGGGAGCCTGGCACCGGCGCTCCGGGGCGGCGGCGGCACTCGGGCCGGCGAGCCCGAGACAGCATCGCAGTTTATTTGCCAGCCTGGTGCCAGCCGCCCTCCCGCCAGCCACTCGCGCCGCCGCCGCCGCCTCCCTCCTCCGCGCTCCCACCGGCGCCCCTCCCTGCCGCTCCAGCCCCGGCCCCGGCCCCGGCCCCAATCCGGCCCCGCAGCGGCGGCAGCGGCAGCCGCGAGCGCGGCGGGCAGATCGCACGCACCCGCCACCCCTCCCTCGCCGGGGTGGGGCCCCATTGTCCCGCCCGGTCTCGGCGGGAGGCCCCGGCGGCGCCGCCCCCCACTCCTCGCGCCGGGGGACGGGGATTGCCCGGCCCAGGCCGTGCGCGCTGCGGCCGCGGCGCCCTGCTGCCCGAGCTCCTGTGGGCGTTGGGGCTTCCCTGGGCAGGGCGGAGGAGGTAAGAGAGAGTGGAAACTCCAGGCCGGGAGCGTGGGGTCCTCTCAGCACTCGCCTGCCTGGGGTTACACAGTTATGTTTACTCCCTGTGCGTCGCCCCTGCTTCGTGTCTCTGGAGGTAAAATCCAAGTGGCTGTGTTGGCCAAGGCCAAGCGCACGGGGAACCTGCCTCCTGGATGGTAGGAACGCTCCTGGCTGTGGTTAAAGGGTCTTGGCGAACATCGCCGTCACCTCTCCCAGCCCCTGTCAGCCCCTGTCCACCAAGATGAGCAGAGAGCAAGAGAAATGGGGAGTCTGGTTTCTTGATTAGCCCCTGCATTGTACCATGGGCCAGACATTCCCGCTTGGCTGCTTCAGCTGTCCTTAATCCACGAGAGTGGATGAGCGAGTCTGCTGAAGGGCACAGGTGGAAGACCGCAGTGAAAAAAGCCAACGTGAAGAGAGTATTTTCCAATATTGGGTAAATTCTATGCTGCAACAACATAGGGTCTGTGCTGCAGTAATCAGAGGAGTTATTTTGGATTGGATCCGGGAAGGCCCCATTGAGGAGGTGGCATTTTGGGGTGGTGACAACCAAATGGCAAGCTGCTGACAACTGGGTAAATGTAAATGTCCAGAAGAGCTGCCCTTGACAGCGAGCAAGCGCGGACCTGGGTGAGCACCTGGTCAGGGAGAGGGCCGCAAACGGAAGCTACCCAGGGGCAAAAGTGTGGAGCTCCTGCACTGCCGCCACCCCGTGGTGAGAAGAGCCCCATTCCTGATTGCTGGCCTGCTGGCGGAGGCCAAGGACCCAGCCTGGTGCCCAGGTATCTGAAGGCCTGCCAGCCTGCCCTGGGAGCAGAGCGGAGCAGAGAGGGAGTGCAGGGGAAAGGAGAAAGGAGAAGGGGCTGCGAGGGACAGGGAGGTGGGGTAGGCCTCTGTATACAAGGACTGGCAGAGCTAAGAACTCAGAAGTCCCCGGATCAAGGAGGAACGAGCTTGGGAGCACTCTAAAAGGATGAAGTCCGAACAGTTTGGTACTGGCCCCGAAATGAATTTCACGTTGCATCAGAATAGTATGCCCAGAAGCTGACTGTAGTAGGAGAATGTAACAGAGACTAGAAGAGTCAGGACAGCGCTCAGTGGAGAAGGGTCATGTATGCACCCGTGGGCTGAGCATGGGGTCTGTGAAGACACATAACACAGCACAAACATGTGCGCGCTGCACAGTGGGCCCGCCTCTGTGCTTACCACTAATGATCCAACAGTGGAAGCAAAGCCCAGGAGAAAAAGCCCAGGGGAAGGGAGTGGTCTAGATTGAAAAACTTGCAGATAGGTGCTGAGCAGCCCCAAGCAAACTCCTGCCCACTCTTTAACCCTGACCCACACATGCAAACACGTGTGGGCTGGCGTGAGGAGATTTTGCCCATATCACCAGAGGTGCGCGTGATGACATTTAGTACTTCCCATGGTGAGGCATGGAGTGGGGGAAATGGTAGACTGCTGGGTTTAGAGGTGGAGACTGTAGGAGGTGATTCAGAGTAAAGTTGTTGGGGTGGAGCCCATAAGAAGAGGGAGAGAGGAAATACAGAGGCATGCGCCCTGTCCCTTGCCATGGTGTCCCCGTGCTGCCTCAGGAGATACCATAAGAAGGCCACCCCCTGTCTCTGGATAAACACCATAGGCCAAAATGAACCTCTTTTCTTTGTAAATTACTCAAATGTGGGTATTTCATTCTAGTAATGAAAAATGGACTAATACACATAAGTATACTTTCTGTCCAACTACTTACAATATAATTCCTCCTTTAACTATCTTTTCTAAATGGGCCTTTCTCATTCAGCTCTTTTCCTATTTTTTTAATTCATATTTCTTGGTATCTAAAATTATCATATTTGTGTTTGTTTTATTGGCTTAATGATACCCTGTAAATAAGATCAAGCATCCTATTGGAAAGCCGAGAAGTATTCCTGCCTTATAGTTCTCAATACTCATTCAGGACCTAATTAAGTGTTGAATAAATGAACAAAGTGTGTTATGATCCAGCACAGTGTCAGACACAATTGCATGTTCAATGCATTGAATATGAAATTTTTCTTTTGTTTATCATTGTGAAAGTCTTTGCTCTTACCAAGTCTTCATGCTCCTTGTGATTTAAGTAATATAGCAACAAAAACTATTTTGATGGTACTTAAAAAGTCTTGCTAGATAAACATACAAGATGAATCTTGGACCATTAAACGGAAGACAGGAAAATTTATTACTGCGCTATTAATCAGAAGTTCTCACTTCTTTTTTTTAAATTTTTATTTTAGTGGTACATTTTAGGTATACAATATAATGACACTTGTCACTGGAAATTTGCACATTTACATAATCTCTCCTGGTTCTTATTTTTTCTGCCTTCCCCTGCCCTCCCTTCAACCCCTGCATCCCTCCCTATTTACAAAGACTTTGTTTCCATTTTTTCATTTTCTCATATTAATTCCATTCCCTTCTTTCCT
>NW_004624735.1:23376923-23433237 GCF_000247695.1 Heterocephalus glaber | reverse complement strand
TAGCAGCTGCTGGATTGATTTCTCGTGGTCCCTTACAATTTTAAAGCAATTTTTCTTTTCCTGGTCACTAATTGCAATCTTATCTTCTATACCTGAAATTCTGTCCTCACATTGGCTCATTCTGCTACATAGACTTTCAATGGCATTTTTAATCTCCTGGAAATGTTTTTGCATCTGTTTTATGGATTCCATTTTTTTCCTATGTTGGGATTCCATCATGTTCCTCAGGTCCTCTATTTTTTTATCTGTGTCTTCTTTAGATTTATTAATCATGTTTTGCACTATGGGGACAATCTCTGCTGTTATGTGAGAAATTATTTCTGATTTCCTTTTTTCCAGATCCTCTTTTGTTGCTAGCTCAGGGAGTCCAGGTTGTTGAGTATCAGAGTGTTCCATCTCGTTTCCCTTTGAGGTTGCTGTAGGTGATCTGGAAATCTGGTTCTGAGGTTTGTTTACATGTATTCCCATTTCAATTGGGGGTGGGGGGTGCTGCTGGTGCCCACATGGCTCACCTCCTCTGTGCTGGGAGTCGGGTAGGTTGGCCCAGAAGCCTCCTACTCTGTACTGGGAGCTGCGGCACATTGATCCAGAACCCTCCTCTGTCAGAAACTCTCACTTCTAAAGTGACAGTTTGGCCTCTCTGTTGCATGAGGAGACTTCTGAGCCATACACTATCAAATATTTGTGTTTTAAGATAAAGTGCACGAGCCGGGGATTTAGCTCAGTGGTTTTCCTGCCTGCCTTGCAAGCACAAGGTCCCGAGTTTGATCTCCGGTACCAAAAAAAAAAAAAGATAAAGTACAGGGGCTGTTTTCATGCTTTTCATAAAAGGTGAGGTAAACTCAGTATCAAATTCATAACTCTGATCCAATTAAATCCAGTGATAGGGAAACTGCCAGTCTGGGAAAATGATTTCTATGGTTTTATAATCCAATGGAGAGTGTTGTTCAGATTTCTAATAGAGGGTTTTGAAATGTCATGAACATGCACCGAGAGGGTATATACCAAATGTCACTGAGGGGTGGGTAAGCACAGCACAGATTTCACCTAAAGAACATCAAATGTCCTGCCTCCCACTGGAAAGGATCTTCCAAGCCTGAAGCCCCTGAGTTTAGGTGCTATGCAGACACAGCACCAAGACAGGGATTAGTGCCAGATCATTCACAAGCAATAGACCCGAGCCTGCAGTGCAAACCCCCTGGCTTTGAGTCCCAGCCTGACTCATGACATTACAAACCCGGTCCCTTTCCAATCCTCAAATCTCCCACTAGTTTCCCTGCTTCTGGATTTTTGATTTCTGTATTAGTCTATTTTCTCTTCCGATGCTAAACATAGCGGAGGTTACTTTATAAAGAAAAGAGTTTTATTTCACCCCATTTTAGAGGTTGAAAGGTGAGAGAAAGTGGACCCATGGATCCGTCTTTGGTGAGGGCTGCCCCACGACTGGATCCCATTATATCAGTGGTATCACTGTGGCGGAGAACATGAGAAAGAGTTATGGGGAGACAGGAAACAGGAGAGTAGAGAGGGGCTGGTCCTGCTGTTTTATAACAACCCTCTTCTGAGAACCAACCAGGGCCCCAAAAGAGCCACCTTAATCCCTTATGGGGCAACTGCACAGTGACCTACTGAACTCCCTCCACCCCTGCCTCTGCACAGTCCCCCGTCTCTAACCCTGCCACCCCAGGACCAAACTTCCAGTACACAAACCCTACAGGGACAGACCTGGTGCACACCACAGGTCATTGGTTTTTCCTTTGCCTGATCCTCTTCTCAATGTACAGGTGAGATACAGTATACGGAGGAAGTCTTTCCTCCTATGCACGGGAACTGCTTCCTGGAAATGATTGAGAGAGACAAAGGGGCTTTATCTGAGCTTCTGTCTGTGCTTCTGTATAAATCCTTCCTGCCGGGGCTGTAGAATCTAGCAATGAGATGGTGCTCTGGTGATGGTTATGATGACTGAAATCGAGAGAGCAGGGCAGAGGTTGAGGTTCACAGCATGCAGATTGGTGGCCCAGCCTGTCCACTCGCCGTGCTCTCAAAGCATGTCATTGTTGTGACCCATTTTAAAATTTGCTTTCATTATTTGTTGTACAAGAAATGCCAAGTAGTAGAGGAGTTATGCAATATAAATCATCAAAAGGCAATAATAGTCATCTTCCTACTCAGCAATGTCCCCTGTGGAAGTGACTTCTGCCAGTAAAACTACATCACCCGACCTACAAGTGACAGAGCCAAGCACTGAGCCCCAGGTCTGACCCCTTCCCTGAGGACCAGCCAGCCACCTGGCGGCAGGTGGATTCCCCTGGACCTCCCACAAGGGCTGAAGACATCATCTGTGCAGGATCGCTTCCATGTTGTGGGTATGTATCCGAGATGCTTCTGCCATCCACATACTCAGAAATACTTTCTTCACCATCAAGAATTCCACATAAGCCTGCTTCTGATAACTAATCCCTCCCCAGAATGCTTGCTGTACATGGGTGTTAATTTCCCTCCAGGAGGAGGCACTGGGAAAGGTGTGTCAGGGCAGCCAGGGAGCATACCCTTGTTTGGAGGAGAAAGGGTAAGTCCTATCCCCGAGGTTGGGTCTGGTGACAACCCAATAGATTTGGAAAGTAAGGTCCCTTCCCTAGCATATGCCTACACCCACTTTATTCGTTTTGTAATTACGTGTTTGTGATATACAATAAACACATTCATCTTGGGGAGTACTTGTGCATATCACATCTTAATCCTTTTAACTTTCTCTCTCCTCTATCCTCCTTCCTCCATCTCTAGATCCCCTTCCCATTTGAACAAGGTCTATTTCCCTGATTCCTACAATCTGTCTTTTATTTTGCTCTTGAATGATTTGTATTTGGGTTTCTCATATAAGAGAAACCATGCAATATTTAAGTGTCTGTATCTGATCTGTGTCTCTAAGCATTATGGTTTCAAGGTGCAACCATTTTACTACAGATGACTCAAATTTATCCTTCTTTATGGCTAAGTAATACTCCATTGCATATATATACCACATTTTCTTTATCCATTCATCTGTTGATAGACAAATAGGCTGCTTGCAGAATTTAGCTATGATGAGTTGTGCTGCTAAATACATGGGTGTGCCCGTATCTCTGTAACTTTAACTCTTTCAGAAAGATACCTAGAAGGGGAATAGCTGAATCAAATGAAATGTCTAATTTTAGTATTTGAGGAACTGCTATGGAGTTGTACTAGTGTATATTCCAACCAACAATGTAGAAAGGTTCCCCCCACCCCCAGCTTTAGCACATTTATTGTTTTTTGAGTTCTTGATGAGCTGAATTTATTCTTGAAAACCCAGCCTGAGCATGGTGACCTCAGCCAAGCCACTAGAGTTCTACTTAGCCCCAGGGGGTGGCTTTCCTACTCTCTGCCTCACTTGGTGTGCGTATTGTTCCCAACTCTCAGATGTGCGGGTGAGTTGGGCAGCCTGTGATGTCAGTGCAATGGACTCCATTAGCGGACAGCACTGGACACAGCCTCCCACGAGGCAGCTCAAGCCCGGCATGAAGGGGATGCAGGAGTTCACAGCCAAGCGGCCCCTGCCTCCACTCCAGATGGCAACAAGCAAAGGCCTTAATGGAGATTGCTCTCAAGCACAAAGGTGATTCTTTCCCCAGCTCTCCTGCAACTGCAGTTCCTCTATTAACTTATAAATTATTTTTGCTTGTTCCTTAATGTTGTCTTGGTCTTTTTCCCTTGAACAATTACATCGGGTAAGATACTCAATCCATCCATTGAATGAATTCATTCATTCATCTTCCAGTGAGTATTTATTAATTGAATGCCATTTTGTGCATTGCTCTCCATCTCTGAGAAACAAAAGGAAAATGATTTCCATATTTGCAGTGATGAGATAAATAAATGTAAAAGTATTTAGTCAATAGCGTCATATTGCTTTTTAACGATCCGGCTTATGGTAGATGCTCACCATCAGCATGACATTTACTGAGTGATTACTGTATACTTGGCATTGGCTCTGTATAGATTATCTCACTTAATCAACAAAATTATGATATAGGTGCTGGGCTTACTGTGCTTCATATTAGCCATGATGAAAATGACACAGAGGTGACGGAAGTACTCTGTTCAAGGTTAAATGACATCCCCAGGATGCAGGCATGGGTTAGCTGACCCAGGGAGAACATGGGGTGGAAGGTTCCACTCGGGCAAAGGCTTGGGGCAAGTGGAGCATGGGCCTCGAAGGTCGGGCAGTGGAGCTGGCAGGAGGAATGCCTGAAGGAGCAGGGCTCGGAGGACAGGCTCCCAACTGTACAGACTTACGAGCACAGGCACTGGGAGGTGCTGGAAGCTGGTGCTGCTGCTTTCTGTGGACTGTGAGGTACAGGCTGAGAGTAGAAGAAATAGGTTCATTGAGAACAGTTCCCAGGCAGATCCCAGCAGAGAGCTGTTGAGGGCCAGAGGGAAGTGGTGGATCCAGTGAAGAGAGCTCAGCTGCAAGAGGCATTTAGGAAAGAAGGTCATCAAGAGTCAGCATCCGAGCACAGGCAGAGCCAGATTACCAGTCACTTGGTGCTTTAGAGGTGGAAACGATCCCCACTAGTGTCCCAGCCTCCATGTGCCCTGGCTGTGGGCTCCCCGTTAAGCTGAGCAGCCCTCCTCTGGCTCCAGTAATTGGCTCCCTGGACAGTCTGTTCCTTTCTCTTCACCAAATTAAGCTCGTTCTCTTCTGGTCCTGATGGTTAAAATACCCTGTTTGCCCATGCCATTTACATATTCCAATTACCCACTGCCACTTCCCTGCTAATGAGCCCCTGTACCTGCATTCAAGAGCATCTGGCCCAGAGTCTGTTTGTTCAAGAGGGCTGAACACAACAAAGACACTATTCATGGTGTCTTCAGAAAAGGACCATTGGAGTTATTTTTCTCACTTCTTCCTACACCTGCGGGACCAATGCTGGACAGCAGGCCTTTGTGGCTCATTACTGGCCTTCCAGTTAATGCTCCATTTACCCTTGAAACAAGGAGGAAATCTTCATGCTAACCAGAGAAGTGTTCTGCGTTCTTACAATGGCCATGAAAGCCTCATTGTCCCCTTATTCAAACACAGGTGCAGATCCTGTTACTTTCAAGGTCTGCTTCATTTCCCTCTCAGAATTATTTGCAGTGGGGAAGCCAGTGGCTGGAAACTAAGGAACTGGACAAGGGATTGTGGGAGCTACACACGGATGCTGAATAAGGGGAACTCAGGCTTTCAAAACAGTCTGCTCCGGGTAGAAACCGTGTTCCTGAAAAACACCAAGTGTTTGAACCTTGACAGGTTAAGCAGCCAGTCTCAGACTCGCTTGTAAGGTAGGAGCAATATTAATGACCGTAAAGAGGTGTGTCAAGATTGAAGGAGTTAACATATGTCAAACTTAGGCATGTGGAAGTACTTAATACACATTAAATTATAAACTACAGACATCATCGTATTGTTACTATTATGTCCAATTTAGGAGTGAACTTTTGGATATCAAGATCAATACTGATTCATCCTTTAATGACAGTGACTTACATATTGTATCACAACCCAGTACACATAATACAACATACATGCAACTAACTGAAGTAACATTTTCTATTCCAATCTAAAGTGCTTATTGCTAGGACTGCCATAACAAAAACCAGAGACCACATCCTTTAAACAACAGAAACTTATTTCCTCCCATTTCTGGAGGCTGGAAGTCCATAGTC
The DNA here is from genome assembly GCF_000247695.1 of Heterocephalus glaber. Next base: position 23,427,510 of record NW_004624735.1, on the reverse strand, counting down.
AGGGTGTCACAGGGCTGCTCTCTCCCTGGCTTGCAGATAGCCGCCTTCTCCGGGTATCTTCTCCTGGTCTTCCCTCCCTCTGTCTGTGTATCTCTGGAGTCTTTTCTGTGCCCCAATCTTCCCTCTTTGTGAAGATGCCAGTCAGAGTGAACGAGAGCCCATGCTATTAGCCTCATCTGAACTCTCAGTTACCCCTTTAAAGGCCCTGTGAACAAATACAGTCCATGCTGGGGTTGGAGCTTCAGTGTATGAAGGGGAAGGCCACAGTTCGGCCCACAAGCAGAACTCACTGCAGTGACTTTCTGTTCCACTGGGAGTCCTGAATTTAGCCTATAAAATGTTAGTCTAGTTCATTCTCCAGCCAAGTCCTCTGTTTCTACATGAACATCTCCGACAGTGGCTCCTTTCTCCCCCAAACTCGGTGGAGTGACCAGTGAACTCTCCGCCTGCTAAGGGTGTGTCCCGTGGCCCTGCCCTTCGGTGAACGTGCTTAGCTGTGGCGGCTGCCCAGTGAAGTAGGGATTCCCAAGCGTATTTTCAGGGTGCCTGGGCGTCACCAGAGCCCCAGCAAGAGCAGAGCAGCTATTCGGACTCAGATTTTCCTCCAGCACCCAAGGATGGTGTCTCACCTCTGGAACCAAGATGAGACATCATTTTCAGCAGGTAACCTGAATTTCACAAGAGACTGTGAAGTTCAGGTGTTCTCTAGGAGGCCAGTGGGCACAGGCTTCACTGATAGAAGATGAGGCTTCCATCCCAGCCGGGACACTCGCTAGGGCTCCAAGGGAGCCGTCAGCTAGCTCATGCTTAGTCTCCTTGTCTGGAATACGGATGTGAGTGGCATCTGCCTCCCATAGGCTGTGGTAACTATGGATACCCAAAGCCCTATCGTCATGTCTCCATGTATTCCTTGGCCCATGGCTGCTCGCCCATCGTTAACCTCTCGGAACTCATTTGCTATCACTGTTATCCAGGTATGATGTTCTCTCCCTGATACTAACATCTTCAGGGGTTGGTTAGATAAGAGAGTCTAATACGTATATGATACGAAATTACTCCAAATTTAGTTGTACCTTGCTACAAATTGATCAAGGAAAAAATGCAAAGCATCTTTTTTCCTCAAAGGAAGAACAGAGAAATTTCATTGATCTTGAGTTGATGCTCCCTTTTAAGCAGTTGTTAACGTTTACATTTTCTGGGACCACCCCAAGCAAGGTCTCTGGACCAAGGAGCAGGCAGCTCAGGGTGCTTATGTAAAGTGCTACGCCCGGCCCTTGCCACAAGAGGGAGCAGTTCATAAGCGGTAGTGACAAGCTGATTGTGCTGGCGGGGGAGGAAGAGAATTCTGTGAGGAGGGGGAGGAAGCTGTGCTCCCCCAGTCTGTTTCCTCCCCCTAGGCCTCACACAGGGCCACACCTTGACTCCGCCCTCTTCTAGGGGCAGATGCCCACGCCATTTGTGGTTGCACTGGGTTCCACGCCTTCCCTGCCGCTGATACCTAAGTGGTATCATAGACTGGAAATGTTCCTTCTTTCCTTTCAGCTGTTCACCATAAAGCAGTTTTCCTCTTATTTCAGGTAAAAATTAAAATGAAACCAGGCATGGTGTGCACACCTGTAACCCCAGCACTCTGGGAGGCTGAGGCAGGACAATCACAGATTTAAACCCTACACTTAGCAAGGTCCTATTGCAAAATAAAATTTAAAATAAAAGATTGGAGATGTAGCTCAGTGTGAAGGCCCTCGGTTCAATCTCCAGTACCAGATAAATAAAAAGATAATAAATAAAATATAAGAAATATTCTAGCATTTATGGTCTTCATGTGCCATAGGCAGAACTGTCACTGTTCTTTTAATTTAAAATATTAATATTATAATGTTAATATTAATTGAAAATATTTTCTTGGAGTCAAATCAATGTTTGAGGTGAGTACTGGGTCACTTGGTATCCTCCCAGACATAAATCTGCAGACTCAAAGGTTAGATGTGTCCCAAGAAACTCATTCCTTGACTTTTAGTGGCCAGCACCCATTTGACATGCAAATGAGAGTAAAATGTCCCTATGAAAAATCTCCTCCACTACTGGAACATTAAATCACGAAGTCAGAACATCTGAGGGAACTCATTTTCAAACTTGGCCTTTGGCTGGGCAATCATATTTTCTGTCACTTAATGGGCAAATGGTCACCCAGGGCCCCTGTGTGTAAAAGTTGCTTGTTCCCATCTGTTTGCATAGAGATCCTCTGTTCAGATTTTTTGCATCTTTAGCGCAACCTAACATGGACTGAAAATCGAAAGAATAATTACTGCTCGGCCAATATTCACTCCCCCATATCCCTAACGGAACTGTACTTCTGGTCCATGCTGGTTTTGCTCCTATAGCTTGCTCTGGCCAGTGGAATAAGGGCAAAAGTGAAAGCGAACCACTCCCAGGTCCCAGCCAGAGGATCCCACATCTATGCTGCTCTTCCAGAACCCCATCCCCACCATGAGAATGAGCGGCAGAAGGAGGCGGGTGCAGCAGAGCACCCCACTGCCCCGCACACCTGCAGGCACAATAACAAGTGCTTACGCTGGAAAGGGATTGAAATTCTTACCATTGTATGTCTAAGCAAAAATTGGAAATAGCCAAAAGACATTATTTGGAGTTCTTCGAGTGGAGTGCCAAAATCCTTCTAGGAATCCTCAGATTCTACAGGTGTACCTGCACCTTTGACTGATTTCCTATTGAGAATGCAATTTCACAACTCTGCAGGGATGAAAGTTGTAGAAAACCGATAGTAATGCAGCTGAATTTTGTCCACTGCAGATAAAATTGATATGTGTCCTGTAGCAAGAATAATACCAGATGTTTTACTATGCAGCCTTTTGAGCATTAATCTGCTTTGCATCTTTTAGCAAATTCATTGAAGCATTCCTGTTTATTTTCTGTGTGTTCTACAAAATTTCCTTTGAATTAGGCTTAGCATATGATTGGCTCCCTCATTTCTTGATGACTTGGATTTAAAATTCTGATATATATTCATTTCTACATATGTGAGAGTTATATTTGCAACTTTTAATGTAAGTTTAGCATTTGTTAGGAAGTAGAGGATCATACAGGGGGTTCCAGTCTAGCCTTGGTCATCATTGAGCAACTTGGGGGAGCTGAATCATCCCCAGGGTCTTTCTCTGTACAATGTGGGCTTGGGAAGATAGTTTCAGATAGTTTGTTCACTTCTGAAGTTGGTCCTCCCACAGGCTTGGGGATGGAGAGAAAAGCGGCCCACAAATCCATTTTACAGGTTGAGATGTTGAAAGTTGGAGAGCTTCAGTGACTTCCTCAAACCCATGGGATACCTGGGTCTCCATCAGGGGATCTCTGGTGCACAGATGTAAGCCTTCCATGAGCTAAAGCTGAAGTTCTTGCTTTAAAAAAATAAAAGAGTACAGTGTGTGGAGCCTCAGCAACTGAACTTGAATCTTGGCTTCACTAATTAGTAGTTATTTAACCTTGGGGAAACTATTTAATATCTCTAACCCTCAGTTTCCTGATATGTGATATAGGAATAAAATGCACATTTTATAATGTGGCTATAAAATGACAGAGAAATGCACAGCAGAGAGTACAATACCTAGGACTCAGTAGCAGCTCTATAAATACCACTTTGTCTTCTATCCCTTTCAGCAATATCAGAAAAATACTTTTAGAGTCAGACCGGCCCAAAGTTCAAATCCCAGCTCTGCCACTTTCTCCCAGTGGGTTTGTTCTACCATATGCAAAATGGAGATGCTGGGATGTAGATATTACCTCTTAGCACTGTTCTGAAGATTACACAGGGGAGTATCCCTGCTGAGCACAAGGAGCACAGGGTAAGGACCAAAGCCACTGTTCTTACCATTAATCAGTGATGAAAAACACACAGGTGGAGTGAAGGTCAGGGAGAGGACCAACAAGGGCCTCGGCATGGAATTATGAACAGAACCTTAGAAAGCCAGAGTAACACAGTCAGGAATTTAGACGAAGGCCTATAGATTTGGGGAGCCAAATTATCAGCTAAAAGGAGCAGAATTATGTAATAAAAGGGCTCCTGCTTAATCAAGGAATTATATGAACCCTGATTTCTAAAAATGTTAATGGGAAGTATGAGATATTCATATGCAATTCTGAAAGATTTATGCCAATCTTAATGGCTGGAGATGCCCTTCAAATTTTCCATCTGCCCTGGAATAGGTCTAATGTGATAATAAACAGGAAATTGACTGGGCCAAGGGACATGCAGTTCTGTTTTTTACCATAAAGTATAGGAGGCCGCTGACATTGCATATTAATTAGCTGATCCTTTCCTTTCCAAATTAAGAGCTCAGTTTTGTATTACTTGCACGAATGTAGAGCTTGGCTCTGTGGTTTTGAATGCATGAGATCTCATTCACTAAAATATTTTTGGACCACCTAATAGTTTCTAGGATCCTCCAGGCTTGGTAAGGAATGAAGTAAGATAGAGCCTAAACCATGGCAAATCTTACCCTCTAGGAAGATGATGGGGGAGGTAAGTGTAAAAGTGGCTGCAGTAAATTGCTCCAGAAACATCTAGTCTGTTCTAAAGCATCCAGGAATAATTTTATCTTGCAGACCTTGGGAAATATATGAGCTTTATGTCTCCCTCTTGTTTTGGTCAGAAGACTAAGTGCTGATTTCTCCTGTTTCCCTATCTGTGCAAATGGTTAAAGACTTTTATTTATTAATTTAATAAATAGCTATTGCCTAATCACTATATGCCATCCACTCCAAAAATACAACAGGCAAAAATTAAGAAGTTGACACACCAGTAAGGGAGATTGACAGTAAACATGACAGAAAGAAATATAAACCTAAGATTTTCCTGGATGTTATCTTTTGCCATGGAATCAACCACCTCAGACTTACTGGTGCAAAGCAACAAGCCTTTTATAAACGCTTATGGAGTCTATGAGTCAGGATTTCCCATGGGGCACCATAGAACAGGCTGTTTCTGCTCTGTGATGCTTGTGGCTCAACTGGGAAAAGACAGGGCCAGATCAGCGGGAGCACGTGGGTCCCCTACCACTGAGATGACTGTAGTTGGAAGCTGGGCTCAGCTAGGACTGTTGGCCACTGTGCCTACACACAGCCTCTCCCGTATGGTCATTCCAGGGTGATGAGACCCCTTAGGTGATGGCTAAGTGTCATGAATGACCTGCCCTTGTAAGCCATCTAGTATTACTTACAGTGTTCACCATTGCTTGAAGGAATCAAATCTCACTGTGACTCCAGAAGATGAGACACAGAGTCAGTGGGAAAGTTTCAAGGAATTAGAACTGTATGTGAAACCAGCACACTGTTTTGGGGTCAAACTATGAGCAAGATAAAGGGCTTCAGTTTAGAGTCTATCAATCTAGGAGGTCCAGATGGATCAGGCATGCACTACCTTTATTTGGAAAGCATTTCTGGGATCCTGTGATGGGCCAGCCCCCAGGGTAGGTGCTGGGGTTCCAGGATGATGGGACATGTGGTCCCATAGCCCCGGCTTAAGGCTGAGGAGGAAGTCAGGTGGCTGAACCTGGTCACAATACCATTTGATTAGGATTATGGAGCCACATAAAAGGAAGAATTCGCTGAGCCAATTTGGGCAAATGATCTGAAATCTGTCCACCTTTAATATATTTATTTGTATAATGAGGCTAAGATCATCTACCTTATAAGTCTGGAACAAGGATTAGGTGAGATGAACAATCGAGGTAGCCAGGTAAATCTCTTCACACCAACCCATTTGTCCATATAAACCTCCCACCACTGCCTGACTTCTTCCTAGTTTATGTGTAAATTTGTTTGTTTACTTACTTATGATATGAACTCTCCAAACTAAAATACAAGATAGGGAGCATATTATTTTAACTATTTTGTAGAAAATGAGCTATTCTCTTCAAATTCCTTCCCCTCACAGATCTGTGCTGCTAAATCCTTCACCTTTTAGAAAATCTGCTGAGATGTTGCCTAATTGTTCTATTTAAAATGACATCCTATGACCCTCCCATTCTGTTCTAGCCTTCTTTTTCTCTAAGTGCTTACCACCTGCAATGCACTCTATGTAATTTTCACATTTGTTCTGTTTAATGTCTCACCTTCCTAGAACATAAAGCCATGAGAAACGGGATCTTTGTGTCTTCACCAATAGTCTCAGAATGCGTGTAATCATCCTCTTCCAATGGAACAGATGAGTGTATTGGGAGGATCGTGGGAGTCCTTGGGCCAGAAAGGTGGGCAAGGGTCCTTATAAACTAGGTCACATGTGGATTTTTTTCTAAAAACTTTAAGGTAAACACTGCAGAACATTATGAGGAAGTGTGATATGAACTGATTTATGCTTTTGTATTATTCTGGGTGCCATATAGAGAATGAGAAAGAAGAGGTCAAATGAATAGGAGGAGATAAGTCTGAGATAGCTTCAGGAGTCAGGAGATGTGTTTGTGATGCAGGCCCAGATGATGACACTGCAAATGAGGAGACAGAAACAGCGTTATGGTTTAGTTGGTGAGAGGGGAACTAACAGGACAGGTTTCTGGGCTGGATGCGGAAACAGAAAGAGACCAAGCATGAAGGTAGGTCTAGATTTGAGTAATTGGGTTCAGTATGATGCTGTTTACTGATGAGAGGAATACAAAGTGTGTGTGTGTGTGTGTGTGCACTCAGTGTGGTATGGATGTATGTACTGTGTGTGTGGTGTGGTATGTATATGGGTGTGTGTAGTATTATATTAGTCAGTTTTTGTCACTGTGACAAAATCACTAAAAATATCTATTTTAAAAAAGGAAAGATTTATTTTGGCTCATGGTTTCAGAGGTTTCAGTCCATGGTCTATTTGGAACCTAAGTTGTCAGAACATCAGGGCTGCGGGAGCATGTGGGAGGAGCTTGCTCACCTTATGGTAGCCAGGAATCAGAATAAGAAAGGAAGCGTTTGGGGACAAAATATCCCTACAAGTGAAAATCCTCAAAGGCCTACTTCCTCAAACTAGGTGCCACTCCCTAAAGTTTCCAGCACCTCCCACTACATTAAATTCTAAATCCGTCCATGGATTAATCTGTACATGAGTCAGGGCCCTCATGACCCAATCCCCTTCCAAAGCCCCCTCTTCTGAACACTACTCCAATGAGGTCCAAGCCTTCAACAAATGGGCTTTTGGGGAACATTTAAGATCCAAACCACAATTAGTGTGATAGTTGGGGAATGGTAAATTAAAATCTTATCATGGCTTTCTTAGCTGTGAGATGTATATTAGGATTCAGAGGCAAGTTCCTCACCAAGAGTCCGTGTGAAGGAATGATCAGAGGTGCCCACTGTAAGACAGAGTGGTTCTTTCCTGCATTATCTGCAGGCCAAGAAGGGGAAGCTACCATGGTGACCAGCCCTGAACGTGGTGGTGTTGATAACTGGTGCTTCACAGACAGAGGGCTGGCTGGCCTTCAGATGCTGCTTATGAGACTGGAATGAGACTGGATAATTTGGGTTTTTTTGTTTTTTTCTGATTTTTAAAAAAAAATTTATTGATACATTTTATTGGTACATTTTAGGTATACAGTTTGTTTACATGTATCATTGGGTGTTTGTACCTGTACATGATGTGTCTTGGTTCTTATTTTTTTCCCCATTACCTGTGCGCCCTTCACCCGCTCCGCCCTTCCCTATTTACATAGACTTCATTTCCATTTTTTTTCTTTTCTCATAGTTTTTCCTTTCCCTCTTTTCCTTTCCCCTTCCCCTCCCTTCACTCCTTTTTCTTTGGACCTTTTTTCCTATTTCAAATTATCAATTATTCATTTTAATCATTTTAACTCTGGTTTACACTATCAGTTTCTCACACTAGAGACACTATTTGGTATTTACACATGTGTGTCCTATTTATTTCACTTGAGCATGGCCTCGATATGCATCCATTTAGCTATAAATGACTCTACTTTTTCGTTCTTTATGGCTGAGTAGTACTCCATTTTATAAAAAAAAACCCACATCTTCTTTATCCAATCTCCAGTTGATGGGCACTTGGGCTGCTTCCAAGCTTTAGCTATTACAAACTGTGCTGCTGTGAACATGGGTGCACATATATCACTGTGGTATGGTTCTTTTAATTCTTTTGAGAAGATACCCAGCAGGGGAATAGCTGGGTCATATGGGACTTCCAGTCCTAGTTCTTTGAGGTATCTCCATACTGACTTCCACAGTGGTTGCACCAGAGACTGGATAATTTGTATTAAATAACCAAATGACTGAGTCCATGTGTACTCCGTGGTGCACACACATCAGCAGGGAAATACTCACAAAACACATACATGATAAACTCTATAGATCACGAAAATTTAGAAGTGCAAGAAATCTCAGGACTATTATTTCAAGACTTGTGCTGTGGTTGGGAGAAAGAAAACGAGTGAAAACCAGAAGGCTAGAGAGTCGCTTGCTTAGGCTGCGAAGTATGATCCTGTTAGTGAGGAAGGTCTGTGCGGGAAGGACCTATGCCCCAGCCCTAGGTCTTATAGCTTCCATTCAGCTGGTGACCTTGGCACACTGTTGCACACCTCGTGGCTTGGCTTTCTCGCGGCTTCATGAGACAGGTGGTGAACCCTTGGATCCCTCACTTCTCCAGGTTCCCATGGTCTGAATGTAGTGTTTCAGCAGACGCTTGGCATCCTCTCCTCCAGCCCACTCCTAATTCAGCAATAGGCACAAGGCCTTCTCAAGGGCACCGGATGTTCCTCTGAATTTCAGTTTACAGACTTCAGCAAGAGAGACAAAAGTGAACAGAGGAAGTTAAAATTTGGCCATTAGAAGTAAAATTGATGATGGGAGAAAAATCAATTAGCATTAGTCTTAAAAACAATCAACTGCACCTTTGATTGATTTCAAATAAAGATGTGTGTCTAGTTGTCTTTATGATATATATTAGGTCATGGAAAGTTATGTTTGCATAAAACATTAGTGGCTATGAGATAATATGAGGCTTCTGCAAAAGTTATGCCTCCTCCTTGTAGCTTTATCCTTTCTGCTTAGTGTATCCGAAGCAATTTCCAAGAGTAGCAATGTGGCCGTGGCACATGCACCTGGACACCTGAGGCACCTGAGTAGCACTTCCTGTGAGACAAAGGTCTGGCCCCCAGACCTGGCCTTTGTCTGCCTGCTCCTGCTTCTTCCCTTACTGTTCCTTCTTGCCATCCTGCCCACATATGCTGGTCTCTTTCTAAGCCTTCCACCTTAGTGTGTGCTCTTGCTTTGACCTTGAATGACTCCCTGTGCCCACCACACCAGGCAAACATCCCCCCTTTCCAGATTCAGCTTTTCTAAGCTCTGCCACCCTGGCTGGATCTGCTGCTTTTCTCATTTGTACATTACTACACTGGACTCCACACAGACTGCTACCCTTCCAAACACAATACTCCATTGCACTCATTTCTTTTCTGCTCAGCTCCCTACTATAGGCTAACAGTGCCCTGAAGACAGAATATGTTAGGTCACCTTAGTATCTCCAAAGCTGAACATGATACTGGCTTCCAGTTTCTTGATAAGAAATGGTTAGGTCTTTTCTAAGTTTCCTGCCCTGTAGTAGGTAGGTACAGTTGATATGGTACAGTAGTGGAGACTGCATTTGTTTGCCTAAATATCCTTCTTCCGTGGTCATAGAACTTTTGAAAATCTAGGTCCATGAGAATCTAACTAAAGATTGTATTGACAACTTCTTTTGTAGTTATGAAGTTATATAGACAAGTTAAAGGTAATGGAGCATGGCTAGAAGTGATTTGAGCAGCATCTGGGTCATGACTTTAAAGGGGAGAGGAACCCTTCTCTTTCCTTCCTATTTTCCTGCTGGATTGAATATACGTATGATGGCAGGTGCCAGGGCAGCCATTCTGGATCATAAGATAGAAGGTACAGGTTGATGTTAGAAGTTGGCTAATTTCCCTTTACTATCAAAGCCTTCATGCCATTTCTGAACTGTCTCTGAACTTATATGAGAAAGAAAAATTAAGCCACTCTTCATTCAAACCAATGTGCTTAGGGTCCTCTTTGTTACAGAACCCTACACTATACCTTGTTCATCCGAATGGTATTTAAAGCAGACATAATCTCAATTGATTGAACTTGTTTAATATAGACACCTGGCTAAGCATATGAATAAGTGGATTAATGAATAGTTCAAAGCCAGCCAAAAATATTTTACTAATTTGTTGCAATAGGCAGATAATGCTCTGAGGCTTAAACTAGGTGCAGTCTGTTTTTGAGACAGTGCGTTTAGGCACTCCAGCTGCAGCCCTGCATCTGCCTTCCTTCTATATGCAAAGCCACTGTGATCCTTTAATTGTCTCTCCATGTTGTCCTTGTTCATTTCCTCCCAGGCTTTCCCAAAGCCATAGAGGGGTTCTAATTTAGACCTTCGTTATCCGTTACTTCAACCGTGGCCCTGAGGCGTGCGCTGGCCTTCCCCAGCTCCTCCAGAGATGTTGCCATGGCAACCCTCCCAGTACTGATCAAAACCTCCCAGGGCTCCCCAAGGCCCTCAGTACCAGGCCTCCTCCTTAAATGATCCCCACGCTCTGGCCCACCTACCCTTCCTGCTCTGTCTCTTATCTTTCTCTCCCCCATGGTGCTTCCTTGTTGTGTGACATTTTTGCCATTTCTTTTCTCCATGCCTGCGTCCAAGCTGATCTCCTTCCCTGGAATGACTTCTTCCTCCAGCCCCACTCCTACTTTTGCCTATTAAAATCCTACCCTTTTTTTCAAAGTCCAGCATAAACCTTGTTGTTTTCTTTTTTTTTTAAATGAGATCGTACTGAGTTTTCAGAGTCAAAGGCTTCTATTCTCTCTGTGGGCATTCCTGGCCATCTGTATTCCTAATATAGCACTTAGCACTCTTGGATTAGCGTCAGATGCATGGTGCAGTGGAAAGACAACATTAGTGCTAATAGTAACACATTAGCCATGATAGTGTCTTACTCCTTGGTGAGTGTTTTGCCAGGAGCCCAACTCCAAGTGCTTTGACTATGCTGACCCATGTAAATGGCCCTCACCAATCCTGTGGTGACTCACCAGAGCTGAGGAAGCAATCATCACACGAAAGTTAAGGACCCTGCCCAAGGCCACCTACTGGAGATTTTGACTCTTCACTTGGCATTTACGAAACACATGAATGCAGGCAAGTCATTTCATCTAGCTGAGTCTTAGTGTTCACTCTTCTGTAAGAGGAAATAGCAATGGTGCCTATGCTGTCGGCTTTCACTCTAAGCCAACATGGGGATAAATGACATAAATGTGTATAAACCATGCAGTGTTAGCCCATACTAGGAGCTCAATACATTTTAGGGTTATTCCAAGTCAAGTAAAGTTGCAGCTTTCCAGATACTCACCTCTACCTCTAGCTGGGGTGCTGACTCTACTCTTGAAATAGCTAGGACAATGATCTCATCCTCCTGTGTTGACAGAAATTGCTGCATAAGTGAGCTTCTCTGCAACCCCTTGTGCTGATGTCATCCTTGCCCTCTCTCCCTCGAGCTTGTTTGGCAGCATTGCATGGCTCAGCTCTTCAAGGATAGCAGAGAAGAAAGACATGCCACCATCACGTGGCACACTTCTGAAATCATAGGCAGGAGCTCAAAGGAGCTCGCTTTGCTCAACAGAAAACCCTGGGAAGATGCAAATTTTTACTAGGCTTCTCCTGGGCCGGGAACTCTCATGTGCACTGGGCACCTTACATAATCCTTGCTTGTCCCTTGGCAATCAGTGACATGATTGCACAGATGTTAAAATAGGGGTGGGAAAAATGAAAGGACTAGGTGGGGGTCACACAACTGGACAAGGAAAAGCTGGATGCCGAGGAAATGGAGAGATCTCTGACTTCAGTCAGACTGGCTTGCTTTTGAGAATGAGAGGACAACCCATGTGCAAAAGCTTTTTTGCTTTTGGACTTTGGGGGAATCCCTTCAGAAAGATCTTTCTATCCTCTGCCGCATACCTTTTAGCAATACAAGAGGCTCCACTGCCACTGGAACCCCCAATCCAAAGCACCCCAGGGAAACACAAAGCCATGGGTCACCCAGCTGTCCCATAAAGCTGCTGCCTTTCTTATCGCTGTGCACTCTGGTACGCCAGGTTATATGTTGCTCTCTGATTATATTTGAGTTTAATGAAGAAAGGGTCTTGATTTTTGGAATGGTATTTTTTAAACAAAAAAGTGGCTATAATTATGCTATCTTTTGCAAGGCCTCCCTCTGGAAAGCTCTTGGCATGGGGCCCCATGGAGGTCTCAGGCCTGCAGCAGGTGAAGATGGGACAGTGCTGGCTGGGGTCTGGGAGGCCACACAGAAAAGCCACTGTCCTCTGCTTCCTCAGTTCCACCCTGGAGACTCCATGATGATTTGTTCCATATATTGGATTTTATTTAAGAATTCATCATAGAGGGAAAAAATGGCTCTTCTTGTAGATATAAGGGGGAAAAAAAGGCATAATAGAAACATTTCTGATAAAAGCTGAGAAAATACTTGGATCTATGTCCTGCTGTCTGACTGTGAGGTCTCAGACCAACTTTCTTTTCTCTCAGAGCTTCAACTCCTCACTTGCAAGTTGATTTGCAAGACTGTTATGCAAAGTGAGTGAATGGGTGGTTGTTATCATTATACCACATTCAGAAATATCTAGCTGATCTGGTCCTTATTCCTCTCCCATTCCCATCGCCATCATTGGTTGGACATTTTTCTTCCATCATACCCCCCCATGCTATTTCTGCCTTGAAGCCAGCTGATTATGGACTGAAATCTTGACCCACAACAATCTTCTCCTCCTTTAAGCTGCAGGCTTTGAGTGCTGTGTCTCAGTGACAAGAAAACAGACTAATACAAGAAGTGAGTGCATATATCCTTAAAAAAGGACACAAAAATGCTCACAGAGGCTTTATTGATAGTAACTCCAAATTGCATATAGCTTCATACACTCATCAACAAGCAAGTGAATAAATTGAGGTGCATTCATATTACCAAGAAATATTTTCTAAGTAATGGATAGAGCCAAAGGGGTCCTTGGATGTCTCTTAGTTCAATGCTAAGTGTTGTCTAGAAGACCCTCCAGGATTATCTGAGTGGATGGGGTCCATATTTCTATTGACTAAGCAACTTCACAATTCTAGAGGGATAGAAGTTAAGGAAAATACAAAGTGATATAAATATTTCTTGTTCACAGCAATATGAACAAATTCTGTCTGACCCAGACTAAAAGTCTCAGGAAGTTAAATTCTCACTGAAACCTATTTTTAATGTCCCAATGATTTCTTCCTTAAAAAATGAGCTGAATAAAATTTTACTCTTGATCAATTTATATGTGTATAGGAATCAAGTTTTTTAAGTTTGAAAATTATAATTTAGATGTAAAATTGATGATTACTAATATAAAATAGCAAACTATTGATAAGCACTATGACATGGATGAACCTGAAAGACGTTAGGTTGATCTAAAAAGGCTCTGCTTTCCCGTTGTTGAGACACAACACCTGACACCAACAACTTACAAAGGTTTAAGTCAGATTACAGTTTCAGGAGATTCAGTCCATGGTGATCCAGCTTCAAGGCAGGAACATCATGGCAGAAGGGTATAGTGGAATAAAGATAGTCAGCCTAGATGTCTGCAAAACAGGTAAGAGATCAGCACTAGAGAGGAAAACATAGGCGATTAGATATAGGGCCCAAGGTCACACCTCCATGACCTGCCCAGACACACCCAGAAATGTGCTACACCAGTCTGCTGGGCAGCGCCCAAACCCTTCAAGTGGACACAATCAAGCTTAACCATCCACAGAGGCTAAATGCAAAAGAACACATACTGTATAATTCCATTTATATGAAGAACAAGAATGGGAAAAGCTGATGTGTGCTTTTGGAGGTCAAAGTAGACATCGCCTTGGATGGTGGGTGTAATGGCTGGGAAAGAGCACCAAGTAAACTCCTAAGGCAATGGATATGTCCTAGGTCTTGATACTGCCAGTGGTCCCATGGGGGCATACTTCTGTAAAAATCAAGGTACACATTTAAGATGTGCTTAATTTTCTGTATGAAAATTATAACCTGACTTTTTTTTTAAATGCCAAAATTAGAGGATGATACTTTATTCTCCTGGTGATGATTCGGCCTGAGATGCTGCTGTAATTAAACTTCCTCCAGCCCTCTGAACATGCAGAGTTGGGGCCAGCAGTGGGTAAGGAGACAGACATCCCCATGGCTGATGGCTTCATCACAAAGATGCTGCTAGAGAGGTTCCTGACCCATGTCCCCAGAGCTGCGCCCAGTAGCACACTCTGTCACTCTAACAGCTTCATTAAAGTGGCTGAAGGCAGACTAACACCAGGTCGAGATAGCTCGGAGCAGATAGATGCTTCTCATTTTAAAGTTCAGCAAAATGTGTTTTAAAGAAGCCCTAAAGAGCTTTACAAAGAAATTCTGTCAGAAATCATCACAAGCATCCATCTCTGAATGGCCCTATCAGAAACATCTTTTAAACAAAATCAAATCTAAGCAGAATCTTTGCCTAGAAAGAAAATTTCAATAGCATCTTAAGAGTCTTTCATATTCGCAGGTACCCATCCTTGATCCCTCTAGAACAAAGTTTCACTAGGTCATCCAGCCTCCCTTACTGACAAGGGAGTGGCTTGCCTCCTAATGTTTATGTGCTCATTCGCCACATCATAATGTGTGTTCAACAACAGACCACATACATGGCAGTGGTCCTATAAGATTTTGTTACCTAGTGATGTCATACTCTCTTAGGCTGCAGAAGTACACACGGTGATGTTCATGTAGGGATGAAATTGCTTAACTACGAAATCACCTAATGAAACATATCTCGGGATAAGTGTTCCTCGTTATGCAATTCATGATGGTAACTAGAACTTATTGAGAACTTACTCTGCTTCACCTCACCTAATCCTCACAACTCGGTGAGGTAGGCACTCTTATCATCTCCATTCCACAGATGAGGAAACTGAGGCCCAGAGAGATCAAGCCCAAGTAGCTGGTGAGGGATAAAGGCAGGCTTCTAACTCAGCCCTGCATATCCACAGTCAAGCCACATGACTTCCCTGTCCCCTTCTTAGGCAAGACAGTCCATGCGTGAGCTGTCCTGATATGTAGAAAGCGTGGCCTTTTACTATCCCCACCTCCACAGAATCTACCAAGGTGTTTTCCTTTGACTTCTTGAATCACACAGAAGATCTATTTTTTTTCATACATGTGAGAAAATGTCAATTATTTGTAAGTGCTCCCTGTTTCCCCTTTAGTCTTTTCTTTTTCACAGGAAGCATGAACAGCTTTTCATTTTCTAGGAACCAACTGTCTGGAATTTCCAGAGACTGAGAGCATTCCTGGAATGAGAGATCTCATGTGCTAAAATGGGGACAGTCTAGCTAACCAGGCAACCACACTTTTTCAGGGCACATTACTGGCCTTACCTGAGGCACAGATGCTTTTACACAACTGGTTCAGAATGATGACTGGACCAGTCAATACTCCTATTGTGGGTGCAGACATACCTCAACTGCTAAAAGGGGGAATTTAAGAGCTCATGGAAGGAAAAGTCCGAGTCCCAGGTAGATCCATCCTAGACATGAGATACCACTTCTCATCTTTCGTCTTTGTTCACACCACCCCTCTAGTCTGCCTGGAGAAAGCTTCTTTGCTTCCAAAGCCCGTTCTCTTCAGAAGATGCATCTCCTCCAAACCGAAGGTGCCATGCTGGTGGCCCTTCCTCTGTCACCTATCTCCTGGCTGCACAGTGCTGAGAGCAGCAGTCACTCTCAATAAGTTCCTCCACTATGTAGCTATTTCCCTTCATACTTTGAGTCCCTAAATATCAGGGACTGTGTCTTATTTGCCTTCGTTTTCTTTTCCTTTTCCTTTGTCCTTCACAGAGTGTTCAGTATTTATCAAATGAATATAAGCCATCTCATTTGTGGCAGAAACTTCTCATTTCCAACTAGTACCCACTTATCACTTTTATCTTGGCCATAATTTTCCTGTGTGCCAAGGTGCCCAGCCATAAAGGAACATTTCTTAGATCCTCATGCAGCTAGGTGAGGCCATGAGACTAGCATTTGGCCAAGGAGATTAAGCAGAAGTGCTATGGGGAACTTCTTGGAAAGTTGTTTCAAGGAGCCAACCCAGAAAGGAGGAGCAGCAGATTCTCCTGCTGCTTCCTTGGAAAGGAACTTGATGTTGGACCTCCACAGACTTCTTGCATTCTGACTCCTCTGGAGGGTGCAAGTCATTCAGCAAAGAAGGCAGATCAGCCAGATAAGCAGTTGGCTCTCTGGGGAGAGTGTGAGGCTGCCAGGAAGCCCTGGATCGCTTGCTTTCCACATCTTTTATGTGAGAAATAAATTGTCCTGTTCAAGTTACTGTTATTTTCTGGTTTTTTTGGTTGTGTGTGCTGTACACAGTGGGCTTACATCTAGTTGATAGTCAGTTATCTAAGTAAAGAGATGTATGAGTGTAATTGAACAATGGAAACTAGACTAACCTATCTGTTAACTAGTTTTAAGATTGACTCTTTCCTATTAGCCTCCCATAACTACGGCTCTTTCCTTTTCCCATTTAGTCATGAAAGACGAATGCACCTTTAAAATCAAACCCCCAAGACAAAATATTATTGGGGGCCTATAACACATCTTCTGATTTAAAGCATCCCAGAAAGTTTTACTGGGGAGAAATGGGTGACCCAGTGCACCAGGCAGGCTGATGGCAGATCTGATTCACTGTGATAAGGGAGCCTTCTGTTCCTTTAGACTTGTTCTTTCTGGTTTTGGCTGAAGGAAGAGCTGATTGTAGTTATCAGCATATAGGTATCAAAGGGAATAGCTCTTAAGGATAACTCAGAGAATCTTTAGAGGAATCTTCTTCAGCTGAAGTCTGTATATGATTGCCATGTAAAAGCAGAGTATTTCTCACTGTTAAGGGGAAAGATGCTGCTCTCTCCTCCAGAAAGGTTTAGAAACATCGGGGTTTAATATTCTCAAGCTCATCCACCCAAATGTCCCCATTCCAGGTCTCAGTCTTACTCTTAGCTATCATAGCCTAAACTTTAATATAAGAAAGCTACCAAGACTACAGATACTTTCCTTTGAAACAGTATTTTTAAATCAGCAGACCTGAGGCATTTCCTTTCAGCATAGATTGCCCTATGACTAGGAGGTGACACTATAAAGCTCCCTTGGGGACCTCTGGGTTTCACAGTAGAATTACACCGGCAACTAATTGCCCTGATCTTATGTTTCTCATTTTTAAAGTTTCAAATTTCATCACAAGTGGTCACTTCCTATCTCACCCTTCAAAATTGTCATTGTCTCCATACTGTCAAGTGCAGCTGCCATTTGAATGTCCAAGCCTTGCACCTCACTCAAATTAATGGCATATGAAACTTTAGTGATAGCAATGTCATATTATGTGGGGAGTTATACTTAATTATTGCACTTAGCAAAAGCAGTAGTTTGTCTCGCCTTTAGACCTGAGGGACAGTCAGCTCACAAACCCTATACCTAGAGAGCCTGTTTCCTTGGGTCATTTTTGCAATCACTTGCCTTAGCTTAGATTCCCTAGAAAGGAAGGTCTGAGGCTCTGCTTTCTTGGATGGGTATTATCCCAGGATAGTACGGCAGGGGCAGGGGAGTAAATTCAGCCAATATAAGCTGGGTGTATCTTTTCAAGAAGAGACAGCTGTTGGTTGATCATGAGAACTATCTCTGGAGCAGCTGTGTGAAATTACTGCATCGAGGGACTGAAGAATAAGCATTTTGGGGGAGCAGACTTCTCATCGCATGTCTCAAAATACATCACACAGGGAAATTAACACACTTGAATATTGAGTGTTGTGGGTGATTGAAGGCTTCTATTGGGGAAGTCGGGGTCAGGATAAGTCTGCTTGGATTGGCCTTTGGTGGTACAATAGTCTCAGTTCCAGCCAGGGAAGACCCGACTGGGACTCGGCTGAGTGAAGACTGAGATGACAGTGCTGGGACATGACACTGTGGCCACAGGGCTTCAAACCACAGAAACGGCACAAGTTAGAAGCCTCTTGGAAAAAGAATGCAGGGGTCTTCAAAACGGCACAAACAGGGCTCGTGTCACTGTGAGCTAATTGTTTTCCACATCTTTCTACCTCCTTTGTGTATTTTATTGTTCCATGCCCTGAAAGCCTGGCCCTAAAGACTGTGTTGCCCTATTTGCCTTTCTCTGTCTTTTCTGGTTGGACTCAGCCAATGGGAGCCATCAGCAAGAGATGAGGAGGAGGAGGAGGAGGAGGAGGAAAGAGTGTTCAAAGAATGGGCACTGACTCAAGCAGTTCTGTATTCTTTGGTGTGTTTCTTCCATGTTTCCTCCAACAATGGCGATTCTTGGCCTTATAGATTCAGCATTGGGATGGCTCCCCTCTGTCATCAGTACTTAGGTTCTTTGGCATCCTTCAGTGGTAGCCTCTACCCACAGGAGGCTTCTGTAAATGGGCTCTTCATTAAATTCCCTTCAAAACTCTGGCTGAGCCCTTAAGTCTACATATTTTCTTGCCTTGTATGTAGCTCTATCAATTTTTGAATTTTTAATTTTTAAAATTTTATATGCATAGAGTTATTCTAAAGTATAAAACAATTTTGACACATTTCCTACATTTCTATAAGTAATGTTTTCTTTGTCTTTTGCAGATTGTGTTAATCTCTTAAGTATATTTATTTCTTCTGTACTATATTTGCTTAATCATTGTGTCATTTTTTCCATCTGGCCTCTGCATGGGCTTCTCTTGGCAGATGTTCTCTTTCCTCTGATACTGCAGGAATGATTTATCAACCCTTCTCTCACTGTATCCAAATCCAGTTAATTTTACCTTTAAGGTACAGTGTGAGGAATGGATGGATGTCTGGTTGTCTCTCACAAACAGAGGAATACCTACACACATATTGAACACACACACAGAGTGTCACAGTTGCTGACTAGTTTTCATTAAATCTGAGTCTCTCCCTTGCTCTCTCTTGCTCACATTTTGCTGTTTGTTCCACTTGGGTAAAGCACATATTATAAGCCCCTTGCAAAGGTTCCCCTGGGCTGTGAAAGTTGTCCCCAAATCACAGATGTGGGTGCACTTACAAGTGATATGACTCAGTATTCTCCCAATGACACTTCCACCTGTTTTTATTAGTGGGTAGAAGTATTGTTTTCCTATTCTGTTATAACAAATTACTACTAACTTAGTGGCTTAAAACAATATAAATTCAGTAGTCTCACAGTTCAGAAGTCTAAAACTTCAAGGCTACATTCTCTCTGGAGGGCCTAGGGACTGAGTTGAATATTGTCTCCCTCCCCCAAATTCATGGCAAGAAGAATGTCATATTATGGCCTTATTTGGAAATAGGATATCACAGGTGGCATCAGTTAAATTAAGATGAGGTCATACTGGGTTGGGGTGGGTACTAAATCCAATGACTATTGTCCTTATACAAGAAGAGGACCTACAGAGATATGAACAGAGAAGACAGTTATATGAAGTCAAAGGATGAAAGTTGGAGTGAAGCAGATTCAAGCAGACAAATGCTGAAGATTGCTGGGAACTGGTAGAAACTGGGAAGAGGCAAAGAGGGATTCTTCTCTAGATCCCCTGAGGGAGCATGTCCCAGATGGTGGCCTAAATTTTAAATATAAAGCTTTCCAAATTTCTGCATTCACTCACTTGCTTTGTGGAATTTTCTTATATCAGCCCTAATAAACAAATGCAGGAAGAACTCATTTATTTTCCTCTTCTAGCTGCTAAAGGTTGCGACCATGCCTTGGCTTGTGAGCCCACATCAATCCAGTCTCTGCTTCCATTGTCCCATCTTTCTCTGATTCGGACATACCTGACACTGTTTTATCAGAACCCTTGTGATCATACTGGGCCCACCTAGATAAGCACCCCCCCCCAGATCTTTAATTTCATCACTTCTGCGATGTTCTTTTTTTGTCATACAAAGTAAGATACAGGTTTCTAGGATGATAATGTGGATGGTTTTGAGGGGAAGGATTGAGAGGGAATTATTCTGCCTATTAAAGCTGAGTTGACTCCCTGAAGTTTAAATTATGTCAGTGGCCTATGGTAAATTAGGGGAACGGAAACAACAACAAAGATAAATTCCTTGGCATTATAACAGAAAAGTGTCAGAAGGCTCAGAGGGGTGGAGTTACTGTAACTGACGTACTCTGTAAGACCTGAGAACCCCCATGTAACTACATGTCCTGAGAGGGTTCAGAGGACCCCTTCTTCATTAGGAAAAGAGTGACCTAGAGAAGGAGGTAATGCAACTGCAGTCGTAGCTGCCCTCTACAGAATGAGGCTGACATTTCGAGCTGCTGCTATGGATCTGGATCTGCTAACATCAATACGGAGGGTGGAATGCCTGAAGCAGCACTTCATTTTCAGAAGAAAGGAAAAGTAAATCATTTATTTAGTCCAGTGGCAGCTGATGATCAGATTATTTTAACCCACAGTAATCCCTAGCCCTGGCTAGGAGATCATGGTGGTTTGATGGGCAAGATAGACCCAATGCTTACTATGTCTAATAACAAATAGCACACCAGAAGTATTGCATACTATTTATAATAATAAATAATTGAGAGCTGGCAAACAGAAGGCTGATGTCAGCCACCTCAATAGAAACCTGAGGTCTCCATCAAGTTTCCAAACTTAGTTACAGATACAGTCTAATTGACTGAAGAGGAAATCAGGCTCCATTGAAGAAGGACCCTGGAAAGCCAACCTAAGTATATACCATAAATATTCACCCAGTTCTTTTTCATAGAGGCCAAAAGCCATCAAGCAGAGTAAATATCCACTGAAGTAAGAGGAATACCCAAATATTTTGGAAGTTGTTGAATACAGAGCCTGAGAACACTGATGTTACTTGGGGTCTCTATGTCAGTACAGCCAAAATGTCACTATAGTCTTCCCCCACTGGAGGGGGTGTATTAGTCTGCTTTTCATCATTGTGACAAAATATCTGAGATAAATCAACTTAAAGGATGAAAGATTTACTTTGGCTTGCAGTTTCAGAAGCTTCATTCCACTGTCACTTGGCTCTACTGCTTTGGTCCTGTGGTGAGGCGATGAATGATGGTGAAGTGGGTACTGAGGAAGAATGTTCACTTCACAGTGACCAGGAAGCAAATAGAGAAAGGAAGGAGCTGAGGTCTCAGCGTATTCTCCAAGGTGATGCCCTAATTACCTACTTCCTCCAATCAGGCCCCACACCCTAAAGTTTCCACCATCCCCCAATAGGGGCATCAGCATTGGCAAGGACCAACTTTTCAACACTGGCTTTTGGGAGATAGTTAAGAACCAAACCATCACAATGTATGTATATAGAGAAGTGATTGTAAGTTGATCCCTGGTTTGGTTCCATCTCACTGTGGGTTCAGTGGACTCACAAGACCACACTGTGCTCATGCCACCAGTCCCCAAGGTCCTAAGAGTTGTGAGTATTCTTGGTACCTGGAAAACACAGTGCTGGCTTGATCTACAGAGGGTCATTATGGTATATGGGACCAAGAATTTTGGGTGTTTCCTTCCCATATAGCAACCAAGCAAGTTCAATCATTCCTGTTTATCTCGGCCTTTACAAGTCTCTCTGTCTTTGTACAGAGTGCAAGAGTTTGCTAACTAGGAATTAAGTGGATGGACAAGGCTTAGACAAGTACTGAAGACAGTCTTTTACAACAGCCATTCCAACCCACAATATATTGTTCTGTATGCCTACAGTGTGTATAGTAAAAAGCTCACATCCTTAGGAGTGAGAGTTTGCCCTATGACCCGGCTCTGTCAGATGAGTGCCATGTAGATAGAAGTCTTTGAGTGGAAAATGCTGTCCTAGAGAAAGTCCTATGTCTTCTCCCTTCTTCCTGGCTGGAATGCAGAAGTGGCACTAGAAATAAAGCAGTCACTGTGAACCCATGAAAATAAAGCCACATATTAAAGAAGGCAGAAGAGCCACAAAGAAGGAACCTGGTCCCTTGATGGCATCTTTGAACCACTGTGCTTATTTCTGGACTTTGCACCAAGTTAAAAATACTTTCCCGTTGTGCATGACTTGCTGTGATAGGATTACCAGCAGCTATTACTTACAGTGGAGCACAATCCTAACAGAAACAGTAGGAGTGTCTGTACTTGTTCCAAACTCACCCCTTTCAAGTGGCAAAGGTCTCTTTTCTTCTCTACTGAGTAGGGAAAAGCTTAATGAGCAAGTCCATATTCTATTCTGTAACCACATCATGTTCAAGATATTTAAAATATTGCTCATTTTCCCACTCCATTTTTAGCTTTTCCTATAGTTATCAAGAGAAAGAATGCTCATATACTGAATGCTCATATACTCAAGGATAAAGGATGAAACTGAGCACTTGCTTTCCTCACACAGAGATGATTAACTCATCACCAGAGTGTGAGTTGGTGGAATTTTGGAGAAAACATTGATGCCCCCTTTTCCAGCCTGGTAGTGTCACTGAGTTTTAGAAGAAAGGCTCTGGCTCCACGTGTTCCAGCAGACTATGTTTGGCTATCCATCCCTAAAAGCCAATCAGAGATGTGTAGTGGTGAAGGTCAGGAAAGGGGCTTTGCTAATTGGCCACACCCAGAAGAAGAGGAAGGGCTAGTGACCTAAGATCAACTGTCTTCCAGAAGCTGACAACCTCTTTAAGGTTTTACAGAAAGAGTAATGAAGCCAAAGGTTTGGAGTTTGCATGAAAGCTGGCAAAGCAGGTAGTCTTTGTCAGGCCATGGTCTAGTTGATCATAATTTCAGGTTCTTTCTGCAAAGTCCTGCTGGCTTCTGAGAAATTTTCACTTTCAGGGACAACCCAGGTCCCATCATAAGTTGATTGCTTCTGCTTAGGGGGCTCGGTTCTCCTCTTGGGGTAACTCAACTCACTTAGGCAGTCAATCTCACCACGCGTAATCTGCTTGCAAGGCTTGCTACTGTTTGATTAGTTTTCCATCCCTATCATAAGCTATTTATCGATCAGATCTGTTGTTCCTGGAATCCAAGGCAACAACAAGAATGTTTCAAGAGAACCCAGAAGTAAAAAAAACTGTCTGAGAGGCAAGATGGGGTTATAAACAAAATGCAGTTATATCAATGACCAGACCTTGTCTCAGTTGGCGATCTAAACCGACATAGGAAATACAGAATAGGTCCATGGGACCTGCAAGGCTCCTGCCACAGCATCAAGTGGCCTCCCTTCTCAGAGGGTGAGCTTCCCCAAGGTTAAGCAGCATGTCACATTCCCGTCTAGTGTCACAGTGACAGCACAAGATCCAGGTCACAGCAGGTTTGGGAATCTGAATAAATAGATGAGTAAAAAGATCCCGGAATAAAACAACTGTGGTGAGGGAAAAATACCAGAAGATAGAAAGTGGCTTGCCACTAAATTAAGCATATTCCATGCTGGTCCCGTGTCCTCCTCACAAGGAAAAAGGTTTTCACATCATTAGAAGCCTGGGGCTCCCCCTTCTCAGAAACATTTGTCTTTACAAAATGGCTGCTAAAGAAAATGCATGAAAAGGCAGGAATTTAACATGTGCCATAAAAAGGATTTCCACTAAGCATGACTCAGGCCTCACGGGCTCTCCGTCAAGACCTCAGGGAGAAGTCTATTTTATAGTGGAGTATAACGGAGTGTGGGGAAGGCAGGGAAACCCACGCTGGGCTGCACTGGAGAAGAGGGTGGGCTTGTGGGTGCCTCCGGGGGTTTTTTGGACCTTCGGAGACAAAGGGAGGTCAACTAGAAGTCTCCACTCTCTGGATGAACCGCAGAACAGAAAGCCTAAAGGAAGCGGAAGCCCTGCCAGTGTCTACCTGGATGTGAGCCCGGCTTGCGCTTGCGTGCTACGTCAGTTTGTGCGTGCTTGCGTGCATACGTATGCGTGCTAAGCACGCGCTTCGTGCATACCTAATCCACAGGCCAAATAGGGTGAAGTCTGGAGGTGGCTTCTCCTGATGGGCAGTTTTGGGGAGCGGGCAAATCGCAGCTTTCTTTTTCTGAGCATCTATTCTGTGAGCGTTACCAGTGTCACCTCCCTAGCCTTCTCTGCAGTCAGCACGAGAGATTTTTGTTTTATTTTTATTTTCTGTGCCTGGGGATTGAGCCCATTGAGCTACATCCTCAGCCCTTTTTATATATTATTATGAAACAAGGGCTGGAACAAATCTGGTCTGGAACTTTCCATCCTCCTGACTCAGCCTCCCAGGTAGCTGGGCTAACTGGTGTGGTCAGAGGTTTGATTGCCTTTCTTTACAGGCAAATGGGCTCCCAGGGATTGTGTTACAGACTGCACATTCAAACCCAGATCGGGCTGGAAATCCGAGGATGCGACACAAAGGCAGGGTCCTTGTGGTGAGGGGCACTTGTGTTTGTTGAGTGCCAGGTGCACGGTCACTGCAGTCAGCATTTCTCATTTGTTGCCCCTTACTGTGGCACTCCCGGTGTATCAGTATTAGTGGTCCTGCTTTAAGAGCAGGAAGCCGCAGCCCGGAGATATCAGGTGTCCCGGCCAAAGTCAAACAGATACGGTAAAGAACAGAACCGGGTTTGAGCCCAGGAGGATTTCGAAGCTGCGTTCTCATCCATTAGGTGAGGGTGCGCGGCACAGGTGCAGGATGGGATCCGGCTATGAGGAATTGGAGGCGATCGTCAGTGTCAAGAGTGACGTCTTTCGCTTAGGGGAGCTGGGAAGATGGAATTGAATACAGAAGGCCAAACTAGCATAAGATCACACCGTTGGTCCTTAGGTGGATGCTGTGGAGACCCGACATTCCAGGGCCAGGGCCAGTGCCAGGGCCTGCAACTGTTCTGGCTTCACACGCCAGGCTGAGAAGGCCTGCAGAGCAAGGCTGGGGTCCAGGTTCAGGAAGGAAGGAGCTCTGCCTGCCTTGAAGACTGAAGAGCAGGCGGAGTCTGCAGTTTGGAACAAGGTTCCTATTCCACCAGCAACCTGAAAAGGTGACTCAGCTATAAACTCCTGGCAAAGCAAAGTCAGGGCAGATGAGGAGGCAACTGCATCTGGCCTGCTTCAGGCTGGGGTGCCACGTGATGTCAAACAGGTTTCTTCGTTTCTCTGGACCTTGGCACCCTCTAATTTACCTACCCCCTATCTCTGAGCTGGCTCAGCTGTGGCAATGTGAAATAAAACTAGCATCTGATCATGGAGAAAAAGATAGGTAAGGGAACCTATGCAGCAATAGTGACAAAGAATCTGCAGTGTTCTGTGAAATGAGGAGAGCTTCCTCCAGCTGGCATAGCATGGGCCTGAACTCTGAGCAGCTCTGAGGTTTTACATAGATCCCAATGTGAGTTACTACCAGCATCCCCCTCACAGACCTGTTCTGATCAGCTAGCTGTGTGCATTGAAGAAAGAGAATTCATGGAGCACCCTTAGACAGGACCCGCCCTTGCTGATGTGCCACAGGCCTGTTCCTACCTTAAGCTTGGCTCCTGATTGCAATGGCATTTGGGCATTTGAGTTTATGTCTCCAAATTAGACTCGCAATCTGGCTTGCAAAGTGCTAATCCAAGCCTGCCTTTCTTTCATCCCTCACTGGCCACAGCAGGCAGGCAAGAGGAAAGCTGTAATTTGTGGGCTGCCCTTTCACTGTAGCATGAGCAACACAAATGCCCTGGTCCTCCCCTGCCCTGTGGGCCAGTACCAGCGGCCAGGCTGCCTGGGGTCTAAAGGCCAGCATGAGCAGGATTCTCTCCCATGCATTATTCATACCAGTGCTTCCCTTTCTATTTTTGATGTTAAGCGTATAGCGGTTCCCCCCGCCAGCTATTTTTAGCATCATTGCTGCCAGCTGACAGCAAAGACAAAAGCACCAAGGCACCTTGAGAATGACAAATGGCGATTTCAGTGATGGAAATAGAAAGGCTATTTTTCTTCCTGGTAAAAAGCAAAAATGTCTATAGTTGCAGAGATACCAAGACTTGAATGGAATTTATAATTTGGAACATAGACTGCCAAGCACATAAAGGATTTCCTTACAAACACCACACATGCACGTGCGTGCGCGCACACACACACACACACACACACACACACACACACACACCCTCTGTCCCAGATCAAATACACTCTCCTTTGTGAAGTTGCCTCTGATCCTCCCCTGGGTCCCTGACTGAGCTCTCCTCTTTCTCGGGGTACAACAGCTCAGACACTGTGAGTCTCTTGTGGTATCGTAAACCCTTGCTGCCCTCCAGTCTGTGAACCCCCTGAGGACATGGACCTATTGTTAGATCTCCATTGTCAAGTTCTGAGAAAAGCTAGCAGCCCCCACCATCCCCTAGCTGGCTGAGTGCTCACAGCTCTGCCACATGGCTCTCCTGTTGGATATAGACAACCTCAAGAATAGCAACACTGGCTGAGGCTACATTGAGACTGTGAGAAAGTGAGAGGAAAAGATCACTTCAGAATTAATCTCAGTCTAGACAATAAGGAGGTTGCACCTGGCCATAGTGCTGTGGGCCTGTGCTACCAGCACCCAGTAGGCTGAGGTAGGAGGATCACAAGTTTGAGCCCAGCCAGGGTAATGTAGTAACTTAGCAAAGCCATGTCTTAAAATGAAAAAGGAGGGCTGGAGATGTAGCTCAGTGAGAAAGCCCTGGGTTCAATCTTGGTGCCACACATACACACACACACAAAGCACACAAAACACCCCCCCCCAAAAAATACCCAAGAAACAAGTGTCTCTTTTCCTGGCTATCATGATTGAGTGTTCCTTCCTTATCAAACAGTTTTCTCCCCTCTCTAGTCTCCCCTCCCTATAGACAAGATTTATTGAGATACTCAAATAGTGCAGTTGCCCCAAACTTTGTGACAGTGCCAGCCTGTAGTGAATCCCTACATTTTTTTTCACCTGCCTCCAACTGCCAGTGAAAGCCTGACTCTCATAGTATTTTATTTCTAGCATTCTCTTACTGAGACATTTTCCCCTGGTGCAATGAATAATACACCTGATGTGCTCAACTATAGGTGTGAAAACCAAGCCGACTCCATCTTGAGCCTCACCACCATTGTGTGCTTGTGCTTGGACAAAGCACCCGAAACCCACTTTCTATTTGGCAGAAAACTTCCTGCAGTTGCAGGATGTTTTGTAGCTCACCTAGTGTGTGAAACTTCCTCTTGCCCCCCACTAACCTGGCATGGTTCTACTTCTGTAAAATTCCACTTGCCCTCCCTTGAGCCCTCCCCAATTGAAAGCATGATGTAAGAGGAGAAATTAAACCGCTTCTCATGGCCAAGAGATCTTTCCAGGCCCTAGGCTCTCTTGGACACTGGCTTTGAATAAACAGACTCAAATTTGACTCAGAGTGTGGTGGATCTCTATAGTTCCAACTCATTCACCTATAACATATGTATGCTTCCTGTGGCCTTCGCCTGGAGGGGTCATGACCCTTAATAGTTATATTAACTTGACTGGATTAAGAAACACCTAGTGGGCTCATGAAACACACTTCTGGGTGTGTCTGGGGATGACTGGCAGGTAGGCCAGCCCACTGATGAGGGGAGACCCACCCTGGTGGTGGCACCAACCAATAGGCTTGTAGCCTGGGTGGAGTAAAAGGGAATAGTCAATTCCACTCCTCTAGAAAACCCTAATCAGTACAGGTGTCAGCAGCAGAAACTCTCATGTAAATAGAAGGTCAGTGTGTACTGATGAATAATAGAATTCCCAAGGGAACAAGACCACAGTGTCCCAAGCAGGGCACCCAGGTATGGAAGCCTTGGCACTTCAATTGCTGCAACCAATTGGCACTTCAATTGGCCCCAATCCTGTGAGCAGCTGATACACTGACCAATTCTTTGTGCTATGCTCTGTGCATTAAATGCCTAGTTCTGTTTTACAGAATTCCTGAGATAGCTATTACTCTTTGTATCAATTTGAGATCAAGAGTCTAAGTAAAAACCCCAGCTCACCTAGGCCTCGAGCAGCAGAGAAGGGTGTGTGCCAGGCTTGGCTCTGTTCCTGTCTGTTTTAACATAATTTTTGTACATACATGAAAAATGGGTGGATAAATTTAAGTCCAAACATAAGTTTAAACTTCTAATAGGAATTTTAATTTTAATTTGAGGGCTCTGTATCTGTGTGTAAGGTGCTGAGCAGAAAGTCTGACCTATTAAATGTATATAATGGCATCATCACCTGTGTTGAATGGCTCAAGCCATTTGTGTAATTATGTCTCTCTGTCAGTGGCTCTCAGGAGCAAGTATTGGACCTAATTCTAGGACATGGTAAGGAAGATTTCCATGGGGCTTCTGGGAGGTAGTTCCTTTCCTCAAGATGAAACTGGGAAAGCCGGTACTCTTCCTCTTCTGTGTGTCACTTTGTTAGGGTGTGATCAGAGCCCACTGTCACCATGTTGGGTGTGATCAGAGCCACGGTCACCATGTTGGGGTGTGATCAGAACCCAGTATCACCATGTCAGGGTGTGATCAGAGCCCACCGTCACCATGTTGGGGTTTGATCAGAGCCACTGTCACCATGTTGGGTGTGATCAGAGTCACTTTCACCATGTTGGGTGTGATCAGAGCCCACTGTCACCATGTTGGGGTGTGATCGGAGAATTGCTGTGGCCCCACAGTCAGGCAGCTCTAAGCAAGGCTGAAGTGGCTAATAGTTAGGTGAGCTAAACCCTTCCATGTTGATGAGGCTGTGATTGGAATTCCTGTTACCTGCATGTAACTTACTCTATGGCTCTCATGCTCTGGCTCATAGTTCACCTATTTATCTGAGGCTTCCTATGAGCATCCTAACTAAAAGACACCAGGCCTGTCTCCTTTCCACTGACCGTGTGATATTCCTACATGGCACTGACTGCAACTCGAAATCACACTATTCATTTAATTATTCCTGCCTCCATTCCTGTCACTAGAAGGTAAGCTCTGGCAGGTCAGGGCTAAGTCTGTCTGCTTCATCAATGCATCATCACATCTCACATAGGGCCTGGCATAGAGGCCAGACACTCTGAGAATTTTTGTGGAATAGGTGAGTAAATGGAATGGTGTTTTAACAGGTAAAGACTAGAGATGCCTACTTGTGAATATTCACCAAAATTCAGCCCTGTAGTCAGTTTTTCAGGCCACCTGGAGAGACTGAAGACTTGAGCACTCACGTGGTTGGAGGAGAGCAAAGGTCAAGGTCAAGGACATTTGAATTCAAAGCCTTTGTTCTTAAACACTGCACTGAACTGCCTGGTTGGCACAGTGAGTCTAGTCCCACTGCTGGGGCAGTGTATGGTTTGTGTATAAGATGTGGGCTGCTGGAAAGAAAGGGAGAAAGTGATGATCCCATTTATTATGCATTGTCCAAGCCACACATGGGGTCATGGATGTGATTGCTGGTTAACTCAGAAATCATTTTGTACAAATGGGACCATGCGAGTGAGAATAACAGTAGGAACATTTTGTGGTCGCAGGAGGAAGACCTCAATAGCAGAGCTTTTGCAGGTCTCTTGGCTTCTGTGTCGGTGCTTTCTCCCACTTCATGGAGATACTAGTTCAGGGGTTTATTTGCACCTTTCTTTAGCCACGTTTACAATCATGGGACCTGGCCAGCTTTCTCTGCTTCTTAATGGTTACTTGTGTTCTTCTGTCCCCCTGGGGCAATACTCTGGTTCTTCCAGAAGTGGAGTCGCAGCAAAATCTTCCTGTTCTTCAAACTTTGGGGTTTTGAATCTGTTCATGTTTCCTTCAAATTAGTCCCCTCTGTACCCACTTCACCCCTGGCACTAAGCAGGGGGGAGAAGTGCATGATTGTGTACAGGGGGCCGTCAAATGAAAGAGGACTACGATGTCCTCAGTGGGCTCCTAGGATTTCACAGAGAGAAATTTTGGGTTAATATTAGGAAGAAACTTCAAAGTAACGAAGAGCAACTAAAGGCAGTGGGCTTCTGTATGAAGTCGGGAGCTGCCCGACACAGGAAATACACAAGGAAAACCCAGAACTACACAGCAGAAATTGTTTAGAGCACCAACATGGAGTGTGGAGTCTGAGGCCAGGGTGTCAGCAGAAAGGAAGGGTTGTTAAAGTAATTGCTGTCTTTGGAACAATAGACTCCATCCTCCCCCACAACTCTAGCAAATACACGTTGCTAAATGTGTAGAAATGCTGTTCTGATTCATAGGATAAAAAAGAGCTCACCTCAAAGGTTTCTGAATTTGTAGTAGCATTGATTGTTTCCAATCAATGGATGCTAAAAATATGACTAATTTTATGTAGGCATTTGTAAAAGTTTTTGGCCCTCAGTAAGTATATTCTTGAGAAAGTTGAGAACTGTGGTTTTCATAGCTTTTTTTTTCATAGCTTCAAACACAATTAGGGTTTACGTCCCTTCCTGCTATGGTATGAATGTGCTCCCCCAAAGGTCAATGACTGTAATTTAACCCTGTGGGTCATGGTATGAAGAGCCAAGTCATGGGGAACAGGATTAGGTCATGAAACATAGCAGACAAGAACTAGACCAGCGAGACTAGAGCCCTCCCAGGAGAGCCTCACAGAGCTGCCTTGACCTTTGTCCTGTAGTGAGAAGCTGCTGTCTACAAAACAGAAAACAAACAAGACTGCAGCGGACATGGCTCTGGCTGACGCCTGGTTCTGAAACTTCCCAGCCTCCAGAACCTTGAGGAATTAATTTCTATTGTTCGTGAGCTATCTCAGCTTATGCTGTTTTGTTGTTGCAGCCTGAACGGACTATGACTCATCGGGACCAATACTTAGATTCCAAGTACTCTACTATTAACATTTCATTACTCTGCAAAAGATGAGAAATAAGCAAGCTATTGAGAACAATGAGACACATGTGACTGATTTAATTTGTCACTTAGAGATATATTATTTTATAATATTTAAAGGACAATCTTATTTAATAAAGGAAATTTCGTCTAATAATTTAATTATCCACATATCTGTTACTGACATTAAAATTTAATTTAATTTCAGTCTGTTTAAACAGGCCACTCAGGTGTCACTTACATAGTCCTGAACTTTAGACATCAGCTAGGGTGAAGAATGGATTGTAGTTAAACAGTCTGCAGGAACAGAAAAACTTCGTATTGAGACAGGTACTCACCTCCTCTTCAACTCCATTTAAACAGCACCCCCGCGCGCGCGCGCGCACACACACACACACACACACACACACACACACGGGGTGGGGGGGCACCTGGGCAAGCAACTTTGTCCTAGGTTCCGAGGGAGGGAGAAGGCCAGGCCAGGTGAGTAGGATTAGGGTTGCTCATTTGAATAATTGCAGCAGGTTCTGGAGTACCGGGGCTCCCCTGGCTGTCAGCTACCTGTCCCTCAGCAGATTAGGAAGAAGGAACAGTGGACCTAGGTATGAGAGGCCGAGAAAGGAGAGGTTGGGGTGTGGACTCAGCTGGCCACACAGGAAGGGAAACTGACCAGACTTTGGTGTGGCCTCAAAGCCAGTCAATACTGCATTTATAAAACTATGTTGCCTGGCATGGTGGCTCGTGCTTGTATTCCCAGAACTTAGGAGGCTGAGGCAGGAGGATTGTTGCGAATTCGAGGCCAGCCTACTCTGTAGTGAGACCCTATCTCAAAAAAAACAGAGTAAATAAATAAATCTATGTTACACGGACCTTGACTCTTTCTGGACTTCACTTTGCTCATCTTTAACATAGGAGGATTAACTACAAGGTCTTCAGATTCCCTTCAATTCTGAAGTCATTCACTTTGATCCAAGTATTTTCTGAGGATATTTGGAATGGCTTTCAAAAACCCATTACTTTCCAAGTAGGACTGCCAGAATTCTAATTTAATGTGAAAAAATAATGTTCAAAATAGTGCTAGCATTGTCTTGGATGCAAAACACACCATAGAATAAATTACAATGCAGATTGAATTTTAATACTGTATTTGAAGCCCTGTAGGCCAATCCTCTTGGCACTGTTTTCACTTGAAGTACAAATTGTAGTTCCAAAAGCTATGGCCTCAACTCATCTTTATCCTTTTAATTTCATCTCCAAGGATACACCCTCCCTTGAGCAGCATATTGCAGTCTTCTTGGGGATGGTGAACCTCATTGTGTTATTCACCCATTCGTTCATTCACGCATTCATTCATCACTGAACCATTCAGCAGATTGACTGACTCAAAATTTTTATATGCCAGGCACTGTGTAACCATTGAAGATACAAAAATAAATAAGGCACTTCCCTCTCCACAACTCCAATGTTTAGGTCACGGAGCTATTCATTTCCACAGACATCTATGGAAAGTGAAAGAGAGGTTTAGAAACTCAAAAATTGTCACTATTGTCAATTTGGCCTAAAAGAATAGTAGCAAAAGTGGAAAAAATGGCTTGGCTTTCTCTTAAAAAAAATGTGAAGGCAAAGATATATGGCTTTCATTTTGAGCCTCCTCTTTTCCTTCTTCATCTGTGTAAGAAGAATAGCAGGCTAATTCTATTTACCTGTGCTTTCCCCAGGTGATCTGTAATCCCAACTCCCCTTCATTTCCTCCCACTTCCCGGTGATTTACCAACTGGTATTTCATCGGCAATGTCAGGGTAGGTGAACAAAAACTTAATTAAATTAACGTTTCAGGCTGAAATCACCATTTTAGTCCTCATTAACCTAGCCTTTCCTTTTAAAAGTTTTTTATGTGTTTTTTAAAATTACAAAATATATGTGTTGATTCCCAGCACTGCAAAAAAAGAAAAAGAAGAGAAAATTACAAAATGTGTATGTTTACTCTCATTGTAACAAATGAAGCAACAGATTTATAAAGGCAAAGATAATTACCTTTCCTGTCTCCTGCCTCTACCCCATCTCCCCAGGTAACCAATGCTATTAACATAGCTTTCTCAGAACTCACACAAATATATAAAACCATACAGAAAGGACTGTACTTTTTTAGGAAGTTAAAATCATATTGTACAAATAACTCTCCAAATCACTTTTTTCACTTTAAAATATATCATGAAAACTCTGCAAATCTATAGAAGAAACTATTTGTTTTCTTTATGCATGTACACATAGGGAACATACCTCAGCATCCAAAGATACACACACATTTAATTATCTAGGGTCAGATCTGGCTGCACATAATAAAGGTACTCACATAAGTAAGATCGAAGTTTATTCTCCTCTCTCTCTCTCTCTCTCTCTGTCTCTCTCCCCAAAGGTAAGCTATGCCTGGTGGTCTGTCCAGAGCTGATGTGGCAAATCTGTAGTCACCAGGGAGCCAGGTTCCTTTTGTCCTGCTGCCTCAGGATCCAGCATGGCTGCCCAAACTCTGGCCATTACACATTTCTCTCTTCCAATAGAAAGAAGAAGGAAGAACAGGAACACTCCTCTTGCTTGAAGAACATTTCTTCAAGATTGCACATAACACTTCCATTTACATTTGATTGACCAGAATTTAGTGTAGCAGGTAGAAGTCATTTGTTTTATTACTAAGAAAAAAGTCAGAATGGAAACTGGGTATCACCAGAGAGAGAGAGAGAGAGAGAGAGAGAGAGAGAATGTATGTGTGTGCGTGTGTGTGTGTGTGTTGCTGTGTGAGTGATTTTATATAAATAGGATCATAGGATCAAGAATTTCAATAAGAACATCTTATGGTTGCATGAGGAAGTCTTCATTAATGGATTTCTTTTAAGTCTGGTGGTTTTTTATGTTAGGTTTTATTTTACTATATGAAACTATTACTAATTCAAGGGCTTACATTTATCTTCCCTTAGTCAAGTGTGACCACTGAGTTAAATAATTCTTTTTTTTTTTTTTTTTAGTGTCAGGGATCAAACTCAGGTCCTTATGCTTGCGCAGCAGGCAGCGAAACCACTGAGCTAAATCCCCAGCCCCTGAGTTAAATAATTCTTCATCATTGTCATCTCATGTCAGCCTGTAATTCCTGGGTCTCAGTCAGCTTTGGATTCTATCTTTGCTACAGGATCATAAGCATTGGCCTGAGTTAGGACTTGTGAGTTCTTAGCTACACCTCAGCACTGACACGTCTGGACTTCTGAACAAACCATTCCCTTGCTAGTATCCAGCCCCTTCCCTACTTCGAGGAACTTTAAAGCCTCACCTAGAGACAGTGAAAAGAGAAGATGTCAGGTCCTCACAGGTTCAGGTCTTGCCTGTCACTCAGTGGTGTCCCCAAGAGCAAGAAGTTTAACAGAAGTTCCTCATCTGTATGGCTAGTATAATAGCAACTGCCTCATGCAATAGTTATGAAGATTAGCAGCTCTCCTGCTACTACTGAGCAGAATGCCTGACACATAGTTGATGCACAATAAATGTTACTTCCATTCCCTTGAAGAGCTTCCATAACTGCTTTATCTTTCTAAACAACTCCAAGTCAGTCTTGACTCTGATTCTCCTAGTGTGCTAGGTTCTGTGACAGCAATATCCACAGGAAGAGTATTTGTTAAGCAGTGTGTTTGTTGGTACTGATGAGCAGAGCCAGTTTGTTTCAGAATCAGACAATATGTGAGACGTAACTTGTACAATTGAAATGTACCAAATTAATGCATTCCAGTGACTGGGCTATGATACGAAGCTATTGTAGAAGAAGGAAAAGGAGAAAATTTTCTTGTGGTCACAGAGTAAAGGTACATAGTTAATGCTCAATTCTCATTCCCCCTGGAGTTGGTTTGTGTGGAGTAGAGGGTCCTGTGGTGACTCAAGCTATGTGTTGTCTTTGCTGATAGCATCTGTCCTCTTGTTAATAACACTGTGTAAAGCTAAGGGTATTGCTCAGTGGTAGAACAACTGCTTAGCATACTGAAGGCCCTGGTCTTGATCTCCAGTGCACACGTGCACACGAAGATGTGCACACACATGCACACCTCATAAAAAAATATATGAAGAAAAGCCACATGGGAACACATGTGAAGTTGATGCACAAAAATAAGGGACAGATGAGCATGAGGACTGGGAGACTCCCAGGAGTGAGGGAAGAGTTTGAGGGGCCTTGTGTGGCAGATAAAGAAGGAGACAATGGACCGGGGTTTTAGCTCAATGGTTTCGCCAATCTGCTGCACAAGCACAAGGACCCGAGTTTGATCTCCGGTGCCAGAAAAAGGAGACAACAAGGCAGATGGACCCAGGTGGACTCCAAATGTGACTTTGAGTTTGTGTGCTTGGAAAGTCTAGCGTCCTGCTGCCCTAGAGTAGGTGGTGGCTGAGTGGCAGCAGTGACTGAGCAGATACTGGGTACTGTAGAGAAAGCACAATGCTAGGCAGGTGCCAGGAACCAACTCCCTGGCCATCACTGAAACCCTCCAAGGTGGACACACTCAGAGAAGGACTCAGAGAAGGGAAAAAGCAACAAGAAAAATTAAGAACTGGGCAGATACAACCAATGAAAATAATCCAGATTAAAGGGAGCACAGTGGTTGAACCAGGAGAAAGTTATTTGTACTCAATGTGTAGGACAAAGGGAATCAGAGTCATTGGAAAGGATTTTCAGAATGGGGGATTCAGAAATGGGTTTGGTTTCTGCCTGACTTCTGCTTTCTTCAGCCATGGCTCCTGTGTGTTTTCTTTCCCTTGGGTTTTCTTATTTGCTACTTTAACAGTTTTGTAGCCCAGATACACATACTTAGCACCTGAGCATCGCACACTTCTTCCATGCCTAGAGCTTCACTTTTCCATCTCACCATGGCAAGGCTTCCACTGGTCTGTCCCACAAGCATAACCTGCTGACACCAGAATTCAGTCATCCTGGAGACTCCTCCTTCCTTCTAGGCTCACTGTGCACTGAACATCCCAGCCACCAATGTGGAGTCATCCTTAGCTTCTACCTGGCCCTCTCCCACGTCTCCACATTCACCCATTCAATCGTATGAACTCTGTGACACTTTCTGTACCCTCCCCCATTCTCCATTTTCATTCTTCTGGCACTATTCTAGCTCAGGTCTACATGCTCTAACACTCAGACTCTACAGCAATTTTCTCTGGCCTCCCTGTGTCCAGACAGAGGCTATTTAATGACTAGTCCATTTGTTTTGGTAAATGAATTTTCCATCTAAAGAATTAGCTTGAATTGCTTTCTGCAGAAGCAGATACTGACGTAAGGATCCACATGCAGGTGACATTTGAACATGTGTCCCAGGAAAGCCTGGAAAAGAAGCAGTAGGAGCAGAAGGAGAAAGGGAAGGAGTCATGTGTTGCAGGAAACTCTAATGGTAGTCCCAGGAGTTTGTCCCAGGCAAGTGAGGAAGCTGGGCTTTCATACTCCTACATCAGTCAGCCTTAGGTTAAGGTCTGCTCAGGAAGGCAGAACTCCAGCTACTGCCTGCTCACTGTATGCTGGGGCCAGTGGCTCAGGGGAGAGAAGCAAAGGTGCATGCAAATAGGTGGAAAAGCACAAAACACCAGAAAACAAAAGGGCTCACAGACACAGGACAGGGGGTCCCAGGGCCTCTGGGTGGAACATGAGGAGATCTGCCACAAAAATTTTCCATTTTTAAAGCTGAAAGAGGCAACCCATTCAGGACTCCTCCTGTCTCTTGGGAGCTATCCCTATTCTCCATTCTTATTCCCTATTCCTATTTCCCATCCTATTCCCCAATATATTTTTATACTCTTAAAAATAAAGATGAAAGAGAACTAATTTGGGGGGGGGTATCTCGTATAATCCCAATTACTCTGAAGGTGGATGCCATTTTCCTTCTATGATTGGAAATGACCAAAAAATGGTATCATTTTAATTAGTGGCTCTAGAATCTCTCAGAGGGAAGGAATGGCTATTCATTAATAAGGTAATATACTAAGGGCTTTGATGTCCAAAGAACAAAGGGAGGTTATCCAAGTCACTCTGTACAGAGAATAAGCCAAATTTGCTTACCTCTTCATGAGAAGAATGGGAAAAAAGGAAGGATGGATAAGCAAGCCAGACCCATGTTGAAGGACTGGGCACAACATGGGGCACTGCTGAAAATGAACAATTCTGAAGGATTGATGACCCAAAGAACCCGAGAAAGTAAAATGTCAGGCCTGAGAATGGTAGGACTTTTAGGTAATGTATCAGCTGGGCTTCACTAGAGGAACAGATCTAATCTAATCTGATATATATGATATAAAAAGCATTTACTGAGGAGGCTTACAAAGGTCACCTGCTGAGTGGAAGAGTCCAAAAGGGGCTGTCTGCACACCAGAGATGCGGAGGATCCAGGCAAAAGCTGAAGGCAGACTCACTGCAGAGTCCCGTGTGAGTCCATTTCAGGAAAAGGTCTGCACAGGAAGGCTGAAGAATCCGCACTCATAGCCTGGAGACAAGTCTGAAGGTGATGTCAAAGACTGGAGCTCCTCCAAAAAGCAAAAGCAAGACATCCTTCTTTCCCTTTTTATTCCATCCAGGCTATAAGCTGATTGGTGGGTGCCACCCACACCCAGGATAGGTCTTCCCTCTTCAGTAAGTCCATCTCATCCAGACACACCCAGACTGTGCTAAACCAATCTGCTAGGCGTTTCTCACTCAAGTTTACACCACAGTTAATATCACAGGTAACCTGGTGACACACAAAGGTTCAGGACAAAGCTAACAAAAGGGACCATGTCCCCCAAAGTAGCATGTGCCTGTAATCACAGCATTCTGGGGGGCTGAGGCAGGAGGTTCTTGTGTCCCAGCACACCCTGGGCAATTTAACAACTTAGTAAAATTCTGTCTCAAAATAAAAATTTTTAAAAAGGCTGGAGATGTAGCCCAGTGTGAAGGCTCTGGGTTTAATACATGTAGCTGCAAAGAAGGAGGAGGAGGAGAAAGGAGAGGAGGAAGATGGGGAGAGGGGGAAAGGAGAAGGAGAGGGGAGGAGGAGAAGGAGAGAAAGAGGAGGAAGAGGAGGAAGAGGCAGAGGTGGAGGAGGAGAAAAACCTGAAACACCATCCTTCTGAGTGGTTGATATTTTGTTACAAGTGAATCAGTCCTTCAGCCCTCTTCATTTTTGTCTCTCCTAAATAATGAGCAGAAAGGGCCAGGGATTTAGCTCAGTGGTTTCGCCTCCTGCTGCCCAAGCTCAAGGATCCGAGTTCGATCTTCGGTACCAAAACAAAATAATAATAATCACAATGAGCAGAAAGACACCCTGTTAGTAAACCACTCCTTCTGCATGGCAGCTTCCAATCCAAAGCAAACCCCTCTGCTTCCCTTCATTCCTCCTGGAAATCATTCAGCACTGTTACCATCTGGCTGGTGAGTTCCTCTCTCAATCCAGAAAGAATTACAAGGCAGAGAGTCAGAAGAGGACTGAGCAAAAGTATTTATTGTAAAGCAAACGCAAAAAGCCCCTGGGTGAATATTGGACCCTGGGGGGAAGTGACTGGGTTGCCATGGAGACTGTCTAGGTGTTTTTATACACAAAAATGACTATATCTCAGCCAAGTTGAGGTCAGCCTATGAGGTTGCAAGCAGGGAAGTTTGATGGAGAACTGGGCCCATAGGAACTCAGGGTACGTAGCAAGCATAGTTTGGCAAGTGCCATGAATTGTAACTTTTCTGAAGTTAGCAGAATAAAGGCACTTTCCAGAGAGGTATGCATAGAGACTTGTTGGCATCGGTTATCGGTCACCGTGCTTTATCATATTTCTGGGCATGAGAGTCCTGGCAACGCTTTGTCGATCCACCAGAGCCCTGGCCTTGGCCATGGTGTCCTTCGCTGAGTCCTGGCACCCTCTGTGGTTGGCTTTTCCCTGGCTGCCTCTCCTGTCTGCGTCTCCTGTCTCCTCTGTTTGCCAGAGCCCTCCCCACACTCTCCTCCCCTCATGGGCCAGAGTTGCTCTGAGAAATCTTTTCACCTTCCAACAGGGGCCTGCTCATCCTCAATATTTTCTAATGCACATCATGTTTTCCTGGAACTGATTGTTTAGATTACTGCTGTGTGCCTCTTGCTAGGAAAATGTTCCTACACCTTAGAGAATGGAACCTAAGCCCAACCACACTGGCACAGAGGGCTCCCGGTTTATTCTCCCCAGGTCTTTCTCTACCTCCCTGTTTCAACACCAGCCCAACCTTGTGGAAAGCAGCTCCCAATCCCCCTAACAAGGTGCCCCTCCAGTTTCTCTGGCATGTGGTCTCCCTTGCTGCAACAAGTTAATAGACTCACTTTGTTTGAATCCATGTACATTCCCCATGGCCTTATTCTTAGGGGTTATCAGACTTTCCATGGCAGAGCTGTCTCACACGTTGCGTTAAAGTGCCCTGCAGAATGGTGTTACCCTACCTCCTGGGTTGCTTCCTCCCTTCCCTCAGCGTGGGAGTGAATTCCCAGGAGTCC
Organism: Heterocephalus glaber; assembly: GCF_000247695.1. Next base: position 23,388,191 of record NW_004624735.1, on the reverse strand, counting down.
TGGGTCCAAGTCCTACGCTCTCCATGCTCTATTCACCCTCCCCAGCCTGTTTATGAACAGTCTCTAGAATCATGAGCTCCCGCAGGTATCCCTGTGGCCCTCAAATGGGCTCAGGCTCTTTGCCTTTCCCGTACCCTTCAACCAAAGCATCAGCTGCAGAAATCAAACGCAGCATCTATGACCTCCGCCTTGACCCCATGTGGGTGAGAAGAGAGAGAAGAGCCAGGCAGTCTGCCTTGAGATGCCATATTTTGCACCCCACAACACACCCTAGCTCCCTGGCTTGTTGATGCCTGTCCTGCTTGCCATTCCATCCTTGACTCTCCACAGTGGGCAGCTGTCACTGCCCCATTGGATACATGAAGCCTGACACCTGGAGCAGCCTGCAGGCTCAGCCAGCTGCAAATGATATGAATGGGAGCCTACTCATCTCAAGGCACATGGATATCACCATTCCATTTGACGAATCCTCACGAGGCAGGTAGGGGCTCCCCAACTTAGCTGAGGAGCTCAGAGTACAAGGCCAAGGAACTTGCAGTAGTCTCACAGCCAGGAGATTGCAAAGTCGTGATGCCACCCCCAGGCCTCTGACCTGTCCTAGGACATGGTCCTGTCCCAGCGGACAATGCTGTGGCCCACAAAACTTCATGCTGACTAAAATCCAAAATTGGCAACTCTCTTTATTGTCTCCTGGAAACAGCACAAGACACTTCCTGGAGCAGGGAAGTATATCTGGCTAAGCAGGACTGACTTGGGGAATGGGAATAGGAGCAATTATGGGAATATGGGGGCACTGTGTGTGTCTTTTACATAAAAAGGCATCTAGAGTAAGGACAGAGCCATGCAGGGGAGAGACGCAGAGTCAGAGATGAGCTTCTTAGTGCAGTCTCAGAGAGAACCAGGAGATTCCCACCTTGTGGTCTGCAATAAGTGAATTATGTGTGCATGCCTGTGTAAATGGAATGCATACGTGTGCAAGGGTGTGTATAGGCAGGGGAGTGCGCATATGTCTGTGTGTGTCTGGATGTCTGTGTATATGGTTTGGGGTGAGCGAAGCATGCTCAAGTCTCTTCAGATCTCCAAGCACCTGCATGAAATACATGCGTTGTCCAAGAACAGCTTGTCTACTTGTCTCCTGACTGCTGCTGGACTGTCACCTCTGATGGCAGAGGCCCCAGGGCTTCTCTCTGTGGCATTTACTCTCCCAGAGATGTTAACATTTAAAGGAAAACCTGAAGACACAAGCATTTCAACAATAATTTCTAATAATATCAATGTTTTTGCTTCTTTTTCTTTGGTACCTGGGATCGAACTCAGGACCTTGTGCTTATGAGGCAAGTGCAGAAACCACTGAGCTAAATCCCAGCCCCAATATTTTTGCTTCTTAAAATAGGCTTGCAGCTGGATTGGTCAGAGAATTTGCTAAAACATACTTAATAAAACTGAGTGCTTAAGGTGCTGAAGAGACCCACAAGGTTGGTTTCTGGTGAGGCCAAGGAGGCAGAGGCAAGGAAGGAGTTAAGAGGCTGCTTTGGGAATGTAGCCCTCAGTGCCTGACCTGCCCAAGGGTACTGACAAAATGTGCAGTGCTTCCTAGGTTTGGCCCAAACTACTTGCAACACAGGCTCTGCTCCCACCAGACCAAAAATTAGCACGTTAAAGATTGTAAGTCACCTGCCAGGACTCGCTCCTGCTCTCCAGCCTCTCCACTTTGGAGAAAACTCGAGAGCCCTCACCTGCTTTTCAAGTCCCATTCTTTGCTGTGTCCCACACAGCCCTCATCTGCAGGGTCATCTTGTGCTAATTCCCCCACCAGAAACTCTCTGCCCCATTTGTAAGTCAGGGACTGTTATTCATCTTCCATCATCAGGGTTTGCGAACACTAAGACACAAAACATGGATGCAAGACTTTCCACCCAAACTTGAGCATTATGTGCACTCCACAAGAACTGTGGTGGGGGTTGTGCCTGAGAATCCAGGATAATTTAAAAAGTCCCAAATATTCACAGACCTGGGTACTTGGTCTCACCTCTGAAATTAGCTGCTAAGTGTGACAGAAGCTACATAGCTGGTTTTGCAGTGTGAGATCTGAGATGTTACCTTATTATGTCAATCAATAGATAATTTTAGTAAATGCATTAATAACATTTAAATAGAAATTTAGGGTAGTCTATGGATAAATGAGAAATAACAAGCAGCAAAAAATCTTCATTTTCTAGGCTTCCTTTTCCAAAGAATGTTAAGAAGTCCTTTTTATAGATATTTCTTGTTGACAGCTAATATTTGAGCTTCCTCTTGAACCCCTACATACATTTACATTGGTTTAATGTATATATTCAATAAACACATTCATAAAGTTACACATTGCAATGTATGAATATCTAGTCACAAAAGCCTGCTATATAAAAGGATATAATTTACCTTCCATTCATTAATTTATTCCACATTTTTCATTGAACAAATGCTTATTGAACATATAATATATTCAAGACTTTGCTGGGCCCTAGGGTAATGCACAGGTAGATAGAAGATTATACTTTCACAAAGCTTATAATTTAAGGAAGAACAGAGGTTGAGACCTGTATACCAAGAGCAGCAATCTAATGTTTCGGATGACTCAGAGAGAGACGAAATGAACAGACAGCCCAGAAAAGCAGAGTAGCTGCTTCCGCATGAGCCATTCAACTGCACTCCATCTTTCTCTGGACCCTTTTGCATTTGATCCCTTCCCTGTGTGCTGGAGCTGTGCTTAAAAGACAAAACCAGAGGCTAAGGAGAAGCCCTCTCACTGCCCGGGCCACCCGGCCTGAAGTTACTCAGGCCAACTGGCCCCACCTGCCGCATCTCAGAGCCTTTCTCAGTTCTTATCCATTCTGGCATGAGGGACCACCTTCTCCAGGAAACTGGCTTTCCTCGGTCTCTCCTAGTCCAACCTGTGCTTCTTTCGCTGTCCACAAGCACCTTGCTGTGGTCTTGCCTCTAGATGGGGGAAACCTTTGCCTCTCAGAAGAAAGAACTCTCTTGAGAATCACAAAATACTTGTTCATCCCTGTGACCAATTATTCCATTAGCAGCAATAATATCAACAGTGTTTGTAATACACTATGATAAAATGAGACTGGCACTGGGTCAGACAAAAATAGTTTCTTTATATGAAAGCACATGATCTAGAGCTCAGCATCATTTCCCCACTACAGCTGTGGAGATGGGAGTGGACTCCTGATCATGCTTGATCATGCTTGGTCATGGGGCAGAACACAGCATAGATACAGAGTCTGACTCCTGTGTTGTCTCTTGAGATACAGATTTGATATTTTGCTCCCCCAGGAGATGGAGGAAGCTTGTGATCCAGGAATCATACAATCAGCAATACCATATGAAGGGTGACATTGAAATATTAGCATTGCCATGGTGGGTAGGGAAGAAGGGATGGAAGCCAAGGGAAGCTGGGCAGGATGGAAAGATCCATCATGTTCACACTGGGGAAGACACATCTTATGATTCATAGGAAAGCTTAGAGGACACACCTTTCCCCAACAACGTGAAGGGTGAATGCTTGGGTGAGAAGCAGCAGTGGTCTTTTCGGTAGGTCAAGGCCGAAGTAGGAGAGGCACTTTGAGAATTTAGCTTGCAGATAGCAATGAGTAGAAGATCCTAATGCCTCAGAGCCTTGGTGGCAATGTGAGACTTCCAGAAACTGAGGGCTGCAACTGTCAGGCAAGGGGACTGAGATAGAGGAGACTATGGAGTTAGTTAATAATACATGGTATTCTTAATGGCAAAACAGATGAACAGGGGACACGGACAATGTCAGCTTGTATGAGCAAAAGAAATCAAGGATGAATGACCACCAAAGTGGTAGCTGCGAGTGAGCAGTTTGCTTTAAAAACTTCCCTCAGTTCCCTCAGTTCCCCTGAGGAAGAAAAGCAGTCCACCAGACTCCTGGAAGACCAAACCCCAAATTCTACAGGGGGGAGTAGATCCAAGCTGGGCAAGGTCTAGATTGTGCAGATCCCTAGAAAAGACATGGTGTCAGTCACAAAGGGTATCGCCAGTGCAGTCTTCAGTCTTTCGCCCCTTTGGGGTTTGTCTGAGGTGCTTCACCCAGCTCATGCTTTCCTAGGGAGTCTTGTGACACAGGGAGATGATGACAATTCCACTGTTTCTAGGCTGTGTGGTTCCCCTTTACATTTCCCACACATTTATAAGTGGCCTCTCTTTACACTGCCCTAGTTTGAGAGTACTTGAGTTTGATTGACACTACAATGGCTAACTGGTATACCTAGTGGAGGCACCCACAAATAGGTGACTGGGCAGAATTCATACCAAGATTCTTTAGCTTTACATAGCAGGTCAGTGCAAAAGACAGTGCAATCTGCATTACCAATACAAACAGAAGCTTGTAATATGCTTTCTGCTGAGAGTTTTCTGGGAGGTTTTTTCCTGTGTTCTCATCAGCTCATACGTGGCTGTTTTGTTCTAATTCGGAGTGAGTAGCTGGCTGTCTTCGATGTCACCCAGAATGTGGCACTGACTAGCCACCATCAATCAGCCCAAGTCAACCTCATTTCAACACTGCAAATCTTGCCAGACTCAAGGAAGCATTTGTTCTCTGGGGGCTTCCAAAAATATTGACACTTTTTGGATGCGATTCAACACTAATTTGAGGGACTTTCTCTTTTTCTTTTCCATGGTGACAGCTTTCCTGACAGCATGAGGCTAAGCATTTCTACTGTTTAAATGGTGATTTTTTTTTTTTTAAGATGATGATGATCTCATCTCCGGAGCTCTGTCTGGGCTGCACGCGTGTCAGAGACGTCTCACGTGCCCGGCTGTGCCAGGAGCTCTGCAGAGGGTGACAGCTCATCAGACTGCTGGCACAACTGTGCCCTTGGGGTCAGCCTACTGCTGCATTTGTGGCATCTGTGTTTTTGCATATGGGATACTTTCACTTCTAAAAATGGCACAGCTGGCATTTTCTTTGCCAGCTGGCCATTGGAAGCTCTTCTCTGCAGACTGTATTTGTGGCAGATGCCTTCTTCCCTAGGTCCACTAGGCATGCCATCTTCAGAGGTGCCCTTTACTGTATTGTCCTCATCTTTGTCATTCCCTCCACCTGGAGTGCCTGCTCCCCATGTCTGGTTCCTGTTCATCTTACAATTGCCACTGTCTCCATAAGGTCTTCTGCCCCTAATCTCTCATGCTGAATTTACTCTTTCCCTTATTTAAAAACACATCACAGCACACTTCTCTGATAACTAAGTAATAACATTTGTGTAGCATTTCACAGTTTTCAAGGCCTTATACATATACCTTTTTAATCCTTTTAAAATATGACATTGTCCAGTTAGTGTGCTGCAAGTCTTACCTGCGGTGCCGGTCACTGGCATTACCCACTCTCAGCTCATTACAGTGTCGCACTTCCTTGTCCCTGAGAATTTAGCTGCAGTCATGTGACTCACCTTGGCCAAGCAAACAAGCCAATATGTCACTTCCAGGTTGAAGGTTTAAGAACCCATGTGCAAATGACACCTTTTTTTTCTCCCCACTCTAAAAACGAGTATTTGAGATTGTGACTGCCCTGGTAGCCTGGGTTATCTGCCAGGTGATGGTTCAGAGTCAGTCTAGCCTGGACATGTCCACAGGCTGGTGTGGAATTACCAGTGCTGGTGCTAAGTATTCCTAGTGCCAGTGCATGGATGACTATGATGAAATGAAGTAATCATTGTATTGGAAACACTTTCAAAAGAGTGCATATAATGTGGAAGAAAGACCATAAATTTGCCTGGAAAGATTCATGGAAATAGTTAACTTTGAAAGGATGCTTGGAAAATGAATACACGTTAGCCAGACCAGAAAGGTAGGGGTGGGTTGTTAAGAGAGACAGAGGGCTGTGAAAAAGGTGCAGAGGCAGAGATAGAGGTAACAGTGACAGGAAGCTGGAGTAAGTGATTTCCTCCCAAAGATACCTGAGAAAGGATGATGTACTCGTGTCTTTAGAAATATTTGTCTATATTATCATATGGCTCAAAGTAAGTCCTGGGTAAATTATTTTTCCATCTCTCTTCCAAGGTCAAACTCTGTATCATTTCTTGGAAAGAGATGAGCATTATTTCACAGTACCTGTACATGTTGTAGAGGGAGCACTGGCTTTCTTTTCCCCACTTCCTGCCCCCTGCCTTGGCAGGTAAACGGTGGTATCTGTGGGCAGTGCCCTGATCGAAAACTTTGTGTGGCTCCTCACTATGTCAGGAGGACATTCAAACTCCTGAGGAGACTTTCAAAGTCAAATCTCCTTGCCAGTATCAAACTGTACTATGTTCATGCAGAACCACATGTCCCGTACTTTGCCATCTGAGTCCTGACCTATCAGTCTCTATATCCTGATGGCCCTTGCGCTTCCTTCTTTCTTTTTTTTTTTTTTTTTTTTTTTTTTGTGATACTGGGAGCTGAACCCAGGGCCTTCATACTCAACTACCTCCTTATCCCTTTTAATTTTTAATTTTGAGACAGAGTCTCACTAAGTCACTAAATTGCCTAACGTTCTTAAACTTGCTATCCTCCTGCCTCAGCCTCCAGGAGTGCTGGGACTATAGGCCTGTGACACTATATCTGGCTGCTTTCACAAGCAAAATCTTATCCCTCACTCAGACCTAGTGTAAGGATCATGTCCCAGATGAAGTCAGATTCTTTCCCAGCTTCCTACCCCTCCTCCCAGAGAGCAGGGTGCAGCTCCTCTTGCCTTTGTCTTTTTTTTAGTTTTTCTAGGATGGGACTTTTTTCCCCTTTGGCTTTTTGGCAGTTATAGTATGCTGTGCTTAATTACCTCATTAATTTTCTTCTTACTTATCCATCTTGGGATTTCTATAGATTCTTGAATTTTTATCTTAATATCTTCTGTCAGATTTAGAAAATTTCCAACCACTTATCTCATTAAATATTGCTTCTGCCTCTTTCTTGACTGCTATGCCTTTGAAGTACATTGACTCCTCTGTATTTGCTTGTTTTTTTTCTACTTATCTTATTCTTGGTATTTTCGATTTACAGATTCTTCTCTCAGCTAAGCTTAATCCACTGTTAAAGAAATTCATTGTGTTTTTAAATTTAGTTACTATGTTTCAGTTCTAAAATTCAAATCTTTTATAGTTTCTTATTTCCTGACAAAATTGTCAATCCTTTCTTTTATCTCATAGACTATATTATGCATATTTATTCTATAATCTGAAGTTGATATCCTCTATGGTTCTGCTTGGGTTGCCTGAGTTGTTTTCCATTTATATCAGCTGTCTTCTTGTGTGCCTGGTTATTTCTTACTGAGCTTCATGCATTGTGTATGGAAAACCAGGCAAAGCGGGTGATAGACATCACATGACTATGATCCTGAGAGACAAGAAATAGGAGATGACCCCAATAGCTGTTTCAGTTTTCTGCCTCAGAGAACTTTCTAGAATATGGTAGAGAGATAAAGCTCCAACAGAACAGAGTGATTCTGGTGAGCTGGAGAGACAGAGATCAGAGGTAGGAGCTGCTGGAGGCTGGGTTTGTGGGTCTGGATGCCAGAGGTAAGGGATAAAGCTAATCAGACAGGGAGCACAGAGATAGTCACTGGGGCCACTTAGGTCTTTGACTAGATACCACTCTGTTATTCAAAAACTAAGACTGTACTGAGTCCAGAAGAGCTAGGAGCTGAGATGAGACTCTGGAAGCTCATAGAGCTGGGGACACAAGAGTTCCAAGTAGCTGAAGGTTCTCCCCACCCAGTCACTCAGTTGACACCCCAAGACCTTTGTTGAACTGGAGAGCCACTTGGAGTTACTTTGGGTTATGTCACCTTTGCATACGAAGGTCACAAGGACACTGACTTGTGTCTTCAGCCTCTGGTCTTCAGCCTGGGAAGGACTACAGTAAAGAGGCCCACCCAGTGGGCCTGATGAGCCCTATCTGTTCCAGTGAGTTCAGGTAACAAGAGCCTGAACTCAAGTTGAAGCTGTCACAGTGTGGAGTTTTGGGTCTTAGGAAGGGGCAATTATATTTTTAATGTGAAGAAATAATTTATGAGCAGAAGATGAACTCTGGAACTCCCACTGAGTAGTGGGCTATGTCTCCTCCCCTTGAGCTCTGAGCTCAGCTCTGGGGTAAGAAGGCACATACAGGTGTTAACCTGTGTTTGAAATGAAGCTTTGGGGTCACAAGGCCCCCTCTCTGCTTGGGATTTCCCCAGCAGGAAATGGCCGCTCCTGGTGCCTGCTCCTTTCTTCAGGGGCAGGCATAAAAAGATGATGTCCATGGAGAAGTCACTGAGGAAACAGTTTCTTCTTTTGCTGACTGGCACAAGATTTTACGAGGAATTCTCTCAGTCCCTCTTTCCTTTAGCTTTGAGGAGGGAGAACTTCTACGCATCCTCCACTTACTGGGTATGAACAGGATGGGAATGGAGAGGATGGCTTCTCTGTAGCTATCCTGTATTTCTGCAGCAGGTTTCCTGTGGTCCAAGACTCCATTGGAGGAACTGGAGGGTGCTGCTGGGGATGGAGCACAGGGTGGCAGTGGTAGTAGAAACTCTTCTGCTAAGATGATGCCTCTCATCACAGAAGACCCCGGGGAAGTGGCCAGTTTGAATGGGAACCTCTTAGGTTTTCAGTTTTCAGTGGTTGCCTTAATTTTCTATTCTAGGAACAGAAAGTGAGGCCCCACTCCATCCCTGACAGCACCCTCTCACATACATAACATTTTCTCTGTATCCCATCAGTTATCAATTAATGTAAAATTCATTGCAATATAAAGACTATGCAGAAACACAGTGCTGCATCTTGCCTTTTAAACCTAACATTTTAATAGCACCATTTTCCATGGCATCAAACTTTTTCTAACATTAATTTCTGATGTCTATAATTTACTTTGTCATCTCTCCCTTGGATATTCTATGATTTAGAAGATTCCAGCATTATAAACAGGGCTGTAAAGAACGTCTTCGCAGATGAAACATTTTTATATCATTCTGATTATTTCCTAAGGTTAGGTGATCAAACTGAGGACTTTGAGATCCTAGGGCATAAATAACTTTAATATTCTTGCTGTACTTTAAAAATGCTCTTCCCAAAAATGTTCCACCAGTTTATCCTACAGGCAGAAATAAGTGTAAGGAGCCCAGATCTGTTGGATTTTGAAGGGGAAATCAAAGGCACACTGGGCTTTCCCTGTCCTTGAAGAATGACATCATTTCTTGGTGTCCTTGCCAAAAACAAGTCTCTGTTGGGTGGACTGTGAAGCGTGACTGTTTTCTAAGCCAAGAAAGTGCTGTCTGCAAATGGGATTTTACATTTTTTTCAAGTGAGTGGGAGGCCAGCTGGCTTGCAATATAAGTTTAGAGGAAAATGTGAACTGAGCTAGTTTTTTTTTTTTATAAATGGGAGATTCACACAAGGATTTTTTCCTTATATCTGAGATGTGCTATAGACCTGGAGTGCATTTAGCACTTGAAGATGGTTTCCAAACTGGGTTCCAATTCTGACTCATTAGAGAAGAAACCTGGATGCTGGGCTTAACCTTTGGAATTGGGTTTCCTGCACCACACGTGAAGCTAACAGCACCTGCCTCTAAGTGCTGGAACATAACATCTCCCACACAGTCCTCTCGCCTGAGCTCCAGACTCCAGCTGCTGATACAGTGGAGATTCAACAGATGTTTTCAATGTCCATACCAAAACCTGCAGTCTCCACCCTCCACTGACTCAGACCAGGACCCCTGCCCAGGGATCCTTGCAGCAACTCCTCAGCTTCTCCAACCCCTCAGCCCTGCCCTCAACTTCTCTTGAGAAACACACACTCCATCTGTGAACCCTGCTGTGTCTCCTCAGAATATAACCTGAATCTGGCCATGTCGCCCCTCCTTCACCTCATCCCACCCAGCCAAGCCACCAGTGTTACGACCACTTCTAGCAATCCCTGGCTTTGCTCTCATCCTACAGATCTTACAGTGAGAGGGGCCATTTGAACCCTAGCTCCTGAGACTTCCCTCCTTCAGCATGCTCCCCGCTGACCTTGCCTCACTGGAAATAGAGTGAGAGAGCTGACAGCATTCTGTGAGGTGCCGGGCACTCCCCTTGCACTCTATGGCCACATCTCTCACTCGACTGTATCTTTCTCTCTATTCATGTGGCCTCCTGATCACCTTCCAAGGAATTTAGTTCATTTTCACCACAGGACCTTTACATTTCTTTGTCAGTCTACTTGGAACACCATTCCCCAGGAAATCTATTCTGACTCAGACTGCTCCCTGAGCTCTCTGCTTAAGTGCCACCTTCTAAGGGAAGCCCTGCCTGGCCACAGAAGTCACATTGCCTTGCTCACAGTGCAGTCTCTTTTACTTGCTTTTTCTTATACATCACATGTGACTTGGTCACTTTCTCATCACTGAGACACAATACCTGACACTCACAACATAAAGGAAGGGAGGTTTATTTTGTCTCATGTTTTCAGTCCATAGTTGGCTGGGTCCAAGGGAGAAAGTTCATGGTGCAAGGGAGGAAAGCTGCACACTTCATAGGAACCAGAAAGCAGAGAGAGATAAGGGAGGAGCCAAGGAGGGACTATAACTTTCTATGTCATGCCTCCAGTGACCTACCTCTTCCAACTAGACTCCCACCTTCCAACAGCGAGTCAGCTATATCACCTCCATGACTCAATCACATTCCAAACCACACCTATGAGTAGCTGGGGCCTTTGGGTGGCATTCTTGATCCAAACCCTAACATTCCACCCTCAGGCCCCAAAAGACTTATGAAACCACCAAGAGAGTGAAGAGACAATCAACACAGTGGTAACAAACTTTTGCCAGATGTTCCTCAGACAAAGTACTAGTATTTAGAATATATAAAGAACTCAGGGAAATCAGACCCCCCAAACTTAAAATTAAAGACTCAGTCCAAAAATGAGCATCTGAAATGAATAGACATTCCTCAGACAAAGTACAAATAGCAAATAAATATATAAAAAAAATTTCAACATCATTAGTCATTCAACACATGCAAATGAAAACAACACTGAGATACCATCACACTCCAGAAAGAATGGTTTGGTTTTGATTTTTTTTTTTTGGTACCGGGGATCAAACTTGGGACCTTGTGCTTTCAAGGCAGGGGGTGGAACCACTGAGCTAAATCCCTGGCCCTAAGAATAGCAAATAAATATATAAAAAAAATTTCAACATCATTAGTCATTCAACACATGCAAATGAAAACAACACTGAGATACCATCACACTCCAGAAA
>NW_004624735.1:23341786-23376823 GCF_000247695.1 Heterocephalus glaber | reverse complement strand
ATTCAACACATGCAAATGAAAACAACACTGAGATACCATCACACTCCAGAAAGAATGGTTTGGTTTTGATTTTTTTTTTTTGGTACCGGGGATCAAACTTGGGACCTTGTGCTTTCAAGGCAGGGGGTGGAACCACTGAGCTAAATCCCTGGCCCTAAGAATGGTATTTTCAAGAAGTCAACCAATAACAAATGCTAGAGGGGCTGAGGGGAAAAGGAACCCTTTTCCACTGTTGGTGGGAGTGTAGACAGGTGCAACCACTATGGAAATCAGTGTGGAGATTCCTCAAAAAACTAAAACTATCGGTTCCATTTGACCCATGTATTCCCCTTTATGGAATCTTCCTGAAAGAATTAAAAGTATCATATCACAGCAATATATGCACACCTCTGTTTATAGTGGCACAATTTGTAATAGCTAAATCTTGCACACAGCCCAAATACCCATCAACAGATGAGTAGATAAAGAAGATGTGAATTTTTTTATACAATGGAGTATAATTCTGCCATAAAGAAGGATAAATATGAGACATTTCTAGGTAAATGAATGCATCTTGAGACCAAACTCTTAAGTGTAATAAATCAGACACACATGTTTAAATATTGCATTGTTTCTCTGGTGTGAGAAACTGAAAGTGTCAATAAGGACCAATATATGTACTAGATATCGGGTATAGGGAACAGGGAAAGGGGAGATTATTAGAACCTCTGCAGTAAGTCATAGTCTCCTGCAAGCCATGACAGCACAAGGTGAATTAGTTTATTAGGTAGAAAATATAGAAAAAATGAGACTTAGAAAAGAAGCTGAGCTTTGGGCCTGATCAGTGCTGCTCTGGGCAGCAAAGATGACATCCCTGAGCTTGCCACACCTTTATTCAGTCCATTGGGAGAAACAAATGTCACAGATGACTCAGGACAGAGAGTTCAGTACATTGGGAGAGTATCAAATGTAAAAGGTCACTCAGGGGACAGTGGTGGCAGCAGGGGTGAAAATCCTAGAACAATGAGGAATCAGGCAGATGAAGATTTGGTTCCTCCCAGGATGTCTTCAGCTGGTGTAATCTTGTCCTCGAGCATCACAGCATCACTGGACCATTGAGGTTTTAGGTGTGACCAGAGGCGAAGGTGGAGTTATGTCTTGACATGCTGTAGCTGGCCTGTAGGCAGGAAAACTAGCCCCTAATCATAATTTAATTGTGAAATGATTTTTCCCCCAAATCATGACGAATTGCTCCCAACAATTAGGAAATAGGAAGAAAATGTTCAAATGGGAAGGTGAAGAAGGGGAGGAGGGGGAAGGAAGTAAGGGAAAAGAATAAAAAAGAGAATAGAAAAAAATAGAAACAAAGTTTTTGTAAATAAGAAAGGGAAGAGGGTTGAAGGGAGGGGAGGGAGTGGGGGAAAAGAAGAATCAATATTTTATGTACAGATACAAATTCCCTGTGATGAATGTGATCATTAGGTATATCTAAAATGTACCAAAGAAATTAACTTAAAAAGAGGAAAAATACATTAATACATACCAAATATACATTAAAATATATTAAGTATTTTCTTAAAAGAAGAAAAATACCTTAAGTCCATCTCTAAGAGTTGCCAATGTTCTAATAGGTCTAGCATTGATAGAAAGTCCCAGTCCAAAATCTTTTCTGAGACTCAAGACAAACTCTTAGGTATGAGCCCCTATAAAAATCAAAAAGAGTTAAACATTTGACATACAATGGCACAGAGTAAATATTTATGTTCCAAAAGGCTCCCTTGAATTGTGGCTATAGAGACTCTGAAAGACTCTATGGCTGAGCACTGTAAAGTGAATCCTGGCAAATAAATTCCCTAGGTGGCTTTTCTCAAGGAGGATGCTCTATGGGACACTTCTCAAAAGAGTCTTTCATTTTGCAACCTATGAGCCTGCAAGGGATGTGGTTTTGCTGATTCCTAGAATGCCCTTAAGGCATCCTTCCTGTTGTCCTGATGGAAAGTACTTGGCTTCTTTCAATGCTATTTTTTTTCACCAAGTTGTCCTGGACCAAAATTTTACAGGCATCAATTTTAAAGGCACTTCTATTTGGGTGAAACTCAAGAGTTTTAATATCACTCAGTTGAGCCATTTGGTCTCGATTCTCAGTGTAGAACTGGCTAAGAAGCCCTGTCATGGCTTATACTTAGATGTTCCCCCAAATCCTCATGAGATCATAGGTGGGGCTTTTGAAAGGTGACTGGATCATGAGTATGTGATATTGGATCATGGGTGTATGATACTGGATTTTAGCCCACTGATGGGTTTGTAGCTAGGTGTGATGTTGGAACATGAAGTCTGGTGGGAAAACATGAGTCACTGTGGGTATAGCCTGATCACTCACTGCCTTCTGCCTGCCTTGCCATGAGCTCTTTCTCCTCTCTCATGCCCCTCTGCCATGCCACCCTGCCTTAGAGTCAGCCAATTATGGACTGAAAACTCTACCAACTGTGACCCAAAATAAACCTCTCCTTTAATTTTCAGGTGTCAGGTATTATGTCAGCAACAAGAAGTAACTAAGACAGCAGCCAGCAGTACCCATGCCAAAGTTTGAACATTGGACTGCCTTGAAATTTCATCCAGATTAATTAATCTTCTTCCCTTAACCTCAGTATCCTGCAAAGTCTCAGGACATGAACAAAATGTGGACAAATTTTCTGCCAGGACATAACATACATGAACTTGAGTCCAATTACTGATGGAGTCCTTGTTCCTGACTGAAACCTCCTGAGCCGAGTCTTTATTGTCTTTATTTTTTATCAGCATTCTGGTCTTTTGAGCTTGAACCAGAATTTCCAATCAAACTTGGCTTATAGCACGCTAGGGCTTCTCTTGCCAGCATCTCCACATCTTTTCAAACTTTTCCCACACACCATTTCCAAAGGCTTCTAAACACCAAGGTCAGGTAATAGTCACAACAACAGTCCCACTGCTCTGGTCCCAAAGTCTGTCTTAGTCACTACCTCATCACTGAGACACAATACCAGACACCTGTAATTTAAAGGAGGAGAGGCTTCTTTGGGCTCACATTTTCAGTTCACAGTTGGCTGGCTCCAAGTCAGGAAGTACATGGTGGAAGGGACTGGTGGAGGAAAGCCACTAATGTTATGGTGTCCAGGCTGCAGAGAAAGACAGTTGAGGAGCCAGGAAGGAAGATGTACCCTTTCAGGTTTTGGGTGCTGTGGCCAGCCTCTTTTAACCAAAACCCTCACCTCCCAACAGCAAGTCAGCTATATGGTCCCGACCATTTAACCATCTTCCAAAACCAACCTTTGAACTGATGAGGCCCTTCGGGGACATTCTTGATCTAAACCACAATATGGCTCATTTGTTTATTTATCTGTTTCCTTGTTTATTTTCTGTCTCCTCACTAGAGGAAACTCCTTAGAACAGATTTGTTTGCCCTTTTTGTTTACTGCTGTATTCTCAGCCTGAAGTACAGCAAGGGTTCTATCTATATTTGCTTGAATAAATTGAAGGGGACCCATTGGATGCTTAATAAATGTTAGTTATTAGTATTATCAGTTTTACAATATTAGATTAGCCTTACTGGTGAGCTTTACTTTTTGGATTGTTGTGAATGAACTCATTATTGATGAAAGAACACATATTCAACTGTGTTTTAAACAGTAAGCCTTCCCCAAAAAGAACAAATTGAAGTGACTCTAACACCTGCAGCTCATGCAACAGCCTTCATTAGATGTAGTGAAGAGGAGGCAGCCCTGCAGACCTCAAGAGAATCCAGTCATTTCTCCTTCTCAGTGGTGCTCACAGACCCTTGGGCTCTGGACTGCCAGGGTCCTGGGCAATGAGGCTGCACACCAAGATAACCAACCTCATGGGAAGGAAGAAAGGACCCTGCACATCTCTGTGAATGCATCCTTGGCCCCCAGACCAGAGCCCCCTGGGAATGGTCTGTGTCCTGGACCTGGGCTCTGGAATGGGGCTCTCAGTGTAGAGGGAGGGGCTGGAGGGGGCCTGAAGCATATATCTGGGGCTCCACACCCCTGTATGAGGACGCACTGCAGGCCTGCCTCACAGACACACTGGAGATGGGACAGAGAGGTGATGTTTTCCTGCCAAGGTCATTGCAGACTGTACTGGTGGCTCCCATGTGGGGATAAGAAGAGCAGGAGACCCCACTGCATGAACTGAGGGTGATAAAAATGGAAGCAAGTACCCCTATTCCTGATTTTAAGACTAGCCTCAACCCTGCTCATGCCAATTGTATTAACCTCTGAAGAAGGTACAAATTAGGTAACATGGTTACCTTTTAAATGTAAGTCAGGATCCATATTTTAGCTATAGATTTTTGTGTGTGGTAGGAGTCAAGTTTTATTTTCCTCCACACCAATATGCACTGGAATCAGCATCATTTATTGAAAACAGAAAGCTCAAGCATGTTCTTCCTGTATTGCTATTGTGTTCCCTCTGTCATAGATTGAGAGTCCTGTTGCTTCTCTTGTTTATGGGTGCTATTCAGTTCAAAACCAAGCTATGTCAGTTCATGAGTACTTCGCATTCATTATTTTTCTCCATTGTCATAATAACTGAGCATTAATCACCATCACCACCACCACCACCTCTACCACCTTCATCATCATCATTCTCATCGTCGTTGTCATCATCATCATCATCATCATCATCATCATCATCATCATCATCATCATCATCGTATTGTTTTTGTTCTTTGTGGTGCCAGGGATTGAACCCTAGACATTGAACTGTATCCCAAGTCCATTTTATTTTTTATAGATTTTGAGACAGAGACTCTCTAAGTTACTAAGGTGCCCAAGTTAGGTTTGATGTTGCAATCCTTCTGCTTCGGTCTCCCATATTGCTGTGATTACAGGTCAGCACCACCAGGCTCAGCTATCATTATCATCAACCTGACACCTTGACCAGTGCTTACCATGTGCCGGTAGCTTTGTGGGCACTTAATCCTCCTGCCAATCCTACAAGGTGGGCATTATGATGAAACCACCTATCAGGTGAAGAAATGCGGCCCAAGTGTGGTGGGTAGCATCCTAAGATCATTCATTCAGGAAATAGCAGCGGGAGGATGAGCCCAACTTGGGTGAGCCCAGCCTCAGCAACACTTGGTGTTCTATCATGGTGCCTTTCATAGCCATAGCCTCCCATCCAGCATGTGCCTGCCTTTGGTCCAGATAGGACTCTTTCTAGATTATGAAACTCTTGGAGCCCAGCTTGAGTCTGCTCTGTTCTGTGAACAGCTGAATGAATTATTTTCATCTTAAATGGGGTTTCCAAAATCCTTGCGAAACATTTAAAGACCTGAATCCAGACTTTGGGAATCACTGGGGTTTAGGCCGGGAAGAAATTTCCAGTTCAGGACCTGCAATCCAGGGCTGGGTGTCTGACCCAAAGTCCTACTTGGAGGACACTGCCTCAGAGGCCCCCGCTACACCCCTTGGTCCCACCACAGTTCCAGCTCCTTTCCCACTCTGAAGAGGGGGCCCTGGGGGCTTAGACCCTGCACTGCAGGCAACAGTGTTCCCGTGGAGCCAGGGATTGCTCAGGGTCTGGCTCACAAGCACAGCACGCAGTTGGCCTGCCTCACTTCCTGTACATGCAGTGTGTCCTGCTCAAAGTGAGACAGGGCGATTCCAACCTGAGCAAGTGGCCCTGCCAGGGTGCTGGGACAGCAGGTGCACAGGGCAAAGCTGCAGAGAGCAGGAGACGAGGAAGATGTGGGCTTGTCCCTCTCTGACCCTGCACCTCATAGAAGGCCGGCTCGGATCTGCTGAGATCTCTGCCCCGTGCCTGTTTGTGTAGGTGACGCTTCAGAAGGTAATTTCACGCCATGCCTCAGCGCTGATGAGGCACAATTAATTTGGGGACACTTTAACACCACTTCACTGTGCCAGCTTAGCAACCCAGCTAATTAATAGGAAACAAACCAAAGAGTAAAGGGCTGACTTAAGGAGATACTGCAGTAGAAATTGTCCCTACACAGGTTTGATAGGAGGAGGGGTTTGGGATCCTAGCAATGTCACTGGAAGGAAGCATGTGGTCTTATTGGTGCACATCTATGGAATTTTGTGTGTTTTTCTGAAAAATTAGTGTAGTGAAGTATATATAAAGGCAACATATATCATGGGAAGCACATAGATTTGAAACAAGATAGATCTGAGTTTGAGTCTTGTTGCTGTTTTTTACTAAAAACAGGAGGAGAAGCCATTCCATCTTAATGAGCCTCAAGTCTACCTCTGTACGGTGGAGACACAATTCTCCACTCTGGGATTGGATAAGAGCTTGACACCATGTTGGCCCACACTGTCTAGGCACTTTGTACATGGCCTGTGAATGGGAGCCAAGTGGGAGAAGTTTCCCAAGTAGGAAGGAAATCTTAGTGGATTCTATGAATCAATACTTCTTTGTTCATAAAGCATCTCCTCATGATAGTCCTGTATGAAGACTTGGCTGACAGGGCCATCTGGGACTCAGTGAGGACCACAGTCCAGTGGAGGCATTGCTGGGTCTGGAGTCTTTCTTGGTGGCCTTCCTTTTTGGTCTCCCTCAGTGGCCATATGTCACAGTCTTGGCCAAGGAAATAAAAGCACTGAACATGATGCAGGGCCTGGTGTGTGGTGACTATGGCTCCTTATCTTTTTCCTTTTCTTGTTTCTCCTGCAGTCTGGAATATCAACGTGATGCTTGTAGTTGCAGCAGCCATTTTGTATCCATGAAGATAAAAAAGGGATGCCAAAGATAGCGGGATGGGAAGATGTAAAAACCTAGCATTCTTGAGTTACCAGAGTGGTCTTTGTCTGCTAACCCTTGGCATCTTAGACCACTGTTTATGAAGCCACTACCTGTTGAGTTTTCTGTTGCAAGTCACTAAATACATTCTTACTTGATGTAATATTAAAATTTGGGGTTACATTAAAGGTGAGCATTGCCTTTTATTGTCTAAGTTGCAAGGCATAGTTTAGAAATGGAGATAATGTCATCCACTGACCTGGAGGCCATCAGAGGTCAGTTCATGGTATTGCTTAGAGAGATGGGGACGGAATGATTTTCAGTATCACAGATTGGGACACAAGGTCTGATGCTCGATCTGACCGGGACACAGAATGTTTGAAACTTGTGAACCCCTAGAGGTGCGAAGGCTGGACAGACCCTTGAGCCTTTGGAGGAAGCAGCATGAGGCAAAGCACAGTGCGAAAGAGCCAGCATGACTGGGACCCCAGCCCACCACTTACTGCTGTGTGCTCCGGGGATTGTGTAGCCACTTCTGGACTCCGCCTTCTCCCCTGAAAGGGGCCATGAAGTCCACCTGATGGGGAAGAGCCCACCATCCAGGCCATGTGAAGCTGAGCCCTGGAGCGGGGCCAACCATATCCTCACAGACAGAGGGGAAGCCCTGCCCACCACGCACATGGCTGGGCAAGGACATGAGCCCATTTCACACCCAGGAGCTACCTGACTCAGAGAGGTTGTGTTTGCTGCACAGAGGAGGAACCCGGGGCTCACAGAAGTTAATGGCTGGCCTGAGTGAGCTGCAGGGACAGGACAGCACAGGAATCCCTTGAACCTTGGTTCAGCTTGGTCTCATGTGTGCTCATCCTGTCAGCCCGGCTCGGTACAGATTCTACCTCATTGCTCTGGTTTTAATGGCATGTCAGGCAGAACAAAAACTAGTGCTCTTGCCTGTCTGGGAGCTCAGAGTCACCATACATTTAAGTCTTGGCCAATAAGAAATAAGTAGACGCGTGGAGGAACTCCAGAAAGGTTTCTGAAAGACAGCTGACTATGAACATGTCCTTTTTCCCTTTGTCAACATAGACAATGACCGTGGTGGCTGGCACTTCAGCTGCCAGATCAGGTTCTGAGGCAACATCCAATAGAGACTTCCTGTTATTGAATGGGAGAGCAGAGTTAGAAGGCTGTTCTCCAATGACACCAAGAAATATCCATAATGGCCCTGAACTCTCTGTCTCTAGACTCCTGTTCATTGGAGGAAAAAGAAATGTTGGCCCTATTTTCTCACTTATTTAATTTTCTGTTATAGGTGTTAAATGAATCTGAACTAACATAACTAAGATAACTATATAAATCCTGACTAATATAACTAATATAATGAATGTGCCCATTGGTGCTACTGGTTTTGTAAACTTCGCCCGAGGCAGTGGTCACACCCAAGGGGGTACCTGGAGTGTTGGTCCCCATGGAGACCAGGGCTGTCCCACACCCTCAGGCCATCCTCCTGGGTGCTCCTATCTGAACAGGCTATCACAGCACAGGAAGAGCCCTGGGCTGGGAGTCAGTCTAAATCCAGCTGCTGGCCAGGCTCCCAGGGCCCATGGTCCTGGGCTATGTCCTAGCATTCCTGGACCTGAGCTCATTCATCTGCAAAATGAAGATCTTACTGTTATTTCTGCCTCCTCACTGTGGGTACAAAGAACAACCAGGCTGAGTGTGAAGAACCTGGCATTACTCTATACCCCAGATTAGTGATGTAGTACATGCAAGCTACTCTACTTACTTGATAGCTGCTGTCAAGTATTGTGTCCCAGCAATGAAAAGGCTGACTCATGCACCAGCTAAAGCCAGACAAAGGGAACAGTGCAAGAGATACAGACCAAAGCACACCAGCTGCAAGCTTCCAAGAATCCTCTCGGAGTAGAGTCACTTGGAGATACTTAATTGTGACACGTGGGAAATGCTGTCCACAAGCAGTAAATTGGTGCCCAAGATTCTTTTTTGTTTTGTTTTGTTCTTATAAACATTTACTTTTCCTCCAAATTTATTGTGCTTTTCTATAATGATGTGAAAAGTCTTCATTTCCCTTTTCCCAAGTGTTGAAGTTCAAAAAGTCAGCTCTTAACTATAGACTAATCTTCATCTCTTCAATGTCTTGTACGTTGATTTAGTTTCATATGTATTTATATTAGCTTTCCTCGGGGATTTATACATCTCTATCTATCTATCTATTTACATATTCCTACGCAGATATATACAAGCTTTTTATCCTCATCTCACCACTTGAGAATACAACTTTAAGTATGTTTTACACAGCTGTTCCTTGGTCAAGGTCATTTGCAAGAGCAAGTTGGTTTCTGAAGTAATCTCATTCTGCAGGTGAAGGATCCACTGAAGGATTCTCATTAGTGTCTTCCATGTATTATGATCCACTGGACCTGCAAATAGGAAAGATTTGATGTCACCACCAGCCCCAAGGACCACAGAAATCTTCACCAGTTGCGTTCCCATTTTTCTTTTTAAAGAGCTTGCAGAAGGAGCTGCTAAAGCCCCCTTTCTGGTCTTGCCTGGGACTTTGATCGCTGAAAGATGTTTGTTCACTTTCTCTTTCTTCCTTTGGACAGAAGCGGGTGGTGTCTTCTAAATGCATTTCTTCCAAATAGGTCTGCTTTTTGCTTTGGGACCTCTGCTGGGGGAGGAAGGTCCACAGAGCGCCTCGGGCAGAGACCGCTGCCGTGGTTGGGCCGTGCGCCTGTGCAGCGCGCTCCTGGTGTCCAAGAATCTTACTGTTTACTTCTAGTTGGCACAGACCAAAACTCCAGACTCTCAGAAAGAAAGTAGGTGTTCAGCACGTAATACCTTGCATGCACAAACCACTCAGACACAGTGAACCACCCTGATCTGGGCATGGTGGGGACTCTCCTAAAATCCATGGTCTTTCCCCAACCTTAGGCCTGCTGTGTCCACTTGGATGTATGTATGCAGTGTGATTGAAAAATATGGTAAAGGTTTAAATTAAAAAACAATTATTACATACAAGACACATTGCCATTAATCCCCATCAGCATTTGCTTTGAGTACACTTATTCCATTGTTCTTGGCACTCTCTGAAGCGGCTCTGAAAGTCCTCTTTTGTGAATGTCTTTGTAGTTGTGGCATCCTGGCTGCTTCAATGTCCTGAATTGATTCAAAATGTTCACCTTTCATGGTCATTTTCACTTTGGGGAGGAGCCAGCAATCACATGGTGCCAGATCTGGTGAATAAGGTGGATGAGGAAACACCACAATGTTTTTGTGAGCCTGCCTTTCTGTGGGATGGCACTGAGTAGTAGCATTGACCATATTTTTGATCACTTCTCCTAAAGACAGTCAGGAAAGAGGACTCCAGATCTGCTTCAGAAAGTGGCAAGAATGATGGGATAAGTGTGTTCAAACAGAGGGTTATTATTTCATGAGGAAGTAATGGCAATGTGTCATTTACTGTAATGAATTATTTTTATGTACATGCTTACTATATTCTTTGATCAGCCTGTGCATAGGGCCTGTGAAGAGTAAGGACTGGCTTCAGGAGCTGTGCCAGTGAATAAACACTAACCTCTCTGAGAAAAGGGCTGACTCGGGGCAGGATGGTGATTATTCCCACATCTTCCTTTAACAGAACCTGGGGAAACTGGCTGAGTCCTTTCCACAAAGGAAATTAAAGGGCTTTGGATAGTGTAGCAACTTGGATGAAAATCCTACTCTCTTCCTGTGTTTGAGGAGAATCCTGGGTATTCAGGAGAGGGGAGTTACACAGAACACCTCATTGTCTCATGGATATGTGGGCAGCTCTGTCAGTTACCCAAAAGGTGCCTATGTGAAACAAAGTAAGAGCAGGATCTTTCATAAGAAATGAAGTCAAAGTTATGTTCTCAGAAAGGATACGACTATAGTACGGAGTTCACATAAGGATTTGGGGAAAATTTTTCCTGCTATTAAGTGGGTTTAATAGAAGACTTAGACTGTATCATTTCTGTAGAGAGGCCTGACACTTCCAAGGAAATGAGACAGTTGGAATCATTTGGGCAAAGATTGAAAAGACAAGACTTGAGGAAGAGTAGAACAGGAAAGTATGAAAAGCGTTCAGGGTCTCTCCAAAGTTGTAAGACATGATGGTTTGCCCTTTGAATGAAAGTGAAGAGATTGGAGCAGATCCATTCCTTGGTCAACTTTCATGATATGCTGGTCATTCCCTTAAATTCCTTTGAAAGAATTGACTTGAGCATAATTTGGCATGGTAACATGTGAAGCTCCATCATTAGTACTCTTACTAAGAATTGCTTGCTCCCAGTTATGCAGGAGGCTGGACCAGAAGGATCACAAGTTGGAGGCCAGCCTGGGCAACCTAGCAAAATCCTGTCTCAACATATAAATTTTAAATGGCTGGGGATATAGCTTAGTGGTAGAGCACTTGCCTAGCATGTACAAGCCCCTAGATTTATTCCCCAGTGCTGACAAAAAAAAAAAAAAAGAAAAAAGTAAAGAAACTACTTGCTGAAGTGAAGACACAAGACATGAAAGGAGAGGGAAAATGCACTGTCAATTCTGTCCCACATTCAACTCAGGGCAGTGAGAATGGCTTCAACTCATGCAGAATTAATCCATTTCTCAGTTCTGGGACTCCAAAAGAATTGCTCTAGGACCCCTTCTAGTGAGGATAACATGAAACTTTGGACATGCTGGCAGGAGTGGTGGTTCAAGGAGCAACAGAAAGGCTGAAGCCTGGAGAGGCCAATGTCCTCAGCAGGTCCCCTACAATGGGGAGATGAGCACCATCACTGGGAGCACACAGTGAGAATGTCCAGGGCACAAGCTGGTGTCCCGCTTCAGCAAAAGGAGCTGGAGAAAGAAACGTCTGTCCTAAGGCTATGACAGTGATCTCAGATGAACCCAACACTGATAACCTGGGAAACTTGGTTCATATTAAATAAAACGTAGAGACACTATCAGAAAAAAAAACGCATTACTGGATGGGTAAGTACAGTATCATAGTTCAGTGTCACAGCTAGAGGAGCTTTTAAAACTTCTTTTCCATTTTTATCAGGAATCATCAAATGAGATTTAACTTAGAACTCTGAGTAACCCTTCTAAAATGCTTCTGAAGATAGTCATTTGACCTTGCATTGATTTTAAATTTTTATCTATAGAACCTTCTGTCAGAAGGAGAGGTAGGCAGTAGTATAGGTTATAGAAATGGCCCCAAAGTAAAATTAAATATGCATCTGCTCCCTACCAGTGTCTAAATCTTTTGTGCATACAAGAATAGGAGAAGAACCTCCTCCACATTTTCTTCAGAGCAAGAATGTCACCTGAGAGAACTTGTGTTTCATGGAAGAATAAGAGTGTTGAGGGGAACCATATTTTCCAAAGGTCTAATGATTTCTCTTGTCCTATGTGCTCTTCTAGACCTTGTCACTCCCCCAGCTAGAAGTACTGACAGTGTCCTCTTCCTTTGAAACTGGACAGGCCTTTGAAGTTGCCCTAGTGAGTAGAGTGATGGAGAAGGCTCTCAGGTTAGGTCAGAAAAGGCCACTTTTTCATGGCTCTCTTGGGACCTAGGAACCTAGACAGGCCCTTGGGACACATGTGGGTGTTCTGACTGTCAAGCCAGCTGAGAGAAGATCAAAAGTCAGTACCAACTGCTGAAAGTGTGGATGAAGACACCTCCAGGTGGTTCTGGTCCCCAGATTCCATGTTCTTTTGGCTCTTGGGTCTTTCAAGTGAAGGCTCCAGACCCAAGACAAAGAGATAGGCTGTGCCCATTGTGATGTCCATATTTCTGCCCTACGGAAACTGTGATCATGATAGACTTGCTGCTTTTTATACTCAGCAGAGTTAGGTAGCAGTAGTCAGCAGAGCAGAGTTTTCCTTGGGTGGTGGAAGTGGGCAGCACGTAACCTGCTTCTCCATAACTCTGGGTGCTGCGGGGTTGGGGAAGCACATGGTTACTGGGGTCCATGATTTCTGCCTTTGACAGCACCATGGACCAGTGCAGTTTCCCAGCACAGGAGGAAGGATGTTCCATCACATCCGACTTCATTTTCCTCTGCAAAGGACTCTATTTGATTGAATTTATTCCAACAATTGAAGTTCTTGTCAAGGAACTTGTCTTGTTTTGTCCTCTTTTCCCTTCTACCAGCAGAGCCTGTACTTTGTCCCAGAGGGTTGGCAACCCTACCTTCTCCTTTCCAGCCCTGAGAGGAGCTCACCTGGGCCTCTTGGGCCTGCACATCCCCCGCCTCAGGTTAGCCATGCTCTCCATGGGGGGATCAGCAGACACACAGCCCTCTCGGCTCTCGTGAGTGGTGCCAGCATTGGTGTAGGGGACCGGTCACAACCTAGACCTGGTGTCCTCAGACTGGCTCCTGACTAACAGCCACAGGGCTGGGGGTTAAATGTAGGAAAATGGGGAGGGTGACCATGGGCACAGCACATGGTGCGGGACTGGTGTAGACAGCAGACATGGACTGGATGTAAATTGGAGATGGTCCTTTTGAGGTAGAATTGACAGACTTTACCTACCAACTGAATGCTGAACATAGGAAGCAGTGGCAGTGTTTCCTAAGTGGATGATTAGAAAGTGAATCCAACAAACAAAATCCAAAAGCTAAGACTCAGGATAAGATGAAGTGGCAGGAGAATCTTGGCAAGAAGACACTGAACTGAGCCATGGGCCACGAATAGAACATTCAGCAGAGAGACCTTTGGGTGTGGCTGGGGCCTGAAGCATAGGGTTGGGAGGCCTGGAGGATGAACCACAGGCAGAAGCCATGGAGACAGGTTGCAGGGTGCAGGGAGAGGGCACAGTGACAAGACAACATGGCAAACAGGGAGCTGGGAACTGGCATCTATGTGACAGCTGGACATAAAGGAGTCTTTGGCAGAAAGACCTGAGCTGGCAGAGGCGCTCTCTGAAGAAGTCTTTCATGACATATGACGTGGCTCCTTGCACCTAGTCGGTGTGCAGCAAATGTGTGCTGAAGGAAGAGCCTAGCAAGTCGGCAAAGCAAAGTGGTCTCCATCACCAGGAAAGTAGCAGACCGCAGGAAGGACCCATTAGGGAGCAGATGGCTATCAGAGCAGGCTGCTACAGAGTAGCAGACACATTGGCCTGACACGTGTCAGTTGGAGACAGGGAACAATTTCCGTCCAAATGTATCAGGCAGGCTGTGACAGACTGCAGACAGTGATAGACACGCGCTGCGTGTCACAGCCCCAGCTGCCAAATGGAGGGCAGCCTTCGCTCGAGCAGGGAGGAAGAGAACCTGCCCCAGCCCCAGAGGTTTGGACCACTGTCCTCTCCCCCAAGGTCACTGTCACTGTCCTCCTCTCACCTGTGAAGGTCACTCACATGCCGCCAGGCGGCTGAGAGTGGATGCCAAGCGATGCACAGCTGTGCTGGGGCTGCTGGGAGGTGGCGGGCAGAGATAGGTAAGGGCCAGATCAGGAAGAGCCTGGGAAGATGAGCAGAAGGCAAATGCCAAGACCGTTTGGACCTCAAGCCTGGTGAGATGTTCTTCCTCCTGCCCTGGTGGTGCAATGCTGGAGGCAGCAGCAAAATTCTTCTGCTAGTCAGAGACTAAGAAATGAGCGC
This sequence comes from Heterocephalus glaber, assembly GCF_000247695.1. The sequence goes on along the minus strand of NW_004624735.1, from coordinate 23,362,449 downwards.
ATGCAGGGCAGTGGTGAGGGTGGGAAGAGCAGCCAGAGAATCCGATTCTGCAGTCACTAGTCATTACCGGAGTAAACTCCAGGATGATGGATCCAAAATACAGGATCCTCTGTCTTCCCTCTTGTCAGTCTCTGGATGAAGCTGTGGACAGATCCTATGGCGTTTCCTCTTATTACCACATAATAGATGGCCCTTCAGCTGTTTGAATCATAATTTTGGTCTCCAATCAGTTATGAGACTGTCCCTACAAGTCACAACCATGACATTCAATCTGCCTCATCCTTCTCCCTCTTCTGCCCCATTCTTAGGCTGCTGCAGTGGAATAAAGCAGGGCCACGTGATCTGCCTCTCTCTTCTCTCATCCTGCCGCCCTCCTCTGCTCCTAAACTTCTGGGTCTCTTGCTCCCTATGGGGGGGGGTGGCCGAAGGGCTGAGGGACACTGAAAAAAGGGAAAGGTTGTGAGGTCCCCCTCTGCCCTTGGTCACTGTGCTGTATGACCAGGAGCATGACCTCTAAGTACCTCATTGCTAGCTCCCTCACTCCTGGTTTCTGGTAGGGATCAATGGGTGGGAAGATCTAGGGAGAGATTGGAAGGGAGGAGAAAGAGGTCAAGGTGTCCATCCACAGCTGCCTCCTATGGGAGCCCTGGATGGATGCTTCCCTGCAGGAAAGTCCCAGGCCCTATTGGTGCCCCCTGGCCTGGGCTGGCTCTCTGGGTCCTGGTGACTGCTCCCTCCTCTTACCTGTTCAAGCTCACACTAGGAGCTCCCAGGACCTCAACATACACAGATAAGATGGCTCTTGGCAACATGGTCAGACTGCCTTCTGTCTCCAGGGGAAGGGATGGAGCTGACTTTTCTTCCTCTCATGGCCCTTTTGATGGCTTCTTCCAAGGTTCATCTCCATCGCTGGTCCTGACAAGATTCCTTCCTCAGCCCCCAGCAACCTGTAACACAGCCCTAGGCTCTCCTTTCAGCTTCCCTCACCGCACCCATAAAGGCAGCTCAATGTACAGCACTCAAGATGAACTGGGGTGTCTTCTTCTCAGGAAAGGTACAGCTAACTTTAGGAATGGCCACAGTCTACTGGTACCCCAGTCCAGCCTTTTCCTGGCCTTCTAGGCAGTTTTTCCCCCACAGGGTCAGACTGCAGCATGAATCAGGTATCAACCTGGGTACTCCACTTCAGGAAACAGTCTTCAGAGCTCCTTCAGCGACCCTTTTACACAACTCTTGCATAGCTTGGACTACAAACCCAAATGGAGGAAGTACTCAGAGAAAGTTAACAGGTCTCTTCAAAGAACCTGTTCATCCATCTTGGCCCCCAAAGTTCCTCAGAAGCCATGCTCAGCAGAACCAAAGTGAAGGCACAGCATCCTCCCATCAAAGATGTCCCCTTCCACCAAGTCTCCTCTACCCACAGGTCCCATTTTATCTTCTTGAAGTTGAGTAGTTTTGAGATTTATGAACTAGGCTTAAACTGTTGCCTTTGAAAGTATTGTAATGTGGATTGTCCCATTCATTTTGAAAGGGAAAATGTTTTCATGTTGGAGAGTTGGTCTTAAAGGCCTTGAAAAGAATACTGTTCTGATATCTTTTTATTCTACTCTAGGGCAGGTCACTCAACTTTTGGGAGTCTTGGCTTCTATAACTATAAAATGCAAGAGTAAATGCAGTTTCCTTCAAAGAAGCCAGCTGAACTTGCTAGTGTAATTACTTGATTATCATATATGTAGGCCACAAAAATACAAGCTCCTTAAAATCCAAGACAGTGTATCCTTCTGCTCACTGTCATGTTCTCTGCATCTGGTTAGTAAAGCAGGTATGAACAATATTGAATGAAGGAATGAAGAAATGTGTGCTTCAGAGGAATTCTCTGAAGATCAAACAAAATCCAATAATGGTATTCCTTTGGGGATAAGGTAACTTCCCAACTTTGTGATGGTTGTGTTGGGTAAGAGACTGTCAGTATGTCATTATCATACCCTGGCTTTCCATTCACTCTCCAGCCCCTTCTCCTAACGTTCCCTGCCTTTCTCAGTCTCCTCCAGTCAACTGCTTTCTTGGCTGTTCCAGAAACAGCCCAGGCACGTGCCACTTCAGGGCCTTTGCCCTTATGGTTTTCAGTTTTTTGGAACACTCCATCGTCACTGACATCCTCACAGACCCCTCACAGCTGGATCTCCTGCCAACATTTCATCCTATAAATCTTCCTCCTAGCCCTCTCCAAAGGGCCCCCATTTACCAATGTGGCTGTGTATTAGGAGGAAAGAAACTCCAAAGCTTTTCAGGAATATTGGGCACTGCCTCCAGAACCGATGGTAATTCTTGAGGACCCAAAACTACACTGTGGTCCATGGTCACAGTAAGGCCTTTTTCACTTCTTTCGAGAGACTGGTTTGTTTTTGAACCTGGCCAGTTCAAATCCTTTACATTTCCCCCAACTTCTGTTTTAATGGTCTAATTGCCTGTTTAGCTTATCTCTATTTGTACTCTATAATTAGCAGCTAAAAGATGCTAGTTGACATTTTTGGCATTCTACTTGGAAATCCTTTTGACTAAATTCGTCGTGACTATGTGTCATTTAAAATGTTCCAGTTATCATTAGCAATAGCTTTACTGAACAAACTTTCCCTTCATAGCAAAGGGCCACCCTTCTTCCACCATGGAAGAGCAATCCCCCGTTTTTCTGAGCACTTACTCATGCTTCCTTGGGCCTGTCACTTCTGTGTGACACTTTTGTGGCAGTCTGCATCTTTCTTCTAGAAGACTGCCATGGAGAGAACAAAGAGCCAAGAGCCTCAGCTGTGGCCCTCCAGCATCCCCTGTAGAAGGGTAGCTAGGGCCACTCCATTTTCAGTGGGCAGCTCCCAGCCCAAGTGCATGGGAAGACAAATGTCTTGGCTGTTTTTGCCCAGCATGTCCATCCATCTTCAGTGGCTGACCTTGTGCTGGAGCTGCCTGAAGGGCTGATGGAGGCTTTCATGGAGCTATTCTACAGTGGGGTCTCTTTCTAGCCAATTCTCCTTCCCCCTCCTCCATCATTTTACTGGTGTCAGGCCTGTGTGCAAATTCGGAAATCTAAAGATTTTCCCTTCCCTCTTCTGCTCTCTCCTTTTCTTTCTCAGCAATTCCCCCTAGGAAATCTCTTGCACTTCTTCTTTTTCTTGGTGTCTGTTTCCTAGAGGATCTAAGTGCATAAGCCTCTTACAGGTCCTTTCAGTTTGACTATTTACAAATAATGACCACATGTCTTAAGTTTTTTGTGATGGAAGCACTCTACTTCCTGGCCCCAAACCTGTTTCAGTTGCCATTGTGACAAAGAAATCACCCCCAGATTTAGTATGTTAAAATAGCCACTGCATTTTGCCCACAAGTTTGTAGGTTAGATTTTGAATGACCTCACATGGTCAGTTTTCACTTGAGATCTTTCCTGCTGGTGACACCAGCTCCTGAACAGGTCTGCAGTGGACTGAAGCCTGAATGGATTCAATGTAGGAGACAGCACACTCATTCATCTAGAGGGCAATGCCATTGGCTGGAACACTGCTGTTTCTGTCAACTGAATGCCTATTTGTGGCATTTCCAGCATGGCGACCCCAGAGGAGGTGGCTTCTTCCATGATGGTTGGATTCTCCCAAAATAACCAAGCAGAAGCAATATGGAATTTTTGGCCATGAAATGGTATAGTCTTGACTGTCATGTGCCATCATTTCTATTGGTTAGAACCAAGTCACTAAAGTTAGATTCAAGATGAAAGGGCAGGGATTCCACCTCATTATTGACAGAATGTCAAATAATTTTCAGATGTGTTTTCAAACATCTACAGTGACTGATACACAATACCTGAAGCCCAAACTGAGCCCTTACAGGGAGTGTGGTGATACTTTTCATGGGTGAGGTCATGTTCCCTGGGATGAAGTATATGCTCTGAATCCCCATCCAACATATGGGACTCTTCCTCCCATAGCCAAGATACACAGACGTGGCTCCAAGGGATAAAAATGAGAGTGAACTCCTCTCACTATGACCCTAATGGTTAAGTATTTGGGTATGCTTTAATTCCTGTTCATGCAATGTTGGGTTCTGCACTGTATAGGCATTTGTTCCAAAGGAAAGAGTGCCTCCTTTCAAGAACACAACAATGCAGTCTTCTGACTGGAAGTTGAAACAATTTGGCCATGTTGGGGCCCTTGTGTCAGTGAGCTAACAGGACAAATGGAAGTTTGGGTGCTGGGCAATGTGACTATCCCTGGAAAATGGCATGGTGCTACTCAAGGAGGGTGGTGAGAGAACAGGGTGGAACAAAGCTGAGCTGCAGATGGTTCTCAGGCATCTCTTAGAACTTCCTCATTCTGAGCTAACTAACAATACTGTTGTGATTTGGATCTGACATGTTCCCCTCAAAGCCCCTTGTACTCAGAGCTGAGGCTTGGGCAAGGTGGTTGGACTGGGGGGCTACAGCTGACTTGCTCTTAGGAGGGTCTGGCTAAACATGGATCACTGGAGGGATAATCTGGAAGTCTGTATCTCCCTCCTTGGCTCCTCCTTTCTCTGCTTCCTGGCTGCCACAACTTGAGCAGCTTTCCTCCCCACGTCCCTTCCACCATGCTTCTACCTTGGAGCCCATTGACTATAGACTAAAACTGCTAAAACCGTGAGCCCAAATAAACTGTTCCTTGAATTTGTGGGTGTTGGATACTTTGTTCCAGTGATAGGAAAGTAACTAATAAAACACTGAGAGCCAATTAACCCATTAGAGTCAGGGTTGGTAGCAGCAGGGAATGTCCAGGAATGGGGTGGGGGGTTCCAGCAGGCCAGGAACCATCACAGGTGAAGTGCTTGCTGAGGGAAAGGTAAAGTAACAGGTCGTAGAAGGAAACTATAGGTGCCAGTCACTAGCTACAACCTTGTGATCAGCTTGAATGAGAACCAGACTTGGCCCAAGCCCACCTCCTAGGAGCTGGACCATGAGCCTAAGGAGCAGCAGCTAGAGAGCCCATAGTTTCAGTGGAGGGCCATTTCCCACAGACCTGCCCAGTCCAAGGGCTCCTTGGACTGCTATAGCACTGCAGGTCCGCACAAGCTGGGAATGGTCCCTTTACCTTTTTCTCCAGTGCTCTGGGTCTCACTCCAGGCCCACCCATATCTGTGTCAGAGTGCACTCTCACAGTTCACCCCTCATTCCCATCATGTTTACAGTGGCGGAGTTTTCTTGACTGAGTGCTGACTGGTAAATTTGGGTTCTCTGCTAAGATATTAGCAGAGCTTTCTTTGTAAGCCTTTCTATTAGAGAGCAGTCCTATCAGAAGAAGTACCCCATTGTCCTTTACCACCTTACTGTGTTTCATTCTACTTCAAAGTTCTTACCATCGCCTGATGTACAGCTGTCTCTATACTTGTCTGCCTTTTTTTTCACCAACTGTATTAATCTGTTTTGCATTTCTACAAAGAAATACAGGAGAGAAGCTAACTTTGTAAAGAAAAAAGAGCTTCCAGTCTAGGAGGATCAAAATCTAAGGTTGGGCAGCCCCAGTGGATTGGCCCCTGGAGAGGACCCCAGAGTAGATAGTATCACATCATGGCAGAGCACATGCGTGAAGAAGGGGTCACATCTCAAAAGAGACCTAGAGATGACACAAGGGTCAGGTCTAGGATTTATAACAGCTTCCTCTCAGGGGCACTCACTCCAGGAGACCAGCGTGGCCCTCTGAGGGCAGCACCCACAGTGGCCTAGGACCTCCCACTGCACCTCACCTCTCGAAGGCTCCACCTCCTCCCACTAGCCACACCCTGAGGACCAAGTTCCCAACACATGGACATTTTGGGGTACACAAAGCATTTCCAAGCCATAGCACTGCAGCACTCAGGACTCGTAGCACTCAAGGATTCGCTGAATGAATACTTGAGGAAGCCTGATTTAGATGCTGGTGTATCATGACGAGAGTGAGAACATACACTGTGGGACACTGAATTCATAGTCTTCTAGATAAAGAAGAGGTTAAGTGATAAAAAAAAAACTAAAGAAGGAAGTAGAAGAGGAGGGGTATGGTGGGGAGGTAAAAGGTGAAGAAAGGGAAGGAAGAAAAAGAAATGAGGGGAAGGAGTAGAGCAGAGAGCAAGAAGTGGAGAGGGAGGAATAGAGTTCTGAGTGCCTGTTTGGTGATGGGCTAAGTGCTTTATGCAGGAGATCTGAGGACAAGCTTAGGAGATAAGAAGACTGGTTCTTCTCAGACATGAAGCCACTAAGGCTGGGCAGAGGAAGGAGGTGCCAAAGGTCTTCGCAGTGACTCAGCTGGAATCCACATTTGCCGTTATACCATCCCACCTGACAGAGCAGGTAAGCCACAAAAGGAAAAAGTAGAACTCTGCCTAAATCACATTACAACATTCCGATTGGTCTGAAATTATAGTTTTAACTTCTGGACTTGGCCAATTTTCTCAAGTACCAACTTAAGAACCAGTCTTTTTATCTAGGACTTAATCTGTTTTGTAAATAGGCACTTCTGTGATTTATAATCAGTTTCATGTAATAGTTTAATGAATATTCCCATCAGTTTACTGAATATTTTCACCAAACATCTTTTCATTATAGGCAAATGATGAGATTTAGCACACTTAAGTTATGCATTTTAATCTTAAACTCACTTAGGAATATTATTATACAAAGTAGGAGTTAAAGCATTAGAGAGTAACAATGATAAATCTGTTTGTCCTGTAAATGTCATGCACTGTTCTCCGCCTTGAATAAAATGGGCCCTGGTGGTTCAAAGCCTCATGTTTCAAATAAGTGGAGGCACTTCAGGGTTATCTTCAAAGTCTGAGGCTTCCTCACTCGGTGCAGTTTCAGGTCTCCTGGACATGTGCTTCTTCTCCTGAACTATGGATGTCACATCAGGGAATGAATGCTTGCTAGGATCGACTTCTAGTTTCTCGATTTGCTTGCTGCTACAACAAAAGAAGCAAAGAGAAATTAACATTTAAAATTAAGTTCCAAAGAGATGCAGCTCATTTGTTCATTTATTCAGCAAGTGTTAGCAGGTGCTACCTACACAGCCCAGAGATGAAATTAGAGACTGTCCCTGGCTTGAAGTAGCTTAGAACCTTGTAGAAGCAAGATTTTGAACCACGGAGAAATAAAGTGTTAAAGAGTGCTACAGAGGTCTGCGAGTAACAGGCAGTTGGAGAAGTCACCTGAGAGCCTCTGCCTACCTAAGAACTTTTTTTTTTGGTCAATTGAAATGATACAGCAGACAGAGGCACATAGGCAGGATCACTGAGACTCATTCTAAGCTGCGGCTACTCAGGCTTCCTGGCCCTGCTTCTTCAGACAGTCCAGCCCGCCATGGTTTGGCAGGGCAGTTAGACTACAAGTGCAGGTGCACAGCAAAGCTTGGCCCATCAACTTCCCCTTCCGCAGGAACCTGCTCCTACTGTCTCCACTCAGGTCTCTCAGCAGTAGCAAGAATAACACAACCAGGCCGAATCTCATTAGCCAATGAGTCCCAATGTGGTCACAGAGAAAGCTCTGTAGATGACACGTTCCTGGGATGCTTTCCAGGCAATTTTTATTCAATTGGACTGATGCTGGACCCAACGATCTGTGTTTTTATAAAGTCCCTGAGTGATTCTGATATTCACTCACATTATTTTGACATCATTCCAACATTCATTCATTCATTCGACAGATATCTGTTCACTGCCACTGTACTCCAGGTGCTGTGGTAGGCAGCAGAGTCTGTGAGGAACCAGGTTCCTGGTAACTTCTGAGCTCACCACGGTGTTCTGCCAGAGAATCTACTACAGCCTCCTATCATTGTCTCATGATTGCTCAGCTTTCCTATAAAACCAACACTTTGGACACCAAGAGTTTGTCTTTTTCATCTTGTATCCTTGGCATACAGCTGTATTGAATAAATATTTGCTGAATCAGTGAAAAAATCTTACTGTTCTGTTGGAGGAACTATGAGATTATGTTAGACATTATCTCTGATGTAAAGGAATCACAATCAGTCTAATTTGGAACTTCGAACTGATGTCCTTAGGCAAACTCCACCTGGCTTTCACTTTTTGTTGGGAAGAAGGCTCGATTGTCTTTTGAAAGTGTAAATTCTCCATTGTTCTTGAGAAGCTTCCCCCTCATTCCTGTACTCTGCTTAATCCTTGCAGACATTTGAGTTTTTAATTTTTTGTTGAAGAAAACCACAAAGTACTGTAGATGGTACCTCAGTTCAGCAGCACTTTCGTTTGTGAACAATTTGGTCTGCAAACAGAAGCATTTGGCAAAATTTTGTTTTTGTTTGCAAATTCTGCATTAAGTGACAAACACAGCTGTGGTCATCTTTCCCACACGAACAGGAACATGGCCATCTTTTTCAGAACTATGGAACAAATTAAGTTCATAATGGAGATACTGCTGTATACAAAGAACATAAAATCATGCATTCTTGAAGACCCTGATTGCACCTATACACTGTAACCCATTCTCTCCCCGCTCTGGCTCTTGTCTTTTTTTTTTTTTTTTTAAAGTAAATCAACTTTTCAGTGTCAAATTCTAAGATTAAATAGTACTAAATGATGACAGCACATTAAAATAGTGGACAAAATTTCTGTAATTTCACAATGAAATCTTTCAATGTTCTATTCTAGTTTTCTTTCATTCTACAATATTCCAAATTCTAAAAATAAACATGTTTTTAGTTACATGAAAATTGCAACTTAAAGAACTGGAAATTAAGTTTTTTCAAATGTTATAAAATGCGATAAAGACATGACATGATGATCATCTTGAAATCATAAAATACTAATCAACATTATACTCAATCAACATTAAGGAAAAAAGTTCTTATTCAGTTGAACACAGTCTAGAGTCTCACAATAGCAAATTGTAGTGTAAAGAGGCAAAGTAGTACAAGCTTTCCACACACACAAATTATGAATACTGATTTGAAATACCACAAGCTCCATGTTAGAGCCATTTAATAAACATGTTTATAACCGTTTCTTGAAAAACTACTTAGGTAAAACATTTAGCATTTAGCATTGATTTTAATTTATTTGCATCTATGCAACTTCCATCCATATTAAAATATTAATCAATGTAAATAGTTTATTATAAAACTATTTTACAATTTAAATTTTATTTGAGAAATGTATTCACATCCACAATTTCTTAAAAGTCTTTTTTATGAGTGCATTCCATAAGAAATACATGAAAATTACTACTTCTGGCTCTTGTCTTGAAAATGGTGTAGTATGAGGTCTATAGGCACAGCAGTGGGAAATGAACCAAGTATAGTTTATTAGAAAGAACAAAGAAAAGCTCTTGCTAACCAAGAGGGGCTGCAAGGGAGGATGCCGAGGAAGCGCCCAGTTCAGGAGTTTATACGCACTCGTTGAAACAATGTGGTTTTGCTTTTTGCTAGGCTTGTGAGGTCGGGAAGAGCAGGCTTCCCTTGCACCCCAACTTCTCAGGATATATCTCAGTTGACCAGGGCCCTTGTCCTTTGAAACCACGCGCTTGTCGTTTTAAGCCAGGCCTCTGACAGTTTCTCGTCCCCCTTCAGTGAGTGCTTTCCCTTGTGTTCCGGTTTTCCCAGGGCTTATCTGTGTTTACTCAGGTCCCTGTCCTAACTGTCTATTGTTGTCTATCTCCCGGTCTCAACACCATTTGTGCTACAGGACAAAGAAGAAATCCCCTTCTCAAAGGCTGTGCACCCTTTGAGCAGGGAAAAAGGGAGAATTGAAGCTGCCCCGAAGGAACGTCAAGGAGGATGAGCAGAAAAGGGACTCCAGGGCTCCAAATAAACGACTGGTTCCAGAGGCAGGTCTAGGGCCCACCTTCTTCTACGATGGCTCTGTGCAGTGCTATGCAGTGACTTCTCTGCCTTTAAAGGCACCAACATTTATGGCGTTAGCTACGATGCTGCTCAGTGTGAATGCACAGCAAACCGTTGGTGGCTACCTGCAGGGGAGAGTACACACAAGGCCAGAGAGGACCATCTGTACAAAGGGGCTCTGCTTGGTCCACAGCCCCTGTGTTGACAGGAAACCTTCTCTGTGTGGTAAAGGAAGGCAACATGTGCAGGCACCTTGGTCTGCAGTCCTTCTGGAAGTGTAGAACTTCGGTAATGCATGGGGCAGAAGGTGCCTGCCAGCTTCTGAGGAAGACTCTGAGCACTGAGTTTCCAAGGAGCGGCCCTCGGGTTACCGGAACTTGCCTCCAGAGGAACAAAGTATGTCCGAAGTGACCCCACAGGAGGTGACTCTTAGCAACACCAGGACTTTTCGGGCTTTGCCTTTTACTGATGTAACTTTGCATTCTTTTGCTGTAATAAATATTAGCCATGAGTATGACTATGTCTTGAGTCTTGTGAGTCCTTCTAATAAATCACTGCCCATGGGGTCACTGTAAGGCCTCCATGACACTGGCCTCTGCTAAACCTCATGATAATTCTTTTACTTATATCATCCCATTCTCATTTGGGCAGAAAAAAGAAACTGAAGAAGTAAGAATTAGGAAGAAAGTGATAATTTTTTGCAGATATAGAGAAAATCTAAAAGAATCCACAAATAAATTAGTAAAATAAGAGATAAGTAGGGTACAAAATCAAACATAAAAGTGAATTAAATAGTGGTGACAGCTGTGGAATGTGGTGATCAAAATAAATGTCACTGCATTGTACACTTTCAAATGGTTGAAATGGTCAGTTTGATGTTTGTGTATTTTGTCACAAAAAAAGCAAAATGTAACTCTACATCCTAGCAACAGACAATAAATAATATAAAATATATTTGTAATAGCAAAAATACCACACACCTGAAAAAAAATTAATAAAACTTGGGTACACTTATGAAAAAGGCATCCTCCCTGAATTGATCTACCTGTCTACTTCCAAATCAAATCCCAATATACATCTATGTGTACGTGTGTGTGTGTATGAGTATGTGTGCACGCGCTAGGATTCAGATGTGGTTTGTCCTCCTAAGTTTCATGTGTCAGTTAGGAGCCTGGTCCCACCCAGTGTGGCACATGGGAGCTGATGGAGCCTTTATTAGGCAGAGCCTGCTAGGGGGTCCTTAGCCACTGGGGGTGCTGTCCCCCAAGGGCACCCTGGTCTCCTGGGGTGAGTTCTCGGGGAAGTGAGTGGTAAGAAAGCCTGAAGGGACCTCTGGTCCTCTCTCTGCTTCCTGTTTGGAGATAAGATTGCTTCCTCACACATGTATCTCCACTAAGAGGTAACACAGCTGAGAAGGCCCTCACCAGAGTGGAGTGGATGTCAGCACCATCAGCTCACCTCCCAAACCGTGAGATAAATACATTCCTTTTATTTGTAAATTTACCCTGTCTCTGATTTCTCATTTTAGTAATACAAAATGGACTAGTGTCATTTGTGTGTGGAACTTGACAAGTCGACTCTAAAATGTATATGGAAGTGCAAAGGGCCAAGAATAGCCAACTCACTCTTCACGAAGAATAGAGGAAAAGACTTTTCTAAAGCTGTAGAAATTAAGGAAGTTATACAGAATAGAGTCCGGAAACAGAACCCAGACCTCCACCACCTTGGATGTCTGATCTGTGACACAGACAATCTTGATGACCAATCCAGAAAGGACAAGCTTTTAAATAAGAGACACCAGGACAGGAAGGTATCCATACTGCATGAAATTCAGTTGCCATGCCTGAAGCAGAAGTCAATTCCTGATGGATTAAACCTAAACATAAAAGTCAAAAGTATAAAGCCATTCAAGACAAGGGACTACCTCCCTTTGTTACCTCAGGGTAGGTTGGGAGTTTTAGAATAAGACAAAGCATTAGCCATTAAGGCATTAAAATTTTTATTATTTTTAAATTAAAACCTAGTCACTAAAAGACAGCATGATAAGAATAAAAAGGCAAGTCCGAAGGTTCATAGTCCCAGCCCCATCACTTGCCAACTCCGTGATCTTGGCAAATTCCACCTTGTAGAACTGCAGTGAAGTAGAAATAACGGCACTTATCTTGTAGTGCAGTTCTGAAAGTTACAGAGAAGGTCTAGCGTCGTGAGCACACAGTCAGCACTCCGTGGACACCTCCGCTTTTGAGGAAGCTGTGAATCTCCCCTCACACCCGTGTCCTGGGACCACAATCAGGAGAGCACTGATGTCACCTTCCAGTCCCGATGAATAGAACCCTGCCCTGCTCTTCTGCTCCCTCATTTATCCCGTCTGCATAGAGCACTCTGGCCAGGAAAGGGCGAAGCCCTTGCAGCCCGCCCGGAGGAAGGACCACTGCCCCTCTCCTCCTTTCCCAGAAGCCCCCAGCCCAGGCCAACCGCAGTACTCCATGCAGCCTGAAGGGGCCAGTGTCTGGACAATCCGGTCGCCCAGACAGAGGCAATGTGCAGCATGAAGTTTGTTAACAACTGAAGAGCACTGCAAACGACCTTCACTTAGACATGTTATTTGTGGTTATGATGTGAGCGTTTCTCAGAAATAAAGGTGAAAAAGAAAGGCTTTGCAAAAACACTGTGAAGAACTCTGCTAAGATGTCTCAGCACCTCAAGAGTAATCTCAATAGTGATAGTTTTCCTGGGGTCTGAAAACCAGCTCCAAACTCTGCACAGTGATTTGGCTTCCAGTCTCTGTGATTCCTCACAAATTAGATTCAGTTGTACATGCATTAAGGGTGCTGGGGAGGTTAATTATGACTTTGAATATGCATAACAGTCATGATACCCTGGAATCTTGTATCTGCAATGGAAATCACTAAGTAGAGAAATAGGAATGGATTTCCAGGGCTAAAAAGAGTAACCCACTTTTCAGGAAGAATTCAATTCCATACCTATTGTTCAAACAAATCCCACAATTAAAAATCTATAAAACTTCAACAGTTGTCTCTGAATATACTGCGACTGCTTTATTATGCAACATGCAAGTATAGCTCTTGTTCAGGTATTTTTATGATGATAATTCTAGCATATACATTTGTATCACAAAGATAGTCTGCCTCAGTTCAAAATAGATTTTACCATCTGGATTTTAAGAGTCTTGAAATTGTGAGAAATAGCAGGGTATTGAGAGGACTGGGATCTCATTCTATGGGGAACTGAGAAGTAGGGTGCTCAGGTAAAACACACTAAGGGCTGTCCTGCTAGGGCATTTCGGTCTTGTCCTGAGGTTCTCCAGGTAGCAGAGCGGGGATCCTTACTTAGGGGCAGGAGAGAGGCAGGGAGGCATCGAACACTGAGGAAGACTGAGAATGGGTGAATATTCCCTTAAAAGGGTCATGTTGGGAAAGGAATTTAAGCAAAGGCCAAAGATGATCTTTGCTCAAGAGAACAGCAAGAGAACTCTTACACCCCTGTAGCCTGAGCATCGAGAAGTCTGAAGCGACACACGAGTCATAAAAAGGAGGGGCAGGAGAGCAAAGGTATGAGCAGGACTCACTGGAGTTCTCTCAACATTTCACAGCTACATGACCTTCAGGACACTCAAAATTTCTCTCTCTCTCAGTTTCCCCTCTGCAAAGAGGATAAAATTCTGAGGATGAGATGTATGAATGTGGAGAAAGCACACAGACTCGTGCCTGACACAAAGCAAGTGTCAGAAAGTGTCAGCAGTCATTGGAGTTGATATCATCGCTCTTATTACTATTTTCACAGGAAACTGGGACCTGTAGGGGCACAGACTGGTGTTTCAGAGATTAAGAATCTTACAAATCTGGGGTCTAAGGATTTAGATACAAATGTGAACATGCATGGCCTGAATCATTTTTACTTTTTACTTTTTAAAATTTTTTTATTTTTTTATTTTGTTGGTACTGGGGATCAAACTTGGGACCTTGCGCTTGCAAGGCAGGCGCTAGAACCACTGAGCTAAATCCCTGGTCCCTGAATTATTTTAAAATTTTAAACAACTTCATCATTTTAGATGCTGCACTCTGGCCAGCAAGGGACAACACAGACAGCAATGTGATAAAGCTCAGGGCAGCCTGTGATGTGGTACCTGGTGTGGGTCTGCTCTCTGCTGCCATCCGAGGTGGTCTTCACAGACTTGGGTGTTCGTCGGCTGCCTGTGATTACTTCTTCTACCTAAAATAAAAACACAACACACAACAAGTGGCATGTTATTCCCTGACATATGCTAAAAAAATATACATTATATGCATATATGTAATTTTTAAAAGATACTAAAACATCTTAATTTTTTTCTCCACATTTTCAATGAAAGAGTCCAACGTAAGGCCCTTGCATGGCATACAGGAGGTGATATCACAAATTGGATCTGTTCATAGTTGTCTTCCAGAGTCATAAACTATCCAACAATTGCAAAACCAAGCAAAGGGATTTGGTGAATACATTTAACAGATTTTATCAGAGAGCCAACGACATGCCACCCCATTCCAGGAGAGGGTGGCGTTGAGGACACAGCTTGCAGGCAGTGGTGCACTAGTGGGCGGCACCTTGAGCTGGAAGCTCGCAACCTCATCCCAGGGCACTGCACCCGGCTTCTTCCTCTCTGAACGTGTGAGGGATCAGATTGTACACCCACAGGTCCCTTCTTGGGAATTCTGTAATTCTACTTCTTCTAAACTAAACAAGTTCAGTGCTAACTATCCTGAGGTCCCGATAAATAAAGCAGATTGAGTCTATTCATCAAACACACTGCAAAGAGCATTTGGACCCTGCAAGTTCACTGAAGAAACTCATCACATGGCAGTGCAGAGGGAGGAGAGAGCCTGCTGCTAACCACCGCCCAGACACTAACCACAGGCAGGGCACACAAGTGTCACCGTTAGATACATTAACCCAACGTCATTGCTAGGAGACAGCGATTGCTCCTGGACCAACTGAAGGAAATTTAAAACTTTCTTCCTGTTGCCAGGGTCCAAGGACCAAGGCAGGAGGAGGCTTTTGTCCCTGCTTTTTAAGGACAGAGATCTGAAGTGGACATCACGCCTCTCTTTACCTTCCACACAAACTTCTCTTTGGCAGAGGAATGACTCACTCACCTGTCACAGCTTCCTGACAGGGTCACCATTCTGAAAGGTGGGGGCCACCTGCCACCTTTCCCCATTCTGCATGACACTTGGTGTGTCGCACAACGGTGGTCTCCAGCTCCACAAAGTTGGCCAAGGACAAAACCTCTGCCTGGACTTTGAGACAGACTACCAAGCTCCATCTGCTGGCTTGGGCAAGCAAGTTGGACACACAGCCTGCATTTGAAGGTAGCTGAGGACCCTAGTGTAGCTTCGACCCTACCAGGGCAGGTGGTTAAATTAATATGAGGCATGACTGAAAAATAAAGTGAATGTTTAATTTTTAAAAATTTATTATAATAAAAGACACTGCCTTTAACCCTCTGCCAAATACCTTCCTTAACTTTGAATACACATCTTATAGCTCTTGCCACTTTCTGAAGCAGTTCTGGAAGTGCTCTTTGGGGACAGTCTTTAGTTACACTGTCATGGCTGCCTCAGGTTCCTGAATGGATTCAAAATGTTCACCTTTCGTGGTCCTTTTGACTCTGGGGAAGAGCCAGATGTTGCATGGTGCCAGACATGGTGAATAAGGTGAATAAGGACATAGTATAATGTTTTTACAAGCCTGCCTTTCTTCTGGGTGGCACGTGGCAACAGCAGTCACTATATTTTTGAGTAGCTTGAAAGATACCCAGAAAAGTGGCATTCTAGAACTGCTTCAGGGAATGGCAAGAGTGATGGCATAAGGGTGCTCAAAGCAAGAGAGGTATCGTAAGGGAATGAACAGCAATGTGTCTTTTACTGCAATAAATTTAATTTAGGCATTCACTGTATATTCTGATCACCCCTTGTGCACAAGAGAATTTGTTTCCCATTGGATCAAGGACTTTCGGTGGAAAGCTGTATGGCCAGAACCTCAGAAAGAGATGTGTCAGTAAATGGATGGTAAAGGAGTGGATGAAGGAAGGAATCTTGGTGACACTTGTGTCTCGGTCACACTTGGTCACACTTATGTGATTTAGTTCAGCTCCTGTATATGGGAGAGCATGACCTCAGGTGTGTCTTCCCCCCCTCAGAGGCTGTGTGAGAGGGTATGCATGTGATTCAGAAAGGAAGATCTGCTTAAGTTCCACCTTTCAATGTAGGCTTTGCACACCAAACTTTGCACACCAGTAATACCTGGAAGCTTCCCAAAGCCAGATTGTGGCTGAGATACAGAGGAAAGAACAATGAATTCTATACTGTTAAAGATACTACATTTCAAGGCTGGAAGAGCTTGTTTGGAAATGTTTTAAAAGAGGTGCAGTCCGCATTACAAAAACTCACAGGAGATGCTATGGACTCACACCACCAGAGCAACATTCACTGAATAATTAAAGCAGGTGACTCATACAGCAGAGAAAGATTCTATTATCAAGCATGTCTGGGTTTGGAGTAGGCTAGTTCTACAATGTTTCATTTGTTATGTTTAAAATAACAGTTAATAGAATTTTATTGTTTGCCAGTAATTTTTTGCTGGCCAGATGTGACAGGATACAAATGTTTACATAATGTTTTAATTTGAAAACTACTAGGTTTCTTCCATTTCTGTAACTAAACCAGGAATACAAACATTTCCTCATAGCTTGATCTACATTTAAAAATTGGGAAAAAAAATTCAGCTACTATTGCTTCCATTTATGGCTTACTAAACCAAATTAATATGCTTGGTAAATGAGAACAGAAATAGAGTTAAGGAGGAAAACTAAAATGAGAGTCCCCACAGCTTGGGGGAGGAGAGAGAGGATAGAGGAGTTGAGTGATGGGCACAGGAGCCTCCTCCTTGCAGGTGTGGGGTGTCAGGGAGGCAGCAGAACCTCAGAGGGACGAGGCAGGGCACCCCGTGTGCCCAGCACTGGATTCCAGAAGCATTTCCTGCAATTCTGTTTGATTACAACCTTTCCATGTACTCCAGTACTTCTCATGGAAACATTCTGAGAGCCGCACTGTGCAGCCACTGGCTGCACGAGGCTATGAGATATGGCTGGTGCACCTCAGACAGTGGTGCTGTGATTTCACTGAAGTTTAATCCATTTTCACTTAGATTCACCTAGCTAGCGAGACAGAAATGTGGTGTCTGAATTCTCCTTTGGCCCCAAAGAACATCAGAAACCCCTAAGTCATCGGTGTCCCGTTTTCCTGGGTTTGAGGGCTGGAATTTCCTTCTAGAGGTGATTTCTAGGTTCTTTCTGTCCCCAACAAAGAATTGGCCCATAAATGGTGGCAAAGTTTCACATTTATTAAAGGTAGGAAAAAACAGGCTCTACAGGGCAAGTTTAAGCCAAGTACAAGTTGGAAAAAGGGGGAAAAATTCACCCCACAGCATAGGGTGGGCTATCTGGACAGGTCACACCTACTTTCCCAGCCAGCCTTAGTCATCGCCTGCCTTTCCCGCCTTAGTCCTGGACCCCTGAGTCTTTTCAGCCCTGAACTCTCGGCTCCTTCCTTGACACACCTGGGACCTGGACCCGGCATGAGTGTGAGAGCCCAGGAGCAGTAATCCAGTCTCTCTGATCAGTGAGGGGTCTAAGGCACGCTACCTTTGACCGGATTTGGAGGACTCCAGAGGCCCATGACAGCCACAGAGCTCACAGAGGGGCTGGCTCAGGCCTCTGTGGGCCCCGCATTGCTGCTCAACTCCTTCACTCATTCTTGATGGCTTCCCTCCCTTCCTGAGCAGGTTAACCCCTGGGCAGCCCTCCACGTTTTGCATGCTCATCTCCATCTCAGACTCAGCTTCCGGTGTGCAGCAACACATAGGACCTTTTTTGTTTTTAAAACATTTTAATTACTGTAATGAGGTCAACGTTAGTTAAAATTCATTAAGACACCAGCTTGTAGGGGAAAAAAGGTCTTGAACACAAAGTACAAGTTTTACTGTGCTTTACATTGTAAACGTACTAACAAGAATGGGAGCATATGCATAATTAGAGCCTCAAAACACCCTGTTTCTAACACTGCTATGTGTCACATAATAAGCACAGACAAAGATTCTCTCTGTTTATGGAAATGCAAATAGTCACAAATTTGGAACTTTTCTTCACAGGGAATTTGTTGTGCACCAGAATCTAAATGTGATTCTTTTTAAAAAGACATTTTTGGCACATTTAGTTTTAAACATTCGTTTCAGTTGGAAAGTTACAGGGAATTAAGGAAACAGCAATAAGAAGAATGGGAACATTGACAGCGTACTAACACTGAAATTCATTTGACACCGACATCGGTATTAAGCACAGGTAGCCCTCTTCTCTTCTCATCACATCTAAGCTGCCCAAGCAGAGGAGGACAGGCTCGGAGGTCCTGACACTGGTTTCCCGTGGCCTGCCATCTCGGGTGCTCTTTCTCTAGCAGGGATGCTCATTAAGATCCAACATCGGGTCCTTCATTTGTGCTAAGTGTGTTTAGGGATGACTAATGGAAAAGTTTTCAGGGCCAAAATATGTTCAATAAATTAGATAATGTGAGATGAATGGTTTCCTAAACCCAAAGAGAGAAATGTAATCAACTACTTGCAAATTCAATTGCAGGACAGGCCCAAAGGTACATATGAACATTTTAATGATGTTTCATTATTTTAACTCTCAAGCTGTTACGCAATTGGAGGTGGGGAGTGAACATGGAGTTAGTGATAGAATTCACTTTTCTACAGACTGCAAACGCCTCATCAAAGGCTCTTCTAGGAGCTGAGAGCTGTCTTTCCAGTCTTCGCTTAGATCGAACCCTGGGCTGGGGTCTCATTACCTCCTGAGGAAGCATCCTGCTCTCAGAAGATCCATATTTAATAAAATGTACATGGTTGCATTACCAACTATAAAAGTTACTCAACCAAGAAATAGATTGTGAGGTGTATAGCAGATACAAGGGAGAGACTTAGTTCTTAATCTTTTTATTCAGGTTGAATCCTATAAATTGCCAACATTTGACAATTTTTGACCCATAAATCAGTGATTTCAAATTAGTAGTTACTAATATGGTTCAAATTAGTAGTTACTCATTTTAATGTAAACAAGAATGAGCCAACAATTGCTCCATTTTCAGTGAAGATTTGTTGCTTCTAAATTAAAAGGATGAATGGACACTATTCATAAGTACTGCATTTGCAGAGAAAGAAAATATGAAACAATTGACTTTGAATTTTTTCCTATGAACTTAGTTTAGCTTCTTAAATAATAATAAAATTCCCAATAAATTTCTTTTTTTCCTGGGGATTTTATTTTGCTTCACAATTTAAACTATTATCCCTTAAGTCTGTGCCATGAAATATTAACCAAGCATCTATCATGTGCCAAGCATAAGACTGAGGGGGTAGATATGGAATGACAGATTAGAACAATATCCCTGGTCACCTAATGAGGGAGAAAGATATATTAGCAATCAAAACATATTGAGAGACATGCAACTGATAGATGGGTGTGCAGAGTTCTAAGCCAAAAGGTGGGGCAGATCACAGTGGGATGGGTAGCAGGGTTAAAGGAGGCTTCCTAGAATATGTGAAGTGTGATAAGAGTTTTAAAGAATAAGTAGGAATTTTCTAGAAAATAAAGATTGTCCTCATAGGAGTTAGAGAGCATTCTAAGGGGAGAAAAAATCATGAACAAAGACCAGAAAGCAAATGACCACATAAAGCAGCAGGAACACTAGGAAGACAGGCAGGGGGACGTAAGGCTGGAGCACTGGGGCACAGTCAAGTCTGGGGGATTCATCGCAAGGTGCTGGGCCTTTTCACACCATGTGGCAGGACCTTTGCAAAGCTTTCTTTCCTTAGAGTCATAGTTGGCCATCAGCAGAACAATCGCATTTTAAACACACTTCCTTATCTTCCTTCAGCAGGGTATGTGATATTAGCAAAAACACTAAGTCCAGCGGAGGGATAACTTTTGAAAGGGTGTCCTTTTTTCTTCACTAAATAAAAATATACCTCTCTTTCTTTTTATAGTATTACAGTCAACTATGTGCCCCAACTCAACCCCACTATGAAAACACTAAAAAGGTACAATCCTGCTGGGAAACTGACTAAGTATGCATGATGGCCATTGACCTTCTTCTAGGAACACTCACATTTGCACTAGTGGCCAACTGTTGGGCTTCAGTTTGGCTTCAGACTACACTGCGTTCGTCCTACTTTCTCTAGCTGACCACTGTCTCAAGTGAGGTAGGGTTTGGACTCTGAATCCAAGATCACTTAGTACTTATACATCCTTTGGCTGAGGTCTCTTGCATGCAATGCAATCCATTAGTCTCAACTGTTCCAAGGTGGAAGAACAAGAATGTTAAACAGATACCCTCCTTAAATGAACTGAACATTAATAATTGGCTCTTGTCCTCCTTAGAAGAGTCCACACCTTTGCAGCGTATTCACGAGGGTGTGACCCAGTGTCCTTAGTCGCAATACAGGTGCTGCTGAGCCTGCTCGCTTGCCTATCATTTCCTGCATGGTCTTTGCTGTGCTCTGTGTAGCAGTGGGAGATAGAGCCCGGCAGGCTTAATTACCCTACTTCCCAGGGTGTCTGGTCTCTGGCTGGGCCCGGCTAATGGGAAACACTGGAGGGCAGTGGAGGATGGAGGACTTTAGGGGCTCCCCCTGGAATATTCTGCTTGAGCATTTGTCCAGTATGTACTGAGGAGTAGGAGGGGGAGGGGGAGGGGGAGGGGGAAGGAGGAG
>NW_004624735.1:23258677-23339491 GCF_000247695.1 Heterocephalus glaber | reverse complement strand
TTAGTTAAATTTAATATTTTAGTATTTTAAATTTAATTAATTTAAATAATTCATTAATTGCCTAAAGTGTTTCAGAATTTTCTAAAAAGTTTTCTGTTTCTGAATTCTAGCACCTTACATCTATGTGTGGCAACCCAAATATACTCAATAATTCCCTCATCTGATATTAATAACTTCCACATAACTTATTTATGGAGGTAGCTAGCTTGTCTTCTCCCCATCATCATTTTGCTTAAGCATACAAATTTAGCATCTTCACCCCTGCCTTGTAAATAATTCCTAAAGACTCTTCCACAGTTTTTCTTCACAAAACTCCCAAACTGCCTACATTCTTCAGACACCAGCCAGCCACAATGTAAGCCAATTATATGACTTGGGACTCGAGGAAGGTTAAATCAGACTATATTAATAGTATGCTTAGTAATCAGGACCAGCCACGCAATTATAATAGAGTACTATTTTCTAATAATCTTCATAGCAACTTTAGAGGAACTTGTTCACTTGTAAATTGTTTGTCTTATTACATATTTCTGGTGTTTACATTCATTAGTTAATCATCCATAATAGTAGCGTTCAACATTCAAATATGCAAAGTTTGGCTCCTGTAAAGGATCTTAATGATGAAAAACCTGAGAATTAGCAAGATTTTCTGTTATCCCCTGCCATTAGAGGAAGTTTATATATGCGCATATACGTATACATATATAAGCATATATGTATATATATTCAAGTTTATTGTTGGTATTTTGTTTCAAGATGTGATTATTTCTTAGCTATGTTCTCATTGACTTTACTAAGAAAAGTGCATAATTCCATAAAATGACTTCTTTAAGGGAAACAAGATATTTTCCCTACTTTAAAATTTTAAAGTCATTAGTGAGATTGGTCTATAGTTCTCTTTTTCAGTTGGGTCTTTCTCTGCTTTGGGGATCAAGGTGATGCTTGCTTTGAGGAATGAATTTGGGAGTATTGCTTCCCTTTCAATTTCACTGAAGAGTTTAAACAGTAGTGGCAGTAGTTCCTTTCTAAATGTCTTGTAGAATTCAATAGTGAAGCCATCAGGCCCCAGGCTTTTCTTAGTTGGTAAGTTTTTAATTACGTTTTCAATTTCATTGATTGATACTGTGTTGTTTAGAATTTTTAGGTCTTCTTCATTCAACTTTGGTAATTCACACATATCTAGGAATCTGTCCATTTCTTCTGTGTTTTCCATCTTATTGGCATACAATTTCTCAAATGGATGCACACTGAGGCCATACTCTTAAGTGAAATAAATAGGACACACATGTTCAAATATTGAATAGTTTCTCTGGTGTGAGAAACTGAAAGTGTAAATAAGGATCAAAATGTATAACAGATAATGTGAAATAGGAAGAAAAGGTCCAAAGCAGAAGGGTAAGTGGGAGGCATAGGGGAAAGGAAAGAAGGGAAAGGAATAAATATGAGAAAAGGAAAAAACAGAAACATGATTTTTGTAATTAGGGAGGGGTGGAGGGGTAGCAGAGAGGCCAGGGGAATGGGGAAATAATAAGATATCATGTAAAGGTACAAATTCCCAATGATGAATGTCATCATATTGTATATCTAAAATGTACCAATAAACTTAATGAATAAAGAAATAAATTTTTAAAAAGTCAGTAACGCACAACATTACAAAACACAGTGGACACTGGCATATTATTTTAAAACCTTGGAACATATAAAACTACCTGTACAAGTCAAACATTTTGAAGTATATTCTATCTGAAATACAAAAACTGCAGCAAAAAATTTTTAATTTTGAAAAAACTGATCAGAAAAATAAAAAGGATAAGAGTACTGCTTTGATTCCAAAGCTACTGAAGTTGTCTGAGGAAAACTTTAAAGAGCACAGTTAATGATAATTCATATATAAAATCAATATTGTCAGTTATACAAAACAGTCATGAGCCTTTGAAATAGAAGTAGAAAAAAATACTAGTAACAGGCCCCTTCAAGCTTCTTTCACAGTTGTGAAGTGTAATGTGTCTGACAGTGCCCACGGGAGATCCCCATGCACTGCAGCCTCAAATTGAAAATGAAATTTTATTAAGTTAGGACAAGCACCAGGAATGACAATGATGTTTAAAAAGAAAATATCCTTTTACAATCTGTTATGCTTAGGGTTCAGATGTCCCCCGAAGCCTCATGTGGTCATAGGTGCCTGCATCTAGAGTGTGTGATGCTGGGATTAAGGGTGGGTGATGACTAAATCAGTCCACAGCTTATTTGGCACTGCCCTAGTCCCAGTAGCCTGGATAAAATATAAGGGACAGAAGAGGCTCATCTTCTCCCTTGTTACTTTTGCTGTTTTCTGCTGCCACAAACTGTTGCCCCTCTGCCATGTGCCATCCTGCCTTGGAGACAGCCAATTATGGACTGAAACCTCTACAAACTGTGGGGCTAAGTAAACCTTTCCCTCTTTAAGTTTGGATATCAAGTATTTTTGTCACAGCAAGGAGAAAAGTAACCAAGACACAATCCCAGTAGAGATAGTTTCAGTGGGAAACACCCTTCATTTACTTTTAAAAATTCATGATTGTTCTTATCATTCATTCATTCATTCAACAAACATCATGGAGGCATCTGCTATTAGCCAGGCAATCTTCTAGGTCCTAAGGATTCAGCCCTGAATATAATCACAAAAAAAAATCTTTGTGCTTCTGAGCTTACATTCTAGTGGGGGCAGAAGGGAGACAGAAAACAAATACCTAACACACATCACATGTAAGTGCCGTGAAAACCAGTAAGGCAACCCAGAAGCCATGCAGGGAGGGAGGGTGTCAGGGAAACCATACTGAGGAGGTGGGATGGGAGGGAAGACTTAAAGGAGTTGAGCAAGCAGGCCGGGGCGGGCTCTTTCTGCCAAGAGCGCAGTGGATGCAAAGGCCTTGAGAGTGAAGGGAGAGCTAGAAGAACAGCACCAAGGGGCAGCAGACATGCATGGAGAGGGCCAGGGAGGGGCAGCAGGCAGCACTGCTTGCAGAAGCCTTGCCAGCACTTCTGGCCACACCAGCTTGTATTCTGGGTGTGGCAGGAAGCTCTTCGGGCATCCTGAGCAGAGTGGGGAGAAGGACAGCAGTAGCCCCTGCTTTGGATCAGGAGGGTCTCACCTGGGTGCAGGTGAGACAGGACCTCATTGATGTACATCTTCTCTTAGCCCCTTTCCTTCCTCCCTTTGCTGTGGCAGAATACCCGAGGCTGGTGATGTGTAAAGAAAGGAGGTTCACATGGCTCATGGTTCCAGAAGGAGGGAAGGCCAAGATCAGCAGCTACATCTGCTGAGGGTCTCGTACCCTTTCATACCATGGCAGATGCAGAAGGAGCAAGGGCAGGAGCACCTGAAAGGAAAGAGCCTATTCCTGTGGGAAAGGCAGGAATCCATTTGTGAGCCTCCACCCTTACAGGCTGAATCCTCCCTGCAGGCCCCAGCTTCCAACCCTCCCCATCAAGGACCTGAGGTTCCAACAAATGAATGTTTGGAGACACGCTCAAGACACAGCACATCGGATGCGTCCTGTGACATGGAGCCCAGACTCAGGAGTGGAGTGTAGATCAGAAGAGGCTTTTACAGACAGAGGAGGAGGGACTATGGGAAATCAATAGGATTGAGGCAATTAAGTGAGCAAGGCCAAGAGATGCTGTGTGGGCAGCCCAGTCTTGAGGAGAAGCTGTGGGACCTTAGCAGAAGGAAGGATGGGGAGGCAGAACTGCAGAATCCTTGTGAAAGCTCATCCACCAGGGAAGGACACAAGTCAGCCGTGGGGGGACATCTAGATACAAGTCCTAACATTCTGCCCCTGGCCCCTAAAAGACTCATGTCCAAGTCTTTATGCAAAAGGCACTTAGTCCATCTCTAAGAGTTGCCAAAGTCCTAACAGTTTCAGCATTGCTGGAAAGTCCAAGTCCAAAGTCTCCGCTGAGATTTAGGCAAACTCTTAGCTGTAAGCCCCTGTAGAAATGAAAAGAAGGGTAAACACTGCCAACATACAATGGCACAAGAGAGACATTTCTATTTC
Source organism: Heterocephalus glaber (assembly GCF_000247695.1). The sequence continues at coordinate 23,335,454 of NW_004624735.1, read as the reverse complement.
AAATAGGAAGATGGGAAGGAATAGGACCGAAGCAAGTCCAAAATCCAGCAGGGCAAACATTAAGTTCCCTAGTTCTGTGCCCAGCATCCACAGGCAATCTATGGCAAGATGTGAACTCCAAAGGGCTTCAGAGGATCTGCCCCTATGGCACTGTTGGTGGCTGTAGCTCTCATGGCTTCTCTCTTGGGCCAGCTTTGCTTACTCCTTGCAGCTTTCCTCAGATGACCCATGTTCCTGGTTTCCCAATCTTCTTCATTGCACCTCTGGCTTCACACTCACAGTTACACACACTGCCTTCTCAGGGGCACAATGCCTGGCCTCCCAGACTTTCTTCTGATTTCTGGGGGAAGGCCTTTGTGATCTCATAACTCTTGGATTCTGTGTGCACATAAAACCAGCACCATGTGAGTGACACCAATGTCTGCTGCCACCTGAAGCAGTAGCCAGGCTTCCTTCTCTCTTGGTTGTAGAGATTAAGTGTCTATGAACCAAATCTCAAGGAACAACTGCCCTAGGCTGCCACAATTCTGGAATATGGTGATCTGGGGCTCTCTTCTCAAAGCAAATTCCTTCACCTTTGCAATTTTGAGGCTGAAAAAGATGGGATCCTGATGGTTCTTGTGATGTCCTCAGACCATCCTTTCTATTGTCCCCTTTCTTCTCAGCGACCAAAGTTTCCTCTGCAATATCTTTCCAGTTTGGAGCTTTATTGGAGCTTTCTTTCTGGACAAACTGACATTTTAAAATATTCTGCTGGACTCTTTGCTCTTGATTCTCAACATAGGCCTGGATAAAGCCTCCAATAGTAGCCATACGACTGCCTCAACATTAGACTGCTTTGAAATTTTTTCTGCCAGATTAATTAGTTCACTTTCTTTAATTTCAGTCTCAAGGAAAGTCTCTTGACAAGAACAAAATGCAGACAAATTTTCTTCAAAAGCATAGCACACATGGTCTGGAGTTCAACAGCTAAGGTAGTTCTTGTTCCTAACTGAAACCTTCTAAGCCTGGACTTTACCAGATGCATTTCTACCAGCATTCTGGTCTTCTGAGCTCTGAAAAGAATCTCCCATAAAGTTCAGCTTACAGCATTCGGGGGCTGGTTCATGACCCAGCATCTCCAAACCTCTCCAAACTCTTCCCGCAAGCCAGTTCCAAAAGTTCATGAATTACATGATCAGGTACAGTCACAGCAATGACCCCACTTCTCTGGCACCAAAATCTATTTTAGTTACTTTTCTCATTGTTAAAACTAAATAGCTAATATTCAAAGTTAAAGGAGAAAAGGTTTGCTTCAGCCAAGAGTTCAGAGAGGTTCCAGTCTATAGTGGGCTGGCTCTAAGGCAGGGCAAGATGCAAAGGGCCATATAAGAGCAGGCAGAAGGTGCTGGCAGACAAGCAGCAGCAGTAGCCTGCCTCTCCTTTATCCCTTCCAGACTACCTGCCTTTGGGTGGTGCCACCCATACTCAGGGGAAGTTCCTATTATCTACACCCAGAACCATGGTAAACCAATCAGTGGAATAATGTAGTAATCCAAATATCACATGCTTTATCCCAACATCATACCCTACCCTTAATCCCAGCATCACATACCACAAATCCAGCCACCTTTGAGAAGCCCCACATATGACCACATGAGGCTTGGGGGGCTGCATCTAGATGTAAGCCATAACAGTATTTTCTAATAAGGTGGAAAATTCAGAAGAAATGGATAGATTTCTAGATATATAGGAACTACTAAAGCTGAAGCAAGAAGATACAAAAATCCTGAATAATCTAATATCAGTCTATGAAACTGAAGAAGTAATTTTTAAAAACTACCAATTAAGAAAAGTAAAGACCCTGGTAGATTTGCATGTGGAATTCTACAAAAACATTACAGATCTAATGCCAATACTCTTCAAAATCTTCAATAAAATTTAAAGGGGAAGCAGTACTCCTGGAAATTGAAAGGGAAGTTACACCTGGAAGCTAGATTACCCTGATATCAAAACTTGAAAAGGACCCAACCAAAAGAGAGAACTACAGGCCAAATGTTCATAAACATAGATGCAAAAAATCCTCAATAAGATACTGGCAAAGAGAATGCAGCAAATTATGGAAAAGCTTATACACCATGACCAAGTAGGATTCATTCCAGGGATGCAGGGATGGTTCAAAATATATAAATGTAAATGTAATATATTATATTAACAGAAGCAAAGACAAAAACCACATGATCATGTCAATAGACACAGAAAAAAAATTCGACAAAATTCAACATCTATTTATGATAAAAACCCTAAAGAAAACTGGAATAAAAGGTTTTTATTTCAATCAGACAAAACCCACCTAAGACAAACCAATGGCCAACATCATATGAAATGGAGAAAACCTGAAATCTTTCACTCTAAAATGAGGAATGAGACAAGGATGCCCACCAGCACCACTCCTGTTCAATATAGTTCACAAAACATTGGCCAGAACAATTAGACAGAGAACGAAATAAAAGAGATATCGATAGGAAAAGTTAAATTATCATTATTCGCTGATAACATGATCCTTTACATGATCCATGAAAACTCCACCAAAATCCCCCTAGAATTAAGAGCCAAATTTAGTAGCATAGCAGGATACAAACTTAACACTCAAAATCAATAGCAGTGCTGTACACCAACAACAAACTCACCAATAGTGAAATTAGGGAAACAACACCTTTCACAATAGCATCCAGAGAAGTGAAACATGTAGGAATTAACCTACTGAGTAAGCAAAAGGCTTCTACAATGAAAACTATAGTACTCTGAAAAGGGAGATCAAACAGGGTATCAGAAAATAGAAAGATATTCCCTGTTCCTGCATAGGCAGAATGAATAGAGTCAAAATGACTTTACTTCCAAAATAGCTATACGGATTTAATACAATCCCAAATCAAAATACCAATAGCATTCCTCACAGAACTAGAGAAAATGAACCTAAAATTCATATGGAACAAGAAGAATAAAAGCAATTCTGGGCAACAGGAGCAAGGCAAGGGGCAACAAAATCCTGGAGTTCAGGTTATATTACAAAGCTATAGTGATAAAAATGGCATGGTAGAACTTCTGGGAAGATAGCAGAATGGTGAGCAGCAAAAATACAGCCTCTCTAATATGTGGAATCTAGATCCTGGCCTATAGCACCATGAGGAAGAGAAGAAGGAAAGAAGTGGCTCCCTGGGACCCAGTAAGGATCTGAAGTAAGAATTAGAGCCCATGGGGAGAGTAAAGAGAGGGGCTACAACACAGAAGAGGGAGATGGCAAGTGGCATTTTTCCCTGAGCCCCACCTTGCAGTGTGGAAGGGGCAGCTAGAGCCTGCAGAGGCACAGTGACTCCTGTCAACCTCAGAGGCCTGCATGGAAAAATGCACCAGTGGAATACAGTAGTGGACATTGTTGCATGCAATGGCTTGTGGGTTATTTGGGTTCAGATGCCCCCCAGGAGAGGGCAATTGTCCAGTAGCCATTTTGGAAAGGGACAAGAGCAGTCATAACTCAGAGTACTTTCCAAGGCATGTGGAAACAGAATCCAACACGCATCTATGGGGTAATTTGATTCAGTTCTCATCCAATACAGTTTGTGACCAGAATCATGTTAAGAATTAAGTTCATGAACTGAGGTATCATTGCATTCTGCTGTTCAGTTAAGATGGCACCTTCCTTCATCCCAGTTAATTACTCTGCAAGAACACCCCAAGGAAATCATAAATCATATTCTCAGAATGTTCCTGTAACTTGTCAGTTGAGAATGTAGATGGAAACTTAATTGATGCCAGGGAAGAAGCCTCTCAGTGAATGCAAAATTTCAGTTAAATCTTATTAAGCTGGACTGTGGTGAGATCATATGCCAAATATTCCCAGGCTGATGATGATAAGATCATCTTAGTACATATAACTCAGTCTGACTACACATCTAAAAAAAAAAAATAGGCTGAAGAGCAAGCATAAACTCTTAGAAAATGTGAAGGAGAATAATCTCACTCAAAATAGCAACTAAAATCATACACATGCTATCTACAAATAACCTTTAGAAAATGTGCAACAACTATAGAGAGAAAAACAACTAAAAACATTTTCTGAGAGTAGTAAGAGTAATAATGGAGAAACATTATTGGAAATCCAGTTGTGATAAAGGCAATATGTCTGCTCTGTCCTATTACAATCTACAAATGGAGTGCAATTGCAATTGCTTTGATGCAAATGTGGTTCATCCCAGCTGAAACCCATGTTGAAAGATTGGGCTCCAGTGTAATGATGGCAAAAGGCAGTGGGGCCTTTGAGTGATGGGGAGTAGTGCAAGGGGACAGGGTCATGACAGTCCTGTGCAGGGATTAACACTGGCTTTGTGGAGGGATTAGTTCCCTAGAGCATGTTCTGTAAAAGAGATAGCATGACCCCACTCTCTTTTCTTTCTTCCTCTCTTGTCAGGTGACTCCTCCAATCTTCTCTCTCTCTCTTGCTCCCATCATATGATGTCATCTGTGACACACTCGGAAGCCCTTGCCAGATGCCAGTGCCACTTTGCTTATACTTTCCAGCCACCAGAATTGTGAGGCAAATGACCCTTTATAATTACCTAGCATCAGGTGTGCTGTTACAGTAGCAGAAAATAGGCAATGATAATAATTGTAAAATAATATTAACTAATTGAAATAAATATTATTTACAATATTAATTTCTAGCAATCAGTAAGAATTAAAAGTAAATATTGGTGCATATATTATACACCAGGCACCATTCAGGTACTCTACTCATTAATTTACGTACTCCTCGAAACAACCTTTTGAGGCCTGAATTATTATTAATATTATTTTATGGATGAAGAGTCAGAACATAGAAAAATTAATAGTTTTCCAAGGTCACACAGCTGCTGGGGAAAATTTTAACTCAGCTTCTCTGGTTCCAGTGGCCATTCCTTTATTCATTTTTTTTCCACTGCCTCCAAATCTATGGCAGCATGAATTACCATGGCCTTTCATGGAGGCAGAATTTCATAAATGTGTTTTAAAATTAATCTGGAATAATACGCATGGAAAAAACAATCAGGAAATTGTTGGAAATAGTTGATAATTATGGAAGACTCATGTTTTAAATGTTAAAGTACAGCTAATGTGTTCACTCGTTTAAAACAAAAAATGATTGAACATTTACTTTTTGCCATGCTCTGCTCTGTATGCCAGGGAAAAAATCCTGAAGTCTTGTCTCTTCTTGGAGAAAATAAAGAAAGGAACAACTAAATATTTATAGACTCCCAAGTGCCAGTCTACGAAGAAAGATACAGGAGGAAAGGGTGTAAAGAATGCTGGGGAATGGGTGAGGAAGCTTTTTGAACAGCATTATACAGGTCCCCAGTGCATCACAGACTGTCCTAGACCAGGATAGCACCTGGCATTGCAGGGCTGGCCTGAGCGGAGCCTTCTGGAATAAGGAGCTGAGCTGGCAATGCCCAGGGTGTCAGTAACAGAAGATCTGCCCTTGGTCTATGTGACAAGGGGCAGACTCAGGCAGGTGGAGTTCACCTACTGGTCAGCACCTACTCTGTATAGATCCAGCCTCCCTAGGGGTAAGAGAAGTCAAATATATCAATCTGACATTGATCAGTCTGAGAAATGCTGAATGAGGTATCTAATAAGAAATAGCACAGGATTTTGTGGATTCTGTGACAAGTTCTGTGCCCTTGGAAAATGGAAACAAACTTCAGGATTGAATTTCCACAAATAAGCATGATGCAGTCACAGAGCTTCCCAGTGCTCTTTACAAACGCTGTCACTAAGAGGAAATTACTGGCCATCAAATCTGACATCCTTTCAGTTGATCTAGACTCTCCAAATACTGTGTTAGAAACAACCAAGAACTGTTTTAGATATTTCTGAAAGTACTATGTTTCACTTAACAGATTAATGATACTATTCTATAACGGAATTAAAATTGTACCTGTCCATCTGAATCCTTTTTTATAGGTAATATATTTTTATTAGTTAAACCTCTCCGAGTCAGGATTTTCTGTTATTTGAAGCCAAAGTTATATTAATTATACAATTTTCCTTTTTAAAAATACTTGGGCCAGAGATTGGCTCTGCCATTCAGGACGAACCAAGTCAGGAGTGGAGGGGCCCTTTGGGTGACTGTCCCAGGGGGTCTGGAGGGAGAGAGACCCTCTCCCTCAGGCTCTCTCTATTTCATGTAAGGTGGGAACAAGAAAGCTTCAACCTTTCTCAAGGGAGAAAGCTGGTCTGAGAACAAGCTGACATTTCAGAAAGAGCCTGACCCTTCCTGCCTGGGGACTTCCTTGCCTTCTTCTAACTTGTCAGAGATGAGGGTTCTTTACAGTCAAAGTCAGTGTTATTTGGGGTTCTGTGGCTTACAGCAGAAGACATCCTAAGTGATTCACAGAGCCTACAATGAGGAATTCAGACACTTTATACAGACAAATTAATAAGTTTAATGTCTTTCAGTTCTTTCAGGGTGGTTAAGTATGGTGAGTCTGTCATTCTTCCCCACAACTTTTTTCTCAGATATTCTACTCTGAGATCAAAGTTAAAGATTCTAAAAGTTGGCAGCGGCAACCCTATCAGGCCTCGGAAGTTATAAACCCTATGATTTTTAGTCCTCCAGGGAGGTGCCACCTATATTTTTATCTTCAATTTCCCACTCAGTCTAGTGAATCATTTATTCTACTTCGCTGATGTTTCTTCCAGCTATATCAATTATAGCCTCAAAAACTCTTGCTTGACTCTTCATGCCCCTCCAGCCACTTGCCTATTACTCTACTCCCGTTTACAGCAAAACTTCCCAAAGGCATTGTCTGAAATTCTGGTCTCCACATCTATATTGCTTATTCTTGTACTGACCCTTTCCTATTTCTCTGCCCCACTGAAATGACTTTTATCAAGGCCATAGATGGCTTCTCTTTCGTCAAAGCCAATGACCACTTCTATGTCCTCCTCAGACTCAACCTCCTACTTTCTTCTTCAAATAGTTTACCCTCCAGGCTCTTCTGATGCCACACACTTCTGTCCATCTTGCTAACCCACTGAGTACTGATGCATGATTTCGTGTCTGGCTCCTTCTCTCCCCAACTCCAAGGTGAAGGAGTGCTCTCACTGCTCCAGCATGGACCCTCCCCCACCCCCACTCAGCTTTCCTCCGATGTGAACTTTTCAGTCTCATGTTTAGGACTATCATCTACATGTTCATCATTTCTGCTTTCATATGTCTGACCCACTCTGCTGAGATCATGGCTTACATATGAGACATCAACTGCCTGCTTCAAGGCCTCTATAGTTTATGGTGGCCACATAAATCCAGGTTTTTGCTTCCCCAAATTCCTCCCTAGTCTTCCCCATCTCAGAGAACGGCACCAGAATATACCTACTGTAAAAGCCTCCTTGACTTATCTACATGGTATTGGCCTTGTCATCAAAATACATTCTCAATTCACCACCTGCCTGTCATTGTCTACCCTCTCCCAAGCAGACCACCTCAGTGAATGGCCTTTCCACTGTTTTTTGGTGCTTCTGTTCTTTTCATTTCCACTCTTTTCACCCTTAGATTGTGTGTGTGTGTGCATGTTTGTGTGTGTGTGTGTGTGTGTGTGTGTGGTATTGGCAATTGAAGCCAGGGCCCTTGCACAAGCACTGAGCTATGTCCTCGGCACCATCACCACCCCTTTTGAGATAGAGTCTCACTAAATCACTCAGGCTGGATTGAAACTTTCAATCCTTCTCCCTCAGCCTCCCAGATTCTGGGATTACAGGCATGAGCTACCATGCCTGGCTATTATCCTTCAATGCTTAAACCATACAGAAGGCAGAATGATCTTTAAAGATATATAAATCAGATCTCTTTATTCCTCTGAATAAAACATACCAGTGGCTTTCCATACCCCTTGGAGTACTGATCATATTTTTTGTTGTGGTCTAAAAGGCTGTGCACAAGGTAGTTTTCAGCCTATGCTTTTGGCATCTCCCTCTACTTTCCTCCTCACACATTATATTTCAGATACTGTGGCATTTTTCCCTGTTCCAGGAACAGTGGCCTTATTCCCACCAGAGTATCCTTGTACTTGCTGTTCTTTCTGCTTAGTGCATCATCTCTTTGCACACCTGGACCTCCATATCATTCAGGTCTCAGATTAAATGTTATCTTTCACAAGGGCCTTTCCTGACCTTCATTCAACCTAAAGTGGAAGGTCAAGGTTGTATGCTCTCAGTCATCCCTTTCAGGCTATGATTGGCCTTATCTTCATCATAGGGCTCATTTCTATTGTAAATAACTTTGCTTGCTTAACTGTCCATTGTCTGTCTTCCCTTGTCCACTGGAAGAAACCTTGGTTCACTCAGCATTTAGAAGAGCATGTGCCTTCCAGTATGCACTCACTAAATATTAAGGCATGAAATTATAGCTCATACCTTTATCATTTTTTGCCTTGACTTATCCAGTAACTGACTGCCTCTCTGGTTTCCCCAGTACATTCCCGATACCAAACTGCATATAGAGTGATCTTTCTATCTAAGGTCACAGGTCAATTTTCTCCTGTGTACCTTAGTCACTTTTCTTGAAGCTGAGACACAGTATTTGACACCCACAACTTAAAAGGAGGAGATTATTTTCCTGATGGTGTTTAGAGGATTCAGTCCATAATTGGCTGGCTCCACAGCAGAAGGGCATGGTGGAAGGGCCTGGCAGAGGCAAGCTGCTCAAGTCATGGTGGGCAGGAACCAGGGACAGGAGGGAGGAGCTAGCGAGCGAGGGAGACACACCCTTCCAGGTTGTGCCCCTAATGATCTGCCTTTAACCAGGCCTCACCTCCTAACAGCTCATTCCCTCTGACCTCGTCTGTGGGTCATTCCACTGGTGCAGACAGTGCCTCATGATCCAATCACCTCCTAAAGCCCCACCTCTGAGCACATGAAAGTTGGGGGACATTCTAGATCTAAACCATAACAGTACCTTCCAATTTCCTCTTCCTCCTTCTCTCACATCTGTCCACTGCCACAGCCACATAGAACCACTTTGCAGCCACACACTATGCCTTGTGCTTCCTGTCTCCCTGCCACGTGGCCCTCTTTCTCTCCATGTAGCAGATAAACTCACTCTTCAAAATCACAGTCTTGTAGTTCCTCCTGACCAGACTAGACTTAGCAATGCCACTGTTTCTAGTACCTCCCACCATTGTTTTTTTCTCAGACAATAAATAATTATTTGTTTATAAGTGATGAGAGTACTAGACTTATTAAAAACCTGATGTTTCTTATTCATTTTTAGGTCAGCAACTGGCACTCGAAAAATATATGTTAAATTAAACCAAATCCATTTGATCCTGTGCCCTGTAAAAAATGCACCCACATTAACAACAGCCCAAGGAAAGAAGAAAAAAATATTATCTGGTCCATGTCATAAAAACAATATTAAAATAATATTAGCTGTTTCATTAATTATGCTAACTCATGCTAACTCTGCTCTGAATTTTATACGCATTCTCTCTTTTTTTAATTGATTAAGTTTATTGGTACATTTTAGATATACATAACGATCATATTCATATAGGGAATTTGTACCTGTGCATGATATATCTTAGGGCTGGGGATTTAGCTCAGTGGTTCCACCACCTGCCCTACATGATATATCTTGATTCTCTTTTTTATCCCATTCCCCTGCACTCCTTCAATCCCTCTTCCCCTCCTTATTTACAAAAGCTTTGTTAAGTGATGATAGAGGCCTAGACAGTTTAATAACTTACCAGAAATCACAAAGCTGGTGATCCTGATATTTGGATGTCAAATACAATCTTTCTAGAGATCCAAGGCCTGCCTGCTACATCTCCTGTCATGGTTATTTGTACGGAAGCTATTGATCACAGTGGACTAGAAGTGCTCCATGGGACCTGTCCCGCTTATAAGAACCGTGACCTTCTTCCTCCCCAACCACCACCCAGACTCTGCAGAGACACAGGAAGGTGCAGAGACAACATATACTGGGGAAGAATGGGAGGAGGAGCCACCTCAGGCCCTAATCACCCCAGTCTCAGCCTTCCCTTCCCACAGGCCTTGTCCTCCGCCCTGAGCTGAGCCAAGCAAATTTTCTGTTTCTCTCAATTGAAAGAACCTTGGTCAGAAATCACCATTAGCTTTGACAGGTCAAGTTCCTTCAGGAATCAATGTCCCTAGACTTGAAATCAATACAAATGCCATCACCTACCTTGGGCATGGAGATCACTAAATGGCCCGTCGTCTGTGATCTTTTAGCAGAGCTGCTGTCCGGCTTGACCTCTGCAGGAAGGACTAGCTGAAAGGGCTGAAAACGAGGAGGAGCTATTGAGCAATGGGCATGTTCCATGGAAGTCACCTCAGGAGAGCTTTTTACCACAATTAAGATACACTGTTTAGTTAAGACATGTACGTAAGACTTATTAGAAAAAATAATATGTATGCTATGCTTGAAATCCACGAACCATTTGACCTATTTTAACATATAATCTAAAGAACAATTACTGACCACAAATAGTGAAATAGTAATGAGTCTGTTGATGGCTGGAAAGTAATTTGTAGACGAGACATAACATTTCCATTTTAATATCTTTAAGTTAACCCATATGAATGCTGACAATCAGCAAAAACTACTATTTAGAAATGTCAAGATTACAGTCACTATGAATGAAGTCACTGCCAATTTAGAATGAGTATACTATATAACTTTATGCATAGGCTATCACATATATGATCATGCTCTGGCCTTAAAAAAGCAATACACAACAGACATGTGTCTAAAGTACTACTTTTCTTAAGCAACATAATCATCAGCTGCTTCCCCCTCACCCCACACACCATTGCTGTTATAAAACCATCTGCCTAAAAAGTAGCAGTCTGATTGGGTTTTCTCTTTTTCTGTTTTACTAACAGTTTCTAAAACTTTTATGGCAACACAGCTTAGTCCAAGCTTTAGCTTTAGCAATTGTTGTGCTCTATAGGGTTACACTTACCTTTCCCTTCACCATTACTCGTACATACATTGGCTGCACGTCAACCTCAATTAAAGAGGTATCCATATACCTTCAAAATTAAACACACCAAATCTTAAAGTTTTCGAAAATAGTAAGTTCAAAAACCTACAGATACAAATTCACATTTGTAGAACCATTTCAAATGAAGAACATGTAAAATTTTCATGCTAAGCAGGTTTTTAAAAATTAGTCTTCCATTAATCCCTAGTCCAGAGGAAATTCAATATATCAGCAGTTACAGTTTTAGACCTACAACTACACTTGGCATTGATTGCCCCTAACCCAAAAATATCTAAGGTCTGAAACACCAGAGGTTTGCAAAAAACAGCTTGCTGTGTTTTTTCATGAATATTTTATTTTAAGCCCCTACAATGTGAATAGCCTGGAATGCTGAGTCTACTACACTTGGGACCTGCAGCCACCAGCTCCTGCCTGCTCAGTGCTCTTGGAGCCCAGCAGCTGCTCTGCAGCTGTGCTGGGACCATCTCTCCAGGGAGAGGAGCTCACTCCCCCGCCCCCCCCCGCCCCGCCCTGAAGTCACATCCTGCTGAATAAGCAGAGTCTTCTTTTGATGTCAGTTACCCCAAGATCAGGTTCTCCTTGTCTTGTGAGAAAATGAGAGACTCGGAGTTCACATTACTCCTTAAAATAAGAAGTATATGTTTATCTACCTTAAAATATTGACTCTGAACATTAGAAAATGATAAGAAAATCACCAACATTAAGGGAGAGGAGGGAAGGGGTCACACACAGGTCCAGGCTTTGGAGCCTTACAGACTTGTGAGGAATTCATTCTACTGCTCCCTCCTTTAGTACCTTAGACCACATTTTCATCCCTTAACTTAACCCTTCTGAGCGTCAGTTTCCTCATCAGTACAGTGAGAACATTAGTGTGCCTACCACCTAAGATCACTATAACAGCACATGCCTACTGCCTAATACGTAGTTAGTGTCAATAAACTGGTATCATGTTACTTAATAAAAATTATAATAAAAATAAATACAAATTTTCTTACAACATAATGTGTAAATATTTACTACTTTAATGGATTACATATTCTTTCCCTTGCTTAGGTTCTCTTGATATATTCATTTATTCCTCCCTGCAAGGACTTTCTTTGCCTGAAACAGTCCTCTGCCAGTTCCATGCAGAGCAAGCTGCTCCTCATCCTTCTGTCTTCATTGCTCATGTCATCAAATTTTCCTAACCACCCCTCAGCACCAACCACCAAACCCCGACCCCGTACACACACAGTGTTATTCTGCATAACTGTCACTCTCCTTTACAGCCGCTTCTCCTCCGTAATGACTCATTAGATGCCTGGCTATTTGATGTTTTTATCCTTTTCCCACTCCATGCCCTGCAGTGGGTGAGCCATGAATATGCTCATTACAGTCTCCCCATGCCCAGCACATAGTAAGTATTCTATAGATATTTGTTGAATAAAGGGAGGAAATGTACATGAATGAATGTATTTAATTTCATGTACATTCTCATGAGTCAACAAGGAGGTTTAGTGTAATTCATCAGACAGAATGATGGGAATAGAAGGGTTTTACTACACAGACAGGAGAAATATCACTCTTTAAAATCCACATACATGCGGATGAGGAGAGATTCTATTTGAACAGGAAGTAACCAGCAGAGTTAAAGGGAAAGTTTTATACACTCACTAACCTCCAGAAATAGGGCTTAAAAGTGGAAAGTGCAGGGCAGAAAATTAGAGACTAGCAGGCTGGAGAAAGGCTTTGAAAAGCAAAGCAGACATGATGTTGCTTTTCCTTTTTCCTTTGCTCTTTTAATCATTAGCAATAGATGAAACCCAAACACACCTCTGGTTTCAAACTTTAGTTCAAAAGAATATAACATCCTTGGGGTGTGCTGATGAGATCCAAGGCCCATACAAAGACCAGACTCTGGGTGAGGGATTGGAAAAACCTTAAGTTCTCAAAACAAACTACATGGAAAATGTCCACCTAGGGAGTAAACAGGGACCTAGGAGGTCCAGACAGTCCATTTTCTTTGTAAAACGACAGTGACCTCAGAGGAAGGACAAGATATTCTTTGAAAGACCCAGCTAATCTTACAAATGTAACCTGAGACCTCACTCAGTGCAACTGCGATCTGGGGACTTGCCCACCTTAATGCTTGAAGGCGTAGTATTCTCTTTCTCTGACAATCTAACATTTTTCAATAAACTCACCTGTAGATGAGTTATAGGTGGCCTCTGTATCTAGTCTGAAATCTTAGAATTGAGGTGAACTGCCAGTTCCTCAGTGTTAGGACTGCCCAGTGTTAGGACCCAGCTTCCCACTGGGTAAAAGGACATAAAAGAATAAAGTAATGAATGTTTAACTGAAAACAACATAAATACTGATTGTTGATCTGCAGGAGCAGAGGCCATAAAGTCAGCAGGGAAAGAGCTGGAAACTCATTACAGGTAGTAAATGAATACAAGGAGTGGGAGATAGCTTGGTGTGAAGAGGAAGGGATCGGGGTAAGACCATAACATCCCTACCAGCGAAAGATGGAAACAAAAAGGCCCATCAGCTGGGGAACAATAACATTGTGGGGTATGTCCATACAATGGAGTATCTGTAAGATATAAAAGGAAGGAAGTTGTGACACATTCTACAACACAGCTAAGCCTTCAAGAGATAAAGTGAAGTGAACTGGGTATCTTCAGAGAGCTTCCAGGAGGAAGGGTGGAAGGTTATATGGGCTGAGGGTTATGTCAAGGCCATAGAGTTGTGGGGAGAAGACAGCAGCAAGAAGGACATCTTGCCACTCCTGTCCCTTGGTATAGGGTGTGGGTGGGAAGATGACCAGCAGGCCGATTGTTACACCCCAGCTCTCCAAGATGGGGTAAGGGACAGAGGCTTCTTATTATGTCAAAGCATTTTGAAAAAATAAAGAGCACTACAAAAGTAACGTGGCAGTCATAAGAACAGAGAGGGTCCCCGCCAAACCAATGCCAGAAATCAGCAAAGCTCTGAGAATTATTTAAACTTCACTTTCCATATTCCAGTAAGCACAGCCATGGCATTGTGCATTCATTAATTTCGTCTTTCATTTTCATGCTTTTAAAAATCACAGTGAGTTCTCTGTTTCAAAAAATGGGACTTCACTTAACCACATGGCAAGCTAAATCACATTTCCAAGTGTTTCAGAGCTCAAAAGATTGTTACTAAGAATAAAAAACTGACGGATAATAAATACAAATGTATAATAAAATATCTTTACCTATAGACAGCCAGGTCAAGAATGATCTGGTTATGTTTTTCATCATCTTTCAGAAAGAAGTCAAGCCTAAAAATAATACATTTGGGAGGAAAAGATATCCTTAGGAATACTGTACACATAATCTCATCACATAATCCAAAATAAATTTGATAATAATTACCTCGAATGACAAACTTATTTTGGTAGTTGGACAATAAAATAAGAATGTTAATTTTAAAATTTCAACAAAAACCTACAAACATATCAATAAATTACTGAAGAGACAACCCACAGAGAGGAAAAATTTTTTATCAGCTATTCAGATAAAGGACTATTATCTAGAATATATAGAATTCAAAAAAAACAAAACCCTCAAATTTAAAGACCCAATGCAAAATGGTCATCTGAAATAAAAAGACACTTCTCGGATAAAGAATTAGAAATGACAAATAAATATATGAAAAATTATTCAAAATCACTGGTCATCTCCAGAAAGAATGGCTGCTATCAAGAAATCAACCAATATCAAATGCTGGCGGGGTGTGGGGAAAAAGGAACCCTTCTCCACTGATGGTGGGAGTGTAGACTGGTGCCACCACTGTGGAAATCAGTGTGGAGATTTCTCAAAGAACTAAAACTAGAGGTCCCTTTTGACCCAGCTATACCTGTTCTTGTTATCCTCCCAAAAGAATTAAAAACATCATACCACAGTGATATGTGCACACCCATGTTTATAGCAGCACAGTTTGAAATAGGTAAATGTTGGAAGCAGCCCAAGTACCCATCAACTGGTGAGTGGATGAAGAAGATGTGCTTTTTTATATGATGCAATACTACTCTACCATAAAAAAAAGATGAGCTTGAAATATTTCTCGCTAAATGGATGGACCTTGAGACCATAGCCTTAGGCAAAATAAATCAGACACACATGTTTAAATACCACATTGTTTCCCTGGTGTGAAAAACTGAATGTGGAAATAAGGACTGAGATGCATAATAGATGGTGGGAAATGGGAAGAAAGTGTTCAAATGGGAAGGGGAACAAGGGAGGAGGGATAGACGGAGGAAGTGACAAGGAAAAAAGTGAAAATAGAAGGGAAAAAATGGAAACAAAGCTTTTGTGCATAGGGAGGGGAGGGGGATTGGGGGAAATGGGATAAAATAAAATTTATTTAAAAACCACAAAAAAATAAATTACTTATGTTTGCACTGTTTACATATGAGAATCTTAAGGTCAAGTTTATAAAAACAATCAGCTTTGGTGCAGAGATGGAAACATCTGGTGGATGAAGTTTTCTTTTCCATTTCATTTGAGTTCGCCAAAAGCAAATGAAACACCGGAATTAATGGATGTCTAAGTATACTTGCATCTCCTTTAGCCAATACTCCTATTCTTAAAAAATGTAAACAGTGCTGTCTTTGTTCCCTTTCCTGGCCACATTTTTGCCCCTCCTCTCGCTGCTGACCTTTCCATTGCCCTGGGGAAGGCTAAAGCCCCCAGGGATTTATTACCTTCACATTATAGGTGAAGAAACAAGGCTGCCATAGTCAGGGGAAAGGCCAGGGAAGCCTGGAGAGGCAGGATTTAAAGTCCCGTGTCTTTCAGTGGTACCATGAAGCTGAGTCCTAAGCATAGTTTCCATCCTGTCAATATACTCTTCAGAATTACTTGGTCCATTTCCTTTTGAGCACCTCACTTATTGTGCATATATATATATCCAACAACATTAAAGAATATCAGCTAAACTGTTTGGAAAATGCAAAGTTGGCTACAGATGTGGCTCCTGACAGCAGGTTTGCTGTGGCAGGCACTCTCATTGCCCTCAAAGACTCAGCCATGCAGGGGGCTTCTTTGCAGTCTCAAAAAATCTAGGCATTCTTCTTTTTTTTTTTGGTACCAGGGATTGAACTCAGTCATTGCACTCCTGAAGCAGGCACCAGAACACTGAGCTAAATCCCCAGCAAGCCATGATTCTTGATCTCATCCCTGGAGACTTTTTCTGTGCTGTCTCCCCTGCTTTGATGGCTTATTCCCCAATCCAGCCAAATTGAACTCTCCTTCCATGTATTCCTGAAAGCTAATTTCAGAGATTTTTTTCTCTGGCATCGATTCCTATTCATGCCCACTTTCTCCTTGCCCTTTACCCTTGGAGATAGAACCCCTCCTTTTAACCACACACATAGCTATGCAGAATAAAGACTACATTTTCCAGTCCCCCTTGCACTTGAGTGAGGACATGTGATTTACTTTTGTGAGGGAAAGTATTGTATAGTGCTTTCCAGAATTCTCCTTAAGAAAGAGAGTGACTGCCTTTCCTGCCTTCCTATTTTTTGTAGGAAGCCAACCATTGAATCATGGAGACTACTTAACAAGCTATCGATTGTCTAGGCAAAAGGAAGTACTGACTTGTGCTAAGGTTATGATGGTAGAGTTACTGGGAAGTGGTTGGAGGCTACTGGTACAGAAGGAAGAACTCATGGGATCACTGGTAAAATGAGACAGAGAAGAGTCAAGCAGGAACCCAAGGGTTTTGGTCTCAGCAAATGATTGGATGCTTGGTACTGTGATGGAGAACAGTGGGAGACAAGCACATTCTTGAAGAGAGGGGGCTAGCTAGAAAGCAAGAGTTCTTCTTTAGCCATTATTTGTGAGTACTGCTTTATTTTAACACAGTGAGGTCACAAAGCCAATAGAATGCTCACGTATTGAGCTCAGGGAAGAGGCTGGATCTGGTTATGAGTAATACAAAGACAGTGTTCAACAATGTGGGATTCGAAGAGATCCTCAAAGAGTGACAAGTCTTCTCCAGAGCACACAGGAGACAAAACAGAAAGGATCCAGTCAATCATAAGAGGAGTAGTAGGAAGGAAAAGAAAAATCAGAAGCAAAGGCAAGCCACTGCTTTAAAAAGAAACATAATGCTCAATTAGACCAATTTTGCTAGGTCAGGCGAGATGGGAACTGAACTTTGAACACTTACCATAGAAATGATATGACCAGAGATGTTTCCAACAGTAGAAAAGCTAGAGTGGATTCAAGAAGAAATGTGAAGCAAGAAATTGGAAACTGAGTACACACAACGTTAAGAGGGAGAAGTAGACTGGTGGCTGCACAGGACACTGGGGAAATGGAGACCTTGGCTTTGTTCTGCTTTAAGGTAGAAGTTAATAAAATTTGTGTTCATGGTAGTGTTGGTCGAGTAGGGTGGAGAGAACTGATGCAGAAGAGCAGGGGTCACTGATGGCTAAGTCCTTGGCAGGAGGGAGGCAGAGATATGAGCACCAGCACAGACTGAATGACAACAGCAAGAGGTGCCCTGGACTGATTTCTGTGAGGAACCTGAATACCAAGGCATCGTGAGAGATGGTGAGGACAGGAGAGCGGGGGACAATGAGAAAAATGGTAGGGTGAACTGACTCATGTGTAAATGGGGCCAGCGACTGTTGAGGCGCAGGGGGTTCCCAAGAATGTAGGAGATGGTGCTCAATGAGGTGAAGAAGACAAACGTGGAAGGGACACTGATGGTGTAGATCTAAGAATGAAGCTGAGGTGGGAACTAGATGGTTGGAAGTGAAGTGGTTGGAGAACTGAGCAGACAGGGCTCCCGGTGACATGTGATGAGGTAGCCACAGCTGACAGTGGGAGGAGAGGCCCAGACGGAGGTTTCAGTGCTGGAGTGAGTGGAGAGCGTAGAGGGCTGAGGACTTCTTGGGTTAACCTGAAAATTGCAGTAAGAGGGGGAAGGGGCAGTTCATTCAGATAGCCTGTGCCTCGAAGATCCAGGAAAGTTTAGGGCAAGAGGAGAAGGTCTCCGAAAGCAGCAGTGGGTGTTCCTCCGTGGCTCACACAGAGTGGCAGTGGAAGCAGAAGGCTCAGCTTCAGGTAGTGGAAGGAGAAGATGGCACATGGGGAGGGAAGGTTGGGGATGCAGGCTTTGCTGATGAGCCATAACCTGAGAGGGCACAGGAGGAGGTGGGGGTCGGGAGGGGAGACAGAGTGAGCTGGGGTACAGCCATGTGAGGGTCAGATTCTGGAGGAGGTAGATGGGCTAGGAGGGTGACAAGGGCGTGGAGGGAGTAGGCAGTAGCACGGGGAGGCGGTGAGTAATTCAGTCTTCAAAGCATCTTCCTAAGTGAATTGATTTTAGAGGTAGAGAGGGTTGGCAGAGTGATGGGAGGAGCAGTGGTTTTACCACGGTTGCATGGAGCTCTGGGGGTCCCCCTTGTAGCCGGTATAGGCTGACAGTGTCTTACTGCTGGATTGTAAGCTCCATGAAGATAACCCCCGTTGAATTCACTGCTGAGCACCTGGGGCCTGGCCTAGGTTCTGCTGCTGCATCCTGTCTGCTGGATAAAGAAGTGGGGTGCGGGGGGAGATGAGAGGGGTGATCTGCAAATCCCTAGAACTGGGTGTGCATGGGCAAGATGCACGCGCCACCTAATAGTTACGCAACCATGGGCAAGTCGCTTCAGCTCCTGGCTCAGGTTTTAGACCTGTGAAAGAGAAATCCTGCCTACTGCCCATGACTGCTGGGAAGACGAATGATTCTAGACAGTGTCCTCATTGTTAGCATGGTAATAACACAGCAAATAAAACAATGGAGAGGACCAAATGAGATTTAATCCATAGGCTTGTTTGTCTCTATTTAGGCTACAGAAGGCCTTTTTTTGGCTGCTTTCTAGTTTTTAACTTTAAGACAAATAGATAGGGTAGATCAGATGTTATTAGACTTGAAGACTTCCAGTTTGAATATTTTTTCTCTCTTTAACTTCACTGAGGTATTTATATCAATTTATTTCCCCAGCTTTTGAATGCTTAGAAGATATGTTCCAGAATATAATGTAGATGGTAAGAAGATATATCAGCATTCTCAGCCAGCTTGGTCATGGCAGGGTTTTAAAAATTCATCAACACAACAATAATGCAGTGGCAATTTTCAAGCACAAAATTGTATGTGGTCTAAACTTTCATGGAATACATAAATAACTGTGATTCCATATGTCAAGACCATTTTCTAGATGCCAAGGAAATTATGCACTTAAAACATAATAGATGTTTGGCTTTTAAATATGCACAAAATGACACTATTATTAGGCTCATATGACTCATTCAGAGCAGTGGACATATTCTTTGGAGAGCGAGTGTGTCACCGGGCCTTCTGGTCCCCTGGCCTCACCTACTTGGGCTCATTGACATTCAGGGCCTTCCCGGATTCAGTAATCAAAGTCCGCGGTGGCTTCACTCCCTTCTTTTTTTCACTGAAGATTGGGGATGGGTGCAAACAAGAGGCAATGGGGGAGGAGAAAGTAAAAAAGAATATAAAAGTAATTAATATAGTTTGGTGACAGTTTCAGAAAAATTAATCAAAATTAGTAAATATATAAACAATTCACTTATTAAGTCAATTTTTTAAATTTTATGCTGGAGATTAATCAAGTCAGATTTTTTATATGGTTCTATCTATATCTGTAAAGCAAAAATGTGACCCAGATAAATTGGATGGGAGAAGAAAATTCCTTTTCATGAAATACCTGTGAATACCCATGAATATTTAAATGAGTCTATTTTATGCATGATTTACCCAGGTAACTGTCAATTGTGTATAGAGTTTCTGTTTTAGTTACAATTATAATTTTTAAAATATCAATTAGAGTCTATTCTATAAAAATAAAAATACTAGTACACAAGGATCTATGTAGAAACATACTCCTCACACATTCATTTGCAGAGGCAAAACTGAAAACTCATGAACATCTATCTCAGTGGAGGGATGATATTCATTCTATGAAATATCTTACAACTATTTAAAGATGCTTTTGCTCTTTCCCTACTGATCTAAAAAATGACATATTTTAGTGAAAACAAATATAGTGTATAAAATATAAGTCCATTTTTTGTGGTGCTGGGGTTAAGTCCACAACCCCAAGCATGCCAGGCAAGGATTCTACAAAAAAAAAAAAAAAAAAAAAGAAAGAAAGAAAAAGGAAATTATTATGAACTTAGTCAATAATTTCTATTCAAAACATCCTGAAAAATATTTTTAAAAACTTGAATAGGTGTATATGGACAAGATCTAAAAGATGAACAAATTTATTTAGATGATGGAATTGTAGGCTATGTTTGCTTTGAATTTCTACTGTCTTTTTAACAGAGATTTGTGTCAGTTGACTTTATTTTTAAAAATTACCTTCTTCTGTATCTCAGACTGGGACTCCCATTCCATTTAAGGAGCTATTTCAATAATTCAGAAGAATTAAATGGTATCCGGAAATACCTGGCTTCACCCTACTCATTGTGGACAAGAGCCAAGTTAAGAAGAAAGGCTTGTTTCTGTCTCTGGATTCCGCCAGCTAATGAAAATGACCAAGCAGAAACAAACATTTCGGGGACCCCTGGACTGGGTAGACTTCGGCACACTACACAGAGCAATTAGACCTCCAACCAACTCAGCCTTACTCTTTTATGTGTCAGGGATCAAAGACAGAATAAAACAAAGCAAAACAAAATCCCCCTGATTTCAGGCTCAGCATCCTCCCAACCCTGTCTCACATGCACACACACACGCGCACACACACACGTCCATATTCTGTAAACATGTGGAATTTTCATTTCAAATGGCTCTCAAGTCTGCAAAATACATTCACATTTATTGGCTCATCTGATTTTCTTAACAAAAGAGTAGAATGCCAAAACAGGTATGATAAGGCCTATTTAACACATAAGAAAACAGATGAGGAGATAGATGAGGGGAACTTACGTACTTCCAATGCCACTTAGAGAGCAAGTGACAGGTCAGAACACACACCTTCCAATGGTAGGCCAGCACTCCTCCCAAAGCGGTGGGAGCCTGGCCATGCAACCACCACTTCTACAGACAAGTCTTGTGCAACATTTCACTGTTGGTTGTTGCACCTCCCTATCTTTCTAATAAATGAATATTTTATGAAAACAGCAGAGATTTCTAATAGTCTTCCTACTCTTAGTTTCTTGTTTTCAGTTAATAATCACAGGAAGATATACTATGTATAGTTCATCTCCGTATCATGCAGATTTCTGTATTTCACAGTTAATTCATCACGGTTCTCAAGATGATAAATTACAAGCATCCCTATAAGTGATATATTTTACATGCTAGACATAGGCAATGATGTGAAATGGAATGACACGGAGCCTGTCTTTGAAGAATACTTTGAAAAGATAGCTTAAACGTCTTAACTTCCAACAAATCATCAAATTATATGTAAACACTTCAAAAAATGAAATCATATTGTTAAATGTCCAAGAAAGTTATATTGTGAAAATAAAATGCCAAATGAAATGAATTCTAATTCTCCATTTTGGAAATTTGGAAACTTGAAGGAGTTCATTCATCCCACAATGACCTTTTTATTTGTACCCTGACAACTAGTATTTCTAACCGAGGCCATGCTAGTCCTAGATTTCCATACAATAGTTAAAATGCCAAAAACATACAAACAAACCAAACCTTACCTAAAAGGTCATGATTCATTTTTTTCATAAAGAAGCACTTTGATATTAATGAGCATAACCCAATACAATCCAATAAAAGCAAAGTTTGTGTGATGGCTAGGAAAAGCTTAACACAAATAACGAGAAAAATGATTCACAATCATGAAAACATGGTCCTTCAGAGTACTGCTTCACTTTTAATGATAGGAAAATATATAATACCTTAATTTTTCTTGTTCTTTCCGTTGTTTTTCCATATGTCTAAGAGTTTCCAATCTAGATTCAGGAGTAAACACAGAGGGTTTGTTCCAGAATTCCAGGTCATCTTCACTTTCATTTAATCTCTTTGTGTCATGTGCTTCTTGTATTTCTGGTACCTGGACATGGCCTTTGCTCTCTAAAGTAGATGGGCTAAGGCAAACAAGCAGACACAAGGCACGTAAGATCAAGAGTTTCATCCTTTGCAATTGCCCCATAAACATCTCATATGCTTTCTTTAGGTTAACTTCCTACCTTTGAAGGACAAAATGCTTCTGAGTGTCTACCTGAGCTATGCTGTCCTGGTTTCAGGCTCAGGATAATATAGATTACCCACTCTCCCATATATGCATATCTAAACATAACGTGTGTGCGCATGTGTGTGTGTTAGAAATATAGTCCGCATCAGGAGAGCTAAGTTGGAGGAAGTCACTGTCACTGCACTGAAGCCTGCTCTCATCCTGTCAGCGCAGTGTCCAAATGGTGGCCTCAGAGGCCTGGTTGATAGGCATTACCTGGGGAGCCTTATAAAAGGTACAGTTTCCTGGCCTCCCATCAGAAAGTTTGTTCAGTAGATCTGGGTGGAGCCTGGGAATGCATACAGCATTTGGCAGGAACTGCTGATGTTCAAACAAGCAAAGAGGCCATGGAGATTTAATAACCACCCAGATTCAGGCCTATTCCAGACAGCTCCACTCTCTCTACTGCTCCCAGTGCTGGCTCTAGTGGGCACACTGGATCACACTGCTTTCAGGTCCTTTAAAGACACTCTCTCTCTCTCTCTCAAAACTCCGGTGGGACATATGAGACCTTTCACAGTAGGGCCTCTACGTATTCTATTTTTCATAGTTACCTACTGATCATTTAGCTTTAATATTGTAATGGTGTTCTGTTCTCTCTTTATCCTTGTTTCTTGGACTGTCAGAGAATTAAATGATGTCTTTATACATCACTGAATGGGTATTATATGAAATAGTCAACATTCATTCAACATGAGTTTAAGAAATATTTTGGGATTGTCGTCTGAGTGTCAGACATCAGAGACAGAATCCTGCTCAAGAAAGACCATGACACCACTTTCAGGAGATGGTTCTACTCCAGCAGGAGAAAATGACATTACTCAAACAGCAAAGGTTGGGTATGGTTGCTCTCTTCTCATCTCTCTTTAGAATATATACTCTGTTAGAAAATAATATTAAATGAAAAAGGTACATGAAGCCTTTAGTACCAAATCTGTCAAATAGCAAATACTCAGTAAATGTCAGGTTTTGTTGTTACTGACATGGGGTAACATAAAAGGTTTATTTGGTTGACCTTCAAATAAGATGATTTACAGGGGATGCAGAAAAAGTAGTAAGACATGATATTTAAATAATATAAATGACATAGAATAAAATCCTGCTTAGATTCTTTATATATTAATGTACCTAGGTATTTTAATAAACAAAATATGGAAATTACTGAATGCCATACCCCTCTAGTTCTTTATGGTATTGAGAAAACAGTGTATGAGGGAGATCTATAATATTCTACAAGACTCTAGCTAATTGCCACTGAATAATTGGTTCCACTCTCATTAAGTGACTCCTTCCTGGAGAGTGACTAATTGGCTTACTTTTACCTTCCGCAATTTAGAATAATAATAAAATAAAATAAAAATAACTCTACTTAAGAAAAACTACCAGGAATATAAGCTAACCAACATAAGCCTCCAAAGGCAAAATGGGCACAAGTGTAGGTAGCAGGCTGATAAAATGAAGTCCATTAGCATCTGAACAACATCTCCTTTTCAATCACTGCCTTCAGCCCTGCTCTCAGAACCCTCTTCCCACACAGGAGCTGACCCTGTAGTCCTGTAACACGTTTGAGAACATGCTCATTTCAGCTAAAACTCACTTGCAGGCATTAGAAGGTCAGTAGTGTCAGAAAACTTCAGACTTACACCTAAACCCAACCCCTTCCTTCTCTAAGCTTCTGTCTGCCCTTGTCCAGCTCAGGGCAGAGCTGTGGCCAGGAGGCACAGCAGCCATTCCTATCCCCCTCCGCTCCTCTGTTCCTTGGCCCTGTGCCCCATCTCATTGGGTCCTTCCAGGTCCCCTGCCTTCAGAGTTTGGGAGGAGGTGAGCATTTCTGCCGTGACCACTGTTGTTAGAACCTCACTGCTGCTGCCCTCTCCAGGGCCAGCACTCAGATACTCAGTTCTCCTCTTGCGGGCACCCCTGCAGTTCTCAGAGATACTGTAAGTGTCTTTTAAGGACATCTCTCCCTGTCACGATGGTCAATGTACTTACTTCCCTGCTGCCCTTCTGTGACAGCTGGTCAGCTTCTTCCATTGATAATCTAGCTTACCCATGCTCTCCTACAGCTGCTGCCCTCTTGGGCAGTCTTACTTTTAGGACGCCCCAAGCCCAGCTTCTTCTGCCATATGCACTTGGCCATGAGAAATGCTTGCACTGTGAGCTGTTTCTATCTGTGCTGTGTCTTTCCTGATCCTCTCTTCCAGGCTGTTCCAGCTCACTTCCCATCCTGTCCATTCTCCAGGCTGAAAGCAGGCTGTATCTACCTGCAAGTGAAATGTTCATCTCTCCCTCTTGTAGTCTCAGAGTCTCTGTGCTGTTTCTTCCCACAGCCTTGGAAGGTTGCTTACTCTTCCCCAGCTAAGTCAACACCCCCTGGCTCAATGACGTCCCTAGACTGTCCGGGCCTCTGTTCACATAGGCTGCATGGGGTGACAGTGGTTAGTGGGAAGGATCAGCCAGTCCTATGAGACAGCAAGTGGGCATCTGCAAGGAATTCAGCTATATGCCTACTACTAAAAGATGAGAGCAGGAGATTTTTAACTTGTGTAAACTTTTAAAAGCCAAGAATAGGATATGACCCCCAGAAGGTTGTATGCCCACTATAATCCTGCTGCAAAACACCAGGAAAAAATACAGTAAGGAAAGGATATTATAGCATAAATTCACTTATTAACATAGGTTCAAATATTATAAATAAGATACTAACAAAAAGGACACAGCAATGCATTAATAAATATATCATGGATAAAGTGGGTTTACTCTAGAAATTCAAGGATAATTTAATATTAGGAAATCAATTAGTGTGATCCAACACATCAATAGGAAAGCATAATTCTCTTAATAGAAGCAGGGAAAGCATTTAATAAAAATTCAATAAATGTGATGATTGAAACTCCTCATCAAAAGAGAATAGAAGGAAACTTACTTAACTTTACCAAACTCCACCATTAACCTTATACTTAATGACGAGGGATTGAAAACATTGCTTATGTGAGGAACATGACAGAGACACCATTTTTACAGCTCCTGTTCTGCTCCATACTGGAGAACTTTGTGGGTAACGTGAAGAAAATGCAGGGGTGGCAGAAGGACTGAAAAAATATCTTAATGTCTGTATTTATAAACAATGTGTTTTTTACATAGAAAACACAGGATAATCTATAGGCTAACTACTGTATATCTTTTAAGGAGGTCAGTAAGATTGCTTAATCTTTATCAGTATCTGGAAATCATTCCTCTCTTTACACATCAACAAGAACCAATTACATGTTTATTTTAAAAATCCAATTCCAAAAGATTCTTAGGAACAAATTTAATGAAGGATGGTGTAAGACCTTTATAGAGAAAATTAAAAATCTTATTGAAGAACTCAGGAGATCTCAATAAACAAAGAGCTATTCCAAAGTTCAGTAAGAAAAAACTGTCATGAAGATGTCACCATTCTCCCATTTAACATATAAATTAAACACAACTTAAAGTTCTACTAGAGATTTTTAGGGAATTTGATTAGTCGATTCTAAAATTCATGCAAGAAAGTAAAGAAGAAAGAATAACCAAGATAATTTTGAAAACTGAGAATATATTCTACCAAATACCTAAATTTACTATAAATCTGTAGAAATTAAAACCAAGTGGAAGGACTCCTAAGGGGCAGTTGAAGGAACCCAGAATGGAATCAGAAATACATGCTCAGAAGGTGTGTAGTACGGGTGGCATTTCAGATCAGCAGGGAAAGAACAGAAATTTAATAAAAGGTGTACAGATAATTAGCTATCCATCTGAAAACCAATAGTACCTTACCCTGTATTATTGACAAAGGTTAATTCCAGATAGACAGGTATGACCCTGGCATAATGGTGAATCTCAGAAACAAAACCAGAAAGTTTAACTATTTTTGCTTTTTATAAAATAGAAGCACTTATAGTTAAAGCCAAGTGACAGACTGGGAGAAGACATTTACAAAGCATATAACCACCCAAGAATTTGTATGCAGAACACATAAGAACTACACATCAATAAGGAGAAAACCCTACAATGTATTAAAAATAAGCAGAGTGACTGAAAAGAGCAAATGTGAATAGCCAATAAACACATAAGAATGTATTTAAGATATTCAAACTCATATCTACCTACATAAATGCAAATTTAATAAAAATGGGTGCCATTTAACAACAAACTTTGTAGTTAATAGTTTTAAAAATCATACCATGGGACTTTTTCTGTATTATTGACATATGAGTATAAATTTAAAAGACAATTTGGTAATACATATGAAGCTAAAAAGAGGTCATAGTTGAGGACATAGCAGTGTTGCTGTTAAAATACTCTAGACAGAAATGTTCACATGTGCACAAGGACACGTGTGTAACACTGCCTGAGAAAGTGAAACAGAGCAAGCAACATAAATGGCCATGCTAAGAGGGCTGGCTGCTCCTGGGCTGAGTAGCCACTGGTGCCCACTGGTGAGACCATGCAGGCTGTGACAGCCGGGACAACTTCTGAGTAGCCAGGGTCAATGAATCCCTGCCTGCCAAATGTTTTGGGTATCACCTCTGGAAAAATTGCAATTTATTCATTTGAGGGAATGTTATTCCCATAGTTAAAATGAATTAGTTTTATATGCATTCATATGCAGAAATGCCCAAACCTGGTGCGTGAAAAATAAAGCTGTGAAAGGGTATCACCCATGCTAAACACGTGCACAGGTGGGAACACACTACTCTTGTGTAAGGAGTGGTGACTGCACAGAAAAGCTATTAGAAGTACGGGTGGGACAAACATATGCCAAGTATATGCAGGCTTCCGGGTGCTAGAAACCACCGAGTGTGAAGGAACAGCACAGAGGAGAACTAACTACTCAGTGGGCTTCTTTCCCTTAATTATATTTCATGTCTTGCTTTTCAAAAAGCCAAAGCAAACATGGTTGTGATATATCTGGGTGGTGGAGCAATAGCTGCCCATTTAATTATCATTTAAACATCTATGTGTGTCTGAATTATTTTATAATTGTTGTTTTCTCGATTTTGAATGATTGTATAATGTAAATATTTAAAGCTTTCATTGTATGGAATCAAATCAACCAAGTATAGCTGCAATTCACTTAAATCATGAAAAATTGAGATTCAGAAAAAGGATGAATTGGAGAATTATTAATCATATTAAAATATATTCATTACATAATTCATAAAATAGAATGTTTCTAGGATGCAATCAGAATTATTCAATTTAGAATCAGGTGAAGTGCATTTAACTTTTCTAAAATTCCTACTTTATAAATCGAAGTATACCTGTTAACTCATCTTTCCTGTACGTGTTTTATAGAAACCTCTCTGGGGATGATTTTAGATGCAAATTAAAGTTGTTAGTCTGAAGAGTCATTTTTTTTCACAAACAATGGAATGCTCATATTCTTCCCCTGAAATTTTACATCATATTTGTTCTTCAAATTAATCTTCTAGAATATAAGTGATACAGTGAATATCTCGGGGAGAAATACAGCTTGCTGTTTCAATACAGAAAAAGTGAACTAGGAAGCCAGCACTGCTGATTTACATACGGTGTCGCGTGGGTGTCTGGGTAGGGAAGCCCGTCAAAGCCCGGGCTGCTCCTCCTCTTCTTGCCTTCATTTTCACAGTGCTCCGCCAGTTTCCTCAGAGCCTCTTCTTTCTCCTGGGCTCTCCTGAGGTGGTAAGCTTTTTCCTGATCTCTGATTTGCTGTTCAATTACTGAATAGTTCTGCAGTGCCTGAATCCTCTCTGAACGATCTATTTCTTTACCATCTAGCCACTTAAATAAAAAACAGCAAAAAAACACAGTTATTCAAAAGAACCAGTGCAAGCAAGTCAGCCCCAGCTTCATTTTGATAGCAATATTTTAAACTTAGAACTAACAATAGTGTACCATAGTGCTGGAGAATTAAAACAAAATATTCAATGGAAAATATCAGAGACATTGGTCTAAGTCAATGTTCTTTTCATACAACTGGAAGAGTAGTTTACAAAGCACCTTTACAGGGACTAATAAGTGAGGCTTCTGTCAAGCCAATAATTGATGAAAAATTCTCAAAATATTTAATATTAGTTTTAAAACTGCTTACTATACTACAAAATTCATGTCTAAATCAAATCTTGCTCTAAAGTATGACAATAGCACATCCTAATGTTCTCTACTAAAATGGGCCTTGAAAAACAAATAACTGAGCTCTAACACAAACAAGCCCGTGTTCCATCCTTGAGAACAGGATGCACAGCGTACCATAATTATTACAGTCAACACCTACATCTGCTGTCTTTATAATGCTGTAATTTTCTAAATTAAAATATTAAAATAAAAACACCAGCTAAAATCTGAAATAGCAAAGCTACCAATTTGAAAATAACTGCTATGTAACTGGCCTCTGTCTACAGAAAGAGGTGATACATGGAAAGTTGTACTAGGCAGATAATGGTTTCTCAATAATGCCCATTTTTCTAATCTCCATGAATGTTATCTCACATGGCAAAGAGAGCTTTACACATGTGATTAAGCCAAGGGTCATGGGTAATCAGGGTGATGCTGATAAGGATCATAACCTTCCTTATAAGAAAATGAAGAAGGTATAATATCAGGGCCAGAGCTAGGGCGAAATATGATGATCCACTGCTGGCTTTGAAAACTGAGAAAGGGGCCAAAAGTCCAGAAATATAGGCAGGTAAAGGGATTCTTCCCTACACCCCCCAAATGGAATAGCTCCATTCAATACCTTGGTGTTAGCCCAGTGAAACCATTTCAGACTTCTGACTCTAGAGCTAAAAGATAAATTTGTATTGTTTTAAGCCACTAACTTTGTGTTGATTTGTTATAGCAGCAATAGAAAACTGACATGAAAGGAAAAAAAAACATTAAAATATAAATCAAAAACTATTCAGATAGGGGCTGGGGATTTAGCTCAGTGGTTCTGCCACCTCCCTTGCAAGCGCAAGGTCCTGAGTTCGATCTTTCGTACAAAAAAAAACTACTCAGAAATTAAATTACAGATCAAAAGTATAATGTGGAGATTTGGAAAAAATAATTTCAAATATGTTTTGATAACAAGAACTCATGTGGCTGCTACAGATAGATGGAAGATTTGGTTCAGAGCTTCCCGGCAGCCAAAGCAAAACAGAAAAGCATAATCAGTCACACAATTTTCATTGTCTTTAATGAAAAAGTACAATTGTTTCTGGTTCTCTTCTAACACAGTATTTAGCTCTGAAACATACTTTAGAATTTTATAATGGAGATCTTGGGAAATGTTCTGCATTCTTCCTGTGGGAGTAACAGACTATATAAGGTGGTTTCTTTCAGTATCTTCAATGAAAGATAGGGCCATAATGATAAAATCTACTTTGTAAGGTAATAAATAATTGTGCTGTACATACCTAACTGAATCTAATTTAAGAATGGTTAAAATCTAATCAAGTTGGAAAATTCTGAATACATAAAATCTGTGCTTGCTTCAGTAGCACATATACTAAATACATAAAATTTATTAATTGTATAATATAAATCTTTATGACAAATATTACATATGTAAATGATACATTTATGTAAATAATACTTCATAAAATAATACATATAAGTAACTAAGACATATATCAGATGTAAATATATATTAATTTGGAAAAGTCTAGATAAACCAAATTTCTTTCGACTGGGATTTTATGGAACATTGGAATTATGGTTTAGATATGGGGTGTTTTCCAACACCTTTGTGTTCTTGGAAGGTATCATAGGGGTGCTACACTTACCAGTGGATTAACCCACTGATGAATCCATAGTGTAATGGCCTGTTAGGGGTGGGATATCCTCCTAAGAAGCAAGTCATTGTGGCTGTGATCTTGATGGATGTATCTCCCTCCATGGCTCCTCTCACTCTCTCCCCTCTCCCCTCTCTCTTTCTCTCTCTTTCTCTCTCTCTCTCTCCTTTCTGGCCACCATGACAGGAGGATCTTTCCTCTACACCAGGCCCTTCCACCGTGCCATTTCTGTGTTTGAGCCTGCCAACCATGGGCTAAAACTTCTAAAACTGTGAGCCAAAATAAACCTCTCCTCTTTTAAGTTGTGGGTATCCAATATTTTGTTGAAGACACGAGAAAGTGAGTAAGACAGATTTTTGGTACCAAGAGTGGGATCATTCCCATGACTATAACTGACTATATGGTTTAAAAATATTTGAAATTGTTTCTCAGTAGGATTTTGGAAAGGTTTAGAGATGGAAAGGTCTAGAGAAGCCCTACGATCTTATAAATAAACAGGTAGATGGAAGATTCTGGTTGGATGTCAGAAGACCAGAATGCTGATAGAAATGCAGATAGTAAAGAACCAAGAGCTACTGAGATTTTTGCTGAAGGCCAAGGAATAAAGAATGGGTAATCGAAGAAAGGAGTTATAAATACCAACTATGAATGCATGACCAGTTACAGAAACAAAGCTTGTAACTGTCATGAGTATTTCATTCCTGTTTTATTAATATGCTTGTGCACATATACACATGTATTAAATATGTTTCTTTTCTTTCTTTGTAACATAATGCTGATTAACTTAATATTGGGTTCTTAAGAATTGTCAAATCTACATTATAATATTAAATTATGAAAGAGTAGTACCTCGATTCATGAACTTAATTTGTTCTATAATTTTGGAAAAGATGGCCACATTTGTGTTAATGTGGGAAAGATGGCCACAGGTGTGTTTGTCATCTGATACAGAGTTTGCAAACAAAACCAAAATTTTACCAAATGCTTCTGTTTGTGAACTGAATTGTTTGTAAACAAAAGTGTTCATGAACTGAGGCACCACTGTATTAGTAGAGTAACTCCTACCTAAAGAAAAAACTTGCTATTTTGGGAAGGGAAATAGTGGATTTCCATTTGTATGCAGAAGAGTTATATCATATTAGGTGTAGTTATGAACTTGGGTTTGGAGATTAAGTATAGTTTAAGAAGATGTGTGTGTTTGTCTGATTTACATTAATTATGATATGTTGACTTGAGTAAGAACTGCCTAGCAGATTAGTAAATTCTGGGTGGGTCTGTGCATGATTATAATATAGGCCAGCAAACTGAGGGAAAAAGAACCATCCTGCATTGATGCCAATCAATAGGCTTATAGCTTAGACAGAATAAAAAGGAAAAGAAAGGATTGTTTCCCTTTTTGGAGGAACTCTGGTCTTTTCTATTGCCTTTGAACACTGTTCTCCAGTTCCTTTAGCCTTACAGTGCAGACTCTTCAGGCTTCCAAGGCAGATTCATCCACCTTCCAATGCAGACTCACGCAAATGACAATGCAAGGATCTTCCAGGCCTTCAACTTTGAACTGCTTCTAGATCCTTTGGCTCTCCACATGCAGTGGGCCATTTTGGATTCTTCAGTCTCTGATCCCACAGACAGAAGACTTCTGCTTCTGACCCTGTAAGCCTACCTAATAAATCCCTTGTGTAATCATATACATATTTAATATTGAATCTGTTCCTCCAGAGAACCCTAACTAATACAGCTGGGAAGCAAGGTGATATTCTCTTACCTGTGTATGTGGAGTGCATGCATCGATTTGTTTGTTTAACAAAATGTTTTTATACTTGGTTTAAATATTGACTTGATTAAACCTAATAGGGTGGTACCTCAGTTTAGTAACTTAATAGCTTCCATGATTCTGGGAGATGGCTATGTTAGTGTTCATGCAGGGAAGATGGCTGTAGTTGTGTTCGTCACCCAATGTAGAGTTCTCAAATGGAAGCAAAATCTTGCCAAACACTTCTGTTTGAGAACTGAACTGTTTGCAAACAGAGGCATTCATGAATCAAGGTATTACTGTATTTCCAAAAGGATTAGTACAAATGATCCCTCTATTACCTTACAGACAAAAGACTTCATAATAAGAACTGATATCAAATTTAGGACTGGGCCCCAGAACCTATTTTAGGGGCCTCAATTTATTTGATGACTTCTATTAGGTAGTTTTCCAAACAGTCATAAATTTCTTTTAAATCAAAATTGTTTTTGAGTTCAGAGGGCCTAATTAGCAGAGATGAAGCCTTAAGGTGAGCATTTTAGTATTTCTTGATGGTTCTTCACTCAGGTTTCCTGAAAAAACAGAGGAGGAGTGTCTACACTTACTGATAATTGTGCATGTACTGCAATAAAGAGGAAAAGAACTAAGATTTATTCAAGCCCTCACAAAACTGTTAAGAATAGTATCCAGTTATAACTGAGTAGAGTGAAGTATGTGATCCATAAGTAGTGGGAACATGAATCAGACCCTGTCTGTCTGCTAACACATCTTCTATGCAGTACACCACAATGCCTACTTACTAACCTGCAGAGGCTAGGTACTGGAAAAAGAATACGTGAAAAGAACTGAATCTCCTCACAAATCTTTTCCATGGATATCTAAAACCAATCACTACTCTGTTGTTAGGGGTTGAAAAGGATCTCCCCCCAAAAAAGTAATTGAAGTTATAACCCCCAGGATCTCAAAATGTGGCTTTACTTGAAAATAGATATATTATAAGTGTAATTCATCAAGATAAAATCATACTGGAGTAGGGTGGGTCCCTAATCTAATTTGACTGGTGTCTTTACTGAAAGAATGTTTTGTAGAAGGACAGAGACCTGGGCCAGGGATTTATCTCAGTGGTTCTACTGCCTGCCTTGAAAGCGCAAGGACCCGAGTTCAATCCCTGGTACCAAAAAGAAAAAAAATATTGGTATACAAGTTTAAAAAAATAAAATAAAATAAATAAAAATTTAAAAAAAGAAGGACAGAGACCCAAGAAGAACACTGTGTGAAAATAAAGGCAGACATGAAAGTGATGAATCTACAAGTCCAAGGATGATGAAGACAGCCAACAAATACCAGAAGCCAAGAGAGAGTCCAGGAGCAGATTCCCCCTCACATCCCTTAGAGGGAGACAACTCTGTTGACACCTTGATCTTGAACATTTGGGGTATAAAACTAAGAGATCCAAATTGTTGTTGTTTAAGCCATTCAGTTTGTGGTAATTTGTTACAACAGCCCTAGGAAAATAATGTGTCTATTAACACAATTCCTTTCAAGTAGACTGCAAGCTTTCAATGAAATGGTAATTAAGATTCTAAAGTTTATCAATCTATTTTTTTTGCAGTATTTGAGATTGAACCCAGAGCCTTCACACTGAGCTCTACTCCCAGTCCTTTTTATTTTTGAGACAGGATCTCCCTAAATTGCTAAATTGCCCAGCCTGAGCTAAAGTTTAAGGTTCTCTTCTTTAGCCTCCTAGACTGCTAAAATTATGGGTATACACTACCATGCCCAACTTTATCAACCCATTTTAAATATTAATAAACATACTTGTGAATACTGTTTTTTGAAAGAAAGTTGCTATCTATTATAACTACCATTTTAGTGCACTATTTCTGAAAGGAAAGACTTAATCCAATGGCTGTATATTAAAACAGAGAGAAGCAGCAAGTTTGGTTGTAGGGTGGAGGCATAGAGTCACACACATGCACAGGTTCAAATCCCACCTGTTCCACTTGCCAGATGTGCCAGTGTGGACAGAAAGCATCAATCTCTGAGCCCCAACTTCCTCATCTCTGATACCCTCTAGTGTCTCCTGTATGGCCCTGAGAAGAGCAAGGGTGCTGTGCACAAAGCGGCTGGCACTACCCAGCCCATTTCTACCACCCGGATGATGCTTGCACACTTTCAGCCTGAACACTGGATCACTGACATGGGCTCCACTGTGGTGACTTTGTGGCTTTTCAGCCCCTTAAGCATTCCAAGATCATGGCTCTCAGCATAACACTACAAGATCCATTCCCATGATACTCTGGCTCTTAACCATTCAATTTCTAGGAATCCACTATGCAATGATTATCAGTCTGGAGTATGTTTGAGAGAAATGATTGTTCATTCACAATTGAATCACTCATTCTCTTCATCTAAGAAATTTTACATTAGAAAAAAATATTCCATTGGCCTAGCAGTCAGAAATCTCTCAACTACAGAGGACACAGAAGTCTAAGAAACAACCACACGTTGTCTTTGCAGAAGTGTGGAGCCATATGCAAGGTGAGAACCTTTGGAATTACATGAAAATGAACACAACTGCTTTGATATTCTCAGTTGTATACTTTACCTAGATATCTTTTTATTCCCAAGTTCTAAAATTAAGAGATTCAGGAGCTATTGTGAGGATACATTAACATATCGTGACATTATGATATATAGGTTTTAGTTCTTCAATCAGTTTTAACCACAACTTCCTCACCAAGGTGAGTCTTAGAAATAAAACACAAACACAAACAAAACCAGGGCTCCAGGTGTAGCACGGAGGTAAAGCACCTGTCTAGCATGTGAGAGTTCCTCTACTATACCCCAGCACCACAAAAAAACAAGTTCACAAGTTAGAATTAGTCACATTTCCTAACAGTGCAGTGCATAAATCAGGGATTATTGTTCCTACTCGTCTTTATTTTCTGGTTTTCTTTTTGCACCCTTAGGAGGAGCTCACCTTTAACTGCTGAAGTGTGGCCACCACAAACTGCCTGTAGCCATCAAAGTCAGCGCATGGGTTACCCATGAGAAAGAGCTCCTTCAGATGGATGTTGTGTGTCAGGCTTTTAACACTGCTCAGCTCTCCAATGAAATTCACAGTCAAGTCAAGTTTTGTCAGCACTTCACATCCTGTCGGGGAAAGGAAAGAGGAAGAGAGTGGAGAATCACGGTGGTAATAAAATGTATGTAACAGCAGATAATCAAGAGTTGTAAAATTTTAAATCTGATTAATTGCCAAAATTTTAATCTGAATAATTAAACCAATAAGTGCTTTTTCAGAAACACTGACTCAAAGGCTTAGACTTATAGTGTTTCTCTATCTGTATCTTCCCTTATTTTCACTCCTTGGTCCTTCCAGCCAGTAGAAGTCAATTCCCTGGCTCTCACATTTGTGAGGCCTAGGCTGGTGAGCATTCAAATTTGGTCACCACCTGGCATACACCACTGGAAAGCCAAGTCTCAGCTGGTTCCAGAGAGGGCACAATTCTAGGATGGCACCTGGAAGCTGTGCTCCTGGGACTTTTACCAGATGGTCAGGACATGTTTTACCGTGGAAGGTGATGGTGGGAAGTGTTCCCCCCCAAAAAGCATTTCTAAAGCCGTTGATAAAAAACAAACAAACAAACCAAACACAACTCCCTCACACAAAGTCACACAGAGCAGAGAGAGTGACTCCAGGGCCACCAACAGCTGAACTGAAGGTATCGACAGAGGTAGCTGCAAGGGGTCTTGGTCCTCAGAGGAACAACAGGAAAAGGGTCAGCCTGTGGAGCAGAGTTTTGGAGTGTGTTTGACCCCTGCACTTTCACCTTCATTACACAGACAGCCAAATGTGACTGACACCCGAGTCAAATTCAATTTCAATTTGAATTAACTCCCTTCGCTCATATTCCATGGGAACTTGGTGGTCAGGAGTCCAGATATGGAATTAGACAGATATGAGTTTAAATCCTACCTCTGTCTCATCCTTGCTGGTATGACCTTGGACAAGTTATCAGCCTTAGCCTACTCATCTACTGAATTACAATGTCACTGGTATTATTATTGGTAGGAGTTGTACAGGTGATATAAGATGATTCATGTAAAAAGTTTAGAATAGCGCCCCGTGACCCAGAATGCTTCAGTGAACACTAGTTATGACACAGTTCCCGAAGAGGGCTCTTCTGGTTACCCTATGGCTGTGTAGACAGTGTGCTGACAGGGAAAGAGGGAACCAGTGTTCTCATGAGCAGAGAGCTTGCAGCTTTTATTGTGGACAAGGAAGAGTGAGTTGACCTGGTTTATGTAGCAGCCTATGTGGGCCTGGTTGAGTACAAGGCTGACTTTCCCTGAGACTGACTCATGGTTGTGGGACAGACATGGCAGATTTTGCATCATTCAATATCTATAGTCATTCGCAGCAGACAGTGCCACAGATAGTGCATTAAATCCTTCAAACTGCTGCACACTCCTACTTCCTTTTCTGGGCTTCCTGACTACATGAAGCTTTTCTGGCACTGTTTTGAGGTTATTTAACTTGGAGTAAACTTTGGTTCCTGATAGCTAATGTGAACTTGATTTAGATTGGTTCATAGCTCTGTAACCACGTAACCTTTGGTAAGGTTGTTTTCATTGAAACTCACTTAGTTAAGATATTTCCCTCCCTCTTACTCTTTCTTAACTCTTGTACCTGACTCCACTTGTTGAGAATTCCATGGTTTTTCCTGCCTATTCAGATCCCAAGTCAGCCTCCTCCAAATAAGTCAGATCTACCATTCTGTTTCCAGACATGAGTCCTCACTCTCCATCCATCCATCATCCTTCCATTCACGCAGGAGTTACGGGTACCTGCTACATACAAGTTAGTGTCAGTTCTTCAGGATAAAGAGATAAAAAGGAATTCAGAGTGTCTGACCTCAAGCTTATCTAAGACAAGGGGAAACAGAGAAGGAAAATGAATGTGGAAAGGCATCAAGAAGCGAGGCAGAACCCAGAAGTAGGCAGTATGTACATTGCAAGGCACACTAAATTGATAGTCATTCTTTCCCAATGCCCTCCTTTGCTGAACTCTATATTCCTGGCTTCCACTATCCCAAAGTTCTGCAAGACTGATCCCTTTAAAGGTGACAAAGGACCTTTGTATTGGCCAGTCTAAGCGACCTTCTTCAACCCATAACACCACTGGAACAATCTGCTGCTTATGGCATGACTGACCATGTATCTCCCTTAAAACTTTCAGCTGTCTTGGTGACACTGATACTCCCATCTCCTTATAATGCAGTCCAATTCTCCTGGTCTCCTGTACAGACTTCTCAAACCCTCTAATGGCAACAAAGCCCAGAATTTTATTCTTGACCCAATATTTGCTCACTATCTTCTTGGTGACAACACTCCTCTCACTGGATTTTGTAACCACAGATTTTGATGACTCTCACGTAACTATCTGATCTTCCAACTGAATATTACACTCCTATTTCCAAATACCTGCAAGACATATCACATTCAATACATCCCAAACAAAATCCATCACATTTTCTTTAGTCTCCAATCCTCAACACAGCTTCTCTGTCTACTTTATATCTAAATTCTACTAATGCCACCACTGTCTTGGTGTCAGATATAAGTCTGACACCAAAAGTGAAGCCAACTTAACCCAAGTTGCTCTCTCCAGCCCTTCACATCCTCAGCCATGCCCTACTGATCTCCCTCTGACATTCTTCTCACATACCTCCTGGCCACTAATAATCCTGTTAGTCACACTCCACTTTAGGTTCTTACTACTTTTGCATGGAATATGGAAATAATCTCCTAAATCTACACATACATCTAACTATACTGAGAATATGGGAAACGAGGAAGAAGGAGAAAATGGAAAAAAAGGAAAATAAAAGATAACACCAAAACATCTTGACATGCCACAAAACAAGGAACTACTCAGAGAATGATAAGAACATATCAAAACACAGCAGTCTGTTTGAAAGGGCTCTCCTGGCCAAATGTGGAGCAATTTGATCATCAAGCTAAATAACAGTAGTAGCATAATCCACTGATTGAAACAAGCATCCAACAGTCCATGATGCTATAAGGAAAAATGAATGAAGGAATGAACAACTGAAAGACAGAGTAAAGTTATTCCTTAAAGTAGAATATCATCTAATACATATAGAAAGAATGATGGAATTATGTCATTAATGAATGTTAAAAGTAATGTATGAAAGTATAAAGAGGGATAAGATACTCACATAATGTCAAAGTATCTTCCCACAAACTACTCATTAATTAGTGAAATGTAGTAGCTTTGGAGTAGAAAAACATGGTAGACACTGCCTTTCCTTTGGTTCTTTTTATGACAGACACTCTCTAACACACACTACCCTTTTAAAATTTTCTGTACAGCATTTGTTTATGGAGACTGGGAAACTGTCTTGTATATTACTTCATTTAGTACATATAAAAAGACTCCTTGACATAGAAGATAGAGAATTAGCAAATACTTGGAGAGGAAAGGAGGAGATAGAATGAGGGAGGGAGAGAGAAAAGAAAGAATGAAGGCAAACGACAAAGAGGATACATGTGTAACTGGAGAAGATCAGGGAGATTATTGACTCAGGTGAAAGTTAGAGGCACTACAACTTCAGAGATAATGGAGAAGTTGAGGAAACAAATGGAACTGACGATGCTGAATCTAGGTCAAAATTTCAGGGCCTCCAGGTGCCTACTACACTTGTACATTAAGTTATGGTGAGGATAATCACAAATTACCACACACTGAAAGAGAAGAGACCTACACATCCAATTTAGAGAAATGGTTATGCAATATTATAAGAACATTAAAATTGACAGTTATGAAAACTATATCACAGCATGAGGAAAGCTTTATTTTTTTGCTTAAATTCTTTTATTGGTACATTTTAGGTATACAATACCTTTACATTTATCATTGGGTGCTTGGACCTGTACATGATGTATCTTGGTTCTTATTTTTTCCCCATTCTCTGTGCGCCCTTCCCTATTTACATAGACTTTGTTTCCATTTTTTCCTTTTCTCATAATTTTTCCTTTCCCCTCTTTCCTTTCCCCTTCCCCTCCCACTTCCCCTACCCCTTGGACCTTTTCTTCCTATTTCAAATTATCAATTATTTGTTTTAAACATTTTAATCCTTATGTACACTTTCAGTTTCTCACACTAGAGAAACTTCAGTATTTACACGTGTGTCCTATTTATTTCACTTAAGAGTATGGCCTCAATATGCATCCATTTAGCTATAAATGTCTCTAGTATTTCATTCTTTATGACTGAGTAGTACTCCATTTTATGAAAAAAAACCATATCGTCTTTATCCAGTTTCCAGTTGATGGGCACTTGGGCTGTTTCCAAGCTTTAGCTATTACGAACTGTGCCACTATAAACGTGGGTGCACATATATCGCTTCTGATATGTTGAAAGTGGAAACAAGATGACAACATTGCTCGTATGCTATAATTACAATGTAAAAGAAAAGACAGGAAAAAATAAACATTGTAAAAAGGTAACAGTAACGGTAGAATGAAGAGTAAACATTCTGCTTTTAAAAAAAATTGCAAGATGATTATATTTGATATTTTTCTGATAAATAAATAAAAGAAAAAATACATGAAACTGATAGAACACTAAGAAAATATAAGTACTGTTTCTCAGCTATCATAAATATGTTTCCTATACATATAATACTCCTTTTAACCATATGGCTAATGTACTGATTCAGTGCTACCCGCCATAAGCAGCATTTTATTTAACTATAACACCACGCCTAGGGGAGAGATATCCTGGCTGTGGTCCCCGATGAGATTAAGGCTGGATCACTAGGCATGGGTGCCTGGTTCCTGAGGCTGCCATCGAGAGGACCCCACCATCACCATCCCTGAGGAGAGCCTGTCTGTGTGTCTTGTGGCCCCTGTACCTGGGCTGGCCACAGTGACTCATCTGCCCGATAGACTCCGGCAAAGCAGAGTTCTGGGGCTTCCGACGCTGGGTCCAAAGATTACCCACAGCTTCTGCTAGAGGAACTGCAAGGTTCACCTTGGGAGGTTTGACCCCCGGACAATGACTCTGGAACAGGTCAGAGCCACATGAAATGTCTCAGTACCTCTGGTTCATCATGCCACGAGGGCCTGAGCCACCTGGGGAACCGCAAGGCAGAGCAGGAGAATGAAACCTGTGTCTGTGGAAAGAGATGGCCAGGCAATTTGCTGGAAGCAAATCCTTCAACAGCTGCTGCTCCAGTGATGCTGGGCTCCAAGAAGGGCTACCAGCTGTGCGCCCCTGAACTCTGATACACAAATCAGGATGGGAAGTGTCTTAAGGCACTAGACTTGAAAGGGGACTTTGTGTGTGTGTGTGGGGGGGGGTCACTGTAATAAATAACTGGAACTCGAAAGAAAGTGAGCTAAGAAGTTACCAATGTTCACATAGCTCCAAAATGGAGGAGTTGGGATTTGAACTCAGATCTGCCCATCTGGAAAGCCTCTCTAAACTAGGACACCTGAGGATCTCTTTGCCTGTATTGGCTATTTATTACAAGTGTCACCATCACCACTACCATCAGTACTTTAATGGTCTCCAACTAAAACTTTTGTGAAGCACAAACTTGGGTCTGTAAGTAAAAACAGTTGCCCCCACCCAATAGAAGGGTGGCCAGGCAGGACTTGTCTGGAATTTGCAGTGGTGGAGAGGATCAAACCAGGCTGGAAAAAGGAGAGCGGAGGAGAGTGGCTAAGAAAGGGCAGAGATTAGCGGGGAAGTGTAAGCAGTCTCCCCTCCCAACACAGTGCTAAATCAAAGACCAATGGAGTCGCCTAAGAGTCCACATCCCATATCTCATGTTGATATCTTGTTATGTTACATAAAAATAACAGGAGGGTGGAAGGGAGAGAATTGAGAATCTTGAGGATGGTGTGAGAGAATAAGATCTCCACCTTCCCTATGGGGACATCAATAGGTGATGTCAAAAAGTGGAATGTAAACAAACAGGCATACTA
This sequence comes from Heterocephalus glaber, assembly GCF_000247695.1. Next base: position 23,294,627 of record NW_004624735.1, on the reverse strand, counting down.
TACTATATGTGCACTGCTTGGAAATATGGGGATAAGCATGGTACCCACACACTATTTAGATACACGTAGCAGAAGAAACACGGAATTGAGAATGGTCACCTCTAAGGAGCAGGACCTGGAAGTAGGAGGGCATTGACAAAGGGCTACTATTTTTCAACATAAATATAGCACTTTGACTTTATCTATTGTTTTGCTATGGCAAAAATATTATCCAGCAAAGAAAACAATCAACAGAATAGAAGGGCAACCTAAAGAATATGAGAAAACATTTGCAAACATCTGACTAGGCATTAACAGCCAGAATAAATAAGGAATTCAAGGAACTCATTAGCGAAACCCCAAAATAATAATCCAATTAAAAGTAGATAATAGATCTAAATGAACACTTTTCAAATGAAGACAGACAGATGGCCAATAGGAACATGAAGAACACGCTACACCACTGATCATCACAGAAATGCAAGCAAAACCACAATGAGGTCTAACACCACACCACTTAGAATGGATTTTATTTAAAAAGACAAAAGATAATAAGTGTTAATGAGGATGAAGAGAAAAGCAAACCCGTGCACACTGTTGGTAGTAATATAAATCATTACAGCCACTGTTGAAGCTGTATGGAAGTTTCTCAAAATATAAAGTGGAACTACATATGACCCAGCAATCCCACTCCTGGGTATACACCCAAAGGATGTGAAATGGGTATGTTGAGATATCTCCACTCCTGTTTACAATAGAACTATTCACATCCAAGAATGGATTCAACCTAATTGTCCATTAACAGATGAATGGACAATGAAAATGTGGTACATATAAAAAATGGAATATTATTCAGCCATAGAAGGAACAAAATTCTGCCATTTGCAACAACATGGATAGAACTAGTGCAATAAGCTAGGCATGGAGAAACATATGATTGTACTCACATATGAAATCTAAAAATGTTGCTTTCATAGAAGCTGAGAGTGAAATAGTACATAGCAGAGGATGGACAGAGTGATGGAGTAAGGTCAAATAATAGGTCCTAAGCTATAGTAAGATGGGAAAAAGTTTTGGTGACTGTAGACAATGACAATACTCTATTCTTTTTTAGAATAGAAGAAAGGATTTTGAATATTTTTATCATAAAGAAATGATCGTTGTTTGAAGAGATACATAGGTGGACTTCCATTTGAATCTTATATGACGTAGACATGTATAAAACCATAACATGGCACCCCATAAATAGGTACCATTTTTATTAAACAATTAAAAATAAAAACACTTTTATTTTTGAAAAGATGAATACCTAAATGAAGTGCCTCTGCTGGAAGCAGAGATGATTTGTACCAAGCTGTTCAAGACAGTTCTATTCATAATAACAAACATAATTAGAAAACATTTTCAGCAGCAAACAATAGGAAATTACTTAAAACATCAATATAATCTGCCGGGGACGTAGCTCAGTGGTTTCGCCACCTGCTGCGCAAGCTCAAGGACCCGAGTTCAATCCCCGGCACCAAAAAAAAAAAAAAAAAAAAATCAATATAATCGATAATGCATCATTAAGTTAAAAAAATGTGAACTCACCATGGGAAGAATGGACATAAAACTATATACATGAACATAAGTCTGTATCTCTGCCTGAACGTTTGCTGTAAATTGACAGAAATGGCAGATGGATTTTATAAATGTGGAAGATAGATTTGGGACAATCTATTGTAAGATACAGGTTACATGGAATTCTGTTTGCTATGGAAGGTTCTGGAAAACATTTTAATGACATTCTTTCATATAAGAAAAAGCTGACATTTGAAAGACTCCAACTAGGTGAAAAATTTATATATTTTTGGATTATTGCTGCAATTGTATAAACGAAGGACCCAGGACACTTCAAATGTTCATTATATTTTTCAAAGTGACGAGTTTCAACTCTCTTCTGAGTTACCCTGCACGTGAGCCAAGAGGGAGCCCCTCCTCTTGAGACGGACTCTCCCACCTTCCTTGCGGAAGTCCCAGTCCACTTCCTGTCCTGCAAGGTCCCACCCAGGGACGCAGGGCACAGACAGGGCGGCTGCCCTGGTGGGGCTGGGCGGCTCACACTGTAGCATCCCGCCTCTCTGTCCAGCTTAGAGTAGAGACAGAGACGAGGAGGAGTGGAAGTCACTTTACCTATGTGAATCCTCAACAGGGAAAACAGAAAAGGGAAATGAGACAAGTTGTTCTTTGCCATCCAGGAAAAAAAGGAGAAAAAAACAACTTACTTTAAAACTCGTACTGAGATTTACTCCAGCAGAGGGGCTGGGTGTGTGTCTCCACCCTCCTCCCCTTGCTCTGCCTACCCTTCGGATTGAGCAAGAATTTATTTACCAGCGGAGAAGATGCACTCTCCCCTCTGCTCCCTATCAAATAAGCACTCAAAGCGCCGTGCCCTGTCCTGCATTTAGAGTTGGAAGGCAGAGCGCCCCAGGAAGACAGCCAGACCTGCCCAGGTAGCAGGGAGGGAGACTTCAGCCTGCGGCTCGCACAGCTCCAAAAAGACCATAGTGCCGATGCTGCCCTCTAGTGGGGGACGAACAAAACATACCGCAAAACCCAGCACCTCCTGTCCTGGAAGACACTTTGCTAACACAAATTTCTCTGATATCTTAGACTGAAATAGAGTAAACGCTATCCCACTTGTCCACAAGATAACGCAGACATAGGGCAATGCTTGGAAAGCTTGATGACCGCATTTCTAAAGCTGGAAAATGACAATAGAGTAAGGGAAAGAATCATCAGATTCAGCAGTGATGCTGGGCTTGGAGCTCTGACAATAGCAATTTTCTAAGTTTTGAGGGTAAAAATTTAAAACATACTTATACTTTTGTTGATGCACAGACTTGATATTCACTGAAATATCTATTGGTACACTAGGAGGTGAACAGACTAAAACCCAGCATGGCCTTCGCGAAGCCCTCCCACTGCAGCTAAGGCCAGATGGGAGCAGGTGGGTAGAGCTCCCCTGCCTCTGCTCCAGGCCTACACGCTGAGGGAAGCTGCCAGTCAGCAGCTTCAGCCACTCACACAGCCTGGCCAGGCAGGACAGAGGCCAGCTGGCTAGGGAAATGGCCCTCATAGCAAGAGTAAACCACCTGGCCACAGAGGGCCCGGGTCCTGTATGAGGCCATCAGACATGGAGTGCTAGCCCCCTAGAGAGAAACAGCACGAAAATGAAGGCTGCACTTGAAACAGGAAAGCATAGACAAAGACAGAATGAGGGGAACTGAAGAAAACTGAGGCCAAAGAGTTCTAACAAGTAACTTGAAAAAGATTTCAGAAGCTATGTCATCTATGAAATAACAACTGACCCCACAGAAAAGCCGAAAGCACAAGTCAGGAGTGAGTTGAGGAGAATGAAAATGGCAGCCAACATAAAAAGCCAATTGTAATTGAACTGAATTATACAAAGAGTAGTCATTAATGTAAAATAGCTGTACCAGTCAGCTTCCTGTGCTGGGTCAAAATAGCTGATATCTGCAACTTAAAGAAGGAGAGGGGTTTTTTTGGCTCATGATTTCAGCCCACGGTCAGCTGGTTCCAAGGCAGAAACATCATGCCAGAAGGGGATAGTGGGAGAAAGCCGCTCAACTCATGGCATCCAGGAAAAGAAGGGCAGGGGAAGAGTCAGAGAGGAGAGGCCCAGGAACAGGTGTAGCCCCAAGGTCACACACCCATAACTCACTTCCTCTACCTAGGCCCCCATCCTCAAAGCCCCTACAGCTCAAAACTCATCAGTCGATTGATGAGGCCAGTGCCCTACTAATCCAATCATCTTCCCCTGAGTCTCTCAACCCGGCCAAATTTAACTGGCAGAATAATTATTTTGGAATTTAAATCTGGCAAAATAGCCTGTAGAATAACAAGATAAATAAGAAACACAAATTAAGAGGCATGGAAGCTCAGCCTAGTACAACCAAGATCTTACTGAAAGAAATTCTAGGAGATCAAAGAAAACAGAGAAGAGAAAGTTATCAGAAGATAGATAGAAAGACAGATGAAGGAAAGAAGAGTGAATTCTGTGTTTGGGAAAACCATCAAAAATGAAGAGAAAAGAAAACATCTCTAGGTAAATAAAACGATGAGTGTTTTGTTTGTCACTGGCAGATCTACCTTAGAGGAAGTGCTACAGAGCGTCCTTCAGGCTGAAGACACCAGAGTCACTGAAACTTACATGACAAAACAAGAACAGACTTCGCTCAGCTGTTGGGGATGGGGCTTCACAGCCAGGGAAGGCGAGTTTGAGTGTTACGAGGTCACGGGTGGGCTGCTGAACACCTTGGACCGCAACACTGCACAAGCACATGGCATCATGAAGGAGGTGCTGCAAAGCCGACTCTATCCCAAAGTGCCACCTAAAGAGATCCACCATCTCCTGTGAAAATGAGGGAGATTCTCACATCTCTTGCAGTTGTAGACATGGATTTCAACCAGCTGGAGACATTTCTGTTGCTCAACTCAAAAAGCAAGGTTGAATCACATCTAACCAAGCTGCTGTAATTTCCAAACTCTGGAAGAGCCACAAGATAAAAGTATGAAAGAACCTCTGAACCAGAGCCACTGGGACAATGAACTTTGGGGAGTGAGCTAGAAAGTTGATGACCAGTCTCACTCAAGGCACTCAGTCAAATACACATCCTCTAGACATAACTGTGTAGAACTATGGAAAAAATGGACAGGCCAATCAGCATTGTAGACTAACAGTTTCAAAAGAATGTGAAGGTAAGTGACCTAACAGGACACCTACCAAACAAGCAATGAGAAATCTGAATGTTTTATGTTTGGAATTTGATAAGGTCAAGATCAACCAAGTCCTGAAGTTTGCGGAGGTAGAAGAAAGTGTTAGGCTATTGGTGTAGAAAGGCTAACCAAAGATGAAGTAGGAAAGAGTTGGACTTATTGACACAAAACTGTGCATGACCCCTTGTGCAATTAAAATTATCTCCCCCATTGACACTACATTCTCAATTTAAATATTAAGGGGGGAAAAAAAACCTGAGGACCCTCAAAACATAAGCACAGGGACTGGGGAGTTAGCTCAGTGGTTCTGTGGCCTGCCTCGCAAGCGCAAGGTCCTGAGTTCAATCCCCAGTACAAAAAAAAAAAGTCAAAAACAGAACAAAAATATAAAATTATAGGGCCAGGGATTCATCTTAGTGGTGCCGTGCCTGCCTTGCAAGCATATAAGGTCCTGAGTTCAATCCCTGGTACCAAATTAAAAAAAAAAAAAGGTAAGTACATAGGTAAATATAAAAGGCACTATAAGTGTCTTTTTCTTTGTATCTGTTTTTCTCCTAACTTATTCTAACAATGAATACACTAAGAAGTAATTATAAATCTATGCTGATGGGGCCAATATATATATAAAGATATAAATTTTAACAAAAGTAGCATAAAGGAGAGAGAAACATCTGTATAGAAACAATGTTTTGTATACTATTGAAATTCAATTGATATTTATTTGAACTACATCATTAAAAATAAGATAGTAATTGTAATTCCAAGAGTATCACTAAGAAAATAACCCAAAAAATACAGTCAAAGAAAGAAATGGAGCTAAAATAGTATACAAGAAAATAACAAAAAATAAAGCCATTAAAACAGAAACAGGAATAAAATAGAATATACAGAAAACAAAGAGCAAAATTCAACCTCATCACTAGTTATATTAAATATAAATGAATAAAACTCTTGTTAAAAGACAAAGATTGACAAGATGGATTAAAAATAAAAATATGATCCATATATATGCATTTTAAAGAGACACATTTAAGAATCAAAGAAGCAAATGGGTGGAATGTTAAAGGATAGAAAAGGTTATACCAAGCCAATAGAAACCATAAAAAAGCTAGAGTGGCTATACTAGTACCAGACAAAACAGACTTTAAGAAAAATATTTAAATGATCAATTCATTAAGAAGATTAAACGCTTATAAATATATCTGCACCTAATAGTAGAAAACCAAAATACAGGAAATAAAACATGACAGAGTTGGAGGGAGAAATAAAAAATTCGACATTCTTAGAGAGCTTGGTAACTAGCTTTCAACAATGGATAAAACAACTAGACAGCATATCAGCCAAGAAAGAAAAGAGAAGAACAATACTTGAAAAGGAAGAACAAACAAACAAAGAAGTAGGCCTAAAGAATCTTCAGGAGATTTCACCCAAGTAAAATATACATTCTCTTTAAGTACATTGGGGGCATCCTCTAGGATGGACAAAAATGTTAGGATTAAAGAAACTGTCATCCAAACACACACACACTGGGATATTAGTCGTAAAGTAGAATGATATCATGTCATCTGCAGGAAAGTGGATGAAATTGGGGACCATTGTATTAAACAAAAGAAGTCAGACTCAGAAACACAAATATTGTGTGTTTTCTCTCAGTTGTGAAATCTGTGCTTGGTGGGGAGATGAAAGTAAAAGCGGTACTACTTGAGAAGGGAAAAAAGAGCAAGGGGAGGTGGCAGGTAAGCGGGTAGAACAGAGAGTGAACACCACCAAAATACACCATATGCGAGTATGGTAATGTCACACTGCAACCCTTTATTTTGTACAATTACTATGCACTAGCAATTATAATTTTATTCATAGGTACACCAAACTAATAGAAAACAAATGGTCATGCAGAAACTTGTACATGAATATTCATAGAAGCTTTACTCATAATAGCCAAAATTGAAAGCGACCCAAATTTCTACCAACTAATGAAGGGGCAGCCTAATGTGCTGTGTCCATACTACAGAATGTAGTATGTATCCGTGACCAGAACTGAAGATCTGAAACAGGCAACGACATGCAGGAACTCTGAAAACATTGGGCTCACAAGACTACATATTGTGTGATTCCATTTATACTATGCGCTCAGAGTGGGAAAATCTATGGAGAAAGTCATTCAGAGTTGTTGAGGATTAGGTGGGAGTGGGAAATGAATGTTAATGAATGTAGGGTTTCATTGAGATGATGAAAACGTTCTAAAATGTATGGTGGTCATTGAGGCACATACTAAAGACCACTGAACTGAGTATTTAAAATGGTGAGTTTTATGGTCTATGAACCACATTTTAATTTTTTAAATGTCCAGATATTTCAATTATGAGACATATTGAGGGAAAGGGTATATTTTGATTCATTTTTACATGATAAATTGAAGATATATTAGAAATACTAAGTGTAAAGAATAAAATCATTAAAATTAGATCTTAAGGCCGGGCATGGTGGCACATGCCTGTGATCCCAGCACTTGGGAGGCTGAGGCAGGAAGATTGCCATGAGTTTGAGGCCAACCTGGACTACACAGTGAGTTCAAGGCCAGCCTAAACTACATAGCGAGACCCTATCTCAAAAAAATTAGATCCTAATATACAAGATGTTTTACTCAGAAACCATAACATTAAATGATTGATAACTGAGAATATTAAAATGTGACACTTCTGCACATCAGCATCATAACTGCAATGAATGAAAAGTTAGTTGATCAATGTTATTTGACAATGGAGTAATGTCTGGAAGGTGGAAACATATTAAAAAGGAAAATATCAATAGAGAAGTGGCAAAAAGACATGAAACATCTTCTAATTCACATTAGAGAAATACAAACAGTCAATAAACATCTGAATTTTTATTTTTTAAATTAAAAAAAATCTTTTGAGACAGGGTCTCGCTATATAGTTCAGGCTTCCTTGAACTCACTATGTAGCCCAAACTGATGGCAGTCCTCCTGCCTCAGCCTCCTGAGTGCTGGGATTACAGGTATGCACCACCACACCCAGCAAACATCTGAAATTTTATACACAAGCTCAGTAATAATAAGTAAACTGCAAAATAAAGCAATCATTAGATAACACTGTATTCTTATCTTTAAAAGATATTTTATAGAAAGTGTTAGTGAGGTTGTAGAGAAATGGGCACTGACATGGACCGCCAGGTGCAAGCATAAATTGGTACATAAATTGAAATTCCTTTTTCAGGAGAAGAATTTGGCAGTATGTTTCAACATACACATATTTAAAGCTAGGAATCCCATTTCTAAATAAAACCTTAGAAAAAACTGAACACATGCATCACAACCAGGCTTATAGCAAAATGCTGGAACCCTCCCAAATGTCCATCTGCAAACAAATGGTTAGAAAAGTTATCCACAGCAATTCTATTCCATAGCCAGCCACCCCCTCCTAGTTATTAAGGAAATTTCAAGGAAGAAATTCATTTTCTAAACAATGCTTATAGTATAGTCCCATTGATAGAAAGCAAAATGAAACAAAACTATCCCATATATGCGCAAGTGTAACCGTCACTACTTTTAGTAAAGAGACGAGGTTAGGAAGAGTCGAAGGTGACTTCCACTATTGAATTTACACATCATGGTATTGTTTGAATTTTCATAAAAATTAATATAAGATTTAGATAAAGGTTTGCTTATTGTTTGTGATATACTATTTAAAGCTAATTTAAATTTTGATGTAATTCAAAGTAAAATCAATGAAGAAAATTCTTACCTTCCAAATTTTCAATTTTTTCAATGTTGTTTAGAGCTAAATTCAAGTATTCAAGTTTCTTGAGTTTGCTAACATTTTCTGAAATACACAAATATTGTCATTAACCTTCAAGATAAAGACATTTTAATATAATCTATTATGAAAGGGATAAAGAGATCTTGTTGCTTTTTCAAGTCTTTACCTGTACCTGAAACACGATTTCTCATGCAGCCTCCATTTCTTCCTCCATTTTTCTGAATGGAACCCAGATTTGCTCAAGTCAATTCAATGCCAACTCAGGGGGTGGAGGGTGGGCAGGTTAACCAGGCGGGCCCAGTGCCTGCACAGCCAATCTCTCTTGCTGGTGAAGGCTCTGGAACCTAAGCCTAAGCCAAACAGCTTCTGGAAGTCGCCTGACAGCCACAAGCTACAGGCCAGGCCGGGCATGTGCACCAAGTCCCCCATGCCCCAGGCCAGCATGTGCACCAAGTTCCTAAAATGAAGGAAAGATCTACACTCTACACTTGGGGACATCCTATCTCTTTTTCCTTCTGGATTTTAAGGATAGAAGTCTTCTCTCTACCGGCACTCACCACGGGGAACCGACTGTAGGATAAAGCCCACACTGGCATCATTCAGCTCTGGAGTCTGCTGCAGCTCTACACTTGGAGTTGGGTGAAATCGTAGCCCTCCTTACTGTTAAGCCACATAGAGTTGGGTTTCTTTTGCTTAGAACCAAAATCAACCTGATAAAGGATTCTCATTTTTGAGGAATTTGAATGTTCACACAGGAAAAACAACAAGCATAACCAAGTCAGTCAGAGAATCACCGGGAAGAGGGGCTTTTTCCAAACAGCTAAAAATAAGATATGGTTAACATCGTTGATTGCTTATTGTATGCCACATAATGTTCTAAGCATTTCACACCTATTATTTTACCCTCATAATAACCTCGTGAAGTAAACTCTATTGTTGTCTCCTTTTTGCAAATGAGAATACAGTGCTAAGGCACAGGAAGTCTGCTTAGCCCAAGGCTAAGTGTCAGAGCCAGGAAATTTGACTCTGGAACTTGGCACTGAATGGTGACAGTATTCGTGTACCTTAAAAGAACAGTCCTTTGGTGGATGACATGAAAGATAACGTTCCTCCTAAGGAATGTGTCTTTGGGGCAGCCTTACTTAAATAATGCCTCCCCTGTCCACTTCTCGAGGATATTATAAATACCAAGCACAATAAAAGGACCATCACCCTATTTCCATTAATAGCTCATCTAAAATTTAGAAAACATCTATTTGTTCCCATAGACTGGACAGTAACAGTTTAGCCCTCAAGGCCTCAGTCTACTGAATTCTTAAAATGAGGGTTTTTGGGATAAAGTTTCAACAATTAAATTATTTAAGTAATACTAATGTTTACAAAAGGTTCTTTGGCAACATCTGAGCATTCAGTAGTCAACAGATTTGGAGGTTTCTTTGTGCCAAGAATTATGATAGACAGAATGTCTGGTCTGCATCCTGCCTGAAAATATTCAGAATTATCAGTGTTAAAATTGCCAGCCCCCAAGAAAAATCTGTTCCAAATAGAATTCCCTTTCCCCGCCTCTGTTATATGTATAGCCCTCTAAATGGTAAGAGTCATCTGGTAGAAATAAGATGTTTTTCAGAAAGAATTGCCTCAATCAACTAAAGAAGCAAAGGGCCAAACTGGTTAGGAGGAGGGGGAAAGACTCATTAAGTAAAAATGCCCAGGTCCTCTGGGGCAACAGAGAGGGATCTGAGTGCTGTAGCTAAACTTTTCTGGAAGCGGTTGTCACCTGCTGACACAAGCAGGACAACCCACTTGTAGGGGCCCAAATACTTTCTTGGGTGGAAGAATTCTGCAGCCCCCAGCTTTGTGAGACCCACAGGGAAGACACTGCAAGGGGGCATGAGCAGCCCACCCCCACCCAGCAACTCCCTGCTGTACCGGACCCCAGATGGTCCTGGGCTCACACTTGCATCAGCGCTGAGCTGAGCCTTCCTCTGCAGCCCATCTGCACCTCCCAGGGAGCCAGAGCACTGGAAAAGGCATTTGTCTTGCAAGCTTCTACCTCCATGGGAGGACAGCGTCTGAATCCTAGAGAACTAGTTTTACTTGCTAAATAAATGCCTAACTACTTATGGGTGGCAGAGCACTGCAAAATCCCATTATTAGGATTTAAAAGAGTGTTTAATTTAAGAATACTTTGGAAGCAAAAATTCAAGCTTCCTCCCAGCTCTGAAAAAGCCTGAAATACTATGCTACTAATTAGTAATTGTGATGGACCCAGCTGCGGAGATTAAAATTTGGGGAACTCTTTTAGATTTGTACAATTAGGACTGTTTTTCAATGCCCCGTGCATAAAGGCTGGTGCTTTTCTGTGACAGCCTTTTTAATTGAACAATGTGCTGGAGTTTCTAATTTCTGGTAAACTGAAAGATGCTGAAAATAATTATCTGAAGAAATATAGAGTGTTTTATTAAATCTTCAAAAGAAATGATGCAAATCTAGGCTTGTTACAACCCTAGAGCCAGGAAGCATACCACCAGGGCTTGTCAGTCTCAGCAGTACTGACATTTGGGGCCCAATGATTCTTTCTTGTGGGGAGCTGTCTGTCTCGTACTCTAGATGGTTAGCAGTATTTCTGGCCTCCACCCACTGGATACCGGTAGCACCCACCCCAACAAACACTCACCTGTGACAACCAAAAATGTCCCCTGATTTTGCACCCAAGGTCACCACAGAAAGTTAACTACAACCCTCAAGGCTGGCCTCGGGGCTCCAGGGCCAGAGCACACAGGCGCTCTGCCTCCACAGCTGACTCTAGCCCTTCTCCTCCAACTCCATTCACTCCTCCCTTTTGGTGGCCTGGGGCACTCTGGGATAATGAGAACATTAATAACAGCAACAGCACTCCGCTTTAATCTAATGTATACTTATTCATGGCAAGTGCAATGCAAAGCACATCATTTCATGTGACCCTTCCACCAATTCTTTTTTTGGGGGAGGGGGTGGGGGTACTGGGATCAAACTGAGGACTTTGCACTTGTGAGGCAGGTGGCAGAATCACTGAGCTAAATCCAGGGCACCCCTTCCACCAGTTCTGAATGGTATATTATCAGCCTTATTTTGTAGATGATAAAACTAAGACCCGGACAAGTTAACTGACTTGTCTAACTTCACACAGCTTATAAGTGGCAGAGTTCACAGCCAGGTCTCCCTGATGTCAGAGCCCATGCTTGCTTTCATAGTACCATTAACTCTACTGTTGCTTTTCCAAGCATCAGCAGTATTCACCTGTGTTCACACATGGTAGGACTTCCATTGAAATGACTCTGCAGGGCTCTCTTCCCTGTGCCTCTTATTTCATTATTATGGGGGGCATGGGTCTAAAAGTGGGGAAGACCAATTTATCCGATGGGTAAACTTGGAAAAGAAACTGGGCATGCTCAGTCCTATCTCTGGATCCTGGGATCTTTCTTTTAGCAAAGAGCACATGGTTTAAGCCCTTTCCTACCATAAACAAGGGTCTGTCTGGATGGGGAAACTTGTGGGTGTTATAACTCACTCGCGAGATACATAGATAGGTTTATTATAAAGGCAGCAATAGCAAGCCCACTTGGCTCCAAATCTAACCCACATTTCTCAGAGCTTTATCACTTATAATTTAGTATTTTGATCTTCCTTTGCCTGACTCCTGCATTTAACTCTCATTTGCCTTCTAAACTGGAACCTCCTCAGTACCCAACTCTGACCACAATGCCTTGCAAGCAAAAAATCTGGCAGAACTAACAGTTACAGTCCATGGTGGCCTGACGAGTTGTTAATAGCCACAGAATCCTTCTAGTTTTGCAGTGATGTAAAATCAAATGCATGAATTACATCCTCCTCCCTGTGAAACTTTCAAAAAACAGGTCAGCTAATGTGTTCCTTGCATCTAACTAATCTCCCAACATCTTGATGCAGATTTTCTAGTGCAAGACTGACTACTCATGGAAAGGTTCGGGGAAATGTTCCCGTTCTAACTGCTGAGAGATGGCTATGTCTGTTTTTCCCATGTCATTTTTCCTCAGTTATTGTTTCCCGTTAACACTGCATTTTGCAAAGTTCTCCTATGCCAAATGTTGATAAAACCATAAAAACAAAGTATCAACACTTACCAATTTTTCCAATAAGGTTATTTTGAAGATAGAGAATTTTTAAATCCCGGCACCATTTGTCAATATGTTCTAGTCTTTCTATTTCTTGCTGATGCAAGGAAAGTTCCTCCAGGGAAAAAATTACACAGTCATTGTGTTCAGCATTCCGCCTAATAAGATCTTCTGTGACTGAAAGAAAATTTGCTGCATGTTACATTTCTATCCCCACTGTTCATCATCTGGTTTTTATGTTATTAATGTGTTGGATTTTATTTGCAGCTAAATATCAATACTCCAAGTCCAAATGATTTTCAAAAGGAAAGACATAGGAAAAACGCTACCTCTTTTTGCAGTTTTTGTGATGCCATGATATGAGTCAAAGGGAAGAAAGAGGCAGGATGACCTCTTAAGTCTTATCTTTGCATGCAAAGGTGCACACATTTTGCTGTCTGCAGACACTGACAGCTAATGGAGATAAGAATGTTGGTGCGGACACTTATGGTGGTACCATGTCAAAGTGGATGAGATCCACTATCTGATCCGAGACAGATTAACTTCTACTGGGAGGTACAGTCTGGCTGACAGAGGACAGAAATATGAAAACCTCTCCCATTATTCAGTGAAGAAAGTCCATTCTCAAACACATTTAACCAACATTTACTAACTATAGCTTAAGAAAAGAAAGGAATGCCCTAGGTCTTAATTTTATAAAGCGACCGATCCTTGTTCAGTTTTCAAGAAAAATTAAAAAGCTGCTCCCATTAGGAGCAGAGATGAAAGTTCCCACCCCTAACAAGAATGGTGTGCACTGGGCTGCTCAGACTCAGGAGATGGGAGACAATACCCTGGTCCACTGTTGGACCCAGGAACAAAATCGTGAGCCAACTTTGCAAAATGATAGACCTTCTGCAAATGAAAACAGGACCAAGAGATGGAGGGAGGGGAGGGAAGGAAGCAGAAGGGGATGTTAAAGGCATTAAGATGTGTTATGTACATGGACCAACCCCTAGAGGTGAGTGTTCTCATTATGCCCTGCAAACATGTGCTAATAAAAATAAAAGGCACTGAAATCAGAGGGGCAGTGACAATGGAAAAATCTTGTACTTTTCAGTGCTATTAGAAAGTTGCTGACATATTTAAATCCACACAATTCAGGGAGAATGTGGAAATATTGCATGTCCACTCCACCAGATAATAAAGACATTGTCATTTTGAAGATGCCAGGTACTACTGTAAATGCTTTATATGTATCAAAGTACAAATATTTAGAGCTACTATTTGCATTTCTCTGGTGAGGGACTGAAGCACAGAGCTTCAATTACTTCTCTGGGTCTTGGCAGTTAAGTGCTAGAGCCAAGTTTTAAAACCATAGTCCAGCACCAGACCATGTGCTCTTAGCTACTATGCTATACCACCTCACACATGCGCAAAGGGAGCCTCTTGAGGTTTCTCAGGCTTCCTGAATGTGCACATTCATCTGGTTGAGACAAGCTCTTCACAGCACCTCTGGCTGCTGCGGTCTATGCTGCATCCTTAAAAATGTAGCCTGCCTTTTTCTCAATGTAAAACATGTATGAACTCGATCATTTGTGAGCAGTTAGTTACTTGTGAGCTCTGTGTTACTTCTAGTTGTGGAAGATTGGGTTGCTTGTAATGACAGTTCTTTAGAAGAAATACAGGGAATGTAGAGGCCCAGAAATTAAAATACCATATATGAGTAATGTTCTTTTGGCTCTAAGCTTTGGCTCAGCTGACAGGCAGAGATGCTGCAAACACATCATGGGGATGGGACCTGAGGGACCTTCTGGTTGTGGAAGGCAGGTCAAAGAGGCTTAAAGGAGGTTAAAAGGCAGCTGCACCAGCCCCGGTGCTGTGATCCCTACTGCATCTGCACCCTGCTGTCTGCCCCTGGAATGTCACTACTAATTTGTAGGGCAGCTCACACAGACTGATCTGTTCAAGGAAAAGAAAACAAACAAACACTCCCTGAAGACCAAGTATGAAAGAAACTACCCCCCCCCCAAGTGGTTTGTTCTGATATCACCAATCCACTAATAATAAATGGGCACAACCAATTTAAGTATAGACAAAGCTGTTCTGTAAACTAAAAGGAGTTGTCTCTGTGTAATTTATCTACAATACATTCTCTTAGCAAAGATGCAGATGGGTTACAGGGGTGAGATGGCATGATGGATATTATCTGAGCTATCTTAATGAAATGTGGGAGTTACCACTGTCAGTTAGACCCTCAATGGCTAACAATGTGTCTGTGACTCAGACTTCACAACTCATGGTGCAGGTAAGTATACATGAGAGGCCTTGCTGCCATTAGACCCGGAGTCCATGGGGCCAGGAGGATGTGCCCATTTAGCAACTATGCTATCCCTTCTAATGGGGTTTGCTGCCCAAGGGGCCCCAAGTCAGTCCCCAAGCTCTTCAATGGCCACTTCTCCAGGTTCATCCCCCAAGACAGACTATGCCATCAGGTACACATCCCCGCACCCAGCGTGTCCAAAGAACAGCTGTTTGCCAGGGATGTAGATCACCTGGATAAATAATCTGGGGTATCCCCCTTAATGAGAATGGGAGGCCAGGTTATAGTCAGTGGCAGGAAAGGAAGTAACAGTAGGCCAGAGGACCAGCTCTCCCCAAGCCACCATGCTGGGGCACAGAATGTCTAGGAATCTGAGAAATGTATGTTATATGTAGCCCTTGGGCTACTGTGAAGATACACTTATCAAGGGAAGAAGCTGCATCTTATTCAGCAGTTTGATTTATAACTTGACACACAGACTGTTGCTTATATCCTTGCCCCAGATCCTGGTTGAGGTTTAGTTTGGTACCCATGTTGAAAATGTAACCTACCTAACTTGAACCCCACCAGAACTGCCATCCGTGGTTAAGTAGAATGTGTTCAGGGAAACTGTGGTAGCATCCTAAGCAACACTTAGTCTCTGGCCTTCTGTAGCCACCTGAGCATCAGCACAGCCCACCTGGCTCTTGGGACCACTAAAGATATCTATCAACTTCTAGGAAGATGGCAGAGTGGTAAGCAGCAATAAACCAGCCTCCTCAAGATCGGAATCCAGACCCTGGAAAATAACAACTTGGGGAAGAAAGGAAGGAAGGAGGTGGATCCCTGGGACCCAGGAAGGATCTGAAGGGACAACCGGACCCCACAGAGAAATTAAAGAGGCAGACCACAACACAGTAAAAGGAAGGGACAATCTATAATTTCTCCCTGGCTTCTGGCTTATGGTAAGAGAAAGGAAGTTCAAATCTAGAGACATAGTGAAAGTGGGCAACCCCAGAGGCCTTCAGGGAGAAATGCACCAGTAAAATGGAGCACTGGACGCTGTGCACCACAACAGCCAGTGAGTGACTCCAGCCCAAGCATCTGCCATGTCTGGAGAAGGTTCCTGGTCAGATGCCTTTGTAGGAAAGGGCCAACTGAACCTGGGACCCAGAGCAGCCATGGGTTGGCCTTATTTCAGGGACCCAGTGTTAAACTCCCACTGTGACTGAGCGAGGGACAACCACAGGAGGTGTCTATGATTAAGGAGCCATGGTCAGGCTGACAAGAGACACCCACAGGGCTACAAGCTAAATGACTCAGGTCCCACCCCCATGACCACAGGCCAGGTTTAACCTGAATTTCTATAGATTTGAAAGTTGCAGAACCAGCACCAAGCCCTACTCCTTCTGCCAGCTTGCTGGGATTATCCAGCATGGATCAGAGCTCGGATCACCTCCCTTGTGTGTGAGAGCAGAGTCATTCCTTGAATTGGACATTGCCACAAAACTGTAGACCCCAGAGGTCTACAAGTATGAAATCATAGAGAAATTTCTTTGTATTTCCTGGTTTGTTTTTTTTTATTACTTGTTTTGTGTGTGTATGCATTTTTTTTTAGTTTTGTTTTGTTCTTGGTTTTAGTTTTTCCTTCTTTCCTTCCCTCCTGTCTTCTTAAGCAGTTTCCTGAGGCTTGAGTAATCTTTTTGTACTTCATCCTTACTTCCAATCAATTTGCTTCTTTCATTTCTATTTTTTTCCATTTCTCACTTTAAAATCTTCTTCTTTAAGGTAAAATCACTCTATGGAGTGGATAGCTACTGTATACAATTTTCTGATTTGTCTTAGATTTTGTTATATAACTATAAAATGTTGTACCTAGGGGAAAGGTGGCAAATCATTAGTTGTCATAGCTTGCCATTTTCCAGTCTGTGATGTTATTGTTATTACTGATTGTGCTACTTTAGCCAAGGTGACATAGTTGTGATCAGTTGATCCTCCTTGTATGCCAATGCCTAGATTTACTGGGGGTCCTAAACAATATTACAGCCCAGTGGCAAAGAACTAGGCTGTTGCCAAATAGGCTGCACTCTTTCATCCCTAATAAACAAAAGAGACAAGATCCTGGGACAGACTCAATGGGCAAAAGCTATCTATTCCTAGAAGATATCTCTGAAAAGCAGTAATTTCCTTAAGAGGTCTTGATACTAGTAATGAAGCTACCTACCAGAAGCAATTTACAAGCCTCACTGCAGAAAACAAATAAACAAAAAAAGGAGAAAAAGAGAAAACACTGAAGTAAGATGAAAACCCTAATCCCCAACTTGCCCAAGGCAAATCCAGGTGGCCTTGAGGGGGAAGAAAAAAGCTACTCAGCTGAATGCTCTGAAATGGTAGTAGTGGAAGTAACATAGTGGATGACTCAGTTGTTTGACAAAATGAAAACAGAAATAATTACACAGACAATTAAAGAGACGATGACCATAATGAAGAAAATGGTTAGTGAATCTACAGTAGATACAGACTTTTTTTTTTAGAGAGGCGCTTAGGAAAGACAAAGAAACCATGAATCTCCAAACTAGGAAAGAACTGGAGTCTGTAAAATAGATTCAAAAAGATTAAAAATTCTATTGAAAGTATACACAGCAGAATAAACCAGTGTGAAGACAGAATATCAGATCTAGAACACACAGAGTTGCAGATGGCCATCATCAAATGAAAAACGTCTTTAAAATAGTAAGGGACGATGGAAAATCAATCCAACAGCTACTAGACAATGCAATGAACAATAATATAAGAATAACTTGAATCAGTGAAAAATCAGAAGCTAGCACAAAGGACTTAAAAAAATTTTTCACAAAAGTAACAGCAGAAAATTTTCCATGCATGGAAAAAGAATTTGACATAAAGATAAGTGAGCCATACAGAACCCCAAATAGTCATGATCAGAAAAAACTACACCAAAGCATATCATCAGTCAATATTCCAGAAATTCAACACAGGAACAGACTATAAAAATCTGCTAGAGAAAAGAAAGAAATCATCTATAAAGAAAAACCCATCAGAACCACAGCAGACTTCTCAACACAAACCCTTAAGTCAAGGGGAGCTTGGAGGGAAGTGTTTCAAGACCCAAAGTAAACAATCTCCAACCCAGGCTGATGTACCCCACAAAGGTATCTTTCAAAATTGATGGAGAAATAAGATATTTCTATAATAAAGCACACCTGAAGAAATTCATAACCACCAAACCAGCACTCCAAAAAGTTCTGAAGGATATTGCAGAAAAAGAATGAAAACAACAATTACCCAATTCTATTGGGAAGAATCCCAATACAATGAATCCGTCAGGCAAGGAAAGCAATTAAATAGAAGGGGAAAAAAGGAGAACCAACAACAGGAAAATAATATAATGACAAGGATAAGTTAATACCTATCAGTTATAACCATCAATGTGAACTGTCTCAGTTCACCAATCAAAAGAAACAGATTGGTGGAATGGATCAAGAAACAGGACCCAACAATATACTGCATAAAACAAACATTTAAATCAAATAGAAAATCATAGACTGAAAGTCAAAGGATGGAAAACAATATTCCATGCAACAAGAACCTGGAAAAAAAGCAGGGGTAGCTAGTATATTTGCAGACAAACTAAATTTCAAACCAAAACTAATTAAGAGAGACAAAGAAGGTCACTACATCCTTGTAAAGGGAACAATCCAAGAGGAAGAGATGACAATCATAAATATATATGCACCAAATGGTTGTGCACCCAACTATATAAAACAAATACTAATGGATATCAAAATAAGATAACCACTAATACAACTGTAATGGAGAATCTCAATACCCCACTTTCACAAATAGATCAACTAGACAAAAAAAAAAATCAACAAAGAAATATTGGAGCTGAACTAAACCTTTGAACAAATAGACTTAGTAGATATCTACAGAGTTCTCCAGTCAACAACAACAGAACACACTTTCTTCTTAGCAATACACAAGACTTTCTCCATAACAAACCACATACTATCTCGTAGAACATACTTGTGGAAATGCAAAGGAATTGAAATTATCCAATGCATACTATCAGATCAAGGTGCAATAAAATTAGAAATAAATGGCAAAAGAAGCCACAAAAACTACATAAACACACGGACCTTGAGACCATACTTTTAAGTGAAATAAATCAGACACACAAGTTTAAATATAACATGGTTTCTCTTGTGTGAAAACCCCAAAAGGTAAATAAGGAGCAAAGTGAGGGGTAGATATTGGGAAACAAAAAGAACATGTGCAATGGGGAAGTGGAATAAGGGAGTGAGGAGAGAAAAGGAGAGAAGGAAGAGAAAAGGGATTTTATGAAAAGAGAATGGAAGGGAAAAAATGAAAACAAAGCTTTTGTAATTGGGGAAGGGAAAAAGGGTTACAGGGAGAGGAGAGGATTGGGAAAAAAAGAATTGAGATATATTATGTATAGGTACAAATTCTCTTTGATAAACGTGATCATTTTCTACGGCAAATATGTACTAATAAAAGTAAAATTTTTTAAAAAGATACCTATTACAGTGTCCTCCAGCTCTAGTTTTAAAGGCTCTTCCATTTGGTTCAACCCTGAAGATTTACAGGGCTGACAAAGTTCCTACTGGTACCAAATATCTTTCCATATTCTCTTGCTATGTCTCTCAAAATTTAAAGACTGTTTTCATCATGCTATTATGTGTGTAAAACTGGCCATTTGTAAGCAATTGTCATATCTTCCCTTTGAGAGGCATGTAGATGTGTGGAAGAAATTATGTTGATCAGCATTTCCTAACCATGAGGATTAAGACCATGAAAATCACTATTAGCTTAAAGGTGGTGGGGATGAGGGACTTTTACATAGCATGAATAAGTAATTCACACATATACACATATGCAGGCGCGCGCACACACACACACACACACACACACACACACAGATCACCCAACAATCACTGTCCATAATAGGGAAGTTGTCCAACGTGAAAAATTATGCAGAATTAGGATAGATTTTTTTAAAATGGAGAATCAAAGGTAACAATATAGAATTGTGACAGTATGAAAATTCCCAGTGGCCGTTTTCTGAACTCTTCTATAATAAGCAAACTGGTGCATGGCGTGCTGCGTTATAGCACTCAAGAAACTTGTTGAACAATACTATTCCACCTGTAATGGCAAACATCAACACAAACAATGCAGTCCCCAAGGAGAAATGAGTAAGAACATCTACGTGGTGCACGGAGATGACAATGTTTCGCACGTTTAAAGGGGAAAGCCTTTGTGGAGTTTTACATACAGTACTATCTAATTTAAAGCAAACACTCAAACTCCACAGAGCACTGTTCATCTTCAGAAATTCCTACTTAAAATAATGCACCACTGCACTCACGTGCACTTTTAGGAGTTCGGAAATGCTTTGGAAGCATCAATGTCATCATAAGACTACTTCAAGAGGGATGGTATTACAATACCTATCGGATGGTGTAGATAGACATGCCAAGGTCCTACATGAAAAAAACCCTGCTTTCATTTTCATTACTTTAGAAAATTTCAAGTGATAAAATACAAACCTCAGATGATCCTGAGAAATTTCTGACCCTGGAAGGTGCTAATCAATATTTGCATGACCGTAAGAATTAGTGCTTGATGAAAGATACTGACAGCTTTCACCACAGATATATATTTATCTTCACTAAAACATGCACCAAGGAACCCTAAGGTTTAGTCAAACTGATTAGTCAGCTGAGGCTTCTTTCCAATTCCTTAACACTATTGGGTTCTCTCTAATTTGAGTATCACCAAGATAACTGCAGGGGCAAAGGGCAAGAGAAAAATGTTCTGAGATATCAGAGGCTGCCCTGGTGTTTTTACTTCAACAAAGCTTTTCCATGTACTCAGTGAAGTTCTAGAAATTTCTAAAACCAACAATTTAATAGTCATCCCTTCAGGGTTTTTTTGTCAGGGTCTGTAAGCAGCCCTGTCTTTCTCACAGAATAAACTGGGTCAACAGATATTTTCAGCAGACTTGGTAGAATTTTCAAACATCTTGAAAGACGAGCAGAAACATATATGAAAGAGATTTAATAGAAATAAAGGAGTCACAAATAGGTGACATTTACCTCTTGAA
The DNA here is from genome assembly GCF_000247695.1 of Heterocephalus glaber. The sequence continues at coordinate 23,273,528 of NW_004624735.1, read as the reverse complement.
GTATCTAGGCTTTTTATCTTGTTACCATTTTCAATAGAAATTTTTAAAACCAGAAGTACACGTTTGCTCTGCCTTTTCTTACTGAGTCAGACTCATCATGAGCACTAGCAGCCATACTGTACCCTAACCTGGTGATACTTGTAGGGTCTATTGATGGAGAGTTGCTATTTAAAATCACAAAGACTGGCAATTGCACAGCTGTCAATTAAAATCCCACAAGAGTGGGACAATGACAGAAGCAGAGAGACCTTGTGATGTGCACACAGGCAGGAATGGTTAGAGGAGAAAGATCGGAAGAGACTTTGTGGAGGACAAGCCTGAGCTGAAGAGTGAAATGGGAGATGTTTTCCAGATAAACAAATGAGCAAAGGGCATCCCAGGCTATCTTTCATGACAAAATGTGCTGGCCAGCTTCTCCTCAAAACTGCAAGATCAATTTCTCTAGCTGTTGGGAGCTCTGCCAGCAGCCAACCCCAGCTGCCCACTTCTTTGGGACTTGCCTTGGGTGAAGGGTGATGTCTCAGCCAAGATCAGATCCTTTTCCAGGTAAGACCACTTTCAATGACTGGCAGATGTCGGGCAATAAAGGCCCAGGCCTTCACCTCAACTTGGGCAAGTCAGAAGATCATTTCAAGTTTAGATTTTCCAGAGCTGGTTAACTGAGGCCTTCATTAAAATGTTATCTCTGCCTAAATCCCCACTCTGATTAATCTTGCCTTCTTCCCTACTGACTCCCACTCCAAGAACTTTCTCTGCTACACTTTCTGCATGCTAACGTCTAAGTGTCCCAGTCCCAGAGAGCCCAACTTGAAAGGGTTGATACCAGAAGTGGTCCATGGAAACAGATGCTAGTTGGGATTTGTAGTTGGATTCACCTCTGCTGCTAGAATGGAAACGTGGACACCATTACTATCAGCTGGTGGAACTCAGAGAGTGCGTAGCCAGATGCAGCGGGGCAATTGCTAAGACTTTCACTGGTGTTGAGTAGAGATGCGACACCAAGGGAAGGGAAGGGTCTAGTGAGCATGACTATCAGGTATTACAGTAATATGGGGGACCTAGGAATTAAAGGACAGTTGAATTGAGTGGCTGTGACTAAACACAATTCACAAGGAAAGGTTGAGATGCTAATTGGGTATTAAAAGCTAATTGGGCCCAGCTATGATGGTGCACACTATAATTCCAACATTTTGGGAGGAACCCATGAGGGTCCTAAATTCAAGCCCGGCCTGGACAATTTAGGGACTTAGTGAGACACTTTAAAAAAACACTTTTTTAAGAGCTTGTGACATATCTTGGTGAGAGAGTCCTGGATTCAATTCCTTGATACACAAAACAAACAAACAAAAGCTAAGGATGAAAACCAGAAGAGTACAATGTTAGCATACAAAGAAACTTCCATTTTGAAATCAGAGAGCAGAGAAAGCTGAGGAGTAGGACCACACTTAATCATAACAATAGCAGAAATTTTAGGTTCTGGACATGATGAAGTCATAGGATAGGATTTACCCTCCCAGCCAAAAATAACTTAAATTTCAGACCAAATGCTTGAAAGTATTACTTTTTGAAACACTGGATATCAGAAAATCAAAAGGAAAATTAGTATTTTGAACAGAATGAAAAAGGAAAAACCAGCATATCAAAGTATGTGGGATGCAGCTAAAAGATTATTCGTAGTGACATTTATAGCATTGAATGCTAATGAGAAAAAAAGAAAGGTCATAAGCATCAGCTTCCACCTTAAGAAACTAGAAAAAAAAATTAGCAGAAGAAAGTAAATAATAATGATTATAATAGAAATCAAATAAATAGAAAGCCAAAAATAGAAAAAATCAGATTTAAGAAAATAAAATTGGTAAACTTCTTCTCAGACTTAATAAAAAAGAGAAAAGACACAAATTGCCAATATTATGAATTATAAAGGTGACATCATGTGTATTATACCAACAATAAAAGGTCAATACAGAAATAATACAAATAACTTTATGCCCATAAATTCAAGAACTTACATTAAATGAGTAAATCCCTTAAAAAATGGAAAGCACCAAGCTTAGTCAGGGGACGTGGATAAGCTGAAGAGCCTTCTACCTTCGAAAGTAATTGGATATGTTGTTATAAGTCTTTCTCAAAAGAAAACTATGGCACTCACGTCCCCCATAATAAATCCTACTAAGTATTTAAAGAAAAATAATATGCTGTGTACAGGAGGAATTTAGACATTGTGAGCAAGTAACAGGTCATTTACAGTGGAACACGGTGGGGGGGGGGGTGCTGTACTACAAAAGGGAGAGAACCACACTTTCCCCTCGAATCTTTCAAATCTGTCTACCCCGCCTTGGACTTAGCATGGCATAACATGGGATCCGGAGGCCGTCTCTGAGGATTCAATTTCCAGTCCTTCCTCAGTCACCTCATCTGAAAACGGATAATGATAGCGATTCATCCTTCCCTTGAAAGGCTACCGGGAAGAGTAACCAAAAGAATGCTGTAAAGCATTTTAAACAGTCTTGGTCATCCTAGAGATTTGTGGGAAGACAGGCGGTTATGTTCCTGCTGCCAGGGCTTAGGTTCAGTCTACTGTCTTCCACACGGTCAAGTCATAACCATGACTAAATCCCTTTGGTTTCCCCGCTGCTCTTTAGACTTCGTGGTGTAACCTCCAAAAGCTGTGTGATCTGATCCCTGCCTCCCTTTCTCTCAAGTCTTCCATCCCTTCTTTCTGTCGTTCACCTAGGCTCCAGGCAGTCACAGCTGGCCACCAAGGGGCCCAGAGCCTTCTCACCTCTGGAATTCACAGGCCTCCACTGTTTGCTTTCCAGACAACACTGGCTCCTGAGAGAAGCCTCCAGCTGGCCCGGGCTCGGGGCCTGGCCACTCCTCTGCGACCAGGCCTCAATCCTGACCTTTACTGTAAGAGCTTGCCTTACCCCGACTAGGAAGGTGGCCACCTCTGCCATATTTACCACTGCATCCGCATCGCTGCCGCAGGGTAGGCATCATAGTCTGCTAAATCAATGATTTCACAAATGAAAGCGGGGGAGATTCACGGGAAGACAGCAAGAGGTAATCCACAAAGAAAGCGGAAGTGGTTGATGAACAGAGAGAAAAAGAAAAAGGCACATCAAGAGCTGGGGAAGGGCTGGGGAGGAAGTAGCAGGAACTGGTTAAGAATGGGGTTTTAGCATTTACAAATCCCTCCCGCTGCTTCTCCCCTCCCCAGGCTGTCAGCAACCCCAGGTCAGAGACCTTATCATTGGCACAGTATCTTGCTTAAAAGAGAATATTAACGATGGCACTCTTGCGATAAGAGATGAGGAGGGACTGTACAAAAGTCCCATTTACTAGGCCTGTAAAGTATCAGAGTGCCGTACTTCATTCTGGACCTGAGGAAGCTGGGGCCCAAAGATGCAGTCACCAGCTCAGAGTCACAGAGGAGAGGTAGCAGGAGGAGGGAGGTCTTGACTTGGCCTCCGGGGTCCGTGCCCTCAACCACCAGGTCACAGGGCCTCCCTGCACGGGTCTGGCGGCGGCTGCAGGGCAGGGACGAGTCCAGGCCCACGCAGCTGGGCAAGGGGCGCGCGGCCCGCCCGGCGCCCCAGGCCAACTCCAAGCCCGCTCCGCCGCCCCTTTCGCAAGCCAGGGCCTTTCCGCCCCCTCTTCGCAGGTCCGTCTCCAGATGGAACCTGGGCTCTTCCCCAAGGCGAGGCTGTGGGCGAGCTCCTGGCGCAGCCTGGTCTGCGGCGGGCCGAGGACCGAGCCGGGGGCGGGAGGCCCCTGGGACCCGCCACGAAGCCCGCAGGGCCACGAAGGAGGGCGATGGGTGGGGTCGCTTACTCCGGCCCATGGCACCTCTCGCTTCGCTGCCTCGGAGGCCAGACCCAGGCTTCAGGACGCCCTTCACCTCTCAAGCCACCCTCCGCGCGCGCGCCGACTTCGGAATCTCGGAGCCATGGCAACAGGGACTCTACGGTGGCTGTGAGGGGCCAGGCAACGCCGCATTTCCGGACCTCCCGGAGGAAACTCAGGCTAGACCTGGACGAGACTGGGAACTGCGGCTCTTCCCAGTCCAAACCCAGTCCCCCTCCATGTCCCCATCCTAGCCTTTCCGCTGACTGTCCCCTAATCAATCAATTGTCCAGCCTGAATAAAGAATCTAGGGGCTCTTCTGCTGGGCTCTGCCTCCTAGGTGTGTTCCCAGGCCTTCTCTCTACCCGCCCCCCCATTTTATTTAACGCGTTCAGATCCAAGAGATTTGGATTTGGCTTCTACTCTATTTTCTCGTTGTGCAACCTTAAACTTCCTTGGCCTCCATTTCCATATATGGAAGATGAATGGTATTAATACCCTCAAAGGATCATTGCAAACTTTAATGAGTGAATAAAAGACACACTTTTTAAAATTCTCAGTATAAAGGTTGTCATTGTTTTATGTCATCTCTTTAACATCACCATCACCAGCCGATTGTTGGCTAATAAATTTTCTAAAAACACCGTCCATTATGCACTCCAATTTTCCCTGCTCTTTATCCCATTTATAAGGAGAGAAAGACTACAGTGTGTAAAAGAAACAACCTCCCATTCTAGCGATAGTAAACAAGTGGAGAGCGGCTTCTTATCCTGATATATGTATTATGTTTGCATCTTAAAAGGAGATTGATAGAGCAATGCTGAGGGCAAAGAAAGGTACTCCTTCACAGGTAGCTGTTAAGCACTTATTGTTGGCCAGGGTTTCAGGGTTTGCCAGGTGGAGACCCGCAGAGAGTCAGGAAAGTCAAACAGGGTGTAGTAAAGGAGGGGCAGGGGACCCTGGTCAGTTTGGCAGTGAGAGAACTGCTTAGAGGGATTTTTGAGCATAAATCTGAGAGAGTAGATCAGGTTCACGACCTTAAAGGTCAAAAGTACTGAGCTGGAGAGGTGAGATTTCAGACACCATGTGCTCATAGTGGGAGAAATATTTAGCCTTCCAGTATGATTTCTGAGAGCTCTAAAAGTATGAACATAGATGACATCCACTCTTTCTACACCAAAATCGGGTTCTCTGCATTTTCCTGTTTTTGAAAGCCGGACAGTGGGTGTAAAGATTGTGAGCTCTGGCACTGGAAACATGTTTATTACTATATGGAACTGGACTACGACTCCACCTCTGAGAGCTGCAGGTGGCCTGCTTCCATTCGAGGACAGTACGGGCCATACCTGTACCTGCCTCTGAGATCTCTGAGCAGTTGTGTCTGAGCACCCACACGGGAGATGAGGTGTCAAAAGTGGCAGGAAAGTTTAGCAAATATGCCTGTGCTTCAACTTGTCTTTTCTGACAGCAGAGGATTTATGGAGGCTCAGAAGAATCTAGCTTCTAGCAGGAAGCTGGTACGAAGGGGTATTTCAAGGGCAGAGTTTAGTTTCTAAGCTGACAGAAGCATGAGACAGAACTCAGTATAAAGGATCTCAGTCTTTGGATCAGTCCAGGACACCAGAAAACTTTGGGAACAATGGCAACTCAAATGTTTGATTTGTTAGTTCCAAGCTCCTGTCCTTACCCTAGAACCCACTCATTCCACCACTTTCAGCCTCACCCCTGAATTCTCTAGTTATCGAAAGGCTGTGGTGTTTTGAACATTTTTGCCTTTTTCAAAATTCATGTTGAAACTTAACCCCTAATGTAGTGATCTTAGGAGGTGTGGAGCTTGAGGAGATGTTTGAGTCATCAGGGCAGATGAAACACCCTAAAAAACACGTTTGACAGAAGAAGTTGGTTCTTTTCCACCAATTCTATCCCTTCTACTGTGTGGGGTCACTACATTCCTTCCTGCCAGAGGACTCAGCGGTAACATGCCATCTTGGAAGCGGAGACTGTGTTCTCACCAGAGGCAGAAACTGCTGGTGCCTTATTCCTGGACTTTCCAGCTTCCTGGGCTATGAGAAATGAACTTCTGATCTTTATAAATTCCCCAGGCTCAGGTATTGGTTATACAAACACAAGGAGACAAGCAAAGGTCTTGGATTTTTTTCTGTGTACCTTAATATCTGTGCGATTTAAGTATTCATTCATCCAAAAGTGACAAAATGATGATGGCGTTATTATCATTCTGCTGGGTAAAATCCCTAAGTTCCTTTTAATCACTGTGTGATCAACACAAACCATATGCTTTGGAATTGCTAACTAATTCTCACAGCAGCCTTTAGAGGTAGGTCATATTATAGTCCGGTGAAATCATCTTCTTGGAGAAAAGTAAGCCAGGATTTTGTGCCCAAACTTGAATTTTGTGCTGCATCATGAAACCAGGAAGGAAATTCTTTTATTATTTGTTTGTTTGTTTCTGCCTCTAAGTCCTAACTCTCAGCATAATTCCTGACACTCATTACATATTTGTTGAACAATCAACTGAAAAAAGTTAGGGAGCCAGTCTCTCCAACAGCTTGGTCACTCTGGATATAAGGACCATGTCTCATGGCTCCAGTAGAATCACCATGGAAGAGTCCCTATTGTAAAGGGGTCTAGCAGGCTACCCAGAAAGGAGGTCACATTCCTCAGGTCCCTGTACAGTTCCTCATCTTCAGAATTTTTCATCAAAACCTGGAATAAGAGCTACATCTACAGCAAGGTCTCCATAGATCATCTGCCACACTGGTGGAGGAGAGAAACACCTTACATGGTAAAGCAGAGAAGCCAGGAATACCTTGTCCACTGTTTGTCACAGGCCAGGCTGGGCTGGTTAGGCTGTGTCCTTCCTCAACCCAACATCACAGTCACTGTGTTTCTCAGAAAGAGAGGACCCACGGGGTTTGAAGGACATGTGTACAATGCACTGTGATTGCTTTGGGAAATAAATCACAATGTGACAGCTTTGGGAATAGTCAAGTTTATTTCACTCAAAATGAATGAAATTGTTTAAAGAGTCATGATGTGTGTCTGTTTATGCAAAGAATTCTTCCAAACAGACTGGTTTCTTTGGCTCCTGGAAATGTAACAAGATGAACAGTGCTTCCTGAGCAAACTGTTTCAATGTTTTGTGTCTCCAAAGTAAGAACAAACCTTGAAGAGGGATTGTTTGAAATTCTAGTAACAACAAAATAGTCCTCCTACTTCTATTGTGCTGCAAAAGCTCCAGGGACGTTGACCTAGAAAGCTATGTGGATCTTCGTATTGTCACTGTTACACACAAATTGGTATTTTTATGATGGGTGAATAATATCTTGTACTTGACATTAATTTTCTTTCCAAAGAGATTCTTCATTGAAGCTTTATAACAACTAAACCAAGCTCCCAAGTTCACTTGTACCTTTACAACTTCAATTTATCTTTGCCTGTCCCTTCCCACTTTTCTCCATTCTCTCCTTTTCTCCCTTCCTTCTTTCCATACACCATTCTCTGTGAGGCATGATCAACAGTCCACATAAAACCCACAGAAACATACTTGACAGTGTGGGCTGACTATTCATGTTTTTACTTTTTTTTTTTTTTGACAATTCATTTTTTGAAAACAAAGTAATCTCCATTGTAGATGGTGACACTAAAAGGTGGATGCTATTATTATCACCTTTTTGCAATTAAGGAAATCCAGGCTACTTTATCCCAATTCAATGAAAAAGAGCTGAGAAAATCATGCTTAACTGCAATGTCTGCTCCCAGGGAGACGGAAGGAAGGATGCATTATTTAAGTTGGTCTATGGCATCAATCTGAGGACTGACCTCTCCCTCGTAGGAGTTTACAGACAGGAAAAGAGAAGAAAGGTAGAATAGGACAGCTATATAATTGTCCAGGGCTTCTTTGGCTATATCTCTGTCTATGAATTTATGCTACTAAACAAAAATTCCCCAAACAGACACTTTAGCAATTAAATGGAAATATAGGAATGCATTTCAAAACCAAGTATAAAATTATTTTTAAATGATTATTTGAATTTATTTGTCCTATCTTTTGCCTATCTCCATTAGATTATTACAGACAAGGATGACATTCTAAGAAGGATGCCTACTAGCTGGAATATAATCTGAGGAGGCTAGTCAGAATGTCCTACTCTATCACAGAGGACTCAAGTTCAAGGGTCTGAGGCAAATTACTTAAATTCTTTGTTAACTTCATTGTGTCTCAGTTTCTTCATCTGTAAAGTAAGAAAAATTAAAGTGCTTACTAGATTGGACTTTAACACAGCTGAAAAGAGATGGCAAATAATGTTTTCCCATAATCAGTGCTCTACACACCTCTGTTTGAGTATGAAAGTTTTAAAACATAGTTAACATTTGTTTATAGTCCTCCCAGTTGAAAGAGGGGACCCCTCCCTCTCCCTTCAGATCTACACAAGCTAACTACTACTACAGCCAATAGAGTACAGGGAAGAAACACTACATGACTTGCAGAGCTGGTTCACAAAAGTTCTTTGTAGCTTCCTCATTTCTGAACACTGGATTTTAGAGCTCCGAGCCACCTGATGCAGAAGTCTGACTACTCTGAGGCTACCACGCAGAGAAGCCAAGTGTAGATGCCTTCTCTACCCAAACCCCCACATTCCAGCTCCTGTCCAGAAGCCAGACACATGAGTGATAGTGTCTTGCACCCTGTTCACCACCTCATCCATCAGTGGAATTTCACTGAGTACTCATTGACCTGTGTCAATGTCACATGGGACAGAAGAACACCCAGCCAATACCTGCCAGAATTCCTGACCCACAAAACCATGAAATATATTCAAATACTGTACTTGTTTTAAACTTGTGGCTAGGTTTGGTACAACATGTCCAGACCTAGTTAGTCATTGCCATAAAGGATATAGTCTTACTAATGGCAAGTGTCAAATGCACTCAAGAGTTTCCAGAGTGGAATAAAATATTTTCTTTCCCACTACCTCAGCTTTCACTGGATGGGAGTACCTGGCATGCCTTCTTCTTTCCAGGTCTCTTGACCTGGTTTCCTTATTTTCCACTGACCCCAGGCTTCTCCACTCCCTCCCAGCTCCATCCTACCTGTCCTTGGAGGAGTTGTGACCTGCCATTTCTGACTCCTCTCTAGCCTCAGAGGGAGGAGGCTAAGCCTTCAGATTCCCCTGAGTAGAGAATATCTAATAGGACATGAAATCTTGGCCATGCTGATTGTCTCTTATAGTGTTACTTTTGAAGTAGGCATTTGTCATGTTTTGGTGTCCAGCACCAATCCCTTTGGTCTTGTCAGAGGACATCACCAAAGACAACTTTCCTGCTGTAGAAGCTTAAGTGATCATACAATTATTCTCCAACCCCTAGAAAAAGTGTATTGAGGACACATGACCTAAGTTTGCTCCTTGGGCCTTCTCTGAAGGGAGTACCTGTGGTCAGAGACATCAGAGGAGGCTATCACCATGGTGGCCTAGCCAGACTGTTCCTCCTGGAAGGTGGTTGCTATGGTTCCTGCATCCAGCTTCTTGCCACTCCAGAGCACCTCCAGTTCCTGCTCATTGCCATGTTTTCTGCCTGTATTACAAATCGTTAAAGCCAACTGTAACGTGTTAGATTCCCCTCACTTCTCACACCAACTGCAAGTTTGACAAGGGTGTCCAAAACCCATCTTCAGTTTCCAAAATTTGCTGGAATTACTGAAATCTGCCATATTCACATTAGCAGTTTCCAACTGGGAAAGGAGGCAGACGAAGATCTGCCTGAGGAAGAGACCTAAGGGCAGAGTCCAGAAGCTCCCACTGTACTGCTTCCATGGAGTCAGGATGCATTTCTTTCCCAGCATCAGCAAGTGACCATACATATAGAGTACTGCACTGCCAACCAGGAAAGCTGGCCTGAGCTTTGGTGTCCAGATGTTTCCTTGAGGTTTCATCTCATAGGCGTGATTGGTTGATTGTCCATGTAGTTAATCTTAGTCTGCAGATCAACCTAGCTCCACGTGACCTACAGCCTTTGCCTTTACTACCAGTTATATTGTTAGTGTTTCTGGTGTAGACAGCCCTCACTGTAAGCTATATGGGTACAGTGAGCTCTTACCTTAAATCACACTGTTAAATGAATGACCATGACCCAAAATCTCCAGAAACACAAAGACACTAGAGATTACTTCCTATAAGCTGAGGATGAAGGCAAGGCCTTCTATTTGGTCAAAGTCATGTTCTTTACTATGTACCTACCTGAGATTCCCATTATTTATATGAGCTCTCCAGTATTATTCCAATCTTTTTTATTCTGTTGCAGAGTCATCTTCAATGTTAGCAACAAAGAACCATCACACAAAGCATACGGGAGCCTTTCAAGGCTAAAAGATACTCCCTCCAATGAGAGAAGGAAGAGGAAGACAAGAGCAAAGGAGGCAGAAAGCTCAGTCCTGCCCTGTCACCATTCAAAGGCTTACCCCTCAGCACACCTCCCCACAGAATGAGGAAGCTGGTGCCCAGTTTATCCTTGGTTGCTTTATTTCCTTCAAGTTCATTGGTTTTGTCATTTTCTGGCACTTCCTAGGAGATAAGTGACCGCAGGTGCTGAAGGCCTGAAAAATATTATGAGAAAAAAAATCATCTACTAATTTAATTTTCTCTGAGAAACGAATAAACAATAGCTTTATCCAATTTCAGTATTAGAACACCTGGGGCCAGCTCCTAGGAAACCTGGAGTCCATAAGATTATTATTTGAGAACTATAGAGCTGTCTTAACTGCAGATAGGGACAGGAGTAAGTGAAATCCACAAAAATTAAAACGGTATCTCCAAAAACATTAATCCTTCCTAACATAATCTACATGGATAAAGTTGAAATGAGGCCCGTGGGGAAATTGCAAGTAACTGCCAATTTTGCTAATGATAATAAGTTTATTTTAATTGCTAATATATTCCTAATTACTCTAATTCTAAAATGTTTACTTCACTGTCAGTCATCTTTGATTTATGTTCTCTGTGAAAAGACTTTGTCAAATCAATCAATCCTTCTTAAGTGTAGTGGCAGCTGCTGAATATGATGTCACTTTCCTTGTCATGCAGCTCTGCTGGGCTCTGTTTGTTCTAAAGGAGAGGCCTTGCCCTTGTTCATTCCAGTTTAGAGAGAAGTTATATTTTCAAGGCTTTGGTTACATGAATGAGGAGGACTCATATCATTTATTTCAAACCCTTTTTTGTTTTGTTATGTGTTATTTTATTACAATCTGTGTTTTTAAAAATTGACACAGTAGGGCCGGGGATTTAGCTTAGTGATTAAGCCCCCTGCCTTGCAAGCGCAAGGCCCCAAGTTCAATCCCAGTATATAAAAAAAATTTGACACAGTATTTATACATATATTCAAGGTATAGTACAATAATTTTATGCATATATACAATGCATAATGATCAATCATGAATATCTACTTGAATTAATATATTGTAGATGTGTGTGTGTGTCCAAATAACTGTGTTTCAAGGGTGTGATGTAGTTGGTATAAGGATTCCTACTGTGGTGGGCATGAGGATCCCATTAATCCACTACCTAATTTTTTTCTTCCAACAAACAGTGGTAAGCCCCTGGGGATGGGGACAGAGTAGACCAAGACTGAAAAGGTTTCGTCCAACCTGGAACTTCTATAATCATGGAGGGTGAGGGGTTTTACAAAAAACAAACAAATAGGGAGGGGTAGGGGAAAGGAAAGAGGGGAATGGAATTAATATGAGAAAATTAAAAAGTGGAAACAAAGTCTTTGTAAATGGGGAGGGATGGAGGGGTTGAAGGGAGGGCAGGGGAAGGGGGAAAAATAACCAAGAGAGATTATGTAAAGGTGCAGATTTGCAATGATGAATGCCATTATATTGTATACCTAAAATGTACCAATAAAAGGATATAGAAAAAAAATAAAAATAAATAAGCACCACATAAGATTTCAGATAATGATATTGGCTATGAAAGAAAACTGGGGTGATAGAATAAATGTGTAGGAACATACTTTGGGTTGTGAGAGCAGTCATCGCGTGTCATCTCTGAAGAGGTGGCATCTGGGGTGAGAGCAGAGGGTGATAAGGAGACAGTCATGTTCAGAGAGGGGAAGAGGGCTGGAAAAGCTCTTAGAGTAGGGAGAGCCTGACTGCTAATGGCAGAGGAAAGGAAGCCGGCATGAGGGGCAGGTGCACACAAAGGCTTGGACTGTGCTGTTCCAAATGTCAAGGGGAAGTTGACATGGCTAGGAGGTGATTTGGCCTCCTTCACATGCTGAAAAGACTGCTTTGGCTACAGTGCGGAAAATGAAGCATGGGAGTTAGGGTGAGGGAGGCTGGAGAGGTGAGAGGAATAGAAAGTTTCTGGAGTGGATAGCAAGGTGGGCTATGAGGGGAAGGACAGTGGTGATGGACGGAAGTGGACACGCTCGGGACAATGTGGGAAGAAGAGACCCTGGAGTATATTGGTAAAGGAAAGAGAGGGATCTGTGACGTCTTCCACTTTCTTGCTGACTATGTTTACTGAAATAAGAATGATTGAATGGAAAGAAGAGAGGAACTATGGATTTGACGGTGTATGAAATCCAGATTTCGGAATTGCTATATTTATGATGTCTACTTCTGTCCTTTTGTCGGCTACTCTATTGTTGTTCTTATGTGTAGTGCTGGTAATGTTGGAGCTATTAGTTATCCAGCCACTAGTCTGTTTCTCTTGCATGATGAACTTCATTAGGACAGAAATCATGCTTTTTTCTATTTTTGCTTCCCCAGCACCTAGCACAGTGCCTCACTCACCAAAGATAGTGAGTAGGTCAAGAAATGTTTGCTGAGTTTGCTGAATAATTAGATAAAAAGAATACTTGAGTCCTCTTTCTAGTTCAAGAAGAGAGAAAGTTGGTATAAATCACAAAAATGATATACTGACAATCTCTTTACACTTTGTCTAGACGTACTTAGGTGTTTCCATTTAGTACCTGCTAAGTCAATGACCAAAATATCATATTGCAAATGATTCACTCATTCATTCAACAAGAGGCAATTGAGCAGCCCCTATGTGCCAGGCACTATTCTAAGCACAAAGCACTTGCATTCTAGGGCAGAATGAAGCTATCACTGTCACGCTGCTCCAATCAGTGAGTCTTTCACTTCTCAGACTTTGCTGGGGCCGGATAACTCTGCCTTCCCAGAACAAGGGCTGCCTCATTTCCTGTCTTGTAGTTAGGTGGACTCAGAGCTTCACTGAGTTCTTACCATGCACTGCCTGAGGTGGCTGCATTGCTGCCCCTATTTTACAGATGAAGTGACGGAAGCTTAGAGCACAAGTGGATTGCCAGAGGTGGAGAGCCTAGGGCCCGAACTCAACCCTATCAGACTCCACTGCTCGCTCAAGCTCTTAGTCAATGAACAATACTGTCTTGGTTTCTATATTTACCTGCAAAACTTGTTTTAAAATTTACTATCAAACTTATCGAACACTAACAAGGAAGTGGTCTTCCAAGAAATATATGGTTTTCTCCACTGTCCTGAGGACATTTAAGCCAGGTATAAATCAAAAAGAATATTAAATTAAGACTTCATAGTTTACTTCGTGGAAACTTAAAAACAATGCAGAAATGTAGCATCCTAATATCTACTTTGTAAACACAAGCATTTCTAATTCTTGATTGCTTCCCCTAATTCCTGATTTAGTGGAAATAATTTTTGGTTCTAATCTGGGTCTAAATTTCTTACTAGCTATGTAGCTTTGGAAAAAATTGCTTAACTTCTCCACTCCTAAATACTCTCACCTGGTGAATGAAGCCAGTAATATTTCCAAGTTAGGTTTAGTTAGATATATTAGATTCTAAATAGGTGGATATTTGTTAGCTACTTTTTCTTTCACCCTTAAAAATTGTCCGACCTGATAATCTAGACATCTGGTTCCCTATGGGGGCTGCTTGGAATTCATTGTAGAAAACATATCTTCATTCTGCCTGCTCAGTGTTTGTTCTGTCTTCTCTGGGAACAGCACTCTGAATTTTCACTGAGGAGCTTCCCATGTATTTGAATGGTGACCCCACCTGCAGGCCATAGTATAGAACCCAAGATTTGGCCAGTAAGAACTTTTCCCTTCTCCACGCCAAGCATTTGGTTCACGGATGAACACATGATCCATGTTGGGCCAACAAATCAAGCTAAGACAATCAAAGACCAATATTATCCTGTGACTATTCATAGAATTCCTGGAGATGCTTTTATTTCTGTGGGGGTTGCTGGAAGCTCTCCAGTCACTGAAGTAGAGCAGCTCACATGAGAGTGAAGCTAACATACAGGAAAGAAGGACTGAGGTGATATGAGTCCCATATGGACATGGTATACACAGCTGGATCTAGTTGTACCTGAAGGTCAATGCTGAAAGTGGAACTCGCATGCACATAAAATATTAATTTTTCTATTCCTAAGTCAGTGTGAGTTAGATATCACTTACTTGCACTGTCAGAACTCATTAATGTATTTTAAATTATTTATGTTAAAAATATTGCACAAAATTGGTAGCTATGTTGTCAAAAATATGCAATAGAACAGAGAGTGTTTTGCCAATTTCCTTAGAATTTTATTTCAAGATAATTTAAAATGATATACCTTATTTCTGCTATATTTTGAATCTGGTTCAAAAACTTTTCTTCATGTTCTGTTGTATAAGGTGATGTGAGTAGAGAGAAGCTGAGCCAGTCCCAGCACCCAGAAGGAAGCTCCCCCACCACCATCCCAGGCTCCTAGGGCAGAGAAGGTGAGCTGCGGGTGCCAGGAGCAACCCTGCCCCCCGTGGAAATGAGAAGACACATAAACAAGCCTCAAAAACAGAGTTCCGGATCACCTACAGCAATCTCAAAGGGAAATGAGATGGAACAATCTGATACTCAACCACCTGGACTCTCTGAACTGGCAACAAAAGAGGATTTGGGAAAAATGAAATCAGAAATAATTACTCAGATAACAGCAAAGATT
>NW_004624735.1:23208645-23230059 GCF_000247695.1 Heterocephalus glaber | reverse complement strand
CAGACCTCCCAAATTTAAAGACCCAATCCAAAAATGGGCATCTGAAATGAACAGACATTTTTCAGACAAAGAAGTAGAAATAGCAAATAAACATATGAAAGAATGTACAACATCACTGGTTATTCAAGAGATGCAAATGAAAACAATGCGGAGATTCCATCTCACCCCAGAAAGAATGGCTGCTCTCAAGAAATCAACCAATAACAAATGCTAGTGGGCCTGTGGGTGGGAGTGTAGACTGGCGCAACCACTGTGGAAATCAGTATGGAGATACCTCAAAGAACTAGGACTGGAAGTCCCATCTAACCTAGCTACTCCCCTGCTGGGTATCTTCCCCAAGGAATTAAAAGAATCATACCACAGTGATATATGTCTGCCCATGTTCATAGCAGCACAGTTTGTAATAGCTAAAACTTGGAAATAGCCCAAATGCCCATCAACCGGAGACTGGAGAAAGAAAATGTGGGTTTTTTAAATAAAATGGAGTACTACTCAGCCATAAAAAATGAGAAATTAGAGACATTTTTTGCTAAATGGATGCACATTGAGGCAATACTGTTAAGTGAAATAAATAGGACGCACATGTGTAAATATTGAATAGTTTTTCTAGTATGAGAAACTGAAAGTGTAAATAAGGACTAAAAAGTATAACAGATAATGTGAAATAGGAAGAAAAGGGGCAAAGGGGAAGGGGAAGTGGGAGGGGTAGGAGAAAGGAAAGAAGGGAATGGAATTAATATGAGAAAATGAAAAAATGGAAACAAAGTCTTTGTAAATAAGCAGGGATGGAGGGGTTGAAGGGAGGACAGGGGAATGGGGAAAAAATAAGAATCAAGAGATTATGTAAAGGTGCAAATTTCCAATGAGGAATACCATTATATTGTATACCTAAAATGTACCAATAAAATAAAAATTTAAATAAAAAGCAATCCTGGTTCCCAGAAAACACCAGGTGACTATCAGTAACTGTAATGATTGAGTAAATTTGTGTATGGGATGAGCTAAAACAAGTACGAACTGTACTTTCTAAAGCAGCAAAATAATACCTCTAGTAAAAGTGTTTAGAAAACTTGCATAAGTGAGAAGAATGATGCTCCACTCAGCAAGTATTGAATCTTGAGCAATATTTGGTATACACTTGAGTAAGTAGTTATTACGGCTTGTCTGTGGACCCTTCCAAATTCATATATTGAAGCCCCAATCCCTCAGATGATGGTATTAAGAGGAAGGGACTTAAGAGAATGATCAGGTCATGACCCCCCCACCCCCTGTGAATGGCTCATATGAAAAGGGGGAAACACAGGGTCTCTCCAAATGTGACAACAAAACTAGGAGATGACCATCCACAAACCAAGCAGAGACCCCCTACCAGACACTGCACCGGCCGGCACCTTGATCTTGGACTTCCCTGGCTTCAGAACTATGAGACATAAATGTTTGTTATTTAAGTCACCCAGTCTCTGGTGTTTCGTTATAGCAGCCAGGATTAATAAGACCTGTACACTTCTCAGCACGTCCTGCCAGCACTGGCTACACAGTGTCCACTCTTCTCATGGTATACGATGCCATGTGACCTGTTAAACAGCAAGTTCTTTGAAGGCAGGCATTGCATCTGAAAGTGTTTAGTACCTGGCTTTGTTTTTGCAGATAGTAGGGTCCCCAAAATAAATACTGTCTGCCTGAATATTAAAAGTTGAATTACTCACTATGCATTTTTTCACACTTTAATTTATTATCCCAAATCTTTTGGTATCTTGGTGAGATACAATACACACAGAGTTTGGAACCCGAAAGGCATGCTTTCTGAGGAAATCCATGTATGAAACATGATTTCTTCATAGATAAAAAAAATTTTTAAACAGAGCATCCTGGCCGCTTTTGAAAGATACAAAGGAACTAACTCTCTGTTTTAAAAATTGGCAAATAAAAGGAAAGAGGTAAGCATTCATTCTTCCTTTCCCATAGAAACTGAATTCCTGAGTAATCAGATGTTTCTCAGTACAAACCTATCCCTACAAATAAATGAAGAACATATGATTGAATGGAATAGCATCACTTTTTTTTTTAGCAAACTGTTTATTGGTACATTTTAGATATACATAATGACAACATTCATCCTAGGGAATTTGCACCAGTACATGATATATCTTGCTTCTCCTTTTTCCCCCCATTCCTCCCTCGTTTATGTACAAAAGCTTTGTTTCCATTCTTTTTTTCTCTTGTCCCTCATTTCCTTCCCCTCCCCCTCCCGTTTTCCTCCTCTCATCTGAACCATGTCTTCTCATTTCCCAATGTTTATTGTACATTTTAGTCCTTATTTCCACTTATGGCTTTTCACACCAGAAAAACAAAAAGCATCACTTCTTAACCCAAACGAATTAAAGGTCAAAGCACTGAATAGAAATGGCTGCTGACAACACAAAAAGATATTGTGTTCTTCTTGGTGGAGAATGAGAGTACCCTTGATGTAGTTGTACCCCCAAAAGCTCAAAACTAAAAATCCTTAAGCTATAATCAACTATCCTTCGGGGGGAAATGTGGAAGACTAGAGGAAACATTAAACTTTACCACAGAATGCAATCAGCAAAACTGCAATTGAAGAAACTACAAGACAAATCATCCTGTTTCCACAAGAAATACACTTCAAAGGTAGGGAGAAATGGAAATGGGAGCAAGAACCTATGCATTAAAAAAGGCCCCAAAGACATATTAAACAAACCAAAGCAGACAGCATAGTATTTAGGATGTATGCTGGAAGAAAACCACAAAGCAAGGCACAAAAATCATGAGCATAAAAGTCGGGAGAATGGTAATTTTGAGGTGGGGGGGCAGGTCGGGAGAGTCTGGAGGGCTGCTGGTACAGCTTGCATAGTCTTATGTCTTTTCATGTTTGATCCTTAGAATCTATCAAACTACACATTTTTATCATATTTTTCTGTATTTCTGTCATTTTAACAATACAAGTTTAAACATGGCTATCCCACCCATTTCAGAGTAATAGGAGTCTACGCCAATGTGAGATTTCAAATGTGCAGGAAACTTCACTGTCTTCATCAGTGTTATGTCCTTAGGGCTGAGCCTAGCTCTTGACAGAGTCAGACTACATATACACTTACTAAATGAAGAAATAAAAGAGAATCAATGCACACCTAAAGTCATATTCTGATTGCTACTATAAACTGTAGCAAGTCACAAATTTCCAAAAGAGTGGACTCGGGATATTTGAGGGTTTGGTGTATTGTACAGATGGCTCCTTATAACCACATGCCTGCTTCGTGGGCTGCAATGACACCCAGGGCCCTCAGAGGAGCCAGGCGAGTCACTGGCTGGGATGATGCCTTATGTTGTACCTCTCCTGGCTGCACACATATCAGCAGTCAGGTTCTCAGCCTCTGTTACGGGTGAGTCTGCAAGAGCTGCCAGTGGATTCAGGAGCTCTGAATAAGATATTCCTATCACCCACGTCACTGAGGAAATTCAAAGGATTTTAGAAGCTCTGTGTCACCAAGCAGGGACAGAGACCAAAAATATATATATTCTTTCTGATGTCACAAATGTCATAACTGTTTTGTCCATCTTCACATCAACTTTAAATAAGAGTTAGAAGCAATCAGTTGGACAGTATTTATCCTCTGCAATCAACTCAGTCTTTTGTCTATTGAACCAGTGGTGCTGTTGGAGTAGACAGGAGCCAAAGCTGAGCGAGTAGCAGACCAGTATACACATCTTGCCATGTCCAGGTCTAGAAGGCTGTCAGCAAAGGAGACAGAGGAAAGAAAGGATCTCAGGTGCCTGTGTCAATAAATCACACAACCTTGTCCAGGACTGGCTTTAGTTGGTGCTGTGAGGTCAAGGCCATTGGCTGCTGCATCCGTCAACTTTCCTGTTGCTCAACATGATACTCAACACTCATGAATTAAAGGAAGAGAGGTTTAATTTAGCTCAAGGTTTCAGGGGATTCAGTCCCTAGTTGGCTGGTTCCAAGGCAGGAACATCATGGTGTGGCAGAGCAAGGCCAATTAGTTCGTGGCAGTTAGGGAGCAGAGGAGGGGAAGAGTGCCAGAGAGGAACAGGAGAGGAACTACACACAGTATTTAAGGACTTACATGGACACACTCAGAAGGGTGCTTTACTAATCTTCTGCGTATCTCTTAGTCCAGTGAAACTGACATATCAGGACTAATGGTCACACTGCCTTCACTGTGGAAAGTCCTTCCACCAGCAGGCAGGAGTCAGGTGATACATCTGCCTCCAGAGTCAGCCACTTCCTAGTCAGACCAACAGACCATGACATTCACTTGTTGAAGGCTCAGGCAATGTTTATAGACAACAGAAACTAAGCCATTGAGAGGTTAGAAATATTTCGTGTGGAAACATTAAAGCCAAATTTGGCCAATGGCTCTTTTCCATTAAAATTTGACAAAGTGACTCGAAATAGTTGTACAAATCATCACAGAATCAAACTACACCTACTTCAGGAAGGCAGAAGAGTTGATCTGTGAAGATGAAATGGGCTATAAGCGGGGTGAGACCTTAGCATGGCCCTGGCACATAAAGCTAGCACATGCTTAGTACCTTTCACTATGTTTCACCTGTCATCAGCAACACCTCTGGGACTGCTAGAGCAGACTCTCTAGATAACACAAGTAAGAAATTCTAGGTCTTTAGTAGTGATGGAAGAGCAGAGGCTGTGAAGACCTGGAAGAGCCTGGGGCATAGATGGTCACATTATCTTAAAACTCAATCAATAACTGGCTTGGGAATATCTGGGGAAAAGATAGTCTCTTCAATAAATGGTATAGGGGAAACTGTATATTCATGTGCAAAATAATAAAACCAGACCTTTATCTTACATCATATACAATAATTGATTCAGAATGGATTGAAGAACTAAATATAAGACCAGAAACCGTAAGAAGAAAATGTAGAGGAAAAGCTCTTGATATTGGCCTTGTAGTGATTTTTTTTCAGTATCACATAAATGTCTCAGGCAACAAGAGCAAAAATGAACAAGTGGGATTTTATTAAATGAAAAATCTCCAGGATAGCAAAGGAAACTATCAACAAAAAAGTTATAGATGGGGAGAAAGTATTTGCAACCCATATAATTGATAAGAAGTGAATACCCAAAATACACAAGGTCATGCACCCTAAAGGAAAAACACAAATTACCCAATTCAAACAAAATAGACAAAAACTTGAATAGACATTTTTCTCAAAGAAGACATTAAAATGGACAATAGGTATATGAAAAGGTAATATAATTTGCTGATGACTCTGGTTATTAGTTAATGCAATTTTTATTTCAATCCAAAATGTGCTAAAAGGAAAAGATTTAGCAAGTGGTATTTTGATATTGCCACATCGAGCAAAAATAATTTTATCCACATAGGAGTTTCTAGTCAGAGAATGTGACACAGAACAAGTGTGAGTGGCAGGCCATCTTTGCTTTGTGTGCATACATCAAGTGACAGGTACAAAAGGGTAGCATCTTCTGCAACCCTCCAGTCTGTTGTACAACTCCACCCTTTCCATATGTTTTAAAGTACTCTACTATCTTTCCCCTAGCAATTTTTCCTGTATTACATATTTATTTTAATTGTAATTTGAGTGAAAAATAATCATGAGCCCCAAGAAAGTTAAGAACTTGGAGAATAAAATAGTTCAAAAGAAGAATGGACCTTCCAGAAAATGACTCTCTTGCCCTGTCTTTCATTAACCATAGCTGCGGCATTCATCTGTTTCTTACTGCTGTAATGTAATAAAGAAAATAGGTACGTATTTAGCTCCCAGTTCAGGACGTTTCAGAGCACAGCACCAGCATCTGCTTGGCCCTGTGAGGCCTCGTGGTGGGTGGCATCACAATGGTGTAAGTAAGTGTGAGAGATCACTGGGTCAGACAGGATGCCCAAGAAAAAGACTCACTGGGGTCCCAGGCAAACTCCATGAACCCCATAAAAGAGCAGTCCAACCCTGTCCTAGAGACCTAAAGATGTCTCGGGAGTCCTCACTGCTTAACACTGCTACCCCTGGGGACAAACCACAGCCAAATCATTGTGCCTACTGTCGCCATCTAATATCAAGCCACTTCTTTGGGGGTAGTGATGAACTTTTGCAACTTTATATTGTATGTGCAAACTGCATTTACTTACTTCCACATTGGTATAGATTACACGAATTTGTTTCTTGTTCACATAAAGCACAGTCGCATGCTGGCAGATCCAGGAATCTGCACTGTCACAAGCATCCCATAAAATTCTTTAATAAAAATTGATGTTTGAGAACCACTATCTGAGGGGAACATTCAGTCCTGCTATTCTGTTCTCTGTCACATTTCCCAGTACTTTCCCACTCTACTGCCAGGATTTGCAAAGGAAAGAAAAATTAATACTATTTTTATGAGCATATTACCATTATGATGGGACACTGAGATTAAAAAATATCATACAGTGCGATTAAAATAGTTTTTCCTTAGTTATCCAATAAAAGAGTTGATTTTAAGTAGGCTTTGAGTCAGACAATTTCTGGATATTCAGATTGAAAACATTCATCAGAGGCATTCCTAAATTGGTGTTAACTTTTGTCAAACCTAGGTTGGAAAAAAGAAAAATGCATAACTCAAAGCAGATAGTTGCATCCACACTTCGAGAAACTCTGCCCTCACCAAAACTTCCCTGCAGAGCATAACTTGTCTTTCTAATCAATCATCAGGTTAATCTAAATACCCAGAGAGAAAGGATGTCTACAATCTCACTGTTTGACAAGCCAGAACACTTTTGTTTCTGAATATTGGGTCTTTGAATGGCTCTTTGGGTGACAATCTTTTGACAAGACATATTGATTAGTTCAGTCCTGACTAGTGGTCAACTCATCCTTCAATGCCTGTAGTTAACACCACAAAGGCACTTCTGTACCTTCTCCATAGATCTAGAAAGAAACCTGAAATAACAGGGAGGGAAGTATCTTAGAAGAGCTTTTAAATAAATGTCATTAATTTACAAGGGTCAAAAAATAATAATTTTTTAGAGATCCCCACACTCAATTTTCTAACTAGCAAGCTAAATAAAATTAGCTGCTTGAGTGGCTTCCTTCAGAAACCTGAGTAAAAATTATGAGACATGTCACTCAAAGTGTTAGCAAATCAATATTGCCTGGAGTTATAAACAAAATAAATTTTCATCCCAACTCCATTTTGATTTCAGAATTAACAGAAAGATTGCATAAATGGAGAAACAGTGTCAAGAGCAAAAGCCAGTACACCAATTTGAATCACAGACTTCCTTTACCAAGCCATGGCTTTTGGCTTCTGCAGTCATAGTTAAATAAAGATCATTAATACTGTCAGCTTTGCAAGGATACAGCAATGTGGAAACTGTTTAAAATTCTCTGAGCATCTCCCCCAGACCTTGGTAACCCCTTAAAATCTGCTGAAATGGCCATCAGCATGCAGAGGGACAATTAAGTGAGCCAGAAAGGGCAGAGAAAGCTGAGATAACTGAGATCATCTCATGGGCAGTTTGCCCGCCATTTAGGAAACTGCAGAAGTCTCTTAATATGAGTTATTTGTAAAGTACAATGCTATGAATCTGTAAAAGCACCTTTAAAACCTATGAAAGGACATTTCTTTTCTTATTACTTCCTAAAACCTGCTGCCTTAAATATTAGCTTTATTTATTTTGAGAAGAATTTAGGAGGCACAATAACAATACTGCTGGATTTTAGCAGTGACAGAAAGTGTTGTCCAGGCTGGATGGCCAAGACCTTTCCTGTGTGTGGTCTTTGTCATCTATTGCTCAGCAAAAGCCATTCAGGTCTGAGAACAGTTCAAATGGCATTTTTATTCAGACAATGAACATAACAGAAGCAACACTTACCAAGAACAAGTGATGGCTTTGAAATATTTCGCAAGACTGAGCAAAAATGACTTCACAACATCTTGGATAGAAAAAAGAAATATTTAAAAAAAATTTAAGTGACCAATATTCAAATGAAATACAGAATTCAGATCAGCAATTTGGGAAAAAGTTACTTACAAGCTATAGTTATCACCAATGTGCAAGTGAAGACATTGGCTGATATTCCTCCCATACACCACCTGAAACAACAGGATTGCTTAGATTTAGCAACATGTACAATTTAAATTTAGTATAGATTTAGGATTTTAAGATTTACTATAAAACAGCAGTTACGACTTGTATCTAGATGTCCCCCCAAAGCCTCATGAAGTCATAGGTGAGGCTTTTTTAGAGGTGGCTGGATCTAGAGTATATGATTAAGGGTGGGATTAAGAGTGTATGCTTACTAAGTTAGTACACTGATTGGTTTGGCATAGTTCTGGGTGTGAGTGCTACCCAGCCCAGAATAGAATATAAAGGGACAGAAAGTAGCTGCTATTCTTGTTTTTTGTTGCTTGCTGCCTTCTGCCTGCCATGAACTATTTCTCTTCTGTGATGGTCCTCTGTCAGCTATTGACTGAAACCTCTGCAAACTATGAGCCAAAATAAACCTTTCCTTCTTTAACTTTGCATATTGGGTATTTTGTCTCAGCAATGAGAAAAGAAACTAAGACAACCAGTAATAAAAATCATGTGGTATTGGCATATGTGGTAGATTAGTGAAAAGGAACAGAGAATAAAGAAATAGAATCAAATGGATATGGTAAACTGATTTTTAACAAAGATGTAAAAGGAATTCAATGGAGAAACCACAATTCTTCCCACAGATGATACTGGCATCATTTAATATTCACAGGCAAAAGAATGAACCTCCACATGTGCATCATACCTTACATAAAATTTATTTGTAAATGAGTCACAGACTGAAATATCTACCATAAAGGCACACAACTTTTTATCTGTGAAAGACACTGCTAAGACAAAGAAAAGATAATATACAATCTGAGTGAAAATACTTTCAAATCATATATCTGATAAAAGACTTCTATCCAGAACATACAAGAAAAGTTAAAATTCAACAATAAACTAGCAAATAATCTTCTCAGAAAGTGAGCAGAAATCCTGAACAAAAACCCAGACCTCTCACTGAAGAAGATATACATATAGTGCATAAGCAGGTGAAAAGATGTTCAACATCACTTGACATTAGGTACTGTGAGTAGTTAAAGCAGTGAGCTAGCACTGCACTTCTATTAGAATGACCCAAACCCCCACAATAAGTAACAAATGCCAGAGAAGATTCAGGGCAATGGGAACTCTCATTACTGATAGGGATGAAAATGGTCCAAACTCTTTGGAAGATATTTTGGCACATTCATGAAAAATTGAAGATAGACTTGTATACCCTGCAATATCACTTTTTGCTGTATCTCCAACTGAGTTGAAACCATATGTCTTAAAAAAATTGCATGTGATTCTTTGTAGAAATTTTATTAAAAATTTCAAGAACTGGAAGCAGTCAAGATGTTGTCAATAGAAGAATGTATAAACAAGCTGTGATCCATCCATACACTGCAATGTTACTCAGCAACAAACTGGAAAAAACTGTTAGAATGGCACATTTATCATTTTTGTAGGTTCCAACAGGTAGGAAACTGATTCCCACTACCTAGTATACATTTTCTTGTAAGAAATATGTATCTTAGAGGAGATGAATATATATATATATATATATATATAATACATATGAATATATATGTTCACACTATGAGAGAAAGCATTCTGGTAGAGTAAGGAATTAAAAGAAAACAGGAGTGGTGGGAAAACCTATAGTCCTATATAGAGTAAAATTCAATGTGAAATTCAAGATTATATTTTTACCTCATCGCTTACTTTTGTTAACAAGGGTTGGTTCTTAATTAAAAATCCTATTAATTCATACAACAATATGCATGAATCTTATTCATGGATAAGGATGCATTTGGCTATGTGACAGAAGATAGACGTAAAAGGCTACATAATGTGTGATCACATTAATATAATACTCTGAAAAAGATAAGGTTATAGGAACAGAAAATAGATCAGTAGTTTCCAGGAGTTTGGGGAAAGAGGAATGTCTGACTAGAAAAGAACCTTTTTTCAGGGTGTTGAGACTAATCTATATGACACTACAGTGGTAGATACATGGTGTTATTTATTAAGCAATACTCATAGAACCATATAACACAGAAGAAACCGTAATATACGCAAATTTAAAAACCAGTCAGGAGGTTGAGAAGTCCCAGGATAGTATCCAGACAAAAGAACCTGATTATATTACAAATATATGATGTAACCTCATGGAAGGAAAGGGGGAAAAGTGTTGACCTAAATGACTATAAAAAGTAGTTTCAACTGGAATTATAAGGCCAAAGAGAAAAACAACTGTGTGCTGTACTCTAGTTCATAAGGTGGGGAGAGGGTGGTTGGGTTAATGATTCTGAACATCTGCAGATGCATGCTGGTATTGAAGAAACTCATAAATGGGTGGCTGGTAGTAGGATCCAGGTCTCTATCTGTCAGAGCGGGAGCTTTCAGGTAAGCAAGGTGAGGGGGAGCCTGGAATGAGCCATGTAGTACTGGATTAGAGTGAGAGATGTCAGTGTGAATTCATGCATAACTAACACAGGTGTTGGCAGATACATAAATAATTTTCAGCATGTATATAGATGTGACTTAGTATAGACACACATATTTCCTTATAATACCTGCTTCCAGAGCCTAGAAATAATGCTACAAACACACTCAACTCCCAGATCTCCTAAGAGTCTACAACAAAAGACACCAGGGGTTCTTAGAAAAATAGCTGAGCTGAGGCAAGGAAAAAACAAGACATGCTTGAATTATCTGATAGTGCCAGAAAACAAGAGTGTTTAAAAAAAGAAAAAAACAGAAGTAGGTGACAAGGACATAGGAGCCAACCTGACAGAGCACCCATTGGTAAAAGTGAAACCAATTTCAGCAAGAAAATTAAAGACATTATATTGGATTATAACAGTATAAAATAAAAACCCATGAGCATATACAGATATAAATAAATGTTCACATTTGGATTTTTCAATCTTCCCCTACTACTGTCCTTTTTCTATTGCAGGATGCTACCAGGTTGCCACTTTGCGTTTAGTCGTCTCATCTCCTTCAGTTCCACTGGGCTGTGACATTTGGATGACCTGGATAGCTCTGAGGAGAACAGCTCAGGTAATGTGTTGACTGTCCCTCAGTCTGGGGTTTCTCTTTATTTTTCTCCTGGTTAGACCAGGGTTGGAAAGGCCACAGAGATAAAGTGCCCTTCCCCCTCGCTGTGGATTGTGTTTAGATGTCCCCCTAAAGCCCATGCTTTTTTGGAGGTGACTGAATCTAGAGTGTGTGATTGACTCATGGTGAGGCTAGGCCTGAAAGCACTAGGATTATGGGTGTGAGTGCTACCCACACCCTTGGTCTGAATAAGATAAAAAGGGCAGGGAGAAGCTGTTAATATCCCTTGTTGCCTTTGCTACCTTGTGTGCACCATGTTGTTTCTCCTCTTCAATGCCTATTTTCCATCCCTGCCTTGGAGCCAGACGACTACGGACTGAAACCTCTATGAACTGTAAGCCAAATAAACCCTTTTTCCTTTAACTTTGGGTATCAGGTATTTTATCTCAGCAATGAGAGAGAAGTAACTAAGACAGCCCTGCATTGTGTCTAAGGCACCTGCAGCCCCAAAACGTACCATTCTTGGCGTTGACTTTGTTCATTGAGCTGGAGCTAGCCAGGTGTCAGCACTGTAAAGCTACCTTTCTACCCCTTTCCTCCCTCTACTTTTGGGAAATGAGTTTCTAAACACAGCTCACACTAGAGGGATAGGGAGTGAAGCTCTCCCCCTCTAGTGGGGAGTGCATCTGCATTAATTAACCCAAGAGAAACATTTCATTAGCGATCCTGTGAAGGTAAGGCTTCCCTGGTCAACTTGAAAGTTTAGGACATGCAAAGTTAAAAGAGGCAACTTGTTTTTCTCCCTGACATGCTTTCACTGAGCCTTTATTATACTAAACACACTGTGGTCTCCTGACTTGGGATCTATAATGAAGAATTTTGTAAATTTATTTTTAACCATCGTGCCTCCCCTCTTTTGTTCTTCTGGTTCCATTGTAATCTAAAAATGCTTCCCAAACCTCATAATTAACTGGGAAGCTTGTTCTAAAATACCAATTCTCAGTAGACCTAAATTAGCCTCTCATGGGACAGGCTCTAGGACTCGGCATTTGTGAAGAAGCTTCCCTGAGCAATACGGCAGACTCTGAAGCTCAAGCGGCAGGACTTGAGGGCCAGCAGCACGTGCTGGCCCAAGCCCCCAGGACTACGACTCATTGAATATCAATAAGACCCAGCAGTGAGGGCAGAGCAGTGAAGAAACCCATGATGTCTTTGCTCTCAGGTTGCTCATGTCCTTGTACGGAGAACTAGATCATTAATATAATAGGCCAGGAGGTGCTAAGTTCTCTGAAGAAGAGCAAAGCAAGGTTTGTGTGTGTGTGTGTGTGTGTGTGTGTGTGTGTGTGTGTGTGTGTGTGTGTGTGATGGGGTAGTGTGGTGTTGACACGAAGAAGTACAGGAAGGTCTCTGACAGTGTGACATTTGAGCACATTCCAAAAAGAAGTAAGGTCACACACTAGGAGGATATCTGGGGAAGACTTGTACCAGGTACAGAAAACAGCAAGTGAAAAGGTCCTGAGGCATGAATGGGTTCAGTGCTGAAAGGACCTGACTTGGAGCACAGAAAGGCCAGGAAGTTTAGCCAAGGAGAGGGGGGACAGCAGGTAGAGCAGAAATACACTTATGCCCAGACCTGCACACTAACAGGCTCTGCCATACTGAGGGCTCCCCTGGAACACAGATATTATGTGCGAAAGGAATGTGAGCATTGTCAGAATCAAGATGGACTCACTTGCGTCAACCCTAATGCAAAATAAATGAAACCAAGAGGCTATGCAGGAAGGATTCTTAGACACGATTCCCGAATAGCAACTATCGCAAAAGACTCCACTAGAGCCATCAGCTCGAAGACTCATATGAGCCCACAGACTCATACAAAAAGCACTTCCATAAAAACATCTGCTTGCAACTGTCTCTTCAACTTCACACTAGCATCACCCTTGTTATTGACCATGTGGCCAAAGACACTGTTTCCGAGTATCTGAGGCAACCCTGCTCATTTTGCCTTTAAAAACTTTACCTTATCTCAACTTCTGAGTATGCGCCTTGTTTACCTATGTGTGTTCCCCTTGCAGTACTCGGTTAGTCCCAAATAAATATGATTATTCTTTGCAGAACCTCTTACTCTTTAGATGGACCTATCTTAGGATAAAAAACACGTAGGAAACAGGGAGTCTTGGTGAGGATGTCAGGGCCCCTGCTGTAGACTTCAAGTGGTCCTGAATTCCTGAAGGGGGAACTTAGACTGAATCTGTAATGGGAGCCGCTCAGACTTGACACAAACGCTGATACATCATACACTCCAATTTTAAGCAAAATACACTGGCTTTTGTGTGCTTTGTTAAAGGATGAGAAGAGCGAGGTGAGAGATAAAAACATACCTATAATGATGGGAAAATGAACAATCTTGACCACAGAGCTACTTAAAATGCTTTGTGGAATAAAGCAAGGAGGTCATCAATCCATCACAGCTTCCTTAATTATGAAATACTATTGCATGAAAATAAGATCTGAATTACCTGGCGCACACAGAAATGATGAAGCATGCCATGAACAGGATTGCCTGCAAGGAGACCTCTCGCAGCAAACTGATATCTAAGGAGAAGAAATGAAGGCGAAATCATTGTTGATTAAATAAGCTTGGAACAAAATGATACCAAAGCTTCTTTTTGTTACAGCAAAAATAAATCTCAAAGATATGTCAGTTTAAGCAACTTGTTATAAATAAAAGATAAAATCACCTACAGGACCATTCCTTAGAAAATTTCTACAAATAATAAACTTGCTTTATCACTATAGAGCAAAAGACTATGCTACCTACGCAGTTCTGGGCTTGTCTTTTGCTTTACTGGTAGAAAAAGTCTTGCAAAGTTTATGCCAATGTCAGAAATTTAAGGGCTTTGATAATAACAACAATAATACTGCCTAAAATTGTTAGAGTGCCTTGTAATTCACAAACAGCTTTCATACATTAGTTCATTTACCAGGCTCAGGCATTTTCTTAGTTTAGTGAGAGCTAATAAGAAAAGAGAGAAATGATGAAATTGTCCAAGGTCACACAGCCACCAGGTACCAGAGCCAAGATTTAAAACACCACATCTAGACAGAACATAATGTTTTGTCTGAGGTGGGGAAGGGAAAGACAATCACAATTCTGCATACTGTGAGTCTCTAAAGACTAAAAAAGAGAACGCATATTGTGAAATATTTGTCCTTGCAAAACTCTTTGCAGTCAGTGACTGCAGTCAAGCCACAGTGGAAAGGATTGGAAACCCTTTAGCAATTACGTACATGGCGGTTAAACTGATCATGGGCCTGAGTATCCTTCTAATCACCTAAAAGAAATCAGAGCTGGTTTAAGGATAAAGACTTAAGGGACTGCTTGAACAGATTTCAATTTAATTTTAGCCAAATGCTTCCAAAGCTCAATTTTGCAGCAGTCTCTTAAAACTTGGAATGATTTTAGGCTACAAGTGTATTTATTTTTGCTATTTACCCTATGAATGAGGATTGAATCAGCTACAAAATCTACTTAGCCCATCATGTGGGTGGAATGCTGAAGACTGGGAATGTAACATGTAGTGGTAGTAAATTATGCCACTGTAAATGTATTTTATGTATACTGTGAATTTAATAAGTTATTGTGGGTTCAATGGAACACTCATCCATCCTTCTAAAGTGTGATTCTATTCTTTGCTTCCCCTAATTCAATGTGGAATTCAGAAACCATTTCCTAACAGAAGCAAATTGGGCTAGAAAAACTATAATGATCACTAGACAGATAGTGAAGTATAAATGGATTTAAAAATGAGTTCCACAAAGAAATGAGTTGTGGAATTGGGGCCCAGTTATTGGTGGATTTCTGTGAATCATGCAACAGTGGTGCAGACAGTGGGCTGGAAAGAGAGGTCCCCCTGGATCCAGAGGAGCAGAGACAAGTGGACTCCCTGGGGGAAGTGGCTGTTGAGCCTATTAGGAATTGATAAAGTGGAACCTGCCTAACCAGTGAAAGCTGCCATCTCTGCCATCCCAACCCATTGGA
The DNA here is from genome assembly GCF_000247695.1 of Heterocephalus glaber. The sequence goes on along the minus strand of NW_004624735.1, from coordinate 23,214,888 downwards.
AAGGAACTTACAAAACCCTTTAACACTTATCTAATAGCTGTCCTGGGAACGAAGTGTTCAGGGCATATTGGTTTTTGGTAGTGGAAGGGATGGTCAGTAAAAATATTCGAGGTTTTGTTCAGGAAAATATTTTTCCATTTAATCTCAGTTTCACAAAATAACCTCACATTCATTGAGCACTCAGTAGAAGTGACACAGTATACTGAACACTTGATGGTAATCATTTTAGTCATTACAGGGTGGGAACTGGGATTCTCTCCATGTACAGATGAAAATGTTCAGTTTTAGAGTTTGTCAAACTGCTTAGAGAGCCTGGTAAATTCTATTCTAAGGTGGTTCACAGAGTTGTGGCTAACAAGGAGGAAGGTGGCCTTTGAATCTTGGCCAGATGACAGCAAAGCTGGCTCTCCTCACTCTAACACGGTGGTTTTGAACTTTTTCCAGATTTACTTTTGACAGGAAATAACAATACCTCTAAGTCTTTTCTTTTTCTTGCCAAGGCCATACCATGAAAAGATGTTGATTTCCTTTCTTTCTTTCTTTCTTTCTTTCTTTCTTTCTTTCTTTCTTTCTTTCTTTCTTTCTTTCTTTCTTTCTTTTTCTTCTTATGGAGTAAGACAAATACACAAGTAAGTATAAAGAGTAAAATGATGTTCTTTTGTTTTGCTTTATTAAAACCCAACATTTTACCAAATGTCTTCAGGGTTTCTGAGACAATGGAACACCATAGATCTGGTGGCTCTAAGGGGACTCCTAAGTGCAACTCTTCTGTGAAAGTGTGACATGGGCTCTGGCACAAGGCCAGGTCTCCCTCCCTTGCACAGATGGATACCAGTTCCTACATCATTCTCAGGCGCTGGAAGGAAGAGCTCATTCGGTGTGGCAAAGATTTGAAAAACTCACTTGGATGATCCAAAACACTCTTGGAAATGTCCAGATGCTTTCCATGGGGCCTGAAGACAGCAGCCCTGGGAGTTCTCCTTGGGAGGCTGAGATAGGACGAGGCTGGAAAAGGAAGCTTCCGTAGACTCTTTAGTTGGCTTCTCCTCCATCTCCCATTCATCTGTCAGAGAAGAACAATCAACATTACTTCCTGGAAAAAACAGAGGAGCTTAGTTTCTCTCTCTCTCTCTCTCTCTCTCTCTCTCTCTCTCTCTCTCTGTGTGTGTGTGTGTGTGTGTGTGTGTGTGTGTTCAGTGACTGCTGTATGCACAATTCCTAATAATTATAATAATAGTAACTCTGATGCACTATTAAAGTAGGGTAGGTGAAGAATTTCTGGATAAGATTGCATTTCAATTTGTCCTCATCCTTGAAGGCTGAAGATAACTGACTTCAGAGCAGAAATAAGTAAAGATCAGAGGCATGAAACTTTGGTAAAGGAAACTGATTGTATATAGTTAGAACAAAGCAAGGAGACCAAGGGAAGATGAAATTAGAAAACAAGTCTTAGGACCAGTCATGGAATTATCAACTTCTTGGCTGAGGAGTTGAGAATTCCTGCTGCAGACAGTAGAAGTGATGGAATGTTCCTAAGAGTGGCATTGTGCACACAGTCATGCAGTGTTTTCATGTACATAAAATTATATGTGATTTTGATGTATGATAAAATCCAGGTGGTCCTAGAATAAATCATGAAACGGTGTTCTAAAACCCTTTTCAGAAGAGGACAGGCTATCTCACTCTTAATCTCCAAGTGATGTGGCATTGTATAGATGGATTTAGAGGATATATTTATGACAATAAATTTCATAGAGGATCTAACTCTACCACTTCTAATTCATTCATTCATTCATGTGAGATTTACTGAACATGACTATATACTGTATCAAGAACTGACCAAGCTCTTGGGAAGCAATAGCGGATTAGATGGATGTCATCTATTCCCTCATGTGGCTTACATTCTAGTACAAGGAGAGTGTGATAATATCTTGTCATAGGTATAACTAAGGACCCCCTCCCTCTATAAAATACATTGAAATTCTGGATAAAATACTGTGTAGTATATATCTCCCTTGACTTTTTTCATTCAAAAAGGCTATTTAATGCATGTATATTTTTAAGAACGTGAGTGAATTTTTCTCTATGAAAGTTCAGATATAAATATAGACTACTAGTTTTCAAGTTAGCTTAACATGTCCCCAACCAAAAAGGTCAAGTTCATCTCAAAATTGTGCAACATGGAGTTTCAAACATGCTAAGGTAACTCCTAGCAACAATTGGTGTCTTCAACATGATGTCATTAAAGAATGACATGTAAGTGTTGACGTTTGATTTGACTCTAGGGCAAAGAAGTCTCCAACTCCCCAAGGCAAACCTTCATTGAAAAGAATGAATGTGTTAAAAATGTCTCTATACCACATGGAAAGTATAGCACTGAACCTCTGACTCATTGGAAGTCGCAAATGAATTTGCCTCCGCATGCTCTTGGTTCTGCCTTTGGTGGGCTATATGATATCACCTAGGGTGTAATTTTGGAGCAGATTTTCTCCAGTGTAGGCTCATTGGCTTGGAGGTGTAGTCACTCAAGGAGTTGGCAGAAGTCTTGCTGTGAGAAGCAGGTGTTTCCTTGGATGATGTTGAAAAGACAGCATACGTCCACCAAATATATTTTAATTATCTAGCTGCGCTATAAAGATAAAGATATTCCCAGAAGCCAAGCCAACACACTCTAAACAAGAGTTGTCTGAAGCTGTCCTGAGGGATAAGGATGGTAACTTACAAGATATTATAATCAAAGGGCTGTGGTTTAAATGATGTCATAGGAACAGAAAAAAGGCCTACACTGGACAGAGGCCTTTGGGGAAACCGGAACAGAGTTCCTGCAGGGACTCCAGTTTGTTTCCCCAAGGAAAGGACAGGCTAAGAAAAAAATTCACTAGTTTAGAAAGAACACATGAACGCTTATTTGTTTTGGCCTAGTCAGTAAGTGGAAGAAAACTGTCTCCCCTAATGTTTCATAAGGAAGCAGTGCCAAGTTAAAATGTATACTGATCTGAGCAGTTGATATTTAAAACATGGTCTCAGGTTGGTACTGACCCTGTGATGTCTGCCGGAAGCCAAGGTAAAACGCAGTGTAGAAACACTCGCATTCAAAGTTGAACAGCTTGTCTCAGAGAAAGCCCAAGGGAGGAGAGCTAACAACCCCAATTATAAAACACACCCATAGATAATCTCCCACAGGAAAGGAAAATAAATGTAGTGCTACAAAAAAGGAGAACCCTAGGGTGGGATATGATTGGGGCATCCCTGAAATTACTGCTTAGGTTTCAGCTTTGAGCAGAGTGTGGTGTTTGAGGAGATTGTCCTAATTTATTTTATCTTGGGAAAACTCTGAAGGGGACCTGTAAAACTCATTCTCTTTTTTCTGCCCACAGTATCTCATTTCTGCTTCCTATCTAAATAAAACAATTATTTCTATAGTCCATATTAGTCTTGATTTCATGACTAGGAGAAAGACACAAATCAAATGGGCAAATATTTGCCAAACACATATGCTGTAGGTAGGACACTTATATATGTGGAAGGGGACAAAGGAGAAGACACAGACACTAACCCAAAGGAGGTCAACATACTGTGTGTGTGTGTGTGTGTGTGTGTACACATGCATGTGAGATTGTCCCGTGGGGGAAATGATAAAGACAGGATTGCCCAATGGATAGAAGACAAATGTATATATATATTGTTTGGTAAAAAGAAACAAAATGTGGCCTGGTGGAAATTTCAAGGACCTGGGATTCAGAAAAACCAGAACATGAATCTTAAGAACAACACAAGGCACTTTAATTGATTTCCTGACCCTAGATTTCTTCATCAATAGTTACTACTGTTCACCACTGTTGTTATAATTAAATGAGAGAAGGAAAAAGTATAAATATCTCAAATGCAGAGAAGATGAATGGAATAAGAACTTCTATAATGAATAGGGACTATAATAAATATGGTCCCTAGTTGCATTCAGGATTGTCAGCTCCATGTGGGAATAGGAGGTGCTGCCAGATCATCAATGAATGTCTCCAGATGGAAGGGATTCTCAAGGATTTATCATACTAACAAAAAAGAGTCTTACTACTCAACTCTGGGAAAGGGGATCTTTTATTTTGAATCAGTATCCAGTAAATTGCCCTACCATGAAGGGATTCTTTAACCTGTGTTCCCAGACACTTCTGGCCACAAGGTTTATCCCAGATGGCTGCTTTATTTCCTTGCTTCACTGTATGACAAGGCACCTTCTGGAAGAAAGCACCTCCGGACAGGAAAAGAGTGTGTCCTCTGCCACTGGTCCCACTGCAGAGGTGAACATGAACGGCTGGACGTGCTCCGGGAAAGACACACTTGGAATGGGGTGGGGATCCCCACAGCTCCAGGGTGAGTGTAGAGATAAGGCCAACAGAAGAACAGAGAGGAAAGGGAAGTGAGGAAGGTTGTTTCACTGTGTGGTGGGAACTTCAAAAGAAACAAGCTGGGGAATCTGAGCAGCCCTAGTTAATAAATAAAAAGGCTTTTTATGCTTTGGCTGCTATTGTGGGATGTGTGGAGCATAAAATGATTAAGAAAAGATACCAGCTGCGAAGAAGAATTGAGGCAGGCCACAAGTGATATCCTCAGAGAAGACCCCAAACCCAGGGGAATTAATAGTGCAGTAAAAGGAGTGGAGAAAACAGAAGCTCCATTGGAATAGGGCAGGAGGATCTATTTATTTGCTCTATATAGTTATTACACACACTGCATACATTGCCCTGTACAAGGAGCTGGAAAAAGCAACTCAAATTACATACTGCCTGTCTACTCATGGTCTGGGGAAGGAAGACATATAATCCAGCTATTGGTATGCAAAGAGATAAATGCTATGACAGAGGCTGGCGCAAGAGGTCCAGGGGATGTCCAATGGGTGCTTTAGTCTGGGAAAACAGAGGCTTGATGCAGGAGGCAGTACTGAAGTGCAAGCCAGATGGATGCCTAGGAGTTCTTCCACTGGTGAGCAGTAGGACAAGGCAGGGAGAAGGAAAAGGAGCAGGAGTAGGAACAGGAGGAAAAGGAAAACTAAAACATTGGTCTGTGAGAGAATACAGTGGGTTCCCGAAGACTAAGTTCTATGAGGCAAGCAGGGAATTTGTGGTTGGAGAGTCTTGGGACATGATTCTGGCTGGAATGATTAGCAGAGGTCAAATCCTGAAGGTCTTCCTGTCACACTTGGCAGCTTAGATTCTCATGTGGACATCTGGAGTCTTTGAAGAGTTCCAGGCATGTGTGTTACACAAGAAGTTCTGTGTGCTAAAATGGAAAACTGTTTCAGCAGTGAGAGGTTTGGGATTCCCAGGCCACCATTCCAGGAACAGTGCCTGACTGGGATCTCTAGGAGACAATGGGAACCTTATAGAAAAGAGGCTCTTAATGAGGGTGACTTCTCTTCCCTCAGGACATGTGGTACTGTGGGGAGACATTTGCAGTTGACAAATCTTTAGGGTGGGGTGCTACTGGTGTGTAGTGGGTAGAGGTTAGGGTGCTGCTACAATGCACCTGACACTGCTGCAGGGAAGAATGCTTTGGTTCAGGGTAACAGTGATGCTAGAGCTGAGCATCCCTGTCCAGGGAAGAGCAGACCTAAATGTATAAGGAGCTTGAATATTGGAGCTCTTGTGACAACTCTGAGAAGCCCTGGCAAGTGAACACGTATGTCTGCTTTTCCTGGTCCAGACTTACTCTTGTCCAAACACCCTGTACTCTTCCTTTAAAGGACAGATCATAATGATCTTATAATTATTATATAAACACAGACTGTAGAAGGTCATTTGTGTGCTTTGCTTAATTCCATTTTATGAAATGTTATTCAGCCTTAAATAAAGAAGGCAATCGTGCTACTTGCAATAACGTGGAAGAACCCAGAGGGCAGTTTGCTCGGTGAAGTAAGGCACTCACAGAAGGAAAAATACTGCATGAGTCCACTTCTGTGAGGCTTTAAACAGTCGAACTCATAGAGGCTTAGAATACAATAGTGCATGTCAGAGACTGGTGAAGTGAGGGGTGGGGAAATGGTAGTTATTGTTCAATGAGTGTAGAGTTTGTTGTGTTAAATGGACCAGCTCTATTTTATTAAAAAAAAACAAAAAAACACCATACCTTCTTTATCCAGTCTCCAGTTGATGGGCATTTGGGCTGTTTCCAAGTTTTAGCTATCACAAACTGTGCCGCTGTAAACATGGGTGCACATATATCACTGTGGTATGATTCTTTTAATTCTTT
>NW_004624735.1:23089952-23198835 GCF_000247695.1 Heterocephalus glaber | reverse complement strand
AGGGAGGGCTGGGCAAGGGTGAAAAATAAGAACCAAGAGAGACTATGTAAAGGTGCAAATTTCCAATGATGAATGTCATTATATTGTATACCGCAAATGTACCAATGATTAGAATGAATAATCAATAATGCACAATAGGAAGAAAAGGTCCAAAGGGGTAGAGGTAGTGGGAGGCACAGGGGAATGGAAAGAAGGGAAAGGAAAATGATGAGAAATGGAAATAAAGTCTTTGTAAATAGGGAAGGATGTAGGGGGTGAAGGGAGGGCTAGGAATGCGGAAAAAATAAGAACCAAGATGAATTATGCAAAGGTACAATTCCCAATGAGAAATGTCATTGTGTTGTATACGTACAATGTAACAATGAAAGAAGTTAAGAAATAAAAACATTTAAAAAAGTGGATAGATGATCAAACTAACTGAGAAGTGAGAAAGATGTGGGAACTCTCCTGACTGACTCTGTATTCTTGAGAAGACTTAATTGCAGTCTGGGGAGGAAGGGATACGACTGTGGGAGCATAAAACAATCCCTGTGCTGTGTTCCCAGGCTGCCCACTCCAATTCAGAGCTTTGTCATTGAGAACTGAATGATATAAAACATGTACCTATGTGGAAAACTGGAAATTTTATACAAAATGCTCTACAAGAAAAGAAGAGATGGTGTTAAGTACAGAAACCACAAAAAGCCCTTAATATTCACACTTGATCAAGGATTTTTTTCATTTCTTAAAAGACAGGCTTTCCTGACTGACACTTGCTCCTTTTTCTCCAACCTAAATAACAAACAAAAGTATTACGATGCAGAAAACATTACAACAAATCGTTTTGGTTATATTTGAAGTTTCTAATTTCATATCTTTCCACTTGCTTTCTTTAAATTCGATGTAGTTTACTTGGGTTAAAAAAGAGATTATCTTGAATCTCCAAAGCTCATCTTCCCTCCCCCTGCATGTGAAATCGAAATTATTGTTTGCTAAGGAGAAAGGTACAAAGCCACATTCAGAAGTTGCCATCAGAGACATTTATGGAAGAGGGATTAGTTCAAGAGAAAACCTCAGAGTGGGGGCTTAGGACTTGCCTGGGGCCATCTTGCCTGACCTAGGGTTGGCAGCGTTAGAGCCACTGGAAGGTTCCCTCGGCAGTCCCTCTGTGAATCCTCTATCCTCCCTCAGGATGACTCACGGACTCTGGGAACACATCCCGAATTGCAGTATTGAGATCTGTGGAGCTACAAAATGCCATGGCTAAAGAATGAATTGCAACTGATGAGAAAAGGTGTCTCAGTACAGCTGGGGAAGGGGTGAGCTGAGGACAAACAAAAGAGGCAAAAACATCCCCTCTCGCCTGAAAAATGAAGCAAGAGAAAATCAGGGGAAGTGGTGTTTGATTGCCTCCATTGCACAGAGAGAAAACAGCAAAACAGTTTAATTTTGAATTCTTCTGGAGTCTCCTAACTAGGCTACATTTCCAGAGAAAAATAAATTGCTGATAGAAGTCATGGGGCCTTGGGTAAATCTGGAAAACAAGAAATCTAGGGAAGACTTGATTGCATTTGACAGCAGAGATGGGAAATTTCAAAGTCCTGTGTGTACACAGGTGGACTAATTACAGATTTTGAATGGGGGTGGTTTGATTTGTTATATTTAGAAGATATCTGGCAACCACAAGAATTTCAATAAGATACCTCGTGCACATACAGAACTGCTGTGGTCCAACTGCTTTAACATTGTTTGGACATATTTTGAAGAGGCAACTATCGGAAAACTGGATGTTAATTTCTAAGTATATGAAATACTGCCTTTGTAAGAGTGATTCTCAAACCAACCATCAGGCATTATCACCTGGATCATTTCCTTATCCCTATCCTGGAACCTGCTTGCTCTTCATCACTGAATGTATTCTTTAAATTTTCTCATTGTAGACAACTTATTTTAAAAGAATCTTTATATCAATTACTTAGCTGAACTAATAAGAAAATAAATGTAAAAAATAAGTACAATGGAAATGTAGTCTCTGTATTAATCAGTTTTCCCCGGGCCAGGGCAAAATACTCGACACCACCAACTTAAAGGAGAAGAGATTTGTTTTGGCTCATGGCTTTAGTGGGCTCAGTTCATAGTTGACTGGCTCTGAGGCAGAAATGACATGGTAGAAGGTCTTGATGGGAGGAAAGCTGTTTCATGGCAGCCAGAGAGCAGAGAGAGAAGGGAGGGTCTGGGATTAAGAATACACTCTTGCAGGTCACAGCCCCAGTGATCTACCTCTTCCAACCAAACCCCACCTCCTAACAGCATATTCAGCTGTGAACTGAATGGATTAGCCCACCGATAAGTATAGTGCCCCCAGGAACATTTTAGATAAATCCATAATAACTTTTTTTTCTAAATAACAGTGTAGGGAAAACTCAGAGCTTGTCCTTTGTTAAAAGAGAGATCAACAAGTGTTTGAAAATTCAATAGCTACCAGAGGTCTTTGAACAGTTTTTTGGTTCTATCATGATTGTGAAGGAATTTGAAAAGGGCCACAGCTTTTCTCACTGTATTGTCCACAGCTCTTACTGCTGGAGCCTAGAGCATCTCCCTCCCTTCATCTCACTCCCACAACCACCTTGGGAAACATTGTTTTAGACCAGAGGGAGAGGCTTGTCCCAGATGCTCCAGAAAACCAGTCTGGAACCAAGGGATGGAAATTTGGAAAAGCACTTGATAGGTCAGGATAAGTAAGCATGGGAGGAAGAGGCAGCCTTCAAAACGACTGAGAGGGTTGGAGTGGGAATAGAGAGACACTGGTTAAAGGGTATGAAAATGTTTTCATCAGAGAGAATGAATAGGGTCTGGAGAGGTACCACAGAGCATGGTGACCAGAGTCAACAACAATGCACTATATACGTGTAAATTGCTAAGAGAGGAGGAGCAGCTCAGAAATGTTCTCAGAACATGAACTCTGAGTACCTGAGGTAACAGATGTGCCAATTAGCTTGATAGAACCATTCCACAATGCACACACATCTCAAAACATCACATTGTCCACAGTAAACATGTATAGTTTTTGTCAGGTATGTCTTTACAAAAAGCTTTCAAAATAATGAGAGTCTGAAAGAGGCAAATCCATGGACACAGAAAATAAATTAGTGGTTGTTGGAGGCTGGCAGGGAATGGGAATGCCTGATAATGAGTGTGAGGTTTCTTGTGAGGGAGGATGGAAATGTTCTGGAATCAGAGAGTGGTCAAGTTTGTGTGACCTAACTTGAGACTGAATCGTACACTGAAATGGTAAATTTTACAGGGCATGAGTTATATCTCGATTACAAAGTAATGAGACCTCCTTATTACTGTAAGTATTTGTGCCAATCTGTGAGAGATGCTGAGACTCCTCCTCTGCCTTTTGGGTGAAAACTCAGCGTATTTACCAGAGACTTCTTGAAGACTACAGAGTACTTGGAGTAACTGCTTCTCACGCTGTCACTATCGTCCACTCTTTAGGTTCTCCTCTCAGGTCACCACTCTCATTCCCTGGCTCCTTAGCTGTGATCCTTTCCCAGGAGAGCACTTAAGGGCACATGCTCAGACCCTAGGTGTTGAACTCCGGCCATGCTGCTTCCTAGATCTGTGACCTCACGAAAAACATCTGACCTGCCTTTGCTGCTCCCTCCAGAAAAGGGGAATAATGAATAGGTCCTTCATAGGAGTTGCAGAGAAGCGATGGCACATCATTTGTAGAGTTGCTGGTTTCACACTGGTCTGTAGTACTCGTTACTGTTAGGGGACATCCCTCTCGGGCTTCTGTTCAAACTCTTGCATTTACTTCTTAACTCTCTTTTGTGTGCATTCACTTGTTTTCCACAGGTAGACTGCTTTATTCCAAAGGCAGCCATTGCTTCCAGTTTGTTATCTCTAGATACATTCTTATTCTTGAACTCCTGTCTCACTTTTTCAAACCTCAAGGTTTATCTATGTCCCATAAGTCCCTCAAATTTGACTCATATGAAATAGAATTGTATTTCATCTTTGCTATCAATATTTTATCATGAAGAAAGGGAGGATAGAAAGGATTAATTAACTTGTCCTAGAACACGCAGGTAGGAGATGTTTCCAGGGCTTGAATCAGGTCCATCCAGTTCAAAAGACCATTGTCCTTCTTACTGTGCCCTACTATCTCCAGCCCTTCATGATAACAGAATTCTTCATGTATGTATCCAGTCAAAAACATCAATTTTCTTTGATTTGATTCCTCCCAATTTCTATTACTACAACCGATCTTTCATCCACCTGTCAATTTCACCCTGAAGATACACCTTAAGCCTCTTCTTTCCTCTATGTTGAGGGACACTTCCTTAATCTGTTTGCTGGTTTCCATTATTTCTGAGCTCCCACAAGTTACTCTCTATCCAACCCCCACTGACTCTTTTGGCAAAGATAACTTTGAAAATCCAACCCTTATGTATCATCACCCTGCTTGAGATTCTTCAAAACATCCTTGATTGATTGGGTAAAATCCAAACTCCTCAACTTGGTACTGAAGGTTCTTCCACCATATGCAGTTCATCTTGCCGTGCTCATTCCCTATGTGTCTGCCTCTCTCTTCTCTTCTTGTCCTACTTATACTTCCTTGTTATTGTGAGGAATTAGAATGCACTTAATTCATCTAGTCATTTCTTCACATTCAAGAATTGTTTCTTAACAATCACTTATTCTATTTTTAAACTAGATCCAGTATTGCATACACACACATGCACATACAAGTTCACGTAAAACATGATGGAATCTTCATAGTATTATGCCAATATCAGTTTTCTGGTTTTGATAATATTGTGTCATTTTATGAATGGTTACCAGGCAGGAAAAGTGTATGAATGATACACAGATCCTCTCTGAACAATTTTTTGCAACTTTGTATGAATTTATAATTACTGTAAATTAAAAAATTTGACAAGATAATGTAGTATTTGAACTTTCTGCCTATAACCAGAGAAAAATAGTAGACATTCAAGGTCTACACACTTAATTTATTATAGGGTTGTATTATATGACTCAACTTGCTTGTTCCTGGGGCCTGAGCTAGGAGGCTCATGCTGGATTTGACTCAGGAAAGGAGATCAAACCCCATCCTTCCAAAGAGCAAAATTCGAGTTTTATGGAGACCTAGGTTGAATGGCAACTCTGCTATTTATGAAGTAAATGAACTTGAGCAAGTTACTTAACTCTTAACTCTAAATCTCACTTTTATCATAAAAGTAGCTTAAGTTCTAGAGGGCTTGGGATATTTATACAAGATAATATACATAAGCAGTGTAATACACTTAACAAGACAGAGTGTAGAGTGCGCTCTCTTTTGCTTAAAGCCCATGCTGGCAAATTCTATTGGCTCTGCCCTTGAAATGTGTCCAGAATACTACCACTTCTCACCACCATCTTGTGATCATCTTGGTTCAAGCTACCATTGTCTCCCTCCTGAATCACTCCAGTAGCCTCTTAGCCAGTTTCCCTAGTCTGCCTCTTACTCATGTTCCTTGACATGTAATCTGAGCACAGCAGCCAAAGTTACCTTGTCAAATGGCATTTGAATCATGTTACTTTTCTGATCAAAATGCCCCAGCCATTTCTCCTTTCCCTGGGAGTAGAAGGCAAAGGCAAAGGCTCATGGTTCTCCTTGTCCCTCTCACCTTGTGCCCCAGCATGCAATGTACCTCTGAGCACCTTCTTCACTTTCCCCTTCACTCACACAGCCCTTGCCGCCTCCTGCCCCAGAGCATTCACACTGTACTTCCTTTACCTGGGCTGTTCTTTCACAGGTCTCCACTCAGCTGCCTTTCTCTTGCTTTTAAGTCCTGCTCAACAAGGTCATCCTATCCACCTTGTGTCAACTTGCAATCCCCATCACTTTCCCCTTGGTGTTCTCCATGCTGCTAAAGCTTTATAACATGTTATGTACTTTATTTACAATCCAATTCCCCCAAAACAGAGCACAAGTTCTGGATAACAAATCATTGTGTCTGTTCTGTGCACCACTATGTCCAGTATGTAGATAGTTTGTAGAGGGCACACTGAATTTAACTTTGCAATGGCCTCCACAAATTAAGTCAGTTCTATTTGAGAAGTTGGAAATAGTCAAAGGAATTTCTACATTGCATAAAAAAGAGTATCAAGGCCACGTAGATGTCTTGGAAACTTATTTTCCCAGAGGTTTAGGAGAAGAACAGGGAAGGGGGAGTACTCCTGCAGCTCATCTCTGCCTAGTACCCTTGCTCATCCCACTGTAAGACGCTCTCAGGTTGCCTGCCCCTGAACCTTTTCAGCCTCTTCTAGGTTGAGCTAGTTCTTCCTCCCCTGGCCTCCCCGATGGCATTTTCTCTGCACATTGTTCATAAATTTGTTATAGTGCTTAAAGTGTTATACCAGAATTGTTTACAAACATGTGTATCTCCTTGTCTTAAGTCAGGAGTTTATCAAGATTAAGGTCATGTCTTATTCAGCTTTGAAGAATATGGCTTAGTACAGTGGCTGCCACATGGAAAGTAATCACAGAGTTTGATGAGTGAATAAATAAAGCAGAGATTATGCTGAGATCCCATAACCATCTTTATAGACATATATGTGTATGTATATAATATGTGTGTAGATATTACGATGTGTATGTTTAAGATAAACACATGTAAACCTATTTAAATATTTTTCGTTATATGTTTTTATAAATGTATACATATATATATGTATATGTATATATCTTGTTTTTAAAATGAAGAAATTGAAACTTAGCAGAGTGTGCCAGTATTCCCAAACTGGGACTTGAACCTGACTTCAGTACACTTTCTGCAATACAGATCTTCTAAGTCTGGCTCTAGTATCTTTTCTCCACCCATATTCCATTTGAAAAAGATTCACTGCAGATGTGCAAATGTTCTCTGAGTATCATCATCTTACTAATGTACACATTTAAGCTAGACTGTTTTGTATGACATGGGCACCGATGCATTTCCATCACACAAATAATGTGGAGGAAGCACCTGCAAAGTTTGAAAATGTGAGGCCCATCCTTTCTATCAAAATGACAGTCATCTCAAGAGTGGACATTTGTCCAGGAACACATGGTTGCCACTCCTTTACTCAGAAGTGATGTTTCACTATGGAAAGGAGATTCAAACTCACCATTTTCACTGCGGTGAGATGCATCCAGCCTCCTGACACCTTCCAGCCAGACGCCCTCCCTTGGGCAAGTGTCAACATCACCGTAGGTGCTTCCATGCAACCAGTACTCAGAGGCACTGATGTTGAAGAGAGAAGACAGAGAATAGCAGAATCTCCTTTTCTTTCTAAATATTCTGGGAAGAAATGAAAGTAACATGGTGTTTTAGTTACTTTTTTCTCATCGCTGAGATAAAATATCTGACACCCTAAGTTAAAGGAGGAAAGGGTTTATTTACCTCACAGTTTGTAGAGGTTTCAATCCATAATTGTCCAGCTCCAAGGAAGAGTGGCACATGGCAGAGGGGCAACAGTTCATGGTGGCAGAACATAGCAAAGGCAACAAGGGATGACCACAGCTCCTTCTATCTCTTTTATCCTATCCAGGTGACCTAGGATGGGTAGCACTCACACCTTTAATCCTACTGCCCTTGAGTCTACCATTGTACCATGAATCAATCACACACTTTAGATTCAGCCACCTTAGAAAAACCCCCGCCTATGACTGCATTAGGCTTGGGGGAGGGGGCATCTAGACACAAGCCATAACGTTGCACTCCCGGACCTCCAAAGACTAATGCACATCCCATTATTCAAAAGGCACTTAGTCCATCTCCAAGAGTTGCCCAAGTCCTAATAGTTTCAACATTGCTGAAAAGTCCAAGTCCAAAGTCTCCCCTGAGATTCAAGACAAATTCTTAGCTGCAAGCCTCTGTACAAACAAAAGAAAGTTAAAAACTTCCAACATTCAATGGCACAAGATAAACATTTCTAATCCAAAAGTTACAAATAGGGGGATACAAAGGAATGGGACCGAAGCAAGTTCAAAATCCAGCAGGGCAAACATGAAATCCCACAGTTCCACTTCCAGCATCCCAGGCAATCTGTGGCAAATTGTAATCTCCAAAGGGCTTGGGTGCCCCCACCCCTATGGCACTGCTGGTGGTTGTAGTTCCCCTGGCTTCTTTCCTTTACTGACTTTGCTCCCTCCTTGCAGCTCTCCTTGGATAATTCATGTTCCTGGATTGTCTAACCTTCTGGGATCTCCACTGCATCTTTGGCTTCACACACATATGTTCACACACTGCCCTCTTGGGTGCACACTGCCTGGCCTCCCAGGCCTTCCTCTGAAATCTGGATGGAAGCCTTCCAGACTCCACAACTCTTGTACTCGGCATGCACCTGAAACCAGCACCATGTGAATGATGCCAAGGTCTGCTGGCACCTGGAGAAGTAGTCAGGCTTCCTTCTCACTTGGCTGTAGGGGTCCAGTGCCTATGAACCAAATCCCTAGAGACAACTTCCCTAGGCTTCCACCATTGTGGAAGGTGGTGCTCTGGGGCTCTCTTCTCAAAGCAAAGTCTTTCAGTTTGCAATTTTGAAGCTGCAAAGGGTGGAGTCCTGCTGCTTCTGCTGATGCCCTCAGGCCATCTTTTCTATGCTCCTGTTCCTTCTCAGCAATCAAGATCTCTGCTCTATCTTTGCAGTCCACACCTTTACTGGAGCTTCCTTTCTGGCAAACTCGTGGCATTTTAAAACATTCTGCTGTGCTCTTTACTCTTGATTCTCAACAAAGATCTGGCTAAAAGTCCCCAAAAGTAGCCATGTCACCTCCTCAACATTAGACTGCCTCACCTTCTGTGAGGTTAATTAGTCTGCCACCCTTAACCTCAGTCTCAGGCAAAGTCTCTGACACAAGCAAAATGCAGACAAACTTTCTGCCAAGCCATAACACTCATCGCCTGAAGTCCAACAGCCAACACAGTCCTTCTTCCCAGCAGAAATCTTCTGAGCCTGGTCTTTACCAATTTCTGGTCTTCTGAGCTCTGACCAGAATCTCCCACACAGCACAGCCTAAGGTGTTCCAGCTCTGCTCATTCGGCTGCCATCTCTGAACCTTTCCAAACTCTTCCCACAAGCCAGTCCCAAAGGCTCCTGAACCACACAGTCCAGTACAGTCACAGCAACAACCCCACTTCTCTGGTACCAAATTTGTCTTAGTTATTTTTCTGTTGTTGCTGAGACAAAATACTTGACAGAGCTAAAGGGAGAAGGTTTATTTAGCTCACAGTTTGTGGAGGTTTCAGTCCATAATTGGCTGGCTCCAAGCCAGGGTGGCCTGGCAGAGGAGAAACAGCTCACAGCAGGCAGAAGACAGCAAAAGCAAGGAAGCAAGGGACCTTAGCAACTTTTTAATGCCCCTTTTATACTGTATCTAGGCTACTAGGATTAAGGTGGTGCCAAACCAATCAGTGAACTGATTTAGTAATCACACACCCTTAATTCTAGCATCAGACACTCGGATTCAGCCACCTCTAAAAAAGCCCCCTCTAAGAGTGCATGAGGTTTTAGGTGGATATCTAGACACAAATCATAACACATGGTGAACAATGAAGACCAGTCATCTCAGGCTTGAAATATAGTCTAGTGAAGATAACTTGATACACAGAGTACATCTCTAAAACCCAAGACTGGTGACTCTATTAATGCCACAGAAGTTTCTTCAATTTCTACTGTGTCCTGGATCCTTAAATCAATATCAAAGATACTTTAATAAAGACACAATCATGTGTACACAATTATAATGTACTCTGGGAGAAAGACAAGAATAATGCAGATACACAAATGCTTTCATGGAGCTTATTCTGTGCCAGGTACCTTTACTTCTTAGTGCTTTCCACAGATCAACTGACAGTATACCAGGACTACTCTGTGAGGTAGGTACTATTTTTAACCCATTTTTGAGATCAAGAAAATAAGTCTAGAGAGGTTAAGTTATTTGACTGAAAGGTGTGCGATATAGCTGAATTGCAAAGTCAGTCTGGCTCCATAATCTTCTCACCATGTTATACAGGGGACATATGCTCTGGGAGAAATATCTAGAGGCTTCCCTGAAAGTTTTGGGATATCTATCACTAACTGAGAATCAAAGGAGGCTTTCTGCGATAAATGAGTTTTAAGCTGCAGGAGATGATCTCATGTGTTCATTGAAGAATAAGGTTTCATTATGGGTCTTGCTAGGACATAAGCTGGAAAGGTCAAAACTCCAGATAATGGAGATTCTTGTCTATTTTGTAGAGGATGTAGGAATTAATGTGAGTGCAATGGAGACCCTCTATGGAAGGCTGTCAAAAGGGAAGGGACTGGTGGAGAAGGGAATGTGATTTGGATCTCATTTCTAGAAGATTCTTGGCCACAGAAAAGGACTTGGAGAAGCAAGATAAAGGATAGAGGGTCTATTCAAACTCCACAGCCAAGTACCTTTTGTGGCACACCTGTCTGGGATGTGCTAATCCCTGTAATGAATGCTAATGGCCTAAAACAGAGCCACA
The DNA here is from genome assembly GCF_000247695.1 of Heterocephalus glaber. The sequence continues at coordinate 23,188,324 of NW_004624735.1, read as the reverse complement.
TATTGTAAAAAGATATGGGACACTTTTCCCATTACAACATTCTGCTTTTTGTCTCTGGTGCATCTACAGCTGCTATCAGAAAATTCATTTTGCATGTGGTTTCCCTTAATCTTTAGATGAATTACAGCAAGGTTTGTGAATTCTTTATCCTGGTGGTTTTCTATCAGGGTGCTTTTGGCCCTAAGGAACATTTAGCAGTTTCTGGAGACTTTGTATTTAATGTCATGTCAGGGGAGGGGTCCTATTGGCCAACAGTAGGTGAGGCCAGAGATACTATTAAAATTCTCTAAAGCACAGAGAAAAGGCCACAACAAAAAATCATCTGCTACAAACACGAATAGGGTTGTGGTCAAGAAAGTTTAATTTAACTTTCTCTGTCATCAATTTCAGGTAATAGGAAAGTTGAGAAAAATGAAAAGAATTCTTGACAATGGAACAATATCTTGTGAAAATTAACCAAATTTTACAGATTCCTGTAGGTTCTATGATGAGATCATCTTAAATTGAATGAGCAGTAATTAAAAATTTTCTATTTATTTATTTTTGTATTCATCAACACCATTGATACATCTCTATGAAGCACCTATTATGGGATGGACACTGATCAAATTTATCTGTGCAAAATGTACAGATAAAACATAATCTCTAATGTCAAGAATAGCTTTGCAAAGTGAGATAGGGTTAAAAGTGGTGCTTAGAAACTTGTTCTCTAATGTCAGACAACTGGAGTTGGGATCCTGGTACCACTTAATAGCTCTGTGAGCTCGAGGAAGTTACTTAACCTCTCTAGACTTATGCTTAGCCTGTATCAAAGGGAAATGACAATAATATAATTTATGTCTTAAGGATTCAAAGCTGGAATTGGAAGTCAAATAAGAGTATGTTATGGCTTATATCTAGTTGTCCTCCCCCAAAAAAGCTTCATGTGCTCATAGTTGAGGCTTTTGGGGGTGGTTGGGCCATCGATGTGTGATACTGGATTATGGCCCTGTGATAACCAGATAGGTTCACTGAGTGAATTAGTGTAGTCTTGGGTGTGGATTTGTTGAAGACAGAAGCCCCTCCCCTTAGTGTGGTGCCATAAATCAATAGGCTTGTAGCCTGAATGGAATGAAAAAAGGAAAGAAAAAAGGAAGGCTCACTGCTTTCTGTCTACCCTGCCATGGACTTTTTCTCCTTTGGCATGCCCCATGTCTTGGAGCTAGACAACTACTGACTGAAATCTCTACAAACTGTGGGCTGAACTAAACCTTTCCACCTTTAACTTATGGGTGTTCAGTATTTTGTCCAAGCAACAAGAAAGTAACTAAGACAGAATATATGCAAAAAACAGGATTTTACCCAGCATATAGAAAGTAATCAAATGACATTCATTTCATTTATTTAACAAGTATTTGTAGTCATGGTTTCAAGGTGAAAAAGAAATGGAGTAAAACTCCTCTTAAAGGAGGTATCTAGGCAATTCAAGAAAACCACTTTGCTGTAGCCTGGAGAAAGTATTAGGAGGTGGGTAATCTGGGAGGCATTCAGAGCACTAAGATAACCTGCAAAACTCTGAACCAGAAATGATGGTGGTCTGCATAAAGACAATAGAATGAGGATAAAGGGAACCTCAACTTAAAATAAGTTTAGGCCATTGACTCATCTGATCTTAACAATTGTGACAGAAACAGTACACTTCTGTCTAAAACAGTCTACTCTTCCTCCTAGGCACACAGCTGGACTCAGTCTGCTTGCTCAGTGGCCATCAGCGGCAGCCAAGAGAGTGAGATCTTCTGGGGAAATGTGAGCAGAAGTGATGTGTGCCACTTCTGAGCTGAAACCTTGAAGTAAGAAGGGAAGAGATATGATTTCACCCTGAAGCCAAGTTCAACCTAGTCCAGAGTAGATCAACCTAACCAACCAACTTTCAAACGTGTATTCACCATTACTGTATATGTCACTAAGATTTCGTCATTGATTTTTAAAAGTGTTACTGGGTCAGTAGTTTTCTGATATAGTCAGCATGTGGTTGGTTTTAAAACTAAAGAAAATGAATGTGATTACCCAAATTAACTGATCCAAAGTTAATTCACTCATCTTATTTTCTCAAAACATACCCTCTATCTCTAGTTTTGGTAAATGGTCCTACCACACACCCAGTTGACAAAACTAGAGTCCTATATCTCATGCATGTGCCCTTCGTTTGTTAGAAATCCCATATCTGCAGTGACTAGATCCTACCACTGTACCATACCATGTCTCTATCTCCTTATACCACTCACTAATCCTTGCTACTACTTTCTTTCAATCCACGAATACCCTGCCTTCATTTTTTCCTATTCTACCCATCATACTCACATATTCACTCTCCCAGCAAGGTATTCTCTACACCGTAATTGCTGTTATCTTTCTAAGTCTAATGATTTATTAATGGCTTCTCTTTGCCTTTAGAGTAAAGCCCAAACTCTAGCCTGATGTTTCATGTCTTCTATTCGGCTCACATCTGTGTTGACCCTACTTTCTTGGAGGCTTCCCATTCCCTTCCTATCCTAAACTGTGCCCCTACCAAGCTATTTGCAGCCCCCATTGTGCCAGCATCTTTCAGAATCCCATGCCTGTGCTGTCTCTCTAGAAGTTTTATTGCTTCCTCTATTTTAACTAGCATCGTACATCTTCTAAGATACAAATCAGTCATAACCATCTCTAGAAAGCTTGCCGTTACCTGTTCCTCAAGTAAAACAGGCCTCCTCCCTCTTGCCTCTTCACTGAATCCCATACAGATTTCTACCCCAGCACCTACATTACTTCATTTTACTTTTCATTTACTCTCCTTGCCCCTTTTTCCTCTTTTGATTTCCATAATCCAGAGCAATAAGAAGATCCTTATTGATGACTGTTGAGTGAATGAATGAATAAATGAATGAATGGTGAATGGAATGGATTCAAGATGCCTTGAAATAATCACCTCTACTTACCCGACCAGCTTCTCCTTATACATAACACGAGTCTGTGAGGGGTTCAGAGTTATGTTACCATCTTTGTCACAGAGGAAACTGTCCTCTGTCCATATATAGTAGCCATTGGTGAGGAGCCTGGGACTTTGGCGACAGGTGTTGTGGGAACCTGTCAAGGGATCCATAGAGCAGCATTCAAAGGAATTGTCACCATCCAGGAAGTCCCAGGCAAATCTACACAGGAAAAAGGACAGTCTTTTTAGTCTCTATTCAGTGCATGCAGTCACCCAACACCACAGGTCCAGTCACTGTGAGGGACTTCGCATTCTGATTATCAAATACTTCTGTAATCCTCAAGAGTGTCACTCTTCACCTGCTGGACTTTGACATTGACCCACATGACCTTTAGTGCCTCTTTCTATTTTAAATATGGTGAAAACACTGTGGTTTACCAGTATCATCATCAAAGAATAAACCTTACCCTCTGAACATGGGTCCATTTTTTTGGTTGGAAAACAAACTTTCTGGGATGTTGGAAGCTCATAGTTCTCTTCACCCCTCCCACCTTTCTTTGGACATCACATGCTATATCCTTGCTCTTGTCTCTATAATAGAGAAATCATAACTTTCCTTTTCCTTTTCCTTCCATCTTCCACTGAGAGCCACTCAGCCACTTGAAAGAGTAGCTGTCCTTCATGGGTCCTATTTCTTCCATAATAAGTCTTCTGGCTCATTTAACTCAACTTTATATGGCATAAGTGATTTTGATCACTTCACCATCATGTTGTGACTGCTCTTCTTTAGGTATTTTCCAGTTTTTAAAGTACCTTTTAATGCCAGGTATGGAACCCAGTCATTTAGGTGTAGCTGTCCAGAGGAGACTAGGACTGTCACCTTCCTCATTACATAACCCATGTGTGTAACGACTAAGCCTAAGCCATAGTAGCCTAATTCTCATCTTTCCTTTTCCCTAGTCACCACCATATTATCATGCTACTGAATTGATTGTCAGTTTCTGCTTTTTTCCTCATCTGCTTACTCATATCTCCTTTCTCCCAAACCTTTGAACAATTTTATCATGGAAAGCTGGTATACATTAAAAACTAAGAATGAAGGCCTTTTGATCTAAGTAGAGATAGGTTTATGCCTGGAGTTTGATTCTTGATTTTGTTATTTGTTAATCATTTATTCTTCCTATCCATTAGTTTCCTATAAATGGGAATCTGTACAATGAGTGTTACCCAAATCCAATCTTATAGGGTTGTTGTAAAGATAAAATGTCATAATTTCATGCAATGCTATTAACATCTGTGCCTCTGATAGTCTAAGTGACATGTTAAATGTGTGGGCTATCATTTGTATAAGCCCATAATTTTGTGCCCTTGGAATTTGGGGGGGATTTTGATTATACCATATGACACTTAATGTCTTTCATAACATAATTCAAAAATAGTGTCACTGGTATTTATAAGTCCTTAACTCAAATCATTGATGAAAATAATGGACAGCATAGGTAGAGACCTGAGACTCAGGAAACACCAGGAGAGACTATTTTCTAGGTATCCACTGACTCACCTTATCAGCACATTTTTATTATTGCTTCTCCATAAACAAATAAGAAAAAGAGACTAGTAGGGTGAGTTAATCAGTCAAGATCTAAGGCTTGCGTAGGTAAGAATTTACATCCTTTGCCTTTCACCCTGTGCTTTTTCCTGTATAGTTTTGCCTCTCAGTAATTAAAGAGAGCACTATCGGGTGCTGGACATACAGACGACAGTTTTAGACCTAATTTCTGAGGTTTCAACTTTTAGCAATTATCAACTGAAGTCTTCCCAACCCCTTGCACATCTTTCCTTCTTAATGCCCTTAAAATTCTTTTTTATGTCTTGATTGTAAACAAAATGCAGATCTCCCAACATCCACTTTGTAATAACAAAGAGATTTTTCCCAAATAATATCAGACACATCTTAAGTGAATAACCAAATTAGATCTTGACTCATTTCTATTCTGTTATAATAATTCTAGCAGCTGCTTATTTTCAGCAGGTTCCTTTCAATTGGTTTCAGAAATCCAACCTCACACCCAAGTCCAGGAACTTGCTGAAGTGCCCAAAGACCAAGTCTTTGTTTGCACAGAGAGGCAACCAACCAGGCCTTGAAAGGGTGTTGAGCTCACACTTCTGAAGATAGAAAAAAGACCAGTTGTTGTGGGAAGAGACAAGCACCATTAGGCTTTTAAAATTTGTTGATTCAATTCTTTATACATCAATAGATTGTAGTGTGTCTCTTCTTCTCTACACCACTCTCATGCTTTTTTGAATGTCTGATTGATTCAATTTAAAAGTGCATAAACAATAAAACACTTGAGTTATTAGTGAAATATGACCTTAAAGGTATTATTTACTGTACACTAAGCATGAGTCTGGCCCCACATTTTGCACTTTGTCTACTCTTTACAAATCTTTCTAAAAGCTAAGTATTAGTATTATGCTCATTGCATGGCAGGGAAAAAAAGGGAGATGCAGAAGGAAAAATTACTTGTATATTTTACATAGCTAGAATGTGACAGAGCTGAGATGCAAACTATAGTTGGTCTGAATCTGAAACATGAATTCATTCCATACGTTCTTGTTTGTCTTTAGCTGACTCGTTGGGTGGTACTAGGAGGCCTAGAATTTATAGGTAGGGGCAGGTTATAATATCAAAGCTTCAACCCTTTTTTTACTAGTACAGTATAGGCACATTCCACAAAATGCTAGGGAAATATAAGGAATGAAAAAGAAAGGAAGGAGGGGGAAAAAAGGAGACTCCATCGCAAGACTTGAACAAAATGGTAAAATCTACTTGTTTGAGTACAGGATAAAAATTGGCCAGCTTCTGCATTGGGATAAAACCCTGTGGCTCTTGTATCATGAGATAGGAAAGCATATTTAAGAGAACACAGATTTGAGAAAAAAAGTAACCATCCAATCAGTATTCAATATAGTTTCTGTATTTGTCAAAGAAACAATTTATGCTTGCCTACTATTCATAGTAGAAAAGAAAAAAATCTGCAAGATTGAGCAAGTTTTTATTTTGTTTATGCATGGCACTGGAAATGTATAACCACATCAAGACTGGATGATAGCTAAAATATTTTTAAAACTGGACAAAGTATGACATGCTGCAAGGGAATTTGTTTCATTTGATTGAGTAAAGCTCTGTAATTGCCGGGGATGTAGCTCAGTGGCACCCCACCTGCCTGGTGAGCGCAAGGTCCCAAGTTTGATTCCCAGTACCGAAAAGCTTCGTGACATACCTTGGAAAAATACATGTGGTAGAGAATTTGCCAGCACATTCTCTGTCCAACCTGGAGGAACCTGCATAAAGAGAAGTTGATTACACCTCACTAGCATGCATAAGCATGACAGTAGTGGTACATGGGAGGCATGAATAGTAGTTAGTGGCCCAGTCACAGCAGAAAGACTCCAACTAGGTCAGTCATCCAGCAAACCAGCCTAACATAGGTCACTGGTGGAATAACCTAGAGGCTTCCATCTTCTCTCCCTTCTCACACACAACAGTCTTTTAGAGGTTCCTTAGTGAAAAATGAGGTAATAATTCATCATTAGCATGAAGATGAGCTTATTAAAGGAGGGGAGACAGCATGTTGTATGAAGCTGGAGGAAACCAGACCAACTACCCAATGGTTATTGTAGCTTACTCAGAATCTGAGGAATTAAAGCAACACCTCAGACTATCCCACATCAGGGCATTTCAAGACACTTCTACTGTAGTGAGTAGGAGACACTAGTTGGGAGAATAATAAAGTTTTGTTTTACATGTGATTTTCCAATGTATGAAGCCTGTGTGTATTCTTCATTTAAAAAAGCAAATTACCCATCCATTCATTCCAGTTTAAACACAGGCCCAGCAACCGACTTTGCTTGGGGAGACTTGCAGCTGGTTAATAGTCTAAACTATAACATAGAGTTTTATCATGGGCAGTGATAGTGTCAAGCCTTGCAACAGGAAGGCTCAGTAGGAGTTGATTACATTACTGAAAATCACTACTAAATAAAAAGAAAGAACTGAGACTTTCAGATTGGGCTGGTTGATTTGTAGGGAGAAAATTGTGGGTGTGTGAGGGAGGATTAGAAGTGGGGCTTGGGGAGAAAATAACAAGAGGAAAGAAGAAACTTGAAATCACTACCGTTTTAACAATGCCCTTATTTTCTGCAAGTAGCTATCAAAATCATTCAGCATTTTTTATAGACAAACAGCTTTGCATCTTAATAGTAGCTGATAAACTATCTGCTTTCACATTTATGCACAGGCTTCTAAAACATGGTGACTTTTTCTGCTAAAAGGAAAAATGCCACATTTCTCTCAAGGAAAGAAATGAAGTCAGAATCATCGCTGAGGCACACACTGGCATTTAAGAACACAAGCTACTGACAGATGGTTAATGGTCTGAGTATCAGCAAAATCAAAGCAAGGAAATTGCTAAAAGGCATCTAATCGTTCAAAAGATAATTGCATGTAACACTTGTCTTACATTTACTTGCTACTGGTGTCGACATCAGCTGAGATATTCGGTACATCTTGGGAAGGCCACTTGTTCAAACTTCACAGATTTTCTCCAAAACCATTAAAAAAAAAGATGGACTACATATTAAAAATAGAAAAATTATGCCAAAACAGATGGCATCTACTAATTGCACTAGTCAGATTTGTTTACTGAAATAGTACAGAGATACAAGATTGAAGGCAGAAGACCAGATTTCAGGGCCTCAGGAAGGTTGTGTCTGCCTCAACAGTTTTGTATTCTATTTTCCACCATCTCACTTGGCACATCTAAATAATCTCTTTTTGTGTAAATAAGGACAAAATTTTATTTGGGGATGCTAGATTTACAAGGGTTGATTTGACATCCCAATAAAAGAATGAAAATGAATTCTTTGATTATGAAATCTGAAAAATGACTTGCTGTAGAGCCCCCAAGACAAACTCTTTGGATTTAAATCATCCATTGCAAAGTAACCTCATTGTCAAGTTTCCAACAGTAAGTGAGCCTTGCTGTCTCTTTCACCTAACAACTTGAACTACTGACAGGTATTCGCAGAGAGGGGCAGTACTCCATGTAGTATGTGTCAGTCTGTTTTCAGCCTGGACATTCCTAAATAGCACAAGCAGCGTCACACTAAAAATGGTATAACACTGGGCTGATTTTGAAACTCAGTTCTCACGAACGTATAATTTACTCTCGCTTATAAATTAAGCGCATATGAAAGTGTGTCAATTATAGACACTTTGATCATTTAGCGCTTATCAAATAGACTTAACTTTGTTGACATTGAATTTAGTGTATATCAGCATCCTAACAGTTGTGTAAGACAGGAGTACTTTCTCTTCTGACTCACTGTCTCTATCCCCTTTTTTTAAAAAAACATAGCAACTAGTAATGGATTGTTTGTGTAGCTATAATACAGTAACTCAATCAGGGTGTCAAGATTCAAATTGATTATCTAAATAAATGACATACAAACCTTGTTAGGAAATATAGAACTCACCATATATAACCCTTTAAATATTTCAGGAGACCCAGCTTTCTTTGAAAGATCTCTAAATCAAAATATACATTTATAACTTTCATTTGTTTGAAATATAAAATGATATTGTCTAGAAACTAATATACTAGTAAGCTTGTCATTTTCATTTTCCATGCATATAATATGAATATGCCCAGCCCAAATTATCCTAGGTTAGTTTTTCTCAAGCATTAAACTTATTTTAAGCTAACAAATTACATAGCAGTAAGTATAGTCTTATTGTTATATCTCACAAACATCTTTAGTCATCTGCAAGCAGTCATCTGTTAAGTGAGAATCTGTAGCAGTGAAAACAACTTTAGTTAGAGCCCTACAACTTTGCAAGAAATAGACTCTGTCTACCTGTTCCATCAAAGCAAAACATGTGTTATGAAAAATAATTTGCCCGTACGTGTAATCCTTCCAGAGAGAGTTGCCAGTCTCTTCTTCCAATTGATAAATGGCAAAGCACTTGCTGGAATACAAGGCTTCCTGTTTTTGGCAGTGGTGAAATTGAGGACTGAGCTGTTGAAAGGGCATTCAGATTGTCAACAGGTGCAGAAGTCTCTTGATAAATGGATCCCCCCTTCTTCTAACAAACACTGCATGCATCCCTGCCTTGAGCAGGAGTTTGCTGCAGAGTTTAATCTTCCACAGCCTCTTGCTCTTTTGGTTGTTTCCTAGAATCGAAGAGCATATAGTTCTTGGGAAGTCAGCCTTCAACGCTTCTTGTTTTCTTTCAAAAACAAGCTGTGTAATCAGAGGCAGAGCAGCAGCTTGAGGTCACACTTCCTGTTGGGCTCACATCAGTGGTATTCACACAGCGCAGTCCATGAGAGAGCTCAGACAGCCTCCCGGGCCAGCAATAGGAGATCTGTAGTCCATCACTCGGGCCAGCTGGATAAATGATGGTCCCTGGAGAAATATTGTTCTGAACTACGTCATCGTCCCTACCTGCAAGAACACAAGAAAAACTCCATAAAGCAATGCTTCTTAGTCATCATCTGGCCATAGTTAGAATAGTGCATAGCCATGTCCTTTGTCTATACCACCTAAATGTTTGGAGAATGATGCATTGATTCTTTTACATTCAGAATACTATTAAATAACAGGAACACGATTTTATGGGAATTTCTACAGTAGTAATGAGCTGATCCAATGAAAGTTGGATTTTTCAAAAAACTCCCTGGGTGACATTTTACATTTTATATTAATAATTTAGTGGAACTCAAAGAACTCAATGCTGTTTGTGCTATTTCAATGATAAAATATGTATGTTCTAGGAACCATGAGGCAGCAGTAGGTAGTGAATGAGTGCAGGTTTTGCAGTCACACAAACTATTTCCAAGATGCAAACTATTTCCCGATAGGCTTTGTGTGGCCTCGGGCTTGTGGCCCAATCTCTTTGAGTTACAGTTTTCTTTAACTATACATGTTATATATTTTCTGGTCCTGGCCAAGAGAAAAGATACTAAGACAAATTGCAAGTCAGTCGCAAGTGACTTCGCATGATCTTCCATGTTAAAACTTAGGCTGCATCCAAAATATTCATTTGCATGTTAACTACACTAGTAAATCCCTGAAAATCTGGAATTAAGCTTATCTTTTATTTTGTTCCTTGAATGTGGCACTGTACTTGGCATTTTGCAGATGTTCAATAAGTGCTTGTGGGAAAAAAATGGAAGAAGAATCATATTTTTGTCAACACTTGAATCAAAACTAGAAATCATTAATAACTACAGAATCTGAATAGAAATTTTATTTGAAGCTTACTCAATTCTCCACTCCTACTCTTAGTTAGAATACCTTTCTTTATGCAGTCGTCCTTGATTTCTCAAGTTAGAACAAGCATATTCCTATGGCATCTACATTTTAACTGATTTATATTTAGCTTCATACTGTGCTTGGTTATTTCCGTATTTAATCTCCCTATCATGGCAAGTCAGCTTAGTATAAGTAACTAGTTATAAATTCTTCTTCCTTTTTCCACACGATATCACCTTGTTTCTAGCATTAGGTAGGAATTAAATAAAAACTTGTAGACTGCTATGGACTAAATGTATCCCCCTCTAAACGCATATTGAAACCCTAGTCCTCAATAGGATGGTATGTGGAGGTGGGGCTTTTGGCAGTTAATTAGGTCATGAAGATGGAGCCATTGTTAATGAGGTTTGTGCTTTTCGAAGATGCAGAAGAGATGATCCCTCTCCAACATATGAGGACACACTGAGATAGTGGCCGACTGCAAACTAGGAAGAGCGTTCCAGGAACCAAATCTGTGAGTACCTTGATCTTGGACTTCCCAACCTCTGGAATTGTTAGAAATAAATTGCTGCTGTAAAAGTCAACTAGTTTATGGGATTTTTGTTATAGTACAGACTAAGACATTAAGTGCTTAAACAAAATATGATGAATGAATACACGTGTTTATGGTGTCTCTATTTGAAGATGTTGTGCAGTGTTGCTACCTCTGTTCTCAAAGAAGACGATGATCATTAAGATATTAAAATGGTGGTTGCTGTTTATTTGCTTGGGTCCCATATTCTGTTACTAACCCTGTCCTCCACCAGCATTAACAATCCCTAGCTAATAGAAACTGTCTCTAAAAGCCAACACGGAATGAATCAGGAATGTGAATGATTGGCCAGTGTTTCCCTAGATTCACCTCTCATTTGGCCTATATTTCTAATTTTTCAAATCAGGAAGCATATTCTCAGTTTTGTTAGAGCTGTACATTGTGACTGGAGATTGGAGTTACAGTCAGTATAAAATAGTTGCACTGAAAAGTCGTTATTTTTGTTATTCAATTTTTATTTCCTTTCTTTAAAGTAGCAGAGAGACATAGGAGAACCACCTGACTAACTTTTCCCATACCTGCTGGGGGTGGGGTGTGGCTTGACTAGCAGCTGTCCAGTCCTCTGCCTTGCTTCCCTTTGATCGCCTTTGCACCCCAACAGACTGGGACAGTTTCTTTCAGTGTCCCCCCCAGGCTATCAAATCACTATTCTCTACTCCAACATGAGTGCAGCCAGACAGGCAGGTGGTGCCCCCCAACTCCTGCTACTTCAGACGATACTCTTGCCTTTTTGAGGAAGTGAAGGGTCACTCTGGAGTGTCTAGAATCAGGGAGGGAGGGATCTAGGCCTTTTCAGTCCTGATCTTCACTGAAACAGACCTGCAGCCACTACCTAAGCAGCACTCCCTGGTCACTTCTTGAGTTTGAGTCTAGAAAGGCTCCCTCCTGGGTACTGACCCCTCTGTACTGTAGCACAAGCCCTGTTAAATTAAGAACTCACTTTGGTGAAACGAATCTGGTTGCTGTTTGTTTCTCTCGTAGTGTGGGTTCCAAAGGTCCTGTAAATCTATTTGGGATTTTTATCCTGAATACTATGGACAGAGTGGTTGTTTCCAAAGAAAGAACAACACGTTCCCAGAGTTGTTAATGCCAAAGAGCTCCAGAGACCATTAACCAATGAAGACAAAGACAGAGACCAGCACCTGGTAGAGTCAACCTATGGCGTCCAGCACGAGCTGGCACTGGAAGGCAGTGGTTGGCAGCAGCAGTGACCAGCAGCTAGCTATGTCAACTGCTGGCATCCAGCATTACATACTGACATCAGGACTGCTAGCAGAATTGCACTTTGTTAATTCAGGATTTCTGTCTAAATTGAGCAGTGCTAGCTGATTGGTAAAAGCAAGAAACGAAATTTTCTTTAAAAATCTCATTCATTTCCACCTCTTAGTCCCTAAAGATTGGGGTAGTCTCTACTCTCATCTGACTGATGGGAAATGGACCCAGCTCTATGCCAAATTAGTACAAGCCATTCCATGGCTACCTCTATTGGTTCAAGGTTGGTCACTGAACTTAATTTAGGTCAGGGAGAGAATGACTTCTAAGTCTTGTTTTTATGTTCACTAGGATGTTATACTGACAAGTAGGAAGCTGGGACCAGGATACGGATTCCAAAAATCATGCTAACTCCTAGGAAGCAGAGTGAAAGCTATTTTAATTTGATCCTTGAAGCAAACTGAGCTAGAAGGAAGAATAATCTCTTATCTCTTGTTATTTCCCCAAACTAATAAATTATTTTTATTTTTATAGAGATTTTCATTGAACCTTCATTCATAAGCAACTACACGAATCACAACACCATGTAAGCCTGCAACTTTTGGGTGCATGTGAATTATTAGGGTGACTTATTAAAGTATAGTTCCCAACCCCAGAATAAAAAGTAGGACCCAGGAGTTTGCATTTTAACCAGCATCCCAGGTGAATCTAATTTGGGTGATTGGTGGAACAAAGCTTGAGAAATGCTGTTATGGTGAGTAAAAATGATACTAGTGAACAGCAGAATTCAGAGGCTGTGTCAGGTGTCAATGAAGCAGGGGAAAGTGAAGAGCTCATCCTTTGTCCTGAGGAAAACTCACTGAAGAATCAGAAGTGGATTCCACGTTCAATGATTATCTGTTTAAGGAATCTCTACCTTATTTCTCATTATTATTTATTCCTGCTTTATGTGGCATTATCACATGTCTCTGTCTGTCTGGGACTACCCAGCAACCCACCTGCTGTTCTGAAGTAATTATTAGTAATGCTTCTTTCCACTCTCAAATATTTAGGTTTGAATGATAAATATAAGGTAGATCCCTTGCTTTGGGGAAATCTGCACAAAGGAGTTCTTTGTCTCTCTTGATATAATTCCTGAACAAATACTCTTCTATGACCCTTACCAGCAGAGACTGTGATTATCTTTAAAACAATCCTGCTGAGTCTTTAGAATCTCACAAACTGAGGGGATTCTGAGTAATATCTGAACTCACCAGGAATACATACTTACAGTTAGACACATATATGTATGTGCCTAAAGATGATGGGGAATTGCAGGTGACTTTTATAGATGTAATGATAGACATGTATGGAATACATATGTATTGTTATAAGAAAGTGGCACATACACATACAGCAAACAGCAATAGGAAGTACATTCGAACTGTGAGCAGAATTCTGCATGAGCATTTGCAGAGATGATGCCTCTGTCTGTTCACACTTGTCCTTGAGATCCAATTGCCAGTGATAAATTCTGAAACAACTACCACTTCTGGTCAGTTGATAAAGGGATGTGATGAGAGAGAGAAAAGATAAGTGAACTTTCTTCTGGTGAAGGATGTCATGTTAATGCCTTTCAAAGACTTTTAAATACCTGAAATGGAGAGATTTGCCAGAGGGGTCTTTTGCAGCAGTTTAAGGTTTCTACTAAACTAGTCTATTAAAAAAACCCAAACCTTGAATTACTTTGATTGTCTTTACTGATGCTAATTACAGCTATTAAATAAATATACAAAAAACCATTCATGTGTTTTCTATGTAATCAAGGAATATCTGCTATTTAGGAGTGACTTTTTCCTCCCTTAAAATAAGTATACAGTTGTTAAATATTCCAGGAAGTATAATGGCTCCATATTCATATTTTTAATGTTGGAGGAATTTAGATCAGTGATTTCTGCCTAACAACTGTTGTTTCAAGATAATTTGCCCACTGCTTGTTTAGTTCTACTCAAACACAGCTGTAAGTTCTTCCTTTCTATATTTGGAGATGGAGTGACTGATGGCCAGCATCAACCATCTGGAGGGAGGATATGTTGGGTGGAAGAAAGGAGGGGCCACAGCCATTCATAGCCCTGCTACATGCCTGGGGAGTCATTGTTAGACTCTTCTTTGCTCTGTATATCTGCCCTGATCCTGAGCTTTAACTCCACACGGGCAAAAGAGGAAAGGACAACCTACCTGATGTTTTTGTCAGTTTTATGAGAATTGATGTCCCCTTTTTAGAGTAAATATTATGTAATCCCCTCACCATTTTCTGAAATCAAATTCACATATAATAATCAAGCTATACATATACATTTTAAAATATCAATATGATATAATGCTAATAAAAAGAACAAGCATTAAGAAAATATTAATAATAAAATTATATATATAGATATCAATACATAATATTTAGCCATGTCTCTCAAAGAGACATAATGAAGTAGTCAAGTAATTGCACCTAAGTTTAGATTTACCTTGAGTAAAACAGTTGTGAATATGGACTGATACAAGTGCATCCTAGCAATGACTTAAATACATGAGTAGCTTACCTGTTGGTGACATGATATTTTAAAAGAAAGAAACTTTTGGTAATGTTTAGAAAACATTGCCTTGTATTAAATAGTTACTATGTTCTTGGAAAAAAATGTACATTAAAACCTTGCAAAAATAATTTGGGCTTATATATGAAACTCGGTTCTAGGCACAATTAGAAACAAGTTTTTCACCCATATGAATGTCTGGAGGAATAATCAAAAGGTATGAATGACAGAGGCAATATTTCAAGGCACAGGAATGCACTGTGCATTTCAGGATGTCTAGCAGTCCTGGTCCCTCTTTACTAAACAGTAACATTGTCCTACCTCAATCATGTAACGATTAAAAATATCACCCTTCCGTATTTCCAAAGTGCTCTCAAGGAGGTGGTAATAATTCCACAGAGAACTGCTAGTCTATGCAATTCACATAAGCTGCTTATTTACATAAGACCTCATTTGCATTTTTATTCTCTCAATTTACATTATTGGAGAGAGTCCTTGTTAAGTCTCAATTAAAATGGAAGAACCATCTTCTGGGGTGGATTATGGATTGCTGGATTCACAACAAATGGAGATTGAATAGAATCTGTATTATCCTTTATGAATACATTTTATTTAAATTTAAAACATCTCAAAATTTTTATAATATCTATTTTTTCTTACTACTGGTGTATATTTTAGCAAGAGTTCTGCCAATGTTCAATAAAACTTAGCTCTAGCTAAAATTTAAAAACTTTATTTTCGGTACTTCCACGGATGCTGGAAAACGTTTTCCTTATTTTGAATATCATTAGCAACTTCTGATATTAAAATCTCAGGGAGAGATAGTTTATTTAACATAGCACTTAGCCACAAGGAAGACTGAGAACACTTGTTTCAGAAATTTTCATCTTATTTAGTGGGTACTTGACTCTGCCTCCAAGATTCATAAAAGAATCTGCCCGTGCAGATAAGGTTATGCTGGGTAACAAACAATCCCCAAGAAATAAATACTCACTGCTTAAAAACAAACAATTATTTCCTTATACAACATAAACCTTGTAGGTTATCAGTGGGTCCTGGGTTCATCATATTCTATCTAGAACCCGGGTTGCTAGAGCAGCTGTCATCTCAAGTACAGTTTTTCACTGTCCTAGGCACAGGGAGCTTGTTGAACTGGTTTTTGACGCTATGCTGATCATGATAATGTTTACTTCTAATTTCATTCCATAGCAAATCAAATGGCCACACATAACACTAAGGAAGGTGGAAACCATAATTCTGTTGCATACAAAGGAAGATTCTTGAAATAGTTGATGTGCTGAAGTAATTAAACTTTGATGGGAAATTTCTTAAACATGGGAAATAATGCTGGGGAGCCGGAGCACAAGACAGACATCCACTAGAGACTGTCTTATTTACATCTTTTCTGTGTATCACCATGCTCGAAGTAGCTCAGTAGCTATTAGCAGCATAGTAGGTGCTGAATGAACGTCCTTCAAATAAAAGGATGAATATGAATGTTTGCTTAATTTACCAAATCTCATTAAATTGAAGTTTAAAGAGTTACTTCCTCATTTTAATTCTACGTTGTGAATGAGATAAATATAAATGTCATTTGTATGCAATGATGCACTTAGAAAACTTGGGAGTCTAAGCGGTACAGCGGGAGAAAAGATGTTATGTCTCAAAATTACTTTGATTAGAACCACTTATAGGTTGTCCGGATGGCATGGACACTATCCTTTGTGTTCTGCACAGATTTGGGGATATGGTAGGTATTCAATAAAAGTAGTTCTGTCATCAGCTGTGTAGTCTTATGGAAGGCAAGTCACAAAGGTTCTGTAGCTGCACACACAAACACACACCCCTTAATAATATCTGTATTTTGTATTGTAAGGCTCTCTCTGTGGAGAGCAATAAAACTGCGTTTTTGTGGTTGTCATGTGGTATATTTACATCATAGTGTCTGCCACGAAGTGTCCATTTAAGAGACATTCATGGATTAGCAGCAACCATTTGCTATATTCTTAAAGTGGAATGGAATGTGTATGTGAGAAAATAATGCAATTACAGAAGTTTGCCCAAGGTTTTGAGAAGAGGGGTTTGGGGGAACCTGGTTCCCCATGAAATCAATAATAATAAGCAGTGACCTTAATCCGCCCCTCTCAAAGGTCAAGCACTTCACAAATGCCAGTGGGCGCCCAGAGCTCAGGCCGCTTCTCCGCTCACCAGGGCACCTCCTCCTCGCCGAGGCCCAACTTCGCCAAGCCCCGCCCTCTAGGGCAGGCCTCCAATCAGCGGCGCGGCCCGAGCCCAACCTCCGCCAGTCACGTGACCGAGCAGGCCCGCTTCCGGTGCGTCGCGGGCAGCTGACGTCTCCTGGCCCGGCGTAGCGTCAGGTTGGCCGGCGGCGGAGGCGGAGGCGAGGCGATGGCAGCGGACCCCGAGCGGGCTTGAGGGCTCTGACCCAGCTCCGTCCCGCGCCTTCTCTGGCCGCCCGGCGCCGCGGCCTGGCCTCGGCTCGCTCGGCTCCTGCTCCCTCCCTGGCCGCTGCCTGGGCGGAGGCGGAGGCCCGGGCTGGCCGCCTTGCTGAGCCCCGGCTCGGCCCCGGACGGCCCGGCTGCTGTGCGGAGAGGAGGCCGAGTCGGTAAGAGGCGGCCGCGGGGCCTGGAAGCCGCCTGGCCCCCGCCTGGCCGCCCGGGACGCCCCCGCGCTGATGTCGCTCTGGCCCGCTCCCTGTGCTGCGCTCGCCGGCCCTATTGTCTGGCCGCCGCCGCTCGCCCCCCCTCCCTTCCTTCCCCCCTGCGGAGGGCCGGCGGCTGTCAAACCTGGAGGCTTCTCGGGCTTGGGGCCAGCCGCGTCCCAGCCTTTCCTGCCGGTCTCTGGCCACCCCCTCCGCGTCCGCCTCGTCCCCACCTCTCCTGGCGTCGCTGTCCTCCTCTGGCCATTGCTTCACTTTCTTCGTGTCTGTGTCTTACTGATTTTCTGGTCTCCTGCACTTGTCATCTCCCACAGCTTCTACCATCCTGAAATTTCTTTGCCATTCTTTCTTTACCTTCCTTTCTGTTTTATTCTACTCGATCCTTTCTGCCCCCCTCTCTTTTGCTTCGAATTTTTTCCTTCCAGTAGATTGTTTCGTTTTTTTAAAGTTCCTGAATTCAAATCCCTCGTCCTCCCCTCTCCCCCTGAGAAAAAGGAACTTTTGCTTTTTATGGTACCTCATCCCTAAGTGTATGGCGGGGTGGGGGCTGCTTATACCATGTCTGGACACTAAGTGTGATCTTAGAACATGTTAGTGCAACTAGTGAATTGTCTATCCCTTACTGCGTTTTTCACGTGAAGAACAACAGAGATTCTGGCTGGATTTCTACCCACACATTGAAGTAACTATTTTGTGTGTTGCACAGTGGCAAGATTTCTATTAAAATATTCACACATTTATTCCCTTTACACCAAATACACTCTGGACACACTTCCCATTAACTTAAATTCACTAGTATTTGCTGATGCCATGCCAGAAGTGTGTCGCCTCTCTATCCCTCAAACCATTTATACTTGAGTTCACTTTTTTTTGAAGAGGGAAATGAAGACTGTCCTTGCTATACTTTCCCCTTTCCTGTCTGATTTTTTTTTCCAAGGAGTGAGGGGCAGTTGGAATTTTATGTTTCCTATTATGTTTTCGTCTATTTTAAATTGTGACCAAATCATCATAAAAATTAGGTTTCTTTTCCTTTTAAACTTGGAGTACTGTCATTAATAATCTTGAGTAACAAAAAATATTGCAGCTGTATTTTTATTAGACATCTTAGAATGTATTAATATTCTTCAAATACTCGTTAGTGAGAAAGGGGCTAACCTTACTGTATTGGGTGGACAGTGGACCCAAAAGGCCAGTAAACACTTCATGTGAATGATGTAGAGAGGAAGTGTACTCTTCTGCGATTTTTATTTAACATTACAGCCACTTTTCTGGGCAATGTGTGGGCACTGTATATTGAAGTATATTAGAAATAAATTGTCAAAGTTTAAAAAATCCCCAACATTGTTAGTAATCAGATATGAAATGTGAAAGATAAATTTCCCTTGCAAGTTGTTGAATCCTTGGCAGCCAAAGTGGGGGAATCGCAGAAAATAAAACAGCCTCCTCACGGGAATGATTATTAAACTCTTCGTTGGTGTAGGAATATGTCTACAGTTTCCTCCAGCCTTGTGTGTTCTTAGTATCTTACCTAGTGTTTCATACTATGAAGCCCTGAAATGTTTCTTGAGGCTAAATGAACAACTTGATTAATTTGTTCTATCAAGAATTTTAGTCATGTTCCAGAAAACTGAACTGTCTTAATTTTTCAAAGACAGAAAAACATTTTCAGCTGTCCTGTGGAAATTTTCCCGTGTTTTCAAGTTAAAATTTAAAGTACTTTTGCCATTAATAAATATAATGGCACATCTTTATTTTTCTTAGCTAGCTGTCTTTATGTGTCCTTTTCTTAATTCTTTATCAAGATTGCCGCACTTTACATATTCCTTTACTTAGAGTTACTGGTATCATCACTCAGAGTTTCAAAAAATTTGTTTAGAAAAGTTTTCATTTTGCCTGTGCCTTTATACACTCCCTATGCATTTGATGCATTGGAATCTAACTTTCTTTTTTCCTCTTGAGGTAGTGAAGAGAGAATACTGAAGAATAGGATCTCAAGATGAGTAAAAGGCCCCCAAATCGTCCTGGAATCACTTTTGAGATTGGTGCTCGTTTGGAGGCACTGGACTACTTACAGAAATGGTATGGAAAATACAGAGCTTTGCCCTGTAGCACAGTATCTGTAGCTTCACATGTTTGATCAGTTGGTATTAACTCTGCTGATGGTAGGAGAAATGTCAGTATATTCACGTTTTGAATACCCATGTGAATTGGTTTTTAGTTTTTAAGATTTTCAGCTTTAGCATTTAAAAACTTTTGAGTAATTTAGTGCAGGCATTCTAGGTGATTAAGAACTGAAAATCATTGTCTGGAATATAAGGAGTATGGAGAGTTTTGGGACCCTTATGTACTTAACATGAACTATGTTGGGAGGGAGGGAGGGAGAGAGGGAATTCAAATAATCAGCTTCCCAAGTTTGAATAAATTTTGGTAGGTCTGTTTTCTTGCCCTATGATAGAAGTGGTTCTTTTAAGGTATAGAGTATATTAATGGTTAACAGTACTTTTCTAATACTGTACATTTCAGGAAATATTGACACTGTTCAGTTTCCCACCTAATAAAATGAAAATTTTAGGCAGGTTGTTACTATCTCTGGTATTGCATGGGCATCTTCTCAGGACTCATCTTCCCTTACGCTGGCCCTCTGTGGTAGGTGGTAAATTTAAACACCTCCACTTCCCAACATACCCATATACATGGATGTTGGAAAAGTTGATAAACTAGTATAAAACAATCATCTGGAAAGGAAAAAAGGGAGGCAGCATGCAGGAGTCACTTTATTGGAAGAGTCACTTTATTATATAGAGTAGAGACTATTCCCCTTTATTCTAGGGAATGTCTTACTTATTCAGAGAGCTGGCTCCTAGCTCTGTGCTCTTGGCAGATGCTTTCTTGTTGCCATTCTCAGGCCCCTAGTCTGAGACGGGGGATTGGAAAGGTTCCTCTTCGGGGAGTCTTGCTGCCTTTGCTCCTTCTAAAGCCCATTTATTTTGGATGAGGGGTCTAGGGGCCTACCACTTCTTGTATCAGACTTTTTGATATTTTTTGTCACTCTTCCACTAATATCATAGTGGTCATTTTATAGACTTGCTTTTGATTGATTTGCATTAAGTTGACTTCCTGAGTTGGCAATGACAGAGAAATCTTGTTTGGTCTTGATATTTGATGTTAGACTAGTCCAAGGTTTCTCTCTTAACATCTGGCCGTAGAGCTCAGCATGCTTCCCTGACCCCTAGCTTAATGGCCTCAGTCTTGGGCTGTGCTTTATGATAGTTTGAAATTACAGTTTGAGTTGGACAATCACAGTTACTAGCCCCTTGCCCAAACCTTCATCTCAGTGGGTAGTTCTTTTTAGTAGGCTTAGTTGCTGCTCTCATCAGGTAGGTCGTGTATAACACAGCATATCTCAGAAGGGCCTTCGGAGAACCTGGGAACCAGGCAGTTGCTCCCTCCTAGTAGTGATGATAAAAAAAATGTCTCCAGATGTTGCCAAATGACCATGGGAGGTAAGGAGTGAAATGCTGCCAGTTGAAAAACACTGCATTACATCATGCAAGAAAAGATGCCAGTGTAGAGAGTTACTGGTTCTTTTGTTTCTGATTTGGCCAAAAGTAGCTTTAATCTGTGAAGGCATGCTATTGAATCTCTGTGTTATACAAGAGTAAGGAAATAATACTTCTTTTTTGATGTTAATCTTATTATTGATTTAAGTTACTGATTTTGTGAATAAATACTTAATTCATATTACTATATTCTCATAGGTTTCTTAACTGACACAGTTCCAATTGAACTAACTTCCAGTTTTGGAGAAGCACATAGCTTATTTTCTCAGTTCCTTTCAGAGATATTAACATGATTTTGTTATTGGTAAGAAATTTACTTTTGTAGTAAAATGTTTTCTAATTTGAAAGCTTTCAGAATTTATGATCTAGTACTTAAAAAGATTAGAAAAAGAACTACTTTTAAAAATCATGTACTTTTAGTGTTCTGTGCATTTGTAATTTGAGGGAACAAATGAAAGTTGTAGCTTCTCACCAAGAAATTTCCTAAGTGCTTATTAGATAGGAGAGTAGTATGCAGATATATTCATTGATAAAGTTTTAGATTGAATTATAAGACCCCAGTGGTAATGTTCTCTTTAAGCAAACAGAATCACATGGTCATCAGTGAAACTTGCTATCGTTTTGATTTTTATGAGCTCATTTATATAAAGATTTTAGCATTCGGCTGCAAATGGCTCCTTAATTGAAAAAGTAATTTACATGCGTATTTTCTTACTGTGATTTCTGCTTTCCAAGGTCAGTAGTACGAAGAACTAGTTAGATATAGGTGTGCTGTAAGTTTAAGTGGTTTACCACAGAGTAATTATTAAATTGCTTACATTTGTTCAATTTTATATGCAGCACAGAAGTTCTGTGAGCCTTAATGTTCTTAACAGATTTTATTTCTAAATAAGATAATTACACTTTTCTTCATGTGATTCCACTTGTAAAGAGCCATTCTATATTCATATAAATTCTGCAGAGTTTTACTTCAGTGCCAGATAAAGGCATAAGATTATTTGATTATTGTGAAACTTACACTCTTATGAGGACCAGAATAATCATTGAAAATGTACCGACATAGGTCCTTCCCTTCCTCCTCCCCTCTTCCATATTCTGGTTTTCCATCCCTCTTGAATGCTTGTCTTCCACATTTATTCAATTTGAAAAGTATTTACTCATATTTCTATAAATATATTTTGAACTGTTAAAAATATTGAGCAGGCGGAGTGGAGGAGGAAGGGTGAAGGAGGAATGGAAATCTTGCTTATATGTCTGTATTCAAGACCTTTACACTGAGCAGTGTATGTATCATTGAGGAATTAATGTATCAGATGTTGATACATCTCCTTTTAAAGAAAAGTGCTGAAGGAAAGTAGTGATAGTAGAACACTAAAAATTCTAATTTGATACTTATGGAAAAGGTCTTTCATTATATAAAAAAGGAAAATATCTGCCGCCTGCCCCGCAAGTGCAAGGACCTGAGTTCAATCCCCAGTACCAAAAAAAAAAAAAAAAAAAGGAAAATAATATTTAGTATATGCCTTACAATAAAAGGATAAACTCTAAATTAGAAATAAACTCAAGTTAAGCTTATACTTTTTGGTTGTGGTATATTGATTTAAGAGGAAGACTCAATCTATTTTTCTTAGAAAAAGTGTATTAGTGCTTGAACAAACCATATCATATACTTCTTAAGGTTCAGAAAGGTGTATTATCCTTGAAACTGTACTCTGTGTTTTTAAGTAGTGATTTATTACATTTTATCTTAAGTAAGTTTACAGAAAACCCATTGATGATTTGATTATTTACCAACACTACTAAGTATGGGTCTTGAGAAGCCACTGAGAGGTTAGTCATTTTCATTCTAGTATTTGGTGCTTGGATTTCTTTAATACTTTCTAAACCTAACTCTTACAGAGTAGTATGGGCTGTTGGAATTTTTGAAAATGTTTCAGCCTTAAAACATTTCCTTTAACTTATTTCTCAGTAGTGTGGTAGGACTTCAACATGCTAATATTCACTAATATAGTCAAGCATTTTCTGTCATATCTCCATCATATTTTCCACCACAACCTCTGCCTATCCAAACCTCGACATTGATTTGATGGTATTGTGAGGGCAGAAACATCATAAGAATGAAAGTGACGCAGTATTTTGATTCAGGAATATATTTGGAGAAGGACGAGCTTTGGGCTACAAATCACATTGGAAACACTTACTGGATGGGTTTAAATTTAGACAGTTACTTGTTAATCCTGTAAATATGGTAAAGTCCTTTAACTGGGTTTGTTTATCAATAAAATGGAAGCGATATTAGGACTTTTTTTTTATGGGTTGACTTTAAATTCTGCAAATTAATGTGTAATTATAAGGCAATAATTTACTTACTGAAGTAAATTAAAGGGAAGAGGGGAAGTTGAAAAATAAATCTTTGGGGATATAAGTGTATAAGCTTTTGAAATGGATCTTCAGTGTTGCCATGAGAATTGCTTGGAATCATGCAACCATCAAAAGAAAAACATGTTATTGCAACAAGTTGTAGCAGTCTTTTTAGGATGATAATCAAATCTTCATCTTTTTAGAGTTTACAGACCACCCTTGCAGACCTTACAGTGTCTACTTATTCTGAATATTATCAGTAATAAAAATGATAAAATAAAACTGGTCTTGACTACTGATTTAACTTCTGTCTTAAAAGTTATTCTATAGTTAAGTAATTTAGTTATGAAAACACAGCAGATCAAATAATATACTCTGGTGTTAGTCTTAAGAACCTGGAATTATAGAGTCATTTAAAACATTCAGATGAGTTATGCTCTTCTGACATCTTTTGGAATATTTCTATTTAATTCTCTTCTAGATCTAAAGAAAAAGAAAATGAAAGATTAAAAATGTGGAGCTGTTCCCAAGTATCAGAGTTTGATAGAACAGTATAAATTTGACTTGGTAAATGCTGTTTCCACACATTTGGAGGTTTTTGAACTGTATGGAACATTTGCAAATGTGAGTTTTTAAGATGTTTGAATAGTGTCAGAAAACTCAGGAAATTAAGATTGTAGCAAATACAAATACCTTTTAATTTAAAAGAAGTACATATTTTCTGAATAAAAAAGAGTTTTTTCCCCTGACTGAATTTAGCTGTTCAAAGGATAACATTATATGATCTATATTTAGATTAGGAAAATGCTCCTAAAAAGTAACATGAATTAAATTTTTAAAATGAAATTATATTTGAATTATATTAAATGAATTTGAAACTTGTAGGAACATTAGATGAATACTTTTTAAATACTTTTAAAATAGATTATTTTGCTAATATGAATACAATTTTTGTCTTTATGTTTTGTCTTATACCTCTTGTCTTCATATATATATAATTGAAAAATAGATATTGTTGAATCATTATCTTTGAGAACCTAATTTCAGCAATAGACTCAGAAAATGTATGCAATTGCGTGTGTATACTAAAAGGATTGAGTTATATATTAGGTTCATAAATTCACAGAAAACTTGTCCATGGACTCTAGGTTAAGAACTCTCTTGGAGAGAATTCAAATTGAAGAGTTTTTAAATGTTGAAGTTCTTTGCATTTAGATAGTCACAGATTTTAAATGTTAAGGTCTAAATAAGCTGTCTAGTATAATCATCAAGCCAGTCTATGCCAATGTACAAACATCTCAGTTCTTCAGTTTTTAGAATGTTCTCCAGATAGAACCCTTTGAACTCCTTTTAATGATGCTAAAGATGAGAAATCTGCAAAAAAAGAAAAAAAAAGTGAAAGGCAAGATTAGAAACAGGTTTGAGTACACATTTATTTTACAACACACATGGTCTCACTGTGCTTGTGCCTGCTCTCATGTATCTGCTGTCCTTCAGTAATGTTAATTCTTTTTTAATAGAACTTTTTCTGATCTCAGCCTTTTTTCCCCTTGTTTAGCAATTTTCTGGAAAAAGAGAAAAAGAAAAAAATAAATTTAACTAGACGTCAGAAAATATGATTTCTAAGTGCTGTGCTGTCTTCCAGTGAGAGTGTGACATTTTAGATGATATTTCAGGTCCTATTGAATTCTAAACTCAATTTCTTTTACCTATTTTTACCTAACCAGGGATGACAGGTCTTTTGAGCTCCCTTTCAGATAGGTAAATAACACAGATGTGAGACAGAAATAAGGAAAAGTCATGTAGCTTGTTCAAAATTGCTGGTCCCTTGAAGAATAAATGTAGTTCAGAAAAGTAGAGAAAGGTGATTATAATTTGAAACACAAATACAAAGGCTTGAAACTTTAGATCATAGATCCTTTTGGCTCCATATGAAATAAACTCTCTTACAGCCCATTGCTTCCCATAAAGGTCCCCTGAAGCTTGGCGCCTCAGTCAGCTGGGGCTCCGTGCTCACAGGCTGTCTGAATTCCTGCCTGAATGTAGTGGTGTGTCTGTGTCATGTTTAGAAAGGCCCTGACAGTCCAGCTGTTACTCATGTTCCTTAGAATTACCTTGGGCAAGGCAGGTTAATTTCAAGTGTGTATCATAGAGTGCTTCCTCCTGAACTTACTTCAGAAGCAGACCTTCAAGCTGATGATTTCCTAGCCTCCTTCCTGAATTTATTAATGTTTCAAGCCCAGAGCTCTCAAACATAGTGTGCTTTGTTCTGTATGCATATGTGTGTTCATATGATGGTAAAGATTGGCCCCGGAGGAAAAACAACCTTATCTGCTTATCTGACATTTGGCTGAAGTGCAGCCGTCATGTGTCACACACATCCATTTCCCTATTCGTTACATCATTCCTGGTGAATGTTGTCATTATGGTTTGTGAGATTTCATACTTGTCACATCACATTAGATAATTCTTTGTTAGTAGGGCTTGATTAAAGCCACTAGCTAGGAAGCAATTAACTACTAAAAAGAATATATTGCAGTTCTAGTTTTGCTGAGTAGATGGAACTGGCATCTGCAGATGCGTAACTTTTTAATTTTGTCTTTAAATGATTTCTTTAAGCTGAAGGAGAAAATACTAGGTTTAATATGTTTTCAATATCAGTGGTATAATTTTTTTTAAAGAAGTTAACAGGTTATTGCAAAGTCACCTTAGTTTTGCTGCTCTTCGGAAAGACCCAGCCTAGGCATCTTGGTGAGACCCTGTCTCAGAAAAAGAAATGGGCCAGGGATGTAACTCCGTGCTAAGGCCCTGGGTTCAATCCCCAGTACTGTACCACTAGGAAAAAAAAAAAAAAAAAAGGTGGAGGGGACAGTAGTTGAGTAGTTGTACCTCACACCAAGGGTTCTATGAGTATTAAGCAAGATTATGCATGTTAGGAGTTTAGCATGGATTCTGCCACACAGTAGCCACTTAGTAAATATTAACTTTATAATAATGTGAACATTAGTTATTTTAAGAACATACAGTCAGATGGAGGAGGAGTGGATGTTAAAGTCTTAAAATTAATCGATAGGCATATAAACAGATATGACTTTGTAGTAGTAAAAAATAATTTAGGCACATGAAATAGTAAGTAACAGCACTAGGGAATGCCAGCCTGCTAGGAGTTTGAGTTTTGCTAGTGTAATTAAGTAAAATCCGTAAACTTTGTGTGCAGCAATGATGAGAGGAGTTCCTGATGGACTTGTGGACTCTGGTGGTGGGAGAAATAGGAATTTAAGTCCAGTGATCTGAAATGAAACATCAGTGGCTTGGGGTTCTAAAGGGAAATACATGGTTAAATCTCTTCTTACCTTCTGCTGCAAAGGGGTGGACAAATGTGAAGCAGGGTGAACTGGCCGCTTGTACTGGGCATGTGTCCTGGGGATGAATGGATTAGGGTGAAGATCTGAGAAATAATGTGATGAGGCCCTTAGATGTCACTGTTGGGGAAGATGTGATTTTCACCCATGAACATTCCTAAAATTCTAGATCATTTTGTATTTATATTTCATTTTGGAATACAGTGGACCCCTGAAATTTGCAGGGGTCACATTCCTAGAGTGGCCACAAGTTGTGAAAAACTGCATTTCAGTTAATGTCAGAAAAATGTCTATGAATGCCTATTTTTATAGTTCAAACCCTAAATATGCTAAGTCTCCTACAGTTATGTAATTTAACTTAGTAAAATACTGTATAAATAAAACCTTAGAAGGTGCAGGGGATTTTGGTGGCATCTTAGGGATCTTAGGGCTTTAAGAACAAGATGGAGAACACTCAAGATAGCTGAACATCACCTTGTAGCAACCCGTTATGATGTGGGAATGCTGGTGCATCTGCCAGATAGTTACAGGGCGCTGGCCAATCAGAACCAAGGAGAACTGCACTTGATCTTAGCCAAAAGGCCGAGAAGCGATACCAAGGAGAACTGAATACGACTCTTGGATTGGCTGTTTGCAGGCCTCCCACCAAAAAAAAATTGTGAAAGATATTTGTGATTTCCGCAAATTGCGAGGGTTTCTGTGAACAGTTATTAGATTCTAAGGAAAAATCCTCAAATGACTGAGGCTGGGAACTCTGAACCACAACTTTGTGGGGTATACTGTATCAAGTTTGAATTAATCAAAATGTTGTTTTCTTTTTTCAGTATGTTTTTTAAAGAGTGTGAAATAAATTATCATGCAGTAAATGCACTGAATTTTAAAATACTGGTATGGTAATACTAGATTACATTGTCATTGCAGGTATAATCAATGGGTAGGTGAGGGAACACTTGAAAATAAAGCATAGTGTAAACTTAAAGCGCTTTCAGCTAGGTAAACATGTTAGA
Organism: Heterocephalus glaber; assembly: GCF_000247695.1. The sequence continues at coordinate 23,160,716 of NW_004624735.1, read as the reverse complement.
GTTACTAGGTTACGAGAATATTGTATTTGCTTTGGGTTACATTCTACCTTAATTCTTACTTGGCAAATAATCTTTCTGCTGACAATCATATGTAAGACAGTTCTTTCCTATTTCTAGCTCTTCTAGTGTGTTTGTCATTTTTAATCAACACCATGTAACAAATGAAGTTCTTTTCCACAAAGTTTTTTGGAGTATTAATCCTAACTCTCTAGGATTTTGTTAATAATTAAGATTATATCTAAGTCAGATTTCACACATTCCCATCCTTTAAAACTTAAAAGAACTGCCTTGTCCATTCTTTTTAAATGCTTTTACTGAACATAGTACAAAATTATCTTTGCTAGCTATTACATTATAGTTTATATTTGTTTCTCTATTACCTTATTTGTTTCTCTATTATTTGTTTATTATCTTGATGATTAAATGAAATGAACCTAAGAAGCTGTCAGCTTTTAAATTTACATAAATTAGGAATTTTATGGGTTGAGGACATAGCTCATTGGTAGAGTACTTCCCTAGCACATACTAGGCTCTGGCAAGAAAAAAAGCCAGATACTATCTTAACAGTATAAATAAGAAAATGACTTATTTAAAGTATATAATGTGAATAACTTACTGGGCAATTTGTAAAAAGTACTTTTGCCTTTTTGATTGATACAGCATTTATTCAAATGATTACTTAAAGCTCAACCCGCATCTTTTAGTGAGTACTAATGATCTTTAGGGCATTTGGTAGCACATTCTGGCCTTCCTCAGTGGATTGCAAACTGTCTGTTAGTAGCTATCAACTCTGTCCTTTGGTTTAAGTGCAGAAGATTTTAGACTATAACTATTTCAGAGAATTTCCCTTGCAATTTTCTTATGATTAGCTTTATCAACATAGTTAAAAATCTGGGCATATCAATCTAGATAAGAAATCAGAATGAGTTCCCTAAATTAAGTTGTTTTAATTGTTTTACTGTTACTGCATTGGATGCAATGCTTTTTTATTGTTAATCTACCAAATATTTCTGGCATAGCCACATGTCCACATTCTTCCCTCTTTGAAACACTAATGATTCCTCTTAATGAAACACTATTGGCTTGAATGTGAATAGATGACTTGCATTCTAGAAGTTTTTATTTGTTCATGGACTCCTTTGAAAATCTGATTAAACCGCTAGGAATTCTCATCACTAAAGAATACTCATAAATGTCTAAACACATAGCTTTTGGTGTACCTGTAATCTCGCAGTCTCTTGAACTAGTCCAGACCTGTCTAGGCAAAAGAGAGATTAAAAAGAGCCATAGGAATTCACCAGTAATGGCAATTCCCATTTCAGGTTTCTTATATATTCTTTGTGTTTGGATAACATCCCAGAGTTGGAATTATAGGGAACTGATGTTGTATACTTAGTATATAGCTAACCTCTTGGTCAGTATCTGGTTCTTACTGAATTATGGATTTAATCTAGATTAAAAAAATATGGCATATGTTTAAATTTTAAAAATTTATTACAGTATGAGATGCATTGCCATTAATTCTACTCAGAGTGCCCCCCCCCCACTTTAAACACATTTATCTCATTGTTCTTGCCACTTTGTGAAGCAGTTCTGGAAGTCCTCTTTTGTGAACATTTATCTTGTGAATTGTACTATTGTGGCTGCCTCAGTGTCTTGAATCAATTAAAAATCACCTTTCATGGTCATTTTGACTTTGAAGGAAAAGCCATAAGTCACACAGTGCCAGATCCAGTGAATAAGGAGAATAAGACACATTATAATGTTATTATTTGAGAGAAATTGCCATAAACTTTTGAACTGATTCCTGACATTGAGGCAGTCTCCAAAAGACATGGTAGAAGGCTTCCAGAACTGCTTCAGAAAGTGACACGAATGATGCAATAATTGTGTTTGAAGCCAGGAGGAGAATTTTGAGAGGAATTAATGGCAATGAGTCTTAACTGTACTAAATTTTTCAAAATTTAATTAAATATTCTGACTGTAGATATTGCTACTCTCTGAGCAGCCTTGTATAAATTGGAGTTACCAGTCATAGTGTTAACATGACAGTGTATCAGATAAGGCAATAAAATGCTTTAAGAATTCAGAGAGGGTGGAAATAACTTTTCTTCTTGATGATGCTTTAATCCCTTTGTAGATATAGCTACAGTTTAACTTGACTACTAGAGGACATGGATTCAGAAAGGGCCCCATGGTGATTCAAAAAGCGACAATTAAGTCTTCTCAGTATTTGGTATGTTCTTCGCTTCCATTAAACCCAAAAAGCTAGAAATCATTTTAAGGTGGATACTTTCTCTCAGATTTTCTGAGGGTAAACTGTTTTCCAGCATTCTTGTATAAAAGACATGGGAAAGCAAGGTAGATCCAGAGCATTGGAGTTCTTGTTTCTGCACAAGTACCTATCACTTAAGCCTGGCAAGCATTTGGAAGTGGGATTATGGTAGGGAAGGTAGATCATCAAAGGTTTTGTATTTAGCAGCAACAGATGGTAAGGAGTAAGAGATCACTATGTAGAGTTTTGATACTGGGGAATAGTACTTTTAGTGAGATTACCTTCTCTTCATCTCTTTCCGCTGAATCCTTGAGAGATGCATATTAGGGTGCTTTTTTCTTCTTGTTCCTAATCATCATTTTAGCATCTTATCTCTGACACTTTACATTCTGAAACTCCAGTTGCCTACTTCTTAAATCTTTTCTCAAACCAATTGAATACCAGGACTGAGCCTAATCACTGTTCTTTACTCTTAACAGCTTTCTGTGGTTCAGCATTTTTAAAAAATGACAAAAACAAAAACAGAACACTGTATCTTCTGAACTCAGAAAAATCTTATGTTCAATTCATAGTCAATTATAATAAAGCGTAAAACATGCATCAAAATAATATTGTCATAGTACAAGATAGAGAAGCATTTGTGAATACATTTGCTTAATAGTGGTTTTTTTCTTCACTGTGTGTATCAAAACATTATTACTATAGGCCATCTGCTAGCACAGGGAAATCATGTTACTCTAGAACTGAATGCTTAATTTCCATTTCGTCCAATTTGCATACATTGCAAAGATCTTGATACTGTGATTTTCTTCTAAGGTATAATTGATAACCAAATTAAATATAAACTTTAAGTGACTCCTCATTTGTAGAATAAAAGATCATTTCATTACTTTGTTATTTCATAGCCCTTCAAGTTTTCTCCTTTAACAGCCTTACTTTTTACCATGTAATCTAGCCACACAGGGGTATTTCTTATTTCCTTTAAATGTCTCACCAGTTTCTAACCACATGGTCCTTGAGATCAGATACCACAGTCTGTTTGTCTCTGAATACTGTCAACTCTGTTAGCACAGAGTCTCATGATGATAAGGGACACTAAATAAGTGAATTTTGCACCGTGTATGCACTTTGCTTTGTTTACGTCTAAATCCTTGAACTGGCACCAGGACAATGTGGAACATGTCTCCTTAAGACTTGCAGTGGACTCTTCAATTTTCTCTACTCTGTTAAAACATCTTATGTAAAATTTTGTGTGCACTTACTGTACTCTGTGTGATATCATCACTCAGATACAGGCCTTCTCCCACTTCTCCTTTTGGCGTGGAGCGTAGGCTTTGTGCCAGTCAGTCTTGGCTTTGAGTCGTAACTGCATCATATATGTTCTTGGACTGGTCTTCATCTGTTCAAGGAGACTATGTTATCTATTCCTTAGTTTGTTCCAAGATCAAATGAGAAAATGTATGTGAAGAGCACTTGACATTCAATAAGATCAGAGTCTTAAAGATTCAAAATTTTATTAGTAAATCTTGTAAAAATTAAAATACATTATAATCCTGGGTATTTGTGTTATTTGTCTAATTCTTGGCCCTTATCCTGAGTGTACCTATCAATCCCTAGATAATTATATAGTGAGTATAATAGACTGTGACTTATCTGAAGAGGTTCCCCAAAATATAAATTTTAATCTGGTTCTTGCATCAGACATGCTGTGAACCAGAAAAATTTGAAATATTTTAGGAAAACCATAAGTTACTTAAAAATGCAAACTAGGTTTACATTATTTGAACTCATTTAGATTCTGAATCTTTACTAAATTGAATCATGTTATGAAAATAGAGATGTGTTTAACTATTTTACTGTGGACTATTCTCGCTTTGAGAAATGTTTCAAATATATAGAGAAGCACACATTTAGAATTTGAAGGGCCCTGCAGACTAAAGTCTTTCATTGACAAAATCACTTCATAGTACATTAATGGCTAATGAATGTTGGGATTAAAGGGGAACCTTATTCCTTGGCTTCCCTGGATGATATTGACAGTCTGTATCTTTTAAAAACCAGAGGGCCAAAAACAAAATCAGAGCAATACTGCCAAAGACAAGCATGATAGCATTGATTCTCATTGCATTGAGTTGACCGCCTAGATTTTCTTTAATGATGCTTTCCCTTGCCTACACCACTTTCCCCCCAAAAAATGACCAAGATCTAACGTAATGTTGTAGTTGAATCAGTGGCCCTCAGAGATCTGAGGAAATGTGCAGATTGTGGCTTCCTGTTCCCAGTAAATATTCTCTCTTTGGCTGTTGTGTGTCCTGTCACTGTGCTCGGTGCTGGGGCCTGGAAGGGTGAACATGACTCCCTTATCCCCAGAGTTCTAGGGCACTTGACTCAGGCTGGGCTCTCTCTCAGTAAATGTTAGGAGATATTCTGCAGTAAGAGGGGCTACCTGTTTCCCAAGTGTGGTAAAACTGAATGCTTTATCTTCATCTTGTTAACAGCATGAAGAGGTCTTTTTTTTTTTTCCATTAACTTTATTGGTACAACTTTATTGGGACATTTTAGGTATACAGTTCAGTTACATTCATCACTGGGATCTTGTGCCATTACATGAGTATCTTGGTCCTTATTTTTTTTCCCTTCCCCTGCCCACCCTTCACCCCCTCCACTCTTCCTTATTTACAAAGACTTTGTTTCCATTTTTTTCCTTTTCTCCTATTTTTTCCTTTCCCTTCTTTCCTTTCCCCTACCCCTCCCACTTTCCCTACTCATTTAGACTTTTTCTTCCTTTTTCACAATATCAATTATACATTTTGATCCTTATTTACACTTTTAGTTTTTCACTCCAGAGAAACTATTCGGTATTTACATGTGTGTCCTATTTATTTCACTTAAGAGTATCGTCTCAATGTGCATCCACTTAGCTATAAATATCTCTAGTTTCTCATTTTTTGTTTTGGTACGGGGATTGAACTTGGGACCTTGTGCTTGCAAGGCAGATGCCGGAACTACTGAGCTAACCCCCCCGACCCTAGTTTCTCATTCTTCATGGCTGAGTAGTACTCCATTTTATGAAGAGGTCTTTTAATAAAGAAATCAGTTTAGTTTTTTTTAATCCAGTATTTCCTTTGCTTATTTGATCTTTTCTTCTCTTTTTTTTCCCTTGCTGTCATACATAACAGTGTCTCAAGGGATATAAAATGCCCTACAGCACTCAGTTTGAGAACCCGTACAGAGATGGGGTAGGGATGATAAGGAGATTGGGAGTAGAGAAGTCTCCATGCCAGAGGTCACATGTTAAAGCAGGTCCTGAGTGAGGAGTATACCCTGGAAGGAAGGGAGGTCAGGGCTGGGCAGAAGGGACAGGGTGGACAGAAGCATAGGTGCTGGCTCATGGCATTTGTGGTGTGGAGGAGGAAATCCAGGTAGCTGAGTATCATGAAAGAGAGCGGGGCTGTCAGAGAAAGTTCAGGGCCATTTAAATGTATAAAAGATCTTGATACCATGAATATAGGGTAATGAAAGAGGTAGTGATCTATGTCACAGTTAGTCAAAGTCTGTTGGGCATTATAAAGCCAGTTTTCCACAGAAAACAGACTCCAGTTTTATCAGAAATTAGCAAAAAAGAAAAAATAAACTATTATGGCTGAATCATCTCCCATGTGCTGTGATTGAGTTCTTAATGTTATTTAATCATCCTTTCCAAAAATTTTGAGTGATCGGCGAATATTTACTATACTACATTAGGAATAATGAGCCAATTTTTCTTGTAAAAATTTTCAAGTGAACTAATTTCTATTTTGGAATTAACCTTATAGGAGAATCATCATATGTGAAGACAAAAACCATATTTTTATATATATAAATTTAAGGCTTTACTCAGTCTGTCCTTACCATCATTGATGTTCATTATACAATATTGGAAAGTATAGAAAAATGAAAAAAAAAAAAAACAAGCACGCTTATGTCGTATAGAGACAGATGTACATGCCGGTATATTTATATTTTTTTCTATACTCTATATATCTATAATTCTAAATACAGTGTTCACTTTTTTTTACATTTTTCCACATTAAAAATTCTTTAAATCGCATTTAAAGGACTAACGTTCTTTTCAGGAGATATGCCATAATTTGTGTACTTATAGACAATCTTCAATTTTCCCCAACCATATTTTTAGATGGTATTCTCTTTGCTATTGCAAATAATACTTTATGTATACAGTCCTAGAATTGGAAATTACTGAGTCAGAAAAGTAGCAATATATTTAAGGCTCTTGAGGCGTGTTGGCACTTTATTTTTCAAAACAGTGCAGTAATTTAAATTTCTACTAGGAGTGTATCAAAGGGTTTACTTCCAGATCTTGAGAGCAGTCATTTATAAAAGTCAACAATAATAAATCAAACTTTGTGACTTTGATAGTTTAAAATATGGACATGTATATTGTTTTCCTTATGTTTTTAATGGTAAGCAATAGTTCTGTGCAATCTTTCAATTTAATACATTGAGTAAAGTTTAAAATGTTTCCTTTTATACGAATTGTTTTTATTTTTTGAGGTATCCATCACGAATTGAAAAAATCGACTATGAAGAGGGGAAGATGTTAGTCCATTTTGAGCGCTGGAGTCATCGTTATGATGAATGGATTTACTGGGATAGCAATAGATTGCGACCCCTCGAGAGACCTGCACTGAGGAAAGAAGGGCTAAAAGAAGAGGAAGATTTTTTTGTAAGTAGTAAGCATTTTCCACTGGCTAATCTTGTTAGATATGTAATGGCATATTTTAAAAGGATTCTGTTAAGTTTTACAAAAGCCTGTTTTTGTTAAGGAAATGCTCATTATACGTGGAATTGATCTTAAAAGTTGTTTAAAATAGGATTTTAAAGCTGGAGAAGAAGTTCTGGCTCGTTGGACAGACTGTCGCTATTATCCTGCCAAGATTGAAGCAATTAACAAAGAAGGTATGTATTTGAAGTGATCTGAGTCTTAAAATGGAGTTGATAGTAAAATTTCACTATGTTTTAGTTTTATGTAATTGTTACATATAGTGTTTTACTTCTCTGTGTTTTATGTTTTACTGAATGAATTTCCTGCTAGTATTTTTTGAGAGCATTTAATTTGTAATATATTGTATAGAATATGATGGTACATGATTTACTGCCTCAATAAAAATTTAAATTAGTAGAGGTAAATAGTTAAAATTTTTCAATTTTCAGCTTACACAGCTACATTATTTGCATTTTATAGCTACTTCTTGGTTTCTAGTTTGTGGCTGTGTTAAATTTATGATTATCTCAACCAGAGAGTAAGGAAAGGTTGAAGATAAAGGGAATTTCAAATCAGTTTAACTCTTGAGCGAGTCACATACTGTATTTTCTGAGGGAAGAGTATGCAACTTTATCAGTTTGAGGATTTTCTTTATTGTGCCTTAGTTCTCTCCTCTCATTAATACCTATAGATGACTGAGTTGATTTTCCTAATAGCCTTTGGGTAGACATTTGTTAGAATGTTAGAATATTTAGTATTAAGCAGGTATTACTGAAGTGTTAAAAAATGTTGAAAGTAATATAGAAATCAGCCATATACAGTGTTTTACACTGTAGTCCCAGGTACTTGGAAGACTAGGGCAGCAGGATCACTTTAGCTCAGGAGTTCAGGACTGGCTTAGGCAGCATAATGAGACTCTGTCTTATAAAACAAAACAAGAGGGAAAAAAGCCAAAATCTTCTGGGCTGGGGATGTAGTTTAGTGGTAGAACACTTGTCTGTCATACACCAGGTCTTAGGTTCAATCCCCAGCACAAGAAAAAAAGAAAAAAGCCACACAGAAATCAGATATATTAGTATGAGATCCTAAGGTAAGATTGGAAATCTTTTGGACAGATAATGAATTTAAAAGTAGAACTTTCGAAAGGCATGAGAATTAATACTTAAATTATTATTGGAAATATGCATAAGTACTTTAAAACTTCTCATAAAAATATTTAAAACAGTTGTGACATACTTAACGTGTATTTTTCAAGTCAGTTATCTGTTAGCTTTCAGTTACAGTTATTTCCTAAATTTGACCACCTGTTCATTGTTTTTGCTGTAGAAACTAAATGACAGCTTCTTGCCAAGGATATTTGATCTAAGTAAGGGGATACTTCCTTTAAACTGAGTTGTGAAAGACATAAGTTAGTTAAAGAGGGCATGCAAAAGCTTTTCTGCCAGAAAATATGGTGCATGGAAAAGAAGTGAAAGAGGCACCCTAAATTAAGGAAATGCATATTGTTTGGGGTGAGGAATTTCTTTATAGGGATGGAAGAGTGGGAAAGAGACAAGAATCTATATGTGAGGTATCACATAATCTTGCTAAAGAATTTGAATGTTATTTGGAGATAATGGGAGCTATTGAACAAATTTAAGCCTAGGATTTAAACTAACAACAAATGAGAGAAAACAGGAGATAAGAGAAAACATTTAAAAAAAATAATAAATGTTTGATGTGAAAAAATATAGTACTGTAACTTGAAATCATTGTACAACTTTACAAAGATCTTATTCTCTTTCATTGTTTTTTGTGAATTAAAACCATCAGCATAGGTATGGTTCATTACCAGTTACCTTATTACAGAAAAAGTAGAGAAAGATCTCAGCTATTAGTTGTGCAGTTTCTTTCTTGCATGGGGGCCTGAATCTCCCCGTGCACTGACACTTTTGTAGAGCCATGTTATAAAGCTCATTTGCTCACATGTTGTTCAAAGTGGCCCATACTGTCTAGCCAAAGCCTAGCACAGAGTAGGCAGAAATAGTCTGTGGCAGGAAAGGAAGACATAATTCATCTGTTTGGTAATAGGATCTACCTAGAACAAAACAAATCAGAACTAAACAATGTTCTCTTAAAGCACAGTTCCTTTCATTGTGGAAGGCTTTGGGACTTTTCCTTTCCTAGTTCACCTTCCCCAAGTGAATGCATGTGCAGTTGTGTGAATACATATGTGTGTGCATACATGTTCCACTCAGAAGAGCACCTGTCATCTTGATCCTGTCCCATTTATCCACAGACATGTAAGATAGAAAGATCAGGTTACTTTGGTGGAAGAGTAATAGTACTGGTCTGTGACTACCTCCATTTCAGGAGGAGTTCCACTGAACCCTTAGCTAAATATTCCCAGTCATTGTATGTCTTTTAAAAATCTCCATTAGATGTACTGTGTAAAATTTTAATTTCTGTGTGCCCTGCGTAATGGATAAGACTGCCTCTTCAGCCCCCCACCCCAACCCAAGAGAAAAAGGCAAAAGAAATTCAGTTTATTGTAAAAGCAAAACAAAACTAAGAGATGTGAACCTTTTGATATTTGGAATACAGCCTGTAGACTTGACGAGAAGGGGCCAGTCAGTGTGGACTGGAGTGATCAGGGAAGTTTTCATATTGCAGGTGGCCCTTGAGGAGTGGGTAGGGCTCAGGCTTCATGCAGGAGTGAAGGCAGCACACAGCAGAGGAGATAGCATGAGCAGAGGTGGGAGGGATGAACGCCTGGATGAGGGGCTAGGCAGCAGCCTGGGCTCCTCTGGAATGGTGTGAGCCAAGAGGAAAGACTGTTGCAGGAATGATGGGGTGCAGGGTATGCAGACAGTTTGACATTCTCTCAGAGTATGTCTGTTGTCTTTACATCTTACCGTTCACCTCATTAGTTGTTTCTGTAAATTGGGATTAGATATTTGTGGTGCTTAACAAACATTATGCTAACTTTAGAAAGATAAGGAGTGAAATGTTGTTAATCAGATTACAAAATAAGAAAAATCTTTGCCTAAAGAGACCATTGGCTTTGGTATCAATTCCAAAAGCATTAATCATAAGTATCACATTTCTTGTTTATGAGTCAAATACCTGTTTACTTAAGGTGCCACTCTGCTCTCACTTGAGAAACAGTAGAAAAACATTCATCCAGGTAATGACAGGAAACCATTTTAATTTCTGGAAGGATAAAATCTATATAATTTTTTTCTAATAGTCCTGGCTTATATTGACTTGAAAGCAAGTCTTATGTAATAAAAGGTGAGTGTATTTCAGAATCTACCTAGGAGTGGATGTGCAAACATGAGCTTGAGTTATGAAAGTAGGATCAGTTAGTAGGAAAGGCCGTGGGCGGCATGGCAGCGCTGAGAATGTCCACTGTGGCTCTGCTGCTGCTTAGCCGACTGCCGTACAGTGCAGTATTTGGCCTTCCTGGAATTCCATGTCCTGATTCACACATGAAGACATTTATCTAAATAATTTGTAAATGATTTTCTGACTTAAAAGTCTGGGAATCTAGAATTTTTATATGCCAGTTCAATACTGTTACCAAGAGAATAATCTCTTCCTGGGAAGTGATGTTTTCATATGTCAGCTCTTTCTCTCTGTTACTGTTTTGAAGGATATTTTCCAAGAGAGAAAATGATCATTCTTGCAAAAATATTGTTTTTGTATATAATGATTTTAATTTTGTCAGATTACATTATAAGTCTAAATATATTTAAATTACTACAAAATAAGTTTTAAGATTCTTCGATAAATGTCAGAATTGCAACTAACTTACAAGACTTAATTTATGCTCTTTAAGGGAAATAGTTCAAAGGTGATTTTAGAAAGAGAAAATTTAGTAAACTTGATGGAGTCTTTACAAGGGGTATATGTTTGCAGTGTTGTATTCATAAAGCGTTTATTTATGTCAGGTCACTCCCTCCTAGCTTCAAGTGTTGCTGTAAGGTTGCATGATATTTTCTAATGGTTGCAACTTACTCCTGTTTCAGGAACATTCACAGTTCAGTTTTATGATGGAGTAATTCGTTGTTTAAAAAGAATGCACATTAAAGCCATGCCTGAGGATGCTAAGGGGCAGGTAAGAGTGTTTAGTATTCCAAGCTACCTAAAGGGATGTCTTCTTGAATGATGAATGATCACAATATATAAATACATTTTAAAAGTGAAATAATTGTAGGGTTATGTGCTGATAGCCCCAAATAGCAGCAAGGAAGAGAAGCTTAGAATGTAAAATAAATTATACACTTGATATTTGCTTCTTTGGTTTTAGACCTGCTAAAGTTATAGGTCACTAGTTTCTGTTCCAGGTGAAATCCCAGCATCCACTAAGCTGGTGTTGTCCTATCGACCCAGCTGGATCGTGTAACCAGTCTATGGGAAGTGAGGTAAGTGCCTTTTTAAAAAATTTGTTTTATGTGGTATATAGTATCATTTAGAAAGTTAATTTTAACATTAAATTTTACATTGACTTTCTTATCTTCTTCTCCTTCTACAAATCATAGTTATTCATCTCCCTTTAAAAGGCGCTTACCTGACACTCTGTAGGCGGTCTCAGGTAGGGCTCTCTGAGTCATATGAAGGAAGCAGTGCATTATGTGCTTTTCATTGCTTAAAGCAAGAATGAGCAGTGAGCATTCGAAGGAAAAGCTGGGATGGAGTTAAAACTGTGATTCCATTTGTTGATTATGTTTCCGGAAATATTGGAAAGAAAAGGTGCCATTAGAAACTTATAAAAGTATTTTATGTTCTGCTGTTATTTGGGATTTTCAGCACCTGGACCTACAATTAATTTTAAGAACTTGAAAGTAATCTGTAAAAATGTCTTAACACAGAAATATGTTGCATATTTATTCTGTATCTTCTGACAAAAATGTCACCCTGAAATGTGTTTTTATTGCCTGGTCAGCTTCAATTAAGTATATAAGCATTTAGCAGTCTAGAATATAGATAGCACCACATTTAAAAGAAATTATTTCTGAGGAAATCTTCTGAGAAATGTTACTGTTTTAAATTACCTTGTTTTCAAAAATTTACTTATGATCAGCTTTAGAATTACCTATTTATTAATATGTAAATGCAGTTTAGAATGAAAATGTTTTTAGTTGGAAATTGCTTTTTGTCTTTCTGCATGTCTGTATAAATAAAATGTTCTTTTAAGCTTTCAGTGGTGTGATTTCTTACACAGAAAAATCAGGGGTCTGTTAGTTTTTGAGGGGCTTTTAAAATTTAGTGTCATACTCTTATTATTCAGACTTCATGAAATAACACTAATATTATTGCCTTAAAGCTTTCTTTTTTAGAAAGTGGGGCATTGAGCCAGTTTGGTTTGTGATAAAATCACAGGCTGTAGGTATTAAATTTATTGGCTCTTTATATGTATAAATATTTTTGTCACACCATGATGTATGTTAACATTAAAATCAATGCAAAATGTAAAACTACTGAAAAAACATTTGGGTAGCACTATACTTAATTTTTCTTTTTTTTCTTCATAATGCTTAATTATAGACAGATTAAAAATATTTATAGATTTTTTTTTTAAAGTCTGCCCTCATTTTTTTCCTCAGGAAGAGTTTTATTTTTATCTAGGATCTATGCTAAGCAAGGTGTTCAGGCAGGGCTGAGACAATCCTAAATCTTGGCAGATTTTGAGTACTTTGATAATCCCTTTATAAAGACCTAAAATGAAACTTCTTTTGTTAAGCTAGCAAAAAATAATGCATCAAATAAATGTACTGTGGAAGTACTCTTCTCTAAACTTTCTATAGGACCCTTATAAATTGAGACAGTACTAACAATATGACTTGTGTGAACTTATAGAGTAGTATTCTCAAGCCTAAATAAAAGCCTTAATGCTATTATTTCTGGCTTTGAATCAGTTGCTTAATACTGGTCAACCTCTCCCTGTATTCAGAGTTCAGCTTGATTACAGAGTTTAATGTACCGTGTTGGATTAGGAATAAGCTGTGGTCCTTCTTGTGCGGTAGCTGTAGGTGTTTTTCTACTGGGAAAGAAGGTATGGGAGGCACATTCACTGTCCAAAGTAGAACCTTCCTCCCCTCCCTCCCTCCAGTTTTTCTTGTACATGATTTTGAGTAGGGTGGTGGTGTTGACCCATAAATACCTATGAAACTGACACATTTTATGGGGTGAAAATCAATTCTTCCAACTAATGAGTTACCTTCTTACTATTACTTCTCATCTTTCATCCTAATAAAAACATAGCAGCAGTAACTACGGGGTGAGAGATTGATTTGTTCATTACATTAAATTTGAAGTCTTATAGCCACAGAAGGACTTGATTTTTCTCTCCTTTTCTTTTCTCCCCCTGAAAGTGTGCTGGTGTAAAACTCACATTGTGACACAGCAGTGTGGATTGGCTCAGAAGACCCTTTACTGGCCACAGAACAGTTTTGCATAGAATGTGTCATTGGCTTCTCACAGCACATCCTTTCACATAGGTGTGGCTGATACATCATGTGCAGAGTGACTCCTTGAATCCAGGTCTTCTCATTCCAAACACTGTGTGTGTGTGTGTGTGTGTGTGTGTGTTTTCCTGTACACCTTTTTCTACAGTGAACTAGGAAGTATGTCATTATTCTAATTCAGGGAAAGGTTATGCTTATTTTATTTGTCAGTCTTCCTATTTAAAAATATATGACAAAGCCAGTGTAGTAGTGTGCACCTGATATTGCAACTATTCTGGAGACTCAGCTAGGATTTTAAGTTCTAGGCCTGCTTAGGGAACACAGTGAGACCCTCTCTTAAAAATACAAAAGCAGAATAATAGGAGGAGTTCTTTAGTCACATGGCTATAATGATTCCCATGATCAACAAATTATATAATCAAGCTTTTTTTAATATTTAAATTTTGAAGTTGCAGTATGATTTTCTTTTTTCTAGTCACCTCCTTATTGGAAATAGAAAATAGCTTGGCAATGAAAATCACTCCTGACATTTTCCAGCATTACTTTAAGCACTGATTATTTCCCCAACAATGTGGAACTTAGAATTATATGTTACACTCTCAAAAAGTCAGTAAACACAGACTCTCTGCTGCGTGAAACATTACTTTGCTAGTATGGGTATACTTACTCCATTTGCTCTTTCTACTTTATTGATTGTTCTTTCTTCATTTTTCTGTTGGTGGTGCTTGCTTTCCTTCCCATTTGAATGTTAGTCTCAAGACTCAACATAGCTCTAATCCATTTAGCTTCTCATCCTCTCGCTGAGCTTTCATCCCCCGTTCCTTTTCCTGTACGCTCTTGACTTCCATGCCTTTTTAAAGTGTTTCCCCTGTTGCTTAGAAAGCTCATTTTCTCCTTTTAGGTGACATTTTCCCTACAAAACTCTGCTAACTTTCTCTGTAGTCAAAATTAATCTTTTCTCTTGTCCCATAGTATTTTATGTATTCCTTTATTGTCTTCTGCCACATTGCCTGATGGTTAAGTTTAATTTCCTGTGAGTTTCAGTTGGACAGGACCAGTTCTTCTTTTATCATCTGTCATCTCTTGAATGCATAGCATGGTTCCTGGCTTATGTAGCAGTATATTCAATAGAAAATTGGTGAATGGACGTGTTAGGTGCAATCACATGATGTTTTCAGTTTATTTTAATCATGGGGAGGAGGGAAGAGATAGTTTTGTTTTTATATAATGGCTTATTTATCTTCTCATGTGTTTTCAAGGCTGAACAGCCATTAGTGTTTTTTGCTTACTTAATTTTTTTACCTGTAGTGATTATGTATCAAATGAATAAAATTCATTGGTGTTTCGAAATTGTTTTCGGTTCTTAGGTTAGGAGTTTAATGTGTTCTGTATTTTGGATGAATCTGGTCTGTGACAGAACTTAGTGGTCTTAGTGGAAAATTAGCTCCATACAGATATTACAAATATTTGTTTTAAAAAAAAATCCCTCTTTGATTCTGAAAATTAAAATATTAACCCACTTTATGCTTTTTTACATCTTTCTATATATTTTGTAATAAAATTTTAGTTAAAATATTTAGCTCAGTGGTTTCATCGCCTGCTGTGCAAGCTCAAGGACCGGAGTTCTATCCCTGGTACCAAATATATATATATATATTTAGCTACAAGTAAAAACTTAAAGAAAATATAAATATTTGCATCTCAAACAAATGATATCTAACACACTTTCATAAAGTAGTACAATAGAGAAAGAGAGATTAACCTGGATGCTGACAGTGTGTGCTTTAACTTGGTCAAGTCTTGCAGCTCTGTTTTCCTTCATCAATAATATAGACCTGTTGTGATAAATTAATTCTAAACTTTAAAAGTTTTAGAAAGTGATAAGATCATACTTTAATTTCCATGAAATTAATGATGATTTGAATGCAGCATTCTTCCTGTAATAAGGAATAATTTGGTCAGTGGGAATATATCTCATTAATTTTCACAGGACTGGAATGTAAGCATTTTTCTCTTCTTTTATGGTCTGTTGTATTATGAGAAAGAAAGATAATGTTGGATTTAAGTCCTGAAATAAGGTAGAGTGTCATGTTTGTCATGGATTTTCAGTTATTTTATATTTCATTCTTGTGAAAAGATATCAAAGGAATACATGCTTTTGAATAATTTCTTATTTTATGGAATCCAGTTAGCCTATTAGATTATTAAATTTGATAATCTACTATATCTATGATCTACCATGTACGTATAGTTAACTTGACTTTTACAAATGGTTATATGTGAACATAGCTTTGGAAATGTGATACATATTTTTACTCATTATTGTAACTACATTCTGATAAATTTTTAATACATTACCTGTTTTTGTTTTTCCTTTGGAGGACTGGATAGCATTAGTCAAAGCAGCTGCTGCAGCCGCAGCCAAGAATAAAACAGGGAGTAAACCTCGAACCAGTGCTAACAGCAATAAAGATAAAGAGAAAGAGGAGAGAAAATGGTTTAAAGTACCTTCAAAGAAGGAAGAAACCTCAACTTGTATAGCCACACCAGAAGTTGAAAAGAAGGAAGATCTTCCTACATCTAGTGAAACATTTGGTATAAAATAGCATTCCTATTTCCTTCCTTTGGTCCTGATAAACTCGTAGTGAATAAGTTCAATCCCTTGGCCACCTGTAATATCAAACTTATGAAATCAGTAGGCTTTTTTACCTAGCATAATACATGGCTAATTTTATTAGCATCTTACAAATAGATTTGAAGATTAATTATATCATTATTCAATGTTAGATGCTGTCAATATTCTTGAATAGGAATGAGTTGTAATTTTGATTTGCAAATTCTGTAATAGGTTTTTGCTGAGTTTTTTTTGTTTGTTTTATTTGTATTTTTTTCTTTAACCTTTTAGGTGCTTTGCATACATATCTGTATGTTTTATGGCAAAAGCACTGTTAGTCTTTTATTGTTTTTCTTAAAGAATACCTGCTTAAAGCTGGGCGTAGTAGTGTACATCTGTACTCCCAGGACTTGTAAGGCTGAGGCAGGATTGAGAGTTTAGGGCCAGTCTAGGCTACATAATGAGACCCCGTCTCAAAAAATTATTTTTCAAATTAAAAAATAATTAGCTTTATTTCTGATGCATCAGTCTGGAGGGATTTGTGTTCTTTAAGTTCTAATCAAGCACTAAGTGAAAAAAAATGATTGAACAAAGCATTTTTTATTATTTTACTGGTTTTTAAAAATCATGTGTTTTAAATTTGGATTCTGGATAAAGTCTCATATATTTGTTCTGTTAAAAGTAGGACTTCATGTAGAGAACATCCCAAAGATGGTCTTTCCACAGCCAGAGTGCATGTTATCAAACAAGAGGAAAAATAATCAAGGCAACTCATTTCAGGCAAAGAGAGCTCGACTGAACAAGATTACTGGTAAACTACAATGATTCTTTTTTGGGGGAATAGAGATTTCATTTTAGAGCAGTATATTTTTAATAAAGTAAAATGTACCATTTGTGTATCAGTGTACTGAACTGCTAAGAAAGTTACTTTTTGGTTCTTCATAGTAAATGTTTTTCAACGCTGTCAGCTTTCTCTATTGTAAAATGTGAAAGATAGCACAAATTTTTCTACCTACCTCACAGGGATGTTGTGAGGATATTGATAAGCTCAAACACTACAAAATTGCATAGTTTTTGTATCACTTTGGTGGTAAGAGTAGTTTCTATAAGAAACTATTTTGTCAACCTATGGTGACATATTATCCAAGATTCTCAGTATTTTATGTCAGCATTCTTACACTTACCCATACTCATTTAAGGATGGAACAATACATGTTTGGAAAGATGGAAGTCTGAGTCACATTCATTTCCTGAATCATCTGTTAATTCCTGATATAAAAGTACTTCTATGAAGTTTTAAAAAGTTTTTATTTCTGCCCTTATCTTCTGATTGAGCCCCTGAATCTAGCCTTGTTTTCATGTGCTTTCCTGTGACTTAGGATGTAGCAATGCTAGAGTAATGAGGAACACTGCCAGTCCTAGCCTACTTAGTGTTCACAGAAGAGGGGTTTACAGTGTTGGAAGCAGGGCCCCTCATGCTAGGCCCTGCTCTTCCAAGGCCTATTCAGCCTCATTTACCAGGTCTTAAAGAAACTGTAAACATACTTCTTTTAGTATATGTTAAAGGGGAGTTAAAATATCTTAATGATTCAGTCATATATTTCTTTCTAAGGACAATATGGTTTTTACCACCTTTAGCCTAATAAAGCTGTGTAAACCTTTGTGGCATTCATTTAAAATCTTTTGAAGAAGCTTGGTTTTATTCTCAAATATTGAAATAAACATAAATTACATGTTTCCACAATTTCTGAAGAGAAGAAGCCTACTGATACATACCTCAAGCTGAGAGTTGTTAAGAACCACTCTTGCATTATACTGTTCATTTAAGTGATTATAATTGGTTTCAGCAGGTGAGAATATTCAGTGTGTTTCCATTTGCTCATATTATTTCCGTGCTTTTCTCTGGTAAAGGAAATATTTGCCCCAGAACAGGAAATATTTCAAGTCATTTTACCCATTAAACCTTTTCCTTAGAAAGTGTTAGTCTTGGAAAGAACCAAAATGTTCTCTAAGCAGTTGCTCTGATGGCAGCCTGAAACTTCAGTTTTGCCCTAAAATGTGGACCCCAGTGCTACATGCAGGACAGAAGTGGAATAGTACTCCTGACTCTGGGATGCAAAGATTGAAACAGCATTGTTGGAGGAGTCAAGATCAAGAAAGACGGAGTGACTCTGACACGATATGACTGCCAGCTTACCAGCGTCGTGTTTTTTTTCCTTCGGTCTGGGTAACATGCCCTGCTTTTAGTTTTAGTCAATATACACATATACCTACTCTTAACGTGCCTTATTGGAAGGTTCAAGTTCAAATTCAACATTTAAATCAAAAAGCGAAAGAAAAGAAAAGAACTTGAGTCTGTGGTGATGCATTATCTTTGTGTGGCCTTGGAAAGGACAGTGATGAGGAAAAAAGGACCATTTTGCCATGCACATCAAGTTATAATCCTCGTTGCTTAAAAACGCCCTGTGCCTTCTGAGGAGGGACTTTCTCTTCACATTTCTTTAGGAATCTTAAACATGATTGTTTGGCAACAACAGCAATGCATAAGATTTTATGAATGTTACTTCATTATGGTCTTTTCCCTTATTTCCTCGAAGAGTTATGTGTGTGATAATCCTTTTAGGAACTTACCTCTCTGCATCTATTTTGGATTTCATGTTACAACTATGTCATGCAAAAAGACAATAGATATTGTAAGATTATCTTCAGTGGTTGAACCTCAAGCTTGCCTCTGTATAATAAATTTCATGTATGGTCCGTAAATATTGATGAGAACTAGTACAAAGTACCTCTTTTGGAATGCTGGTGTGTTTTAAACTTCTCAGGCTCACCTATATGTGTCTTTATGTTCCATTAATACTGAGAGGAATGGGGTTTAGGGTTATGGTATCATGCGCTGATAAACCCCTACTCTTAGTTCTACCTGAAAAGAAGTGAATCTGCCACTGGATAAATTTAATTCTTTGTATATTCACATCTTCCCCACAATAAATACAGTGATTCTAGATCTGATTTTGTTAGAGAGTAATGTAAGTTTGGCTTTTTTGAATTTCCAAATAGGTAGACATTGAAAATACAGTTGCACTTCTAGTGTCTTATTTTTTATTATATAATAAAACTTATTGATAGTTAAATCATATGCTATATGCATATTGATTTAAAATAGAGAATTTTTCTGGGCTTGGTAGCACATGCCTGTATTTCTACCACTGGGAGGCTGAGGCAGGAGAATCACTGCAATTTTCAAGCTTGTACTGAGTACAAGATCAGCTGAATTGAGATCCTGTCTCAAAAACAGAACAAAGCCAGGCACGATGATGCCCTCCTGTAATCCCAGTATGTAGGAGGACAAGGCAGGAGAATCACTACAAGTTTGAGGCAAGCCTGGCTTACATATTAAGTTAATTCCTGAACCTGAATGACAAAACTATACCCTGTCTCAAAAAAAGAGACAATTTTGTGTAGAAAATCAGGAGTTAATACCTTTGGTACAAAATTGCAAACGAATTGAATTAGACTAGATTTTAAGATGGAAATTGTTAAGGGGTAAAAGAAGAAATAGTAACGTTGAGTGAACGATATGTTTCCCCTTGTATCTAGGAGTTTCTGGACATTCTACCTCTTTAGATGGGTGTTTTCAATTTAAAGAATTTTTTAAAATACAGTCATTTTTTAAATTCTGGGGTTTGAATTGACCAATAATATGTTATTGACAGTAATGTCAAAGATACTTGATTTTTGATTCCAGCAGAAAGACTGTGTTTTGAAATCCCTGGGTGAAACAGAACAACAGTTGACCAGTGCACTGTGCTCTTTCTGTGTCTCACAGCATTCCAGGAGCTCTGGCCCCACTCTGTGTGT
Organism: Heterocephalus glaber; assembly: GCF_000247695.1. The sequence goes on along the minus strand of NW_004624735.1, from coordinate 23,140,752 downwards.
TCCTGTTGGCAGGGAGAAAGGGACTGCCTTTTATATTTAGGTAGAGTTTTGTGAGGTTCTGATTTTGTTTGTGGGTAGGACTGATATGCAATTGATACTCTCCTTCTACCTTGTGTTTAAATACAGTACTACCTCAGTTTAGGAACTTAATTCATTCCACAGTTGTGGAAAAGATGACCATGTTTGTGTTCATGCAGGAAAAATGACCTCAGTCTCGTCACCCGATGTGGAATTCGAAAACAAAAACAAAACTTTGCAGGTGCTTCTGTTTGGGAACCAAATCGTTAGCAAACAAAAGTAGCAAGCAGAAGCATTCGTGAACTGAGACACCACTGTAATTTCTTAAAGCTGTATAATGTATTCTTTTAAGATTTTCTGGAGGATAGCCTGTTCATAATATATCGATAATAAGTACTTACAAATAATTAAAATGAGTTTAATTTGTTTCTATTTCATTTCAATTATTCTCATTTTGTGTAGATTTTACAGTTCTTCCTAGAATGTTAGCAGGTTTAGATAGCAGTTTGGACTGCCTTTTAAGGTAGAAGTAGAGTCCTCTCTTCAAGTACCTGTTTCATTATTTGTCTCCTCTTGTTATTTTTATTTAATAACTTAGAGTTGGCATGCATGTAAAGTCCACAAAACTTCATTGATCATATTTGAGGCTTTTGAATTCTCTAGAGACCAAGTATTGTATTTTTAAGTAGTTTTTCTTAAATGCTTCATTATTTTCTGCTTTATTTTTTTCTTGCCACGACATTACATGGGAATGGCTTTTCATTTATTGACTCTGTAATATCTTAATGTAAATCAACAAGTTATAGGTGAATTATTTGCTTTAATTCTTGTGGTACTTACTTTTCATTTTGTAGTTTGTGATCCATACTATCTATTGTTGAACATTAAAAACTTTTTCTACCACCTACATGAAAGGAAACAAAATAGAAGACATAAGCATATTGAATAGCAAATACCTGTCTTGTTTGACTAGCCCTTAGAAATAGAACCTCTACTAATTTCCTTGCAAAAGAACTTGGTTCTCTAATTTTCTTCTTTATTTTAATCATTCATAGATTCTCAAGAATACTAGCTGTAGAAGAAACACCCAGTTAATGTGGTTTTAAATGTTAAAAGAAATATTCCGTGCTATTTTTTTAGTTATGTAAAAGTATGTTCAGGTTATAATTGGGATTGAATTTATCACTTAAAAACATTTTAAAAGTTGCTTACTTACCTTTTTTTCCATTTAAATCTATACTGTATGTAGTATAAGACAGGAGCAAACCATGTAAGTTGTTTTCTCAAACTGGGCTAAGTACATTGTTATTATCAGTCATTGATGATCAAAATTGTTCTTACTGGCTTTTTCTTTATGTTTCAGTTTGAGCTCTAGATATTCAGCTTGCCAGTAAAGGAATGGTGCTTTTGCTTAAACATTTAGCTCTAGTACTATGTCACAAATACAGTTTTAATGTATGACTTCCTACTGAGCCAAGACAGAATACACTCTACAGAGTGTGGTATTTGGGGACTCCTCTTCTCCTATGAAATAATGTAGACAGCTTCACTAAGAAAGGTGGTATAATTGCTGTGATAAGTTTACTGTTATATTGTCAGTTGCTATCATGCTTTGTTTGAAGCAGAACTTTTTAGGTGGCCTTCTGTGAGCAAGGTGGCTATAAACAAAAACAAATACACGTCCTTATACAGTGCTTATCCACCTGGCTTCATTGAAGGTACTGACAGACTTAGCAAGGAATTTTAACCAAGTAAATATTTTTAAATTACTAGTTCAAACAGCTTTTTAGTTTTGTGAAATCATGTATATTCCAAATATTCTGTTTTCTAAAATTGAGAATTAGTGATATGTGTTGGAGAAAACAGGAACTTCCAGTTTTTCTCATCGTGTGTAGATCGAAGCTCTAAGTTAAGGGAAGGAGCCCTGCTTTTTCCTGCTAACATAAAATGGATCCACTAATGTTTTGGGGACTTTGGTAAGAAGATAAGATGTAACTGAAAATAGACATAAACACACAAAGCTTAGGTTAAAGGATCTAAATAAAATTAAAAGCTAGGAGCATATTTTAGCTACTAATAAAACAAAACTTATTTTTGCCCGTAGTACGTTTTATGAGAATCAGCAATCTAAGCAATAAATCTCGACTTTTGAATCACAGAATTTTTAATTTTTACAGTGTGTGTGTGTGCACAAGGGTCCTAAGAAGAATAGTTTTAAAAGCCCAGGTAACTGTGTGAACACTCTGAAGTTCTGCTTGCGTGCCTTGACTTATTAAAGGTGTTTGTATTTTTGAAAAGGGAGCATTTGAGAATTTTTACTGTGTAGTAAAAAGTATGAGATAATGGTGCTAAAATTTTTGAGAAGTTAATTAGGGTGATATCAGTATTTTTTCTAATAAGCCATTTCTGTACAATTTTTCTCAAGGTTTGTTGGCATCCAAAGCTGTTGGGGTGGATGGTGCTGAAAACAAAGAAGACTACAATGAAACAGCTCCAGTGCTGGAGCAGGTATGAAATGGTAGCATTTGATTTTTTTCAAGGTTCCCACTGGAATGATCACGGAGCTGTAGTATCTACGTAATTGAAATTGCTCTTTTGATCAGATACGGGAATAGGAAGCTAATTGATGATTTATTTTTAACTCTGCCTTCTTCAGGGTATACAGATAAACTACAGACTTGATTAGTGTTTGTTTTCAGTAGACTGGCATTAAAGCCTTTGTCTCCAAAATTGGAAGGCCTGAAGACAGGCATCCCAGGGTATAAACTTCCAGCTGAATCACCTTTAGCTTACCAGAAGACCCTTACACAAATACTTTTCATTTGTGAGTTAAAACAGGGTTTTTTGACATCAAATAAAGCTTCTTTTGTAAGAAGTTTCTTTTATATTGTACAATTGGTGTTGTTAGACTATGTGTTTTATGAATTGATCAATGAGCCATACATTTTTGCTAGGATGTATATTTTAATAACTACAATAAAAAAGAGAGTTTAAAAAACTATTAAGGGTCTGTCTTTAAACCACCTAACAGGAATTTAAAAGTGAAGGTTGCAGTTGCTAGAATTTGCCTTGGCTACCTTCAGATTCCCACAATACCTGTACATAATGAACTGTGTGCATGCTTTTACATTCTCTAAGGGCTTAACTTCTTAGGCACTGTAAGACTGTAAGAACACAGTAATAGCCATAACTGGATTTCCGTGGTTCTCCTGTTTTAAAATCTGAGCCTTAATGTAGTTTTAATATATCCTTTTTGTATTATTTTGATTTTCTTTATTAGTAGCCTAATAAAGAAGGCTTTAAGATGAGTATCTTTTTGCTCTTCTCTATATGCGTTTTAAAGATAGTCCAAATTTAATTGATATTGTATTGAGTTTTTCAGTGTTATTTTAGGCCTGATTTAATAACAGTGCATTGTTTGGGTGCCTCTATTAATGTTGTATTAAATCAATGGTCTTTTAAATTGATTAGTATGTCAATAACTCATCTTTTGATTTTTTGTTGTCATCAAACGGTTAAGTCCTTGCCGTTGTCAGTATATCAACCAAATTTTAAATGACTTTTTTACTGTGTACTACTATATTCATTGTCCCAGATATAACAATATTTTGTACAATCACCACTGTTATGATATTCTCAGAATGCAATATATCAGGGACTTGGGTAATAAAATGTTTCTGGAAAATTCATTACAATGTCAATTTTTCATTACGCACAATCTTGTGAGGTGAATGTGGTTATGAAAATTATTATATGTGGGAAGTTAGTATAGGGATCAGTACCCATATCAGAGAGAAATACAGAAAAATGCCAATTTGAAATTGAGTTAAAAAAGAAGGAAAATGGAATAACTCGGCTATTTGTATATGCATAATTAAAACCTTTTTTTGAGAGTTCTTGCCAGTTTTGTAACAGAGACCAATAATCATTAATGAAAATGTTGTAAATTATTTAGATTTTAAGGAACATTATGATGTTCCCTTATTTTTTATTTGTTATTCAGGTTGACTTCAGTGTGAAAATGTTTTGTAACGAAACTGTTAATTTTTATGCTACATCTTAGCCTTGCTTCAAAGTTAAAAAGCCGAGTTGTAAAGCTCTTAGTTACATCTCACTTCATATCAACAGTAGACCTGAAAGAGAAGTATTGATTGTCACTAACTTTTATTGTCCTAATGATTTAAAATAATGTCAGTTATGACATAAATTGATAGCAGGCCTATAGCCAAAACTTACTGTGCTAATGGATTTATTTTATTTATATTTTTTAAAAGATTCAAACTATGTGGTCTTGAACCTCATTCTTAGATTATTAATTATAGATTATTTAATTGTATTAGGGAAATGTCATGTTACATTTACTTTTGGATAAAAACTTGCATTAGATGCATAATAATTCAGTAAGTTTTTAAAAGTGTTTAATTTGTCCTTGTTTAGAAGTTAAGCACCTTATCAAGATTAATTTAAGTTTAAAATCTTGTTTTATAACTTTGTAACTTAAGAGTAATGAATGCTGTAGTGATGTCTTTCACAAATGTGAAGATGAACAATAAAATTGTTTATTTACAAGTAATGGCTCTAATTACTTTTCTGGCAACACCTTTTATGACAAGCTTAGGAATACTTTCCATTTATGGAGTACTTTTTCGAACGATTAGTCCCATTTATACACATATATGACAAGTAAATTAAGAAATAGAAATGAGAACTGAATGAATGGGGCACTTGACACCACACCTTTTATGTGGTATGTCCAGCATGCCATCTGTAGAGCATTCAACAGTGCCTTGCTTTCATATCAAGTATACACCTTTTTCCCCCACCCAAATTTGAGGGCCTTTTCCTTTAGGGGGAACAGAATTATTTATTTGGTCCCCAAACAATGGTCTTTCATATTTCAGAGAACAGCAGACTGCAGATTTGGTGGTCATTCTTCAAAAAATATATGGAAATAAAAAGGTTTTCTTGGGGACAACCATGTTGTTTGTAGCGCTAGCAATTTGACTGACTTATTATAGTGGCCTATCCTAGATTTTTTAAAAAATGTGTATATTTTGCTCTCAGATACATATATCAGGAAGAGAGGAGATACAGTATAAGAATTCCAGCATGATAGCTTGCAAACCTATCCAATGTGGCTATTTTCTGTTGTCTTTGAGACACATGCACCCATAATTTTACATATGCAGGAAATTTTATGCCAAGTGAATAAAAATATTCTTTATGAAAGAACTGACAAAGTTCTAATTTTTTTTAAAAATATCAGTTGGCAGGAAGAAGGTAAAAACTCTCATCTAAGAATGCGACGTATTTTGTTTTTAAACCCAATGTTTTTAACTTACACTTTTTATCTCTTTGGTTTTTTTTGTTGTTGTTGCTTGTTTTGTATTGTTTTTAGTCTTTTAACTCTCTATTGCTGGTAGCTCTGATTTCATGATGCATTATGCTTATGAAACTCTAGCTTTCAGCACTAAAATGAGTTAAAGATGTTTTGTTAATTTGGTCATTGTTTTCCTGTTGAGATCTTTCTTTAAAGAGGAACTGTCTACTTATGGGAAATGTCCACATTCAGCTTGATAAAGGAAATTATTTTATAAGAAAACATTTGAAATTCAAAAGTTTAAATGTATTTTGTTAATGCTCAAAAACATGATAATGCTGCTTATATACTTAATTATTAATGTCCCTGAGAATTTTCATTCCAAAGGAGATACATTTCAATTTACTACTTTAAATATTTGTTTAGTATATTATTTTATATTCTGAAAATATAAATAATGTAGCAAAAATATTAGACTGAAAGTTGACAGTATCCCTTTAAAGACAACTTATCCAACTTTTAGTTAATAATTTGTGGGGTTCTTTTTGGTTTTTCATTTGTAATAGAAATGTTATATGTTGCTTAACAATGTTTTGGATACTAAAGTTGCTTAACAATCAAAATAGAATACAAGAGCCAAAATGAAGAAACCAAAATAAAAATATCAATTTTTTATTATTTATTCAGGCGATTTCACCTAAACCTCAAAGTCAGAAACAAAATGAAGCTGACATTAGCAGTTCTGCCAACACTCAGAAACCTGCACTGTTATCCTCAACTTTGTCTTCAGGGAAGGCTCGCAGCAAGAAATGCAAACATGAATCTGGAGGTTCTTCTGGGTGTATAAAGCCCCCTAAATCACCACTTTCCCCAGAATTAATACAAGTCGAGGATTTGACGCTTGTATCTCAGCTCTCTTCTGCAGTGATAAATAAAACTAGTGAGCACAGATTTTTAAAAAATAGTTCCTTATCCTATAAGATACATTAAAATAATTTGATTGTAGTTATATTGTATTTTTATGAAATTGCTTTTTAAAAACTCAAATTTAAGTGACTATGATAGGGAAGACTGGAAACTAGGGGCAAAAATCAGACATTTCTTAACTGATTAATTGTTCAGAGACTGCTGCTGGTTGAGAAACCTTACCATCCAATAACACAAACTCCACGGAAGTTGGACTCTCCTCAAATAATAATCAAAGCTCAACGAGAGGCCTGATTCATTACAAAAAAAAGACAACCCCCTAGAAAGAAAAAAAAAAAACAGATGTAGAAGAACTCATGTTAAATATTTTAACTTAATTATTAACAATTCCTATGCTTAGGCATAGTATCCCACTTGTCCTCAAGACTGCAATACGTTTTATGAATTCATGTAACATTTACAAAACAGACTTGAATTCAGTGTTCTTAATGAGAGAAGAGTGCCTCCCTTATTATATTTTTAAATATTTTACTGTTTCAGTACTACTAACTTAGTCTTTTTAAAAATTACCTTTCGTTCTCACTTCGGCAGCACATATACTAAAAACTTACCTTTCGACATGGTTTTGGATACATATGACAAGACTTATGTTAACTCTGAGTTCCTCACATTGATATTTCAAGTTAGAGACAGGAAAAGCAGTGATTTAGAAAGTGACGGGGTAAATGACACTTTTTGTTTTGCTCTTTACACAACAAATAAGCTAGTAACATAATCAGTAAATGAGTATGACACATTTCCTTAAGAATTATTCTGTATTGTGTCTTCCAGAATAAGAATGGTGGCCTTGAAAAAACTTTATCAAAAGTATTCTTTTTCATTCAGTTGCCATATATACTATTAAATTTTTTCAGTTACTGATCAAAAAATTTTTTGTTTTTATTTTGTTCTTCTAATAAATGGTTACAACGATGGGAACAGAAAACCTCAATTGTTTATTCATAAGCTGCATTTCATTATGGCATTTATCACGAAATGCTGTCAGTCACTAAAATGTCCCATGACATTGGTAAATATTTTATTTTCAAATGGTCTTATAACTTGGTATTATAACTGCATTATTATAACAGTTGGATTTTATTCTTTCATTTTTTCCAATTACTATCATGCCCTTTTCATTTTTACTGTTGTAAAGTTACTCTCAAATATCCCAAACGCCAGCACCTTTAGAGTCCTCTCATTTCTTTTTTCTAAATTAGCATGAATTTATTGGTTTATGTAATCTGCCTATTCTAAACCAATAGATTTATATGCCAAGTAGAAAGAAGAGATCTCATAAAAAAAGGTCTACAAACATTTGTATTATATTATTAAAACATGCTTAAGTGACTCAGTAAGTTGTTAAAAAATAATAATATGAAGACAAGAATAGTGTCATACTCTTAAAATTTTTACATTAATTTGTTTGTGTTCAGTTTTTTTTTTTAATGAATCAGGCCAAGGCATATATTTTTTAAAAATCTTATTTGGGACCATGAAGATGGGATTCAAGTATTTGCATTAATTTTACTTTGGCAAGTAAAGCACTAACTATACTCTATGAAAGAGTTTTATCACTTATGCCCTTTGTCCCTCTTTTTTCCTAGATTTATAGTGTAGCAAAAGGGATATATATATATATTTTCTTTTGCTGTCAAGAAACGATTTTCCCAAAGGAAAAATGGAAGTTGACACAATGATCTGCAGTTAAAGAATTGACTTTAGTCTGTCACTTGGGGGAGCTGCTTGAAATTAATGTTCCATGTTATTTTCTTTTAGTTCTAGTAGGTTTTAAATTTTAGAATTTTTGATTAACTCTTTGTAAATAGGGCACAGTTTTTGCCTTTCAACATGCCATTCCTTGTGGATATCTTAACATCATCAGAGGGCAGAATATGAATCATTTTTTCCCATTTATCTCCTTAAATATTTTAAGATGATCCTGGTATGTATCTGCTTCGTGAACATTGAAGATCTTTTTCTAGGTCCTCCACAGCCCGTGAATCCCCCTAGACCTTGCAAGCATAGTGAGCGGAGAAGAAGATCTCAGCGGTTAGCCACCCTACCCATGCCTGATGATTCTGTAGAAAAGGTTTCTTCTCCCTCTCCAGCCACTGATGGGAAAGTATTCTCCATCAGTTCTCAGAATCAGCAAGAGTCTTCTGTACCAGAGGGTAATGTATATTGATTTCCTACAGAACAAAACATACAGGAAGATAAGGAAAAATCTAAGAGATAGATTATTAGAATATTAAGAAATTTCTACTTTTTCCTTCTTACATATTTTACAATGATAAGCACTTCATTTACTCTACAAATATGTATTGAGTGCCTTCTTTGTGCCAGGCACTGTTTAATGTATGCACCACTATTCCACAATGATAGTAACCGGGCCAGTTTATCTGTGTTGATATTCTGCTCCGTTCTTTGTTTTGTGTAGTTCCTGATGTTGCTCAGTTGCCGCTTGAGAAGCTGGGACCCTGTCTCCCTCTCGACCTAAGTCGTGGTTCGGAAATTACAACACCACTAGCCCCAGATAGCCCTTACCGTAATGAATGTCCCAAGGCAGACAAGGAAGATGCACAAATGCCTACACACCCTTCCAAAGCAGTTCCTGATGGGAGAGGCGCTCCAGCCATGGCAGGTAAGATGGCACTGTGTGAGTAGCTAGGCTTCCCGTTACCCGCTATAAACTTGGATGTCGGACTCCATTATTTCAGTTCACCTACAGTTTCTTTTCAGAAATCCTTTCAGGTAATATGTGTGGAGCATAAAGTTTCTGCCGTTGTTAAAGTTCTCTTGTGTGATCATTTTCCTTGGACATGCAGCTTTGTCAGTAATCTGTTTCCTTCTTGCTTTTTTACGTCCTTATTTCTATGAAATAGAAATCATTACAGCTAAACAAAATTTTAGGAATTCTTCCATTTGAAGCTGGAAAATACTTAATGGGATCAGTTAATAGGTTTGAGGAATATAGAATTCCATAATTAAAAAACAGTTTAAATTTAACTATACATCTGTATCTTAAATACAGTCCTCTATTTGGCAGACTTACCCAGATTGAATGTAATTTGTCGTACAGTTATTTGAGGAGTCCCATATATAAAGTCAACCATACTTAGTACATTTTTGGATGACTTTTGGTGTGTGTGTGTACTCTGAAAGCATATTTGGAGCTTTTTAAAATTAAATTTTTAAATGTAACAGAAGATTCATATTTCCATGTAGTTGCATTATTTAGAAGTTTTATAGAATTATAACTTCATCTAAAGAGTATATATAATTAAAAAAGAGTAAATAGTGATTTCAAATGCCTTTCTAGTAAGTTACTAATTTGGAATTGGATAGGTGAAAGAGATCTAAATTGAATCGTTCCTGAAATGTACACGAACGTAAAGTAGTTTATTGATTTGCAGCCAGATGTATTGGTAATAATTGTGTATAATAACACATTCCCTGAAGTCACTTCCACTCCTTGCATGAAGCATGAAGTAGAGCTTACTCTTTTCTAGTGATGGAATGTATGGAAGTAATATGATCGAGGTAGCTTAAAATGTACTTATTTTTAGTTTACTGCCTTAAACTTCATATTCCTTCTTTAAATGTAAAATATTATTACTATTATTTTCACAGTTATCTACAATTCCATTTTTTCTGTATTGTTTGAGTTATTTTATGCATTTTAACGTTCCCTTAAGCTTGTTTTTTTAAAAATGCCATCTGAAGATTTGTAGGTTTTGAAACATTTCTCATAGTTCTCAATTCGGATTCATTGTCTTCGAACACTTTATAAGCCTGATCTTTTCTTAGGATAATTATTTTTCTTTCACCTTTTCCCTCAAGATTACTGAGTTATTACTGACTTTTTAAGATATTTTTCCTGATGAAGGTCTTATGTAGTTCTTTAACAGTCTGGAATCTTACTGTACTGAATATATGAAAAATATATTAAAGTTATGTATATTCCTTTATAAAAATTATTTTTAGATGTGCATGTGAAAATATTCCTTTAAAATACATATATTCAAATTCTAGTAATAAAACTGAAATACAGATCAATGTTAGTGGCTATTGTTAACCAGTTTATACATCATAAAATATCAAAGATTGGGCAGGGAAGTCCTTTACCCAGGTAATATTACTCCTAACCTGAGTTTTACTTAGTCTTTTCCCCCGAATTTCTAGCGTATTTGTAGAGATGTGAGTGACTCCCTTGGGGATGTGGTCTTGTGGCTCATAATGGTCAGAGTACACCGAATTGGAGGGCAGTACACAGCAGTCTTCTTTTCTTAAAATGAGCCGTAATTATTTGAGAAGTAAAAGCAGTAAGGTAGTTTCTTGGGGAAGGGAAATGTAGAGAGAAGTTTAGATTTCTCATACAGTGAACCTGTGGCTCTGTCTGGAAGAGTGAGGATCCACTGGGTGTGAGGAGCTTAATGGTAGTACCTCGATTGGCAGCTTCCATTGCTTACAGTAAGCAAATGCATGGTTTTAAATGTTAATTACTCCAATTGGTTATGAGAGGGCTTTATACAGTATTTGAAGCGGGAGAGGTAGAATTTATTTATTTATTTATTTATTTATTTATTTATTTATTTATTTCGGTCACCTCTTTCAATTTTTTACGTTTGGGGAAAAATAGAATCCAGGTAACATTCAAACTGGTTATTGTTTGATTAAAACCTTGACGTCCTGTTTTGCTTGCATTGAAATTCTAAGTGGTTGGCGCTCTTAATATTTGTGCCACCTGTCCCATCTACACTGTTTTGCAGTATGTTTGGACTTCTGTCTGCTTCCTAAGTTGTCTTACATGGAGAGTATTAAATGCCAGGTGGTTATGTTTTTGTTTCTTCTTTGTGTGTATGTATGTATGTATTATATACAATATATACATATATTAAGCATTATATTTTTAATATGTATATATATGTGTATTTAGTTCATATGTATCTTTATTATAAAAGTGGAAATTTGTTACTGTTAAAATTTAAAATTTCTACAGAAGGCATTATTCACCAGAACCTGTATCAGTGGCATTTTTTGAGTTATTTTTGTTGATTTGAAACTCTTAGGGAGCTTAAGTGATGAGAATATTAGTTGTTAACTGAGAAGTAGTTTAGCAGACTTAGGTTTTTACTTTTTTGTGTGCAGGATATATGAAGAGGGCTCAGTTTAGCAGTGATGCTGAAAGGTCAATGAAGTTATCCAAATGATCCAACTACTACTGTCTGTACCTGTGTGTAATGGGTGGCTTTCCCAGTAGATAACAGTGAGCTTGTTGCACTAATTGACCTACACTGTTCCGGTGGGATAGACGTTAACATGACTAACCATGGTTAATACTGTTGCTGCCCACATTAGCAGAAAAAATAATTGCTGCATTTGTAAAAAAATGATGCCTTTGTTTTCATTTTACTGTCAAAATGCTTTATCTGAGGGAGCCAACCCTTAATGTAGGGCTGCAGCTTCAGAGAAACTTAGTTTCTTTAGTATCTGGGAATGTAAAGTAGATCAAATCTTAAAAAGTAGCTGTTTGAAAAAGATCTCTCCTATCTTCCAGGGGCCTTAGACTTATAATTACTCATAATTACCAGTTGTTCCTTGACAAAATTCTATCTAAAGGTAGGTAACCCAATCTGTACAAGACTTAAAATCTAAAAGGGATATAAAGCTAATATCTGAAATACAAGTACGGATAAGAATAACTATTTTAATATAAAATGTAAGTCCCTTAAGAGGTATAGAATGCTGCTAGGTGCAAAGGAAGACAAGAGTACCCCGAGGGGCGCCAGGCAGAGAAAGAGTTGGCTTTGTAGGTGCTCCTAGCCGGCTGGCAGCCCAACCTCTTTGGAACAGTGAGGGACAGCCACCCACCTTCTTTCTTTTCACTTGTTTTCAACAAAATTTTAAAAATCACCCTGCTTGAAACTCAGCTTTTTATCTGTATGATGAGATTGTAGTACATGATAGCTGTGGTCACTTTGGTGCTAAAATTTTTGCCTATTAATTATATCATTAATCATTTAGTGAAGTCTAAGTTTATTCCAAAGAAAAGATCATGGAATGGTAGGATTGTTTGTAATTTATAACATCGAAGTATTCTTAGATGTGATAACATATTCTTAGTAAAGCCTGTTGAGATTAGATTACAAGAATATAATTTTAAGTCTGCTATTTGGTTAGTCTGGTGTTGAAAGAAATAGCTTTAGTAGCACATCTTCAGTTTTTCATTTTTGATCAATTTAGTACATAAATACCAGGGAATACTTACCTTTGTTTTATTGCAGAATATTTTGGTTAATTTGGATATGAATAATAAACACTATACCTTTATAATGTCAGGGTGCTCATTGACAGGCCAGTAAGTTTTAGGTGAATTTAATTTAGTTTTAGATGAAATTCATTAAGCTTTGTTTCACTGTAATTCAGTCATGTTTTGAATTAGTTTTTGAATGAAATGTAATTATAAGTAAACACGTATGTAAATTTATCATACTTAAAATAGTTGTACTGTTCTAGTGAATCCTCTTGTAGATAGTCCATGAATTCTTTGATTGGTTAATACAACAATTTTATCACCAAGGAAAACCAGAGGTAGGTCATAGGGTTGGTCTGAGTTAGTATAACAAAAAAGCATGACAGAAAGTCTGCCCACTCGGACTGGCTTTAAAAAGGCCTTCAGTCATACCCCAACATTTAATGTCAACAATACATTTATTGTATAAAACCCTTTTTGTTTCAAATTGTTCCTTGGTTTATTTTCTGGAATTGCTCCAAACAAGACTACAGTTGGAGACTAACATTCCTCTACCCCCACAGCACATGTTCATGGCTTCTCTAGAGCCTGGTGTTTCCATGGAGTCTCAGGGATTGCTTCCTTTTTAGCCAGAAGGATCTGAGATGCTTGACATACTGGCAGGGGGTTGAGAAATCACTGCACCTACTGATTTTGAAATTGTGTGTAAGCAAGTGTGATTCAGAGATATCTTTCTTATTTTAATAAGTGTAGCTCATTTTTTTGCATTTTTTTTGTATTAGGTTGTCACGTAATGGTTTATTTGAAAAAAATGTTCTTTTGATAAAATTTAGTTTAAAAAATCGCTTCTATAATCTAGTACTTAAGTTTTCAAATTTTAGAACAGTGAGAGCAATCTAGTGACTTTCTTGTAAAACCACATATGTTCTTTTGTAGAATTCCAGAATAGGTCTTTTTTCTTTTTTGTATGTACGTATTTTGAAAAGTTCTGCCTGTAATATGTATGTGAATATTGATTATAATATCCTTTTCTGCTTAAAATGTTGACAACCTATTGTCAGTTTCCCAGTTTTGCTTTTGTAATTTCACCACTTTTAAAATCTAAAGGTTTGGGAACCAGGGTAATATGTGACAACTGGCTCTGGCCCTGGAAGCCCTGAACACACTCTGGAGTTACTGCGTGTGTCCTGCTGTGCTGTCCCTGGATTCTTGAGTACTGCTCCGTAGGCCTACATTTGTCTCTCACATTCCTGAGGGGCAGGCAGCACACATTCCAGTCAGGGAAAGCAGCCAAGGAAGGCAGTTCCTTTAATCCCTATGTGTCCCAAACTCAGGGCATCCCAAGCTCCATGCTCTAGCTTTTCCCTGGAAGTCTGACCCCTGGAGGAGGCTGGAGGCAATAATGTTGTCAGGTGCTACTTCTGAACCCACCTCTGCTCGCACTGGGGTTCTATAAGCACACTCTCATCATCGTTTGAATTGTAAATGCTTTCCAGTTTTCAAGAAAATTGCATAATTTGTAGAGTTTCCATGGTACAGAATTAGTAGACAGAAGAATGTTGTGATGCATTTGTTCTTAGTCTCGATAATAAAGAACTATAATGATATTTTTCCTTGTTCTAATACCCTTTTTACTTTTCCTGTCATAGTAAATGAGATGATCAGTATTCTCATTAATTTTAAACTTATTTAGTAAAGCCTTATTGCCATTTGAATGTTATTATATTTGTATATTTAAATTACATTTATAAAGTATTTGAAGATGAATGAAATGCTAGCATTTTGATACTGTTGTAGAATGATTTAAAAAATCAAAAAAGTAGTGAATGGTGGTGATAGTAACTAAAATTTAATAAAATGCCTTGTGGTATGTTTTTCACATTGTAATATAAATACACTGTGGTATGTTTTTTAAATTAACCCTAGCCCCAAATACATTATGAACATCAAGAATGAGAATCATGGTTAAATATATCTGTGTCAGCTAGCTATTCTGTTGTTAATGAGGTACAGTATTTGTTTAAAATGTGTATTGGACTACTAGCTAATAAAACCTAAATGTAATTAAAATTAACTATTTTCATACATAAATATGCATTGGGATTTTACATGTATATGGAGACCAAAATGATGTGCACAATGTTCTGATTTGGCCCTCATTGTTACCTAACAACAATTCATGATGGAATTCAAAGGTGTAAAACTTTGTTTTAGGCACAAAAGGTCAGATACTAGTTTAAAAAATTGTATGCAGCTTGTTAAAAACCAGCTTGCTTTAATATGAACTGTAATATCTCATTTGGATGCTCTGAGATGCATTTGTGCCACAGAAGCGTGGTGGCCCTTGTGCACATTGCTTACCTGGGTTCTGGCATCTTCTGCACTAACATAGGCTGGCATTGTAGGGCACCTTTGTTCCTAGCTTAGGGTTAAGGTTAGTGTAGTTTTCGTCATTGTCGTCAGACTTGTAGTTGTGCAATTTCTGGAAATGGTGTAGTCTCAAATTGTTAACCCCACCAGAGAAGAAAAAGTGAAAAAAAGTACTTGTTTGCCATGCATGGGTCTTAATATTTTACATATTTCTGCTCATATAGTCTTGAGAGCAACATATGGTCGACACTCATATTCCTATTTGACAGATAAGGAAACTGAAGTACAGAGTCATTAAATGACATACTCCAGACGGGTTTTAAACTTGGGTAGTCTGAAGGAATAAAACTAGGCCCTAATATATCAGTTTTTTGAAATTGCACTTTTTGTTATGAGTTCAGGCAGTAAAATAATGTAGATCTTTAAAGAGGAGAAAGAGGATCATACATAGTTTTGTAAACTACTGTAATTGAAAACATTGTGCCATGTTTTGAATCTTTTCTAATGAAACATACTTCTTTTCCCCTTAACCCACAGGAACCTTGAAAACAGAAAAAAAAGTGAAATTGGAAGAAAAAACCTCAACTACCTTTGGTATGAACAGAAAGTAATCTTTAAGCAAAAGACTAGAAAGCCTGACATAGAGGGAGGACAGAGTCTGTCTTCTTTTGCCCTCTTGTGCTGTTTTATATGTGATCATGCGCTTCATTGCTTATCAGTGTTAGTCAGCTGCGGATACACTGCTTCTTCGGTGCACATCTTGTAGTTCTCTGTGTATTTTTTGTCACAGTTGTCTCTGGTTTTCTTAAAAAAATTTCTGAGTTTCTGAACATTCTAATTAAAATTATGACTATTTCAAAATAAGCTTTCACATAATATTGTTTATACTTAGAAGATGGATCATACATTAAAATCATTTTTTTCAGACTTTCTTCATTAGTATACCTTATGAAAAAATTACTGAATTTTTGCTACCTTTTCTGATTCTTGTGCTATAATAATTAGCAATCATGAAATAATGGATGATAGTCTTAAATATTCTTTAGCTTAGCTAATCAGAACTTGTGCCTCTCAAAATTGATTAACTATGGTTGACAAATTGTGGGCTAAACCATGCTGAGTTGGAACAATAGCTACTAGAATATATGTGATGATTTAATTTGAAAAATGTTCTAGGATACCCATTTATTTTCTTTAAAGTACATATGATTTGAGGAAAAAAATGCTTTAAAATTTTAGGAAAATAAGTTTGAAATACATTTTTTCTTTCACATTTCTTTTCTTCATTCTTACATACACAAGGAGTGTCAAAAGACCAAAGTATTTATGAATTGCCTTAATTGATTTTTTAAAAAAACTTTTTTCTAAAGGAAAAAAGTCCACTTAAAAAAAATCTTATATATTCTCATAGTAAGTTATGTACAGAAATGTTTAGTCTCCTCAGAGAGGTCTTTTTTTAAATTATGGGGTTTAACTATGTGCCACATTAGGAAATTGAGTATATTACTCATTTAAAGGTTTTAACTACTGTCTGTGTTAACTTCAAGGTGTCAGGAGTTGGGATTTCTCAACACTGCTAATGAAGATCCCCTCTTATAGTCCAATAAGCTAAACAGGACTTCCAGACTCATGACATGAGCAGTTTAATTGACTCCATCCACTCTGGGCAGGTGACTGTGATAGCTGATGAAAATATAAATGCTGCCTTTGAGGTTAACCACAAAGGAACAGCTCAGGATTGATCACTCAGGATTACTGAAGTGTTCACCTCTGTCATTTAGGTAGGAGAAAAGAGAAGGATAAGGAAAGGAAAGAGAAGAGAGATAAAGATCACTACAAACCAAAACAGAAGAAGAAGAAGAAAAAGAAAAAGAAATCCAAGCAGCATGGTAAGTATGCCAAGTTAATAGGTGATGTCCATTTATTCTGAAATTCTTTCACCTCTCCTTTTTTTCTTTCACCGAAATGCAGATTCCCATGTTGTTATAACAGACTGGTAGCTTTACTTTGTCTAGTAATTTCAAAACTATAAAATTCTCTTTTACTGTGGTGTGTAGGTTAATTGTAGCAACTGATGACTTTTCTCTCCATTACTGTGGTGAACTAGATGCTCTGAACAAACACCCTTCAACATAGCAAAGGAAGCAACCTCTAAATATAGAGTCCCTTAAATTAACTTTCCAGAATTGAGGGAGAAATAAAGAAAATTTTAGAAAAATTGGAGAAACCAGCAGAATTTGGAGGAGGGAAGATGATGAAGAGGGGAGGTTGGAGATGCCAGGATATGTGGGTGAATCTAAACATTGACCATGTAAAACAGTTTTCACGGAAAAAGAAACAAAATGATAGAAAACAAAAATATATGATAATGGATCATGTATTTGGAGATGTATACTGATTCTTCATTGTTTTTAAGCTGCTCGAGTTGTTTTGTGGGAATGAAGGAGTTTGTTGCTTATGGGCTCTGATAAGTGAAATTTGTGTGCTAAAATTTCTGACGTAAATACTGTAGAACAGAAACATAGGATATAATTTTCAAAGCAAAAAAGAACACGCACGAAAAGATTGTGGTAAAGAGTAAGTTGGAGTGGATCTCTAGACAGAAGTGTTGACCCTCTGAGCGAGCCTTGGCCAGGACAGCTCCGGCTCTCTCGGGCAGAGCAGACATGAGGGGCCCTGAGTGCACGTGGGCTGTCCCACTGTGCCCTGGGCTGAGGCGAAGTCTAGGGGATGGGAAGGGGTTCTGACTGCTGAAGAGTCACTTTGTGTTTTATTTTCTATTAAAATGTATTTAGTTTAAAAAAGGAATAAGTCTAAAAATAGACAATTAAGTAATAAATATGAGCAAAATTTAATGAAATAAAATTCCTAGGAAATAATTTTAAAATGTCAAATTTGGTTCTGGAAAAAATGAAAAATTAAACTTCTGGAAAGATAAGACAATATTAGGAATGGAGAGAGCATAATTGTAGATGCTGCAGAAAATAAAAAGGAGATGATGTTGGCAAATGTATACCAGTAGCTTGAAGGTTAATATGGACAATTACCAGAAATAAACTGAGCAAGAAGATAAAAACCTGAATGTTTCCAAATCTTAAAGGACATTTAATTAGTATTTTAAAATCTTCCAACAAAGAGTGAGCCCAGGCTCAGAAAGCTCTGTTGCTAAACTCCACCAAACATTAAAGAAACATATTACTCTAAATTTATGTAAATTATTTCTGAATTGAGAACAGGAGAAAACATTCCCATAGCGGGGTGAGTAGGGTCTCCCCAAAATACATGTCCAGGTCCTAACCCCTGATGCCCGTGGAAGTGATTCGCATAATGAGTAAGATCTTTGCCAATGTGGTTAAGTAAAAGATCTCAGAATGAGACATCTGTAATTGGGGTGGACCCCTGTGAGGTTTGGAGGCTCACAGGGGAGAAAGCCAAGTGAAGATGGCAGCAGAGATGGGAGCTGTGGAACCGAAGCCCTCAGGAGCTGCAAGAAGTCAGGAAGGGTTTGCCCCTAGAGCCTTCTGGTCAGCGCCTAATGCTGGCCTTGAGAACTTTGAGAAAAAAAAAATGATCTTCTTGTTTTAGTGTTGGGGATTGAACCCAGGGTTTTAACACTGAGGTATCTCCCTACCCCTTTTTATATTTTGAGATGAGATCTTGCTAAGTTGCCCAGGTGGGATTCAAACTTGAGATCTCCCTGCCTGAGACTCCGACAGGAGATTACAAGGCATACAACACTGTGTGTAGCAGTTTCTGTTGTGTTGAAGCCATTAAATTTGTGGTACTTCTTGTGGTACCCCTAGGAACTTAATACAACTCCACATTTATTTTAGATGACTTAGGTAACTTTCATATCAAAATTAGAGAATACAGTGGAAAAGGACAGCCACAGATTCTCAGGGCATAAATGCAAAAACCAGAAGTAAAAGTTATTAAATGTAGCAGTGTATGAAAAGGATATAACTACAATAGAATTTGAATGCCAAGTACCTAAATATCACAAAATCAGTTCATGAAATTTACTAAAGGAAGACAGAAAAAAAGAACAAACATTACTATCTCTATACATGCAGAAAATCCATTTTATACATCCATATCCACTTAGGTTTTCAAAGATAGTCAATTATAAAACATTTAGAAACATTAAAGAAGGGCTCCATAAAAGGGAGAGAATTCATGTGCTGTTCATAAAAATAGATCTATAGATTCAGTGCTGATTCTGAATCTTAATATGGAAGAATAAAAATCCAGAAATGACAACACTCACCCTTGAAGAAGAACAAGGAGAAGACTCACTATTCAGCTGTAGTTATCACAGCACAGTTACTTTGGAGGCACACATGATGATCAAGGGCACAACAAATAACTCAGAAGCAGTTCCGTGCATAGTGACACAGCTCTTATTGCAGATGAGTGGAGTAAGGGTGAAGTTTCTCACTGCGTGGTGTTAGAACAATTTACTATGTGAGTGAGGAAGAAAAGTGAATTAAACACCTTTCTTACACTATACACAAAAATTTAATTTCAGTTTTATCAAAGACTGTGAGGAAAAACTAAATCTTTGAAAGACAACATAAGAAAATATCTTTATGATCATTGGGGAGGGAAGGGTTTTCAACAAAAAGTGCTAAACGGGAAAATTGAAAGTACAGTTAGACTGATAGAACTTTTGGTTCACCAAAAAACATTATAAAAGGACTTCCAAAGCACAAAAAATTATTGAAACACTATACCTGACAAAAGGTTAGTATTTAGAATATTTCAAACTCTTAAAAATCAAAAAGAAAAATAGAAATAACACAGTATAAAAGGGGCAAAGGATTGTAGTAGGACTTCACAGAAGCAGATACAATAAGGTGAATTATAGTAAGATGCTCAGTCTTGTGAGAGGCTGGGTAAATGCAGTGTTTAAACCTAGTGAAGTGGGTTTCACACCTGCCATATTGGCAAAATTACAAAGTAGATGGTATCAGGTGTTGCTAAGGAAATGCAGACAACCCCACAACTCTTGTGCAAAGTAGCTGTCTTGTACCACATGACCTAAAAAATTCATGACATATGAGGAGCAAATCACAGGGTTCTCCTGGCAGTGCTGGAAGCAGCCTAGTTCTCCCAAAGGAGTCACCTGTTTCTTCATTTAGAGGTAAACAGACAAATTCCAGCTATGGGAATCTTAGGGATAGTGTCATGGTAGAAGTCTGTATGCTGAGGAGAACATAGTATGATCTGTTTAGGTAAAGATTGCAATACCAAGCAATATGTTTTTTAGGTATTCAATTGTATGTGGGAAAAGCATTTTTAAAAAGCAAGCGAATGATAAAGATTCAGGATAATGTTTCCTCTGAGGTAGGGAAGGTGAGTTGTTATCAAAAGCAACACGAAGGGGACTTAGGTGTGATAATTTTCTTCTAAACTTCATGGTCAGTACCCGAGTCTTCTGTCAAACTGATACTCTTTATATCATGCCCATTTTTACCATATTCATCAAACATTTGATAAAGCCAGTTTAAAGAAATATAAACCCAATGAGGCAGTGTCATAGTGGGCAGTCGTGATTGGAAAATTCTTTAGATTTCAACTCTCTCCATGGTCCCAAAACAACATTTAATTTTTCCACAGGCTAAGAAGTTCTTACACTCTGTAACTAAAGCTCCTAGAGTAAATTTGAAGATACGGGATCACAGAAGGGTTGACAGTCTTGCAGCCATGTTCCAGAAGGTCGACCATTTCCAGGCAGCCCTGTGCCTGCCTTACCTTACCCCTCACTTCTTCCTCCCAGCCTTCCCCGGCTCTATCCCCTTCGGGTGCAGTGCTGAAGGGTCCAAATGCTAAACGACTTACAGTTTAGAAACACAGGCGCCCCTTAAGCTCTTACTGCTGAGCACCTTGCTGTGAGTGATATGTCATAGCTTCAAACTGCAGATAAAATTGCCAGATGAACTCCAGCTGACCAGAGTCTCCAGGAGGAGATACACAATCTTATATGTTGAAACACCCAGAATGTGGTGGGAAAGATAACAGTGACGGACTGATTTAAGAAAACACTCAATAACAAAGTGCGGAGTTAGGGAGGGCTTGGGAGAGCACAGCAAGTGATAATTCAAAGGAAAGAATGACTAGAAATTAAAGAAAAAATTGCAAAGAAAACTTGTATTTTAGAATAGTCATCCAACATTAACTACAGTACTCTTTTACAAAAAGCCATTTTTAAAATAACTATTTACATATATCTTTTCTCTTTTTTAATGAAAAACAAATGAATCTTACATTTTTGCTTATACTTTAAAATCAGGCCTATAAATGAACATTCTAACTTTGTCCAGGGAGTCCTGGTAAATACTGAAGATGCATAGAAACATTGCTATCTGTAAACAGCAGGTGTTGAGTTTGGTAATTACCAGCGTTTTTGTAATTAATTATTACAGTTGAGGAAAATTTATTCTGGGCTGTTTATATTCATCTTGGAAGTGGTAGTTTTCCCCAGATGATTACATTAGAAGAAGAATCTTCAAGCAGTAAATGTGAAGTTTCAAATATTTTAAATTTCTGAGGGCATCATAATGTTAAAGAATTCACATTATTACTGTACAAGAGTCCTAGCATCATTTTAAAATTCTTTCTTTCACCACTCAGTGTTGTTTTGCATATCATACTGGTACTTCTTATGTGTCAAACACTAAGCATTTTTTAGGTATTAATTCATTTAATCCTCATAACTAACTCTTTATAGTGAGGGCTAATTGTTACATTTTACAGTTAACTGCAGTACAGAGAGATAGAGAGAGTTGTCTGACTTCCACAGCTGACACATAGTGAAAAGCAGAGTCAAACCCACAGTCTGACTTCAGAGTCTGAATGTTTAACTTTAACCACCAACACTGAGCTAGGTTGTTAATTTTACCTTCTGTACCTTCAAAATTGTTTAGCAGACTGTACTGTTTTCATCCCTTTGTCTTTATTGGTATGATAAGTTCTTATTTTTACCTGTTATTTTAAATGAAGTTATAAAGGTTGTAATTTAGTCAAGTCGTTCTTCACAATTGTTCCATACAATAGTGGGTTAACATGTTTTAATTACCAAAATGAGTTTACCCAATGTGAAAGAAGCATCGTGTTCAATCTGCATGTATGAGAAGTTGCTACATTGGAATTTTCTAGGAGCATGTTTACCCGTTTTTAGCTTTGTTACTTTGAGCAAGTCACTTCATGTCCTTCATGTGCCTGTTAATGTGGGGAAAGTGAAGAGATAACAAGAAGAATTTAGAGCTAGAAATGCAGATATTCCAAGGTTTTGCGTGGTGAAAACAAAGGTTCCCTAAAAGGAACTTACAAGCAAGAATCTAAGTACACAGTACAAATGATCAAAAGCATACGGGGCTGTCTACCAGGGAGGTGTGATTTGCATGGTAAGAGTGGTACAAAATAGATTGACTTAAAATTTAGGAAAGTTTGAATGATCAAGAAATGGGATTAATATACAGTAGGAAATTATTTCTGATCTAAGCCTTGAAACATAGCAGTAAACTTTCTTCATAATAGCTAGAGAAGATTCCAGTAGGGAATGCAGGTAGGGTGTAGAATTCCAAGAAATTTTACTTGTTCACTGATAATATAAATACCAAAATAATATAATACCAAATTGGAATTTCTTCCATGTTTACAATCAGACACCTTTTATTTTTGCTGAGAGGGTGACATGTACTCCATAAAAGGGTAGCTTTGGTGGGTTAGTGTCAGGTTTCCAATCCTGCTCATAACATTTGCAGTTGGGCAGCCCTTGGTAGGCTGTTTAAATTCTCTACCTCTCAGTTTTCTCGCTTCTAAAATCATAATGATAGTTTCTGCTGCATTTGTGTATCCCCAGAAATCAGTAATCACGTGACGTACGTGACATAGTACCCTGCACTTAATCAATGCCTTTTCCATGCCTGTTCCTAAACTGCATGGTGTTGACAAACTGCACGGTAGCTGTGAGGCCATGAGGGGCAGAATTGCATAGCGCTGTGCACATATTGCTCTGTGTTCTGATGTTATATGCATCCTCTGGCAGTGTTTCTGCTCCCGACCTGCTGGGCCTCAGGCCCAGGATTCTGGACTTCAACAAGCTCTCCAGTTTGGGCACATGTTAAATGTCAGAATCCATTGATACCACTTGTTGGTCAAAGTTAGATTCCTGGAGTCGGGTTGTCCAGGTTTGAATGTTTTCTTTGACATTAATAGCTCAGCATCCTTGGACAGTTTATTTAACCTATAGTGCCTTCATTCTTTCCTTTGTAAAATAGCACCAGCAATCCAACTTCCCTTATGGGATAGCTGTGAGGAAATAAGTCACCATGTACCAGGTACTTAAAATTGTCTTTGGCACAAACAGCCCTCAGTCGGTATTGGCTGTGCTCTGCTGTTTATGATGGCCACCGTGTAAGATTCCCATGCAGCTGTCACAAAGCTGTTTATTATCTTCAAGTTCCTGGGAGTCAGAAATCCCAAAGGGACTTCACCTGGACTAAAATCGGGGTATCTGCAGGACTGCATTCCCTTCTGGAGGTTCAAGGGGACAATCCACATCCCCCTCGAAGCTGCTACACTTTTTGGCTCTTGTCCCCTCTCATCTCCAGAGCTCACATAAGTCTTTCTTATGTCACTTCATTCTGACACCAATTCTTCTACCTCCCTCTTTCTTTTTTAAAGTCCCTTGGGGATAGAGGAGCCCACCCACATAATCCAGGGCACTCTCCCTACTTTCAGCTGGTTTGTTTAATTCCATCTACGACCTTAATTCCCCTCTGCCATGTAACTAAGTAATTACCGCTTCTGGGGATTAGGACATAGGCTGTATTCTGCCTACTACAACCAGCAGCTTCCAATGTATACTTTTTACAGACCAGTGTTATTACTACTCTTCTCTCATAAACTTGCTTTTCCCTCTTTTTTCCTGCCTTTCCCACTCTTCCACCTCTTCTATATTCTCTAACCTGCCCGCTGACATCCTTTGCCTCACTCGGTTGAGGTGATAGACACACAGCTGGAGACTTGTTCCTCTCTTGCCCACATGCACTTATTTATAAGCTCACACATGTTCATTTTGTCCTTTGCCTCTGTTTACATCTGTCTCTACCAAAAGCCTGGCCTTCCTTCCCCCTCCACCCATAGATCTTTAGTCCTACAGATGGTATATGTAGGGTCTCACATCTTAGAAAGCCTTGCTCTGCACCCTTGCTACCTCTCTGTTTTCCCTACCTCCCATTTACTATCCAGTCCATCTCTGACTCACTTTCAAAACCCAGTTACTCAAGCAGAAACCTGGAAGTCCATCTTCTTGATGCCATCTCTGTCCCCCTCCTCCAGCCTAAAGCATTGCTGCATCTTCTTGTACTTCACATCTCTTGCCTGGACTAGTGCTGCAGCCTCTGACCTGCCTCCCCTTTTCCACATGTGCCTTCTCCCTCTGCTGCCTCCTCCATTCCACCACTGGAGTGATCAGTTAGTTGAATTAGTCTGTGACACATCCTGTTCCCCCTTACAACCTTGAATGACCTCTTGTTACCTTAGGCTAAAACATGTAACCTGAAGTGGCCTCATATCAGTCTGGCCTCATATCTTCTCTCCTTCCCTCGCTGCACTACAGCCAGCCTCATGTGAGCCAGATGAGCCCCATGCTCTGAGCTGTGGAGGCTTCAGATGTGCTAAGCTCACCCTCTGATTTCCCCTCCCCTCATAAGCTGTGGGGGGATTTCCCCTTGTGTGTGTCTGTATAGCTTTTCCAAAACTGAGAACAACTTGGACAGTTCTTCTAGGACCACTTCATTCCCTTTAGAGGTTTTTCTGTTTGAAAGATTTATTGATCAAATTATCACTATAATAATGTGCAAAATACCAGGAGCATCTCTTACCAAATTATAATAGGCCAATATGATCTTAAATATCATACTACAGATGTGATGGTGATTATAATCCAGAAAAATGTAAAATCGTCCATTTTCAGTTTTGGACTACTTGGCAAGAGTCTACTGCTACCAGGGAGAACCTGGTGATCCTTGCTCTTACACTGTGTGGGGTGTTCGTGCCAAATCTTTTTTATCAAATGTATAATTATCTAAATGATCATGGATGAGAGAGAAAGTGGCACATGGTTACTCTGTCCCAAGACCGGGCTTCCTTGTGAGTTTTGTGGTGACCTTTCTTAATTACTTGACCAATACCTCTTCATGTATCTTATGTTGCAGACTATTCAGACTATGAAGACAATTCCCTAGAATTTTTGGAAAGGTGCTGTTCTCCACTGACTCGTTCTTCCGGGAGTTCTCTGGCCCCACGGAACATATTTACAGAGAAAACTACAACTTACCAGTATCCACGGGCGATTCTGTCTGTTGATCTTAGTGGAGAAAGTAGGTGTAACTGTGTAATTGTTAAAACAGACTAAAGTCCTACATGTGGAACTGAGAATACATGTGCTTTTTGGAATGCCTGTTTAAGCAGGAAACAGGATTTACGAAGTTGTTTCATAAACTAATGAGGAAATCTCAACATTAGAAATTTGAGCTGCATTTTATTGGCTTTTGTAGTAATGATAGAAAAGATGATCAGTGTCCACTCTATATTGAACTTCCACAGGTGCTGTTTTACACATATTCTCATGTACTTTGCTACCAGTTTAAAAAAGAGTGTTGTCATACACATTTTGTCGGTAAGTAAGCAAAGTAACTTTATGGGTTTGTTAGTGTTAAAATTCAGACCAAAGTTTATCTTTACCCCAAAGACTGCTTTTGCTTTTTTAACCAAAAACTTATAGTCTTAAAAATATACTTTGAGTCCCTAGTCACAGATACACCTGTGACCAGATAGGAGACTGTGGTCAAGTCAGTGGTTTACACACACCCTGCAATTAGGCTCCCTCATATAGGCCTTCGGCCAAGCTGGGTGAGAAGAGCAATGGAGTTGGACTCTATGCCAATCTCCTCCATGTCCTGTCCTCGGGGGAAGGTACGAAATGACTCTTAGCTGCTTTCTGTTACTGTAAGCAGGAGGAGGGACCCCTGCTCCGGGCGGTGCTGGCAGTGCCTAGAGAGTAGCCCTTCCCAGAGTGAGGAATCAGAAGCGGGTCCCTCATCTGTGGCACAGCCCAGAGACCCTGAGGGTGAGCTCTCTTCTCCTCCGAGTGCCTGCATGGTAGACACTGGGTTTTGTTTTCCTTGGCACCATTAACTACCTGTCCCGTTCTAGGCCCAGCTCCTCTCTAGCTCGCTGTGGAGAAGAAGAGCATTTTCTTCCCTTTAATATGAAACAAGCACACAGTACCTTTGAAATTTTAATGTTTAGAAGTTTGAGAGGGCGAAAGGATTAAGAAAAAGTTGATCCTGCTCCTCTTTGTGCCTTTTCCAACAAATACAGGTCTCTTTTTTTTCTTACTTGGGCCAGTGGATCTTCTCCCCAGGTGTACATTTTAGCCCCTGCTGTGGTGCTTTCAAAACATATTGAGTCTGATCCTAGCACAGGGCATATTAAGACCTTAGGAAGGATCCTGTCAAGCTACAGCTTCTGAGCTGGAAGTCATGGAGAACACCCATATCTTGTAAGCTTTCACCATCTGACAGTGGTCTCTTGCTAGACAGTTTTGGAGAAAAGGGTTTACATCTGGGGCAGCAGTGGTGCTGGAACAAGCACACTTGAGAAAGGTACAAAGAGTCAGAGAGGGGCGGCGTCAGTTCTTTCTCTGCCCTGCCCTTCTTATGGTCAAGCGCCAGGCTGGGAGAAAGGAAAAGGATGCTAAGAAGGGCAGAGGTCCTCAAATGTGAGGATGTATCACAGACACCTGCAGAGACCTCGAAAACAGTGTCTGAGCCTCTGCGTCAGAGTTTCTGATTTCAGTAAGTCCCTAGGTAGGGGTGGTGTTGCTAGTTTGGAGACAACACTTGAGAATATTGTCTTGGGAAACACCAGTGATGGTCTGATGGGCAGCAGCTCAAAGGAGACCATTCCCATGGCCACTCACAGCTGCTCACTTGGCCCCCACTCTGTAAGTGTAAGAGGAACTTTTATTTGCTTTTCTTAAGCAAATAAACCTGGTGATCCATTCACTCCACCTCCAGAATCCAGCCAAGCGTATGTTTAGTGCTTGGCAGTTATTCAGTTGGATTTTCTGCTTAATTTGTTAATTTTGCATGCTACCACTGCAAATTTGCAGGGTGACACCAAGAAAGTATATGTGCATTAAACACTATTTCCTTTCGGTGATGCAGTTTTAAGTTCATTATTGTGTCATGATTGCCATTTGGTACTGTATACATGTTGTAATAGTATTTGAAACTCTTAATCCACATTCTAGTCTGTCATTTTGAAACATGAACCTTATATTCAAGAAAGCCCAAAAGAAAACACTAGTTTTATATTTCACCCAGTAGGCTTATGGATACATGAAATTTTCCACTTTGGATTCTCCAAAGCAGTCATATTGTTAATATTAGAAAGATATTCAGTATCTAATGGGTTTATTTCTGGCTTCTTGAATATTTTCAGATATTTCTCTGCCATTATCTCATTTCTACTGACTTTCTCTAAGATGTCCTAAGATCCCAAGGAGAAGAAAACATTTACTTGTTTTACTATAAAATATTAACTTTAATAAATCAAAAATAAGACATTTAAAAATATTGAATCATGGAAAAGTAAGCAAGATTAGAAACTGATAAAAGAAACACTAAGTCATATCAAATACTTATTTTTTAATTTTTTGTAGTGCTAGGGATTGACTCTAGGGTCTTCTTGGTGTCTGCTAAGCACATGCGATACCATTGCTCCCCATATGAAATATTTGAAACATAAATACCATGAAGTTTTTAGTTTGAATCCAGCCAACTTTCATCTGGTCTATGTCTAAAAAGAAAATTTCTCTCCCTATGCCTCCATCCTTAGCTCCCACAAACATTCTAAACGACTGCTGCACATTTAATGCTTCGTTCTCAGTGCTAGGCCACAGCATTTGGTTATGCCCTGCATAACTGTGCTTGCTGCATTGATTCTGACGCTCTAGAAAGGGGAGGTGAGTGATAAGCAGGTGAAGGGATAAGTCACAGCGTGACTAGAGTCTGGAGAAGGAAGGTAGGGAGGCGTCGCCTTTGTTGTCCAAGGGCCCAGTTCAGCAGCCTCTCTCGGAAGCGTACAGCTCCTGCCGTGTGTCCTGTGATGACAGTTTTCCCAGAATTTCTCCTTCTTAAATGCAGTATTGCAGATACTTCTTCTACAGTGTCCAGTCACCATTGCTTCTCAGATGATGCAATAAGTAAAAGCTCCCTTCTGTTTATCTCATTTTTTCTTTCTCTCTCAATAGCC
This sequence comes from Heterocephalus glaber, assembly GCF_000247695.1. Next base: position 23,112,493 of record NW_004624735.1, on the reverse strand, counting down.
TAAACAAAATGATAGGGTTTGCATCAGCTCAGTTATAAATACAGACCAAAAACCTGTATCTAAATCAAGTTGTATGTTGTGGCCATCCATATAATCTAGTGTCTGGAATGTGCTTCTTAATTTTTGAAACTAGAAAATAAAAGAAGTTACCAGATAAGCCCACAGACTTTAGAGTCTGCAGTCAATACTCCAGTTGGTTTTACCACTGCCTAACCTCATTACCCAACAAATTAGAGTGCTTATTGTAGTATCTGGTGACGATCAAGTGCAATGGGAGCTAATGTACTGGTACTACTATGCTAGCATTAGGCTCTAGGCAGGCAAGCTCTCTCACCTATCTGAACTTGCTTTATTCCTGTGGTTTAAATAATAAAGCCTGTTCTTTTTTTTACAACCAAAGCAGGGATAATCTTTGTGAAAACATTGGATCAAAAGGTAATATTTGTGAAAATGTATGAAAACTATACAAATGTAAATTATTGTTATTGGCCATAACCATACCTTCTGTAAGCCTGAAGACTAGGAGATGCTTAGTATTATTTACCATGATGTGTATGTTAGGATGGAAGCAATCATAATTACCTAAGCTTCAAAAATAATCTGTTTCTTTGTTCAAAGGCAGATGTTCAAAGGCATATTTATATTCTCCCTGTGTAAATGCTTAATAGCTTAGAGCCACTTCTCATAGCTCCCTTTTTTCTGAGAAATGACACAAGAATGGGAAAAAATGTGCTGAGCATATTTTTCATGTATCTTCTAGACTTATCAGATATGGAATTCCTAGATGATTCTTCAACAGAGAGTTTGCTTTTGAGTGGGGATGAATACAATCAAGACTTTGATTCAACTAATTTTGAGGAATCTCAGGATGAAGAGGATGCTCTTAATGAAATTGTGCGATGCATTTGTGAGATGGATGAGGAGAACGGCTTCATGATTCAGGTAGTTAGTTAGCCTCTCTGCCCTGCTGCACCACATTGCTTCAGGTACTCAGCAGGTGCATCGGAGTGTGTTCTCTTTGCACTGGCCATCCGACTGAAGATGGAGTTTCTAATGTATTGTCAAGATTCATATACTAGTGGTGATGACTAGGAAATTTCTTCATCAGATGAAGTCAACAGTTGTCTTTATAGTTTTTTCCCCTTTGCTGGGGTGTTTAGTGTGAGGTCTTCAAGCTAAAACTCTGTAGGGCTATTAGGGTGGGTGAGCCTCCCACCGAGGGGCGGTCTGCAGTGGTTCTCCTCCTGCTTGTCAGGCAGGGTCCAAGATGCTTAATATTAGAAGTATGCAGCCACACTCTCTGTTACTAGAACGAAAAAGAAATTCTGTTAGAACTCTCTGCAGGAAGAATATCTAAGAAAAGGAACCATAGCCCATATTTTTTGATGACATAGAAGATTTAGAGATGTTAGTTATAGGAATAAAGTGTCGTTTCATTTTTTTCTCCACTTTTTCAACAGTATTCTCAAACCACATATCTATACTTTTACCACCTGAGTAGTACATTAAAAGGTCATTTCTCAAGGAATTGTTACAGTCTTTAAAAATAACAATTCTGGTGTGTAGCTACTTGGGAGACTGAGGCAGGAGACCAGTCTGAGCGAGCTAGCCAGGCCTTGTCTCAAAAAATAATCTTCACTTTAATAAAATATTTTTTAAAATTTTAAGGATATGATTAAAATCAATTGGAAGTAGATGAGGGAAATTCTGACATTTCATGATTAAGTAATTCATCAAAGCATCTATTGTAGGTGAAACCAAAGGAAGTTCTTAAATAAATGACTATTGCAAAGATAAAATGCATCTTAAATCATGACTTGCTTTTTGCTGTGTCGACTAAGAATTGGACTGAGCATGGCAAGAAAGCATGCCAGCTCATTAGAAGGCAGGGCATCAGTCCTCATGCGCGCTGCAGGCGCAGCCATCGGTACTGTAGTCACCTCTGTTCTCTGGCAGTGTGAAGAGTGCCTGTGCTGGCAGCACAGTGTGTGCATGGGGCTGCTGGAGGAGAGCATCCCGGAGCAGTACATCTGCTACATCTGCCGAGACCCTCCAGGTGAGTGCCTCCCTGTGCTGACTGCACTTCCTGTGTGCTCCCGAGGGCCTCCCTGTAGGTAGCACGTACACTGTAGGTAGCACTGTTGCTGGCTAGCTAGACTGAGCTTCCATATTAGAGTTTTAAATTTTTCTTACTGTTACAGTTTTGTTTTCATATTAGTTATGGAGATAAGCACATTAGCATGGAAAGGTAGAAATACAGCTTGTTCCTGGGGAAGAACCAGACTTTGTCTTTTCCTGTGCATTGATTTCCAGCTAGTCATAATTATGGTGATTTGAATGAAGCAGCATTCTATACTTGGATTGCTCCTGACATCTTTTGAAGATGAAGTTTTTGGTAGTGCTACATAACCAATTTAGTTGCCTTTGATCCCTTTATTTTACTGAGGAAGCAGCTAGGGCACAGAAAGCTGCATGCCTTGTTTGAAGGAGTACCACTAGATGTGGCCAACTCAGGTGAAACCTGAGCTGTTTGACTCCCAGGCCATTGTGTTTTCCTCCACGCTAAGAGGCTCTTCAATGAGCATATTTTTCATATTGACTATAATTTTAGCCTCAAAGGCAGAAAATGAGTAGATATATTCAAGTAAAAGGCAAATGAGTTGTTTCCATTCCTACAAAAGAAAAAAAGTCACAGTAAAAAGTAGGGGAATTATTCAGATCTATATGAATGTCGGCATTTGTTTATCCTTCACCAGCTTGTATTGTGGACATTTGTTCATTATTATTCATTCAGTAAGAAAATGTAGACATTTGTCATTCATTCAGTAGCATTTATTGGGTGCCATTTATTTGCCAAACATTATGGTAAGATGATTGATTCAAACCATGCTTTTGACTGCCTCACAGTATAGAAGATGACACAGACCTATGAGCATCTGATTATAATAGGATCTAATTTCTATTAACATTAAAGCCATAGAATGATACAGGACTCTGTAAGGTCACAGACATGGGAGAGGAGCCACTGCTCACTCAGCTAGAACTCTTTACTTCATCCAGTCCAAAACAACAAAGGGTAGTGAAAAGAATCCTTGTCATTTCTATCTAGCACTTTAGCCATTTTAGAGAACAGATGACTGATAAATGAAGATCAAAAACAATGCACATAAGGTTGTCTTCACAGGTGTCGTCTGTTACTGACTGCGTCAGTTTCTGAGTCACCTTGGTCGGTAGTGGGCAGGAACATGAAGGTGTGGAGAGTACCATGCCCCACCATGCTGTCCAAGCCTTGTTGAGTCCAGAGCTTGCTGTTTACTGAGTGACGTTGGTGGGGCAGCACTGAAAGGGAGACCTGAGTGAGCGCAGCCTTTGTGACTGTAATGTCAACTTCATCTGCAGGTCAGAGGTGGAGCGCAAAGTATCGTTATGATAAGGATTGGTTGAATAATGGGAGAATGTGTGGGTTGTCATTTTTAAAAGAAAACTATTCTCATCTCAATGCCAAAAAAATAGTGTCCACACATCATCTGCTTGCTGATGTCTACGGTGTGACAGAAGTGCTACATGGGTTACAGCTGAAAATTGGAATACTGAAGTAAGTGAAGGATGGGGAAGGGAGGATCGCACTGAGGTATACACTGAATAAAAATCCAAAAAAGAGTCAGTTAACTACAAATGTGAAAACAAAGTATGCAGATGGCCTTTTGAAGGTCCAGAGCAGCAGTCTGGAAGAAAAAATAGATTGTAAGTTAAGGCTGTTTTTTAAAAATAAGGAAAGAAAGGTTACTAACTTTTTGGATGACAGGCTGCTACCCACCTATCCTTGACTACGTGAGAATATGGCTAAAAGTCAGTGCGGCATCTAGCATTCCCACCAATTTTAGTCCTAGTCTCATTGTCTTTATGTTCTCGCTATGTGTGCAAAATTAAGTTTAGTTGCTATGGTGAGCCCCGTATCTTGTCCCCCTTCAGGAATACTGTGGAGGTGAAACAGATTTCTAGGCAGACTGAGTGTATTCTTTAATTACCTCAAGATTGACTGCAAAGAGGTGAAGGGAGCCAGCAGATCCTAGAATCCACCTCTCTGCTGTGTACCAAATGTTTTAGTTCCCAATAGTTTTCCCTTAAAGAAAAATTTCAAGCTCCCCAAGCATCATTGCAGAATGTTCTTCCATAGTCTTTTATTCATTCTTGCCCAAAACCTGACAAGAATTCTTTAAAAGAACATAAAACCCCGTATTTTATATAAAAACTAGGTGATTCTCTGGTTCTTCTACGACCTTGACTAAAAGATTTCCCCTTTGCCTCCTTCCATCCCTTTTCCTCGGTCTCCTGCATCTTTCCCCCACGATTGCTAATCATCTTTTGGCTCATTACTGTCTCTTCTCTTTGGTATCTTCTCAGCCGATTGTTTAATTTCACATCACAGTTACTATGCTTTCTACCTCCTTGTGGCTCAAGTCTTACGCACTTTCAGTTCATCCTCCAGACTGCTGGAAGCATGTTCTTGGCAAAAGATAGACATGAGCTTGTTTCTTCCTGTACAAGAGTGTTTTCCCATTGCCTGTGAGCAGACTGAATTCTCTGGCATGCTCTCAGAGTCCTTCCCTGCTGCATAAGTTGTTGCCCTGAACTAAACCAACATCCCTGAATGCAGCATGCTTTCCTGCAAAGCCAGGCCTTTTACTCACAGCATGTGAGTAATAGCCTCCTACTGCTAGCCTCCCTGGCAGATGCCTTTTCAGAATTACCTGCCCAGCTGGAACTGACCACATCCTTCTTGGCAATTTAAAATTGAAAGAATTCAAATTTTCGATGAAATGTTGAGGCACATTAACTCGAATACCTCTGTTCTTGTCTTGAGTCCTTGGTTCTGAAATTTATTACGGTCTTCAGCTTGTTGTTAGATATTATTTTTCCTGAACTGTTGTTTCTCCAACTTTGTTTTAAGAAATAAATACCATCCTGACCTTCGTCTCTGGGCTTATTCTGGGAAGCGAAAAGACCAAGATCAAATAATAGTTGGAGCAGAAAAAAAAATAACTCAAAGCACAGTTAATGTAGAAGGAAAAAGATATGTACAGAACCATAAAGAGCCTCTTCGTTCACCCCTAAAAATGGAAGGAACTTACATAACCAGTGAGCACAGCTATCAAAAGCCACCAAGCTTTGGTCAGGAGTGCAGATCTCTTGCAGACCCTGGGAGCTCAGATGACGATGATATGAGCAGTTTTGAGGACGAACAAGAATTCCACATGAGAGAGAAAAACCGTTTCCAATACTCATCAAAAGAGCATGGAGTTCTAAACAAGGTACAGCTGGCTCGTGTCTTTACCTCTGCGATGTGACAGAACAACACAGGGAAACTCACATAAAGCGTACTGAATTCCCAGGTTTTGCTGACACTGCCAAGCTTACAAATACCTACTTAAACTAAAGCCATTTTTATTTCCTCTACAGGAAAGCGCTATCCACTTAAACTTTTAATTATCCCTTAATTCGGAATCGTTGTAACTGTTACTCTAACAAGTTTCAATTTTATAAGTATCTAAAGTATCTATAGTGCCTCCAGAAACTAGTGAGCCACATTGCATTCCAAATGAAGATGTGTGTGCGAACATGGCATAGTTTGCCTTCCTTTGTTAATGTATTTTAGATAAGACATGACACTTGGTCTTTTTTAATAGTTTAGCATACTTGTAAATGTGTACTAATCCCATTATACATGAAGCTGAATTCTTACCACTGCATGTATATTGGATATCTTTAAACTTATTTTTTCTTCATTGGGATTATCTTTGATATGCATCTTCATTTTTTATCAGTTAGCAAGGCCACTTTAAAATTAGTTCTTTATGTTTTTGGCTTCCTTATCAAGTAATCCCTGTAAATAAGTACTTAACTGAGTTTGGAACAATTATATTTCTTGAAATTTATGATAAACTCTCTTGTCAGAATATTAGCTCTCCTGTGAAATGAATTGCCTATGGCAAATATAAGTTCAAATTTTGTGTGTATGTGTTAAGCATTTTCAACGCCTGACAGTTTTAGAAGATTTTACGTTTTCCTCTTCTCACTGATGTAACTGCAACAGTAAAGTCCAGTCTGTAGATAACTAGACTTTATACTAAACTGGTCTTTGACGATTTTCTTGATTTTTCCATCTTTGCTTTGCCCGCACTCCACTTAGGTTGCCTTTTGAAATTAATGGGTCCAAATTGTCTGGTCATTCTAATTATGGAATAGAATTAGTGACTTCACTTATGTAGTACATTTTGTGGATGTCTTCTCCCGGGCTAGTACATGTGAGGCCTTGTGGAAAGACAGAGTGGCACATACACTGTTAAGGACACCAGAAGTACTCGGTGTGTGCCCACACTTCCTCAGAAGACATCCAAGAAGCACATTAAATTGCAGTGATCATCGCAGGGATGAGATTTGTAATGCATCTCCCCCTTTTTAATATTGCATTTCATCAATTCTCTGTGTTTTGCTTTTCCAATGGTCCCTTGGAGAAGAACCCGGCTGCAGGAAATAAGGCATTTGTTCACAATGAGAGAAGGGGCACTGAAGGTCCAGGAGATGCGCATCTTCAGTGGCAGCTCAATCTCCTCACCCACATTGAGAACGTGCAGAATGAAGTCACCAGCAGGATGGACCTCATAGAAAAAGAAGTCGATGGTAACTTGACAGAGAACTGAAGCACAAGTACTAGAGTGTGTTCATTGGTACTATGCAGAAGCTGTGTACAGTGCTTAAATGTTGGAGTGAAAGCTGCCAATGCTTGCCACACCAACAAAGCTCCATTTACGTTGTGTTTAGTTCATGTAGGGTCTTGAGGCTTACGCCAAAAATGACTGGGTGTTATTTTAATATGTTTGGGTGTTTTTTGTATGTGTATTTTTGTTTTTGTTTTTGGTACGGTAGATATTTACTGAATACAATTCATTTACCAGGCTCAATATAGAACATTTATAGAATATTTATTAGTTTCATTGAACTCTATTTTCTTTGAAAGCCAGAACTATATATGTAGTTTAAATATGTTTGAAATAAGAGAAGAAAAATATTCTGAATATTGGTTTTCACTTTGGTTAGTATTTGTGAAGTGGAATTAACAAACTCCTGTGAGCTTTATTAGGTAGATCTTAAGTTGGCATGGAGATTTTCATATAGTTTTCTGTTACATTTTTAAATGTTATTATCACACAGGAACCGTAGAAAATAGGAAGAAAGAATAAGTTGGATTACCAGATTCCCTCTCCAGTCTTCAGACTATGCTTTCTGATTCCTGTTTTCTTTCTAACTTCATAGGTTCCCCCCCTTTATTATTCTTTTTGCCAAACCCGAAATTACTTTGCTAGTATATTGAGTTGGAGCTCCCACTGCCTTTTCTTAATGCTTGGAGAAGAGAGGAAATGGACATCCATTTCAGAAGCATCTTCCATCAGTTTTTAGCTCACTGTATATGTTTTGAGTAGATTTTTGAAGAAAATGCAGCTTGACACAATTCCATATTTTAGGGTAAATTTTTAAAGGAAAACAAAAAATGTAGAATATAATTAATTGCATTCTGCCTAAAATTGTAGTACATGTCCATATTTAAAAAAATAATAATAAAATAGCGGAGCTGAAAGGAACACTGAGAAATTGCCATCTCTTTTCCTTCTTTAAAAAGTACAGATGATCTAAATCTAAATAGTAGAAAGGTTGAACAGGCATAGGGAACTATTGTTTCCTGTTCCAGAAGAGAGTAAACAGAGACATTCCAAATGAATTTAGTTTATATATATGTAACATGTACAGGAAAAAATTGAGCTAGGAATGTAGTTTAGCAGTAGAGGACTCACCTAACAGGCATAAGGAGGACCTGGGTTCACTCCCCACTACCATTGAAAAAAAGGGAAAAGAAAATCATTTGAAATAACATCAAAGTTACAGGGAGGGACTAGAACTGTTGTAGAGTGGGAAATAAACAATACTGAGTGTCAGAAATGGTTTGAGTATATTAGCCTTTTAAAGACAGGAAAGTGAGCTCTCTCAGCTCCAACACCAACCTTCCAATTATACCACTTTCTAACTGCTTTCCCAGATGCCATTTACATTTGTGTGTTGTCTTCTCTCTTTTAGTTCTGGAAAGCTGGCTTGATTTCACAGGGGAATTGGAGCCACCAGATCCTCTCGCAAGACTGCCCCAACTTAAACGGCACGTAAAACAGCTCCTAATTGATGTGGGCAAAGTACAACAAATAGCAACGCTTTGCTCTGTATGACAACAGTGAACACGTAATGAAAAGAATTTGGCTGTCTTCAGTGGAATCGTTTTAGCTACATGATTGCTAAGTGGATAGTTAAAAAGCTTAGTAATGTTTGGTTAATTACTGATTGTGATGTCAATAGGATGGCACCTTGGAAGGGAAAATGAAGAGCAACTCTCTCAAGGAAGCTAATACTAAAAAGTGTGTGAGCAAGCTGCAAATGCTAATGTTTTATATGCCAAGATCAATGAAGTAGAACAAAATCTATACTGAGGGAATCAAATTGGCAGGATGTTTGAATGGTTGCTTACCTGAAGTTGAAAAACCTGTAGAAAGAAATATGGTGTGTTTATGTAGTTGTTAGTAGAAAGATCCACATTTGTAAACCAACATTTGGCTAAAAACAAAATTGTAAAGGAAATCTAAATCCTGGAAAGCTCTACAAGGTTGCTGTAAGAACTGCCTTCTCAGCAGTTGGATCCAGCTGTGCGGAAGTTTAGGTTATTTCAACTTTATAAGATCATGAGCTTTTTCTTGGGTAATGAATGTCCTTAATCAGAAAAGTGACACTAAAAGTCTCACTTTGGGGGAAAACAATTGTGGAATTCTTCTTTATGAATGTATTTAGAAAACAAACACCAAGTAATTGGAATTTATTGCAGGCATTAAGGTCATTAAAAACAAATTGGCTTGCAGAAGGGTCTGATGTGCCAAATGATGATAACTGCTGGAAAGAAGATATTGAATATTGTGGGGTTTCTTCCACCCCACATCTTGCATAATGCATCAGTCCAAGCAAACCTGTATCTCACGCGCACTATCTATATCAGATACATGGTTGAATGGCAGTATTCAGGCTTCATTGTGCCACTTGGTCCTGGATATGCTTGGTGTTGCCTTCAGGAAAAAAATTACAAATAACCTCAGCTGGGATGAGGAGTGACAAAAATATCAAAATAATTTGTGGCTTTTTTAAACTGCTAGTAGTGGAATACTGGAAAAACTTCATTTCTGAAGATGAATTTTATTTTTTAAAAATACATGCATACTCAAAACTTTTAGCTTTGATCGCAAATGGACAGATTTCTGAAACCAAAGGCAACTAAGTTGCTGTCTTAGCTCTTGCTGGGTTTTGAGCCTAGGTCCTACTGTCCACCAGTCCTCATGTGAGTTCTGTGTGCCTCCAGTGCTCTTTGCAGGTGTGCATAGTGTGTGCTTGTGTAAACACTCAACGTGCATATGTACATAGTTGACACATATTTATATCACACATATCTAGTTTTATTACTATAGACTCTATGACTTGGTGGTTAACATGAAATGTTACCTTTTAACAGACTGTTTTTAAAAATTAAAAATGTATGTACAGGTTTTGGAATTTTTTTAAAAAGGAGAGAAAAGACTGTTAAGAGGAGGCTTTTTGATGACATAACACTTGAATATTTTATGCCTCATTCTGTTTATCAGTTCTAGCAGTCTGTATAAATGCATTTTAGAACTGATAGACAGGGAACTTGAATTTATCTTTGATAAGAATACATGCCACTGTACATTCAGATATTATTTAAATTTGCAAACACACTGTTCTATATGTAAGGTACTGTATGTAAAACTCTTTATTAAAACTATTCCACATATCCTAAAATTTCAGCTTGCCTTTTTGCGGCCTTATATTTCCATGTAAAATTAAAAGAATGTGCAAAACTGTCAGAAATTATATTGCCTTTTGAGATTCTCCAAGTTAACAAGTGTGCCAAAGATCAATAGACATAAAATATAGTTCTCTGTATTTACTTGTGTTACGTTAACTTTGTTAAAGATCTTATTGATAAAAGCTTTAGCAGAGGTCCTCTTGTGAGGTAGTTGCTTAAATTTGCATATTAAAGTAAAAAATATTGCCTATTTTCTATGTGTGGAGTAAATTTGCTAATGTCTGTATTCCAAGATTGATGCTATACCTTTCATTTTTGTTTAAAAATAATGAGTCTAACATTTTTCCTGTCATGGTTGAACTCTAGACGTTGAATTTACATCTTTTGTTTCTTTTAGAAATGGAGCAGATAGCATCTTTAAACTATGAGTAGTGGCCTTGCCTAGACTCTGGTCACACACACACACAAGACCCTTCACCCCCAGTGATACTCATCTTCTCAGTTGCTGGTGGACACAGTTAAATTAATGCACATTTCTTCTTACAGTACAGATTGAGCGTCCTTGATTCCAAAGTCTGAAATACTTCAAAATGGGAAGCTTTTTGAATACTGAGAGATGGTACAAGTGAAAAATTTCACACCTCATCCCAGGTGGCAGGTCACAATCAAAATGCAGGCTCACTAAAAATGCTGTATAAATTTGGCTTCAGGCTATGTATATAAGGTGTGTATGAAACAAATGAGTTTCATGTTCAGATTTGGGCCTTACCCTTAAGATGGGTCATTATGTAAATGAGATATTCCAATCTAAAAAAAATCCAAGCTCCAAAATGCTTCTGGTCCTAAACATTTCCAGTAAAGGATACTAAACTTTTATCTTTAGATTACTTTATTAGCAGCTAGCAAATTGGAATTTCCATTCATAATTACAAGACAAGTTTTATTCTGCTTACAAATATATGAATTGGAAATCTAATCTTTATCAAATTATTCACATGCCCATTTAATATGGATCATATCAACAATTGGTTGAAGCCTTTTAGCAACTAGTGGGCTGAGCCTTTCATTTGTTGAGAGAATAAATTAGTTTTGGAGAGGCAAGTCCATTGTCAGAAGTGTCAGATGAGTTATTTTTCCTTTTAGTCTTACATTTAAAAAGTCACAATATATATTTAAATATAGGACAGTAATTTAGTTTTTTGAAAAGGTGATATTTTATTTGCCATTCAGATAAAGTAGAGTGAGCTTACATGGGGAGGCAACCCTCTTAGTGTATTACTGATAAATATAATTTGTACTTCATCCTACTTGTTTGTGGTTTTTATTTTCATACTTTTAAGAATAATGTACATACTTTTTCCTTAACGGAACTTGGTTATTATAATTTCTGGTAAAACCACTTTACTTAACACTCATTTTCACTGACTTACTCCCTCTCAAGTGTTCATATTTCACATGTTCAAAATGAAGCATACTATTTCCCCTCCAATAAACTGAATCTCCTGCTAACATCACTGTCTCTGTCAGTAGCATTATCTAAGAGACCAGGCTTGAAATGCTGAGTTATGGCTCATTGTCCAGTGATGCCCAACAGTTAGTTATCAGAGATGTCTGATCACCTGATTGTGGGTATAGCAGGGGATGAAAGAATAATATACAAAGAATAAAGAACGATAGTTTATTACTTGCGGGGCCAGGAAGTCATCTTAGCTCTAACCTGGCTAAGACCCCAAGCTCTGGATCAGTCAGCATTTATGATTATGCAACATACCAAGGGGGGGTCGTAAAGGCAGATGGAGGGAATAGCAGAACCAATGCACTAATGAGCGAGGCTGTAAAAGGGAGGAACCATGCTTTCTAGTGACAGCCAGGTCCCAGTTAATGAGCCACCTGCGTTATCTTTAGCTGATGTTTGATCTGGGAGAATGGCCACAGTCAAAATTCCTCAGCTGTAGTGTTTTCTTGCCGTAGAGATGTCACAATCTCATCGATCCTTGAGACCTCAGTTGTGGCCGTTGGCATAGGGAAATCTGTCTCCATTCACCAGCCGAAGGCTCACTTAGTCACACGTAGGCCTTGGAATGACTCATGATTTTAATCAACAGCGGGATTCATAAGCCAATTCAATAATACCTAAAGCCCACTCAGTGTGCTTTCAAGTTGGTCTCCTGCAGCTCGTCACCATTTCACCACCAAATGTGGTGATTTCTCCAATGAATGATGTCCTCTTTCTTCCTCAGTCCACTGGGAAGCCAGTATTTCCAAAAGTGATGGCATGAAGTTATTGTAGCTGGCCTTTGTCTTTGTCCTAATTTGTCAGAATTGTCACTGCAAGACCAGGAGGTTATTAAGCTTGTTGAGTACCTGCTCTGAGCCAGGCACTGTACATGTTCCCTGCATTATCTAACCATTTAACCAGATAAAAGTGACCACTTTGTAAGATGAGGATGCTGGGATTTAGAAACTTACCTTGGATAAGATGTAAGCTGCAGTTCAGGATTCAAACCCTGTGCTCCTCAAGTTAATGTTCTTTATCTAGCATGTATACTTTGGCTGTCAGTTTTCTTCTGTAAACCTATTAGTCTCCCAGTTGCAAACCATATTTGGTCTGCGCAGTGTGTCTTGCAGTTTACTTAGTCAATTCTCAAACTCATGTAAATTACGTCTGTGCTTAAGACTGCTTATTTCCAACTCTTAGCTTTATATTATTTCCCTGTTCTGCAGAATTCTCCCATGCTTGTGTCTGTAAACCCAATCAGATTTTAGTTTTTCTTCTTATGAGAGGCAGTTATTGTTGAGGCCTTCTTATGGTATCTTATATTGTACCATGCTAGGGAGGAATTGCATCAGTGACATAATTTGATGGAGTAGAATAGGCTTGAACTTTGCAATCTTGTCCTTGAATTTTCCCTCTAACATTTATAGCAGTGTGAACTCTCTGCACTTTGTTTTTCTTGTCTATGAAAGGGAACTCATTTATACCAGCCTTGGAACCTTTAGGGTTTTTATATCTTCTTGATTTAGTTTTAATAATCCATATGTGTCTAGGAATCTATCCATTTCTTCCAAATTCTCCAATTTTTTGGACTACAGATTTTAGTTACTAATAATTTGGATTTTGGTGGCATTTGTTAACGATTTCACCTTTTTCATTTCTAGCTGCAATTATACGAGTCTTTTGGTAACTTAGGCTAAGGGTTTGTCTTTTGTTTATTCTTTAAAAAAACTAGCTCTTCAATTTATTGGTTATTGAATCTTGATTTCACTAATTTCTGCTCTGATATTTATAATTTCCTTCCTTGTACTAGGTTTGGATTTAGACTGTTCTTGTTTTTCTTGAAGTGCATCATTAGACTATTTGGGCCAACTGTGATTTTCTAATGTAAGCATTCCCTTTTACAACTGCTTTTCTTGGGTCCCATAGGTATATTATACTGAATTATTGTTTGATTCTTGGAATTGTTTAATTTCTTCTGTGACCCATTGAGAATGTGTTATATAATATCCAGGTGTGTAAAACTTCTTTGGATTCTTTTGCCATTGATTTCTTTCTTCATTGCTCTATGCTTTGATTATATACATGAAGTAATTTCAGTTCTTTTGTATTTATTTAAGCAAGCTTTATTGGCGAGTATATGGTCTATTTTGGAGAAAGTTTTATGTGTTGCTTAGAATATGTTTTCTGTTGTAGTCCAAAAGAATGCTCTGTAGATATCTATTAAGTCCATCTGTTCAAAGGTGTGGTTCAGCTATATTACTGATTTTTTGTATGGTTGATCTGTTTGTAAAAGTGAGGTTTTGAGGTCACCCACTGTGATTGTATTGACGTTTATTTGCTCTTCTATGTCTAATAGTGTTTGTTTTATGAAATCGGATGTACCAGTATTTAGTGTGTATATATTTACAGTTGTTATCTCTTCCTGTTGAATTTTTTTTCTTAATTAATATGTAGTGACTGTCTTTACCTCTTCTGATCAGTTTTAGCTTGAAGTCCACTTTGTCTGAAAAAAAGATAACTATATCTGCTTCCTTTGGGGGTCCTCTTGCATGAAATACAGTGGTACCTCAGTTCACGAATTTAATTTGTTCCATGATTATGGAAAAGATGGCCATGTTTGTGTTCATGCAGGAAAGATGGCCATTGTGTTTGTCACCCGATGCAGAGTTCTCAAATAAAAACAGAATGTTGCCAACTGCTTTTGTTTGCAAACCAAATAGTTTGCAAACAAAAGTGTTTGTGAACCAAGGTACCACTGTATTGTTTTTCATTCTTTGATTTTTAGACCGCGTATTTCTTTTTGTATTAGATATATCTCTTGTGTACAGCATACTGTTGTATTTTTTTAATCCAGTTTTTTGATTAGGAAGTTGTAGCCATTTACATTGAGAGTTATTACTGAAAGGTATTAACTTATTCCTGTGATTGCATTATTTCCCTGTTGAATCCTTTTTTCCTTTTTGTTTAACTGCTCATCCTGCTTGATATATTCATTTCATCAAACTTTTTAGTATTGTTGGCTTCATTATTGTTATCTAGGGTATCCTTGAAAATGTTTTTGGAATGCTTGTTTGGTAGTCATGAATTTCTTCAGTTCTTCGTGGAATGTCCATTTTTCTCCATCAGTTTTGAAAGATAGTTTTGCAGTCTGGGTTGAAAGGATTTTTTAGGACTTGAAACATTTCCTCCAAGCTTTCAAGGACTTCAAGATTTGGGTTGAGAAGCCTGCTGTAATCCTAATGGGTTTAACCTTCTGCATGATTTGTTGTGACTGCTTTTAAGATTCTGCCCCTGTGTGGGACTTCTGAGACCTTACCTATGTGTCATGGGGGAGCTGTTCTCTGGTTGTCACTACTTGGAACTCTACTTGTATCATTTACCTTCATGTTGAATTCTTTCCCTGTATTTGGGAAGCTTTCTTCTATGATTTCTGTGAATGGATTTTTTAACCCATATGTTCTGTCCTCTAACTTATCTCTGACACCATGCAGTCGTAGGTTAGTCACCTTTGTATCGTGTGGCAACTCTCGGATCAGTCTTCCTTGTTCTCCTGTTTGTAAGGTGTCTCTGTGTGTGGTCACATCACACCTCTAGATCTGCTGTTCTCTTCTTACAGTGGTTACTTCTGCTGCTCATATATTCAGTAGAATTCTTTATACCTGGGATTTCTGTTTGTCACATTTTCGTGGCCTGTATTTCTTTGGCAAATTTGTCATTCATATTTTGAGTACTTATGGTCAGCTCTTTTAATTTTTGATTTGACTCGTCTTTAAACTCATTGATCAGCTTGAATATTAATCCCACTATCTGATTAATTCATCTTTCAGCTTGACAAGTTTGCTTCCTTGTTTCATATAATTCAGCCAGCCATTTAGTATTTGATTTCCTCTCCTCATTGGTGCTCCTTGGATCTACTTTGGGAGGGTTGGAAGGTTTTAGAGGTATTTTCTTGCCTTGTTTCCTCATGTTTCTTTTTTCTCTTTTCTTTTTTGTACTAAGGGTTGTGATCAAATAGAGTGAAAGACTTGTTAGTAGGAAGATCTCTTTAGTTAGATTCTGCTTTCCAGTATTCAGTGTTGGCTTTAATTACCAAGAGGTATTATCTACCATTTCGAGCTACTCAGTTTAGTGGGATTGGACTAGGTTACCATGTACAAGGACAGAATTGCTACTGGTTGTATCAGTTATCAACAGATACAACCATACATCAGTCATGAACATTAAAAGTTGTTTTGACAATTCCAGCCCTTTATCAATGCCCCTTACAGACTGGACTGAACTGCTGTTATTAGTTAGAGTGGAATATGGAGGGGTTGGGAAGAAGAGAGGAAGGGTGAAAGGAACGGGGTAAGTAAGAAAAGAGTGGAAAGAAGAGCAGTATCAAAGGTGAAAGACCAGAGATTGGACTTCTTTGAAATTCTCTTTAGAGCAGGAATAAAGTGATAGTCTTGAGGGAGTCTGGGAGAATATTTTTGGAGGTGAGAAGGATCAGAGAATAAATGGAGATGGAACAGAGCTGTGAGATTATCAGACCCTGTGAATACATCTGTAGTTAGTTTTGTTTGCATCCTCTATGCAGGTTTGGTGAGGGTTACCCTGACTGATTTGCCATGAAAGGTACTATTGAGTGAATGCACTGGTTCTTATTCTCTTGCATATATATAGTTAGGTGCAGAGGAAGAGAGGGAAGATGTGTGGAAAGAAGAAAGAGAAAAGGACAGGGAGGGGAAAAATCTTTTTTCAAAAAGACCGAAAGGAAACAAAACACAAACTAAAATAATAACCAAAACAATACAGAAGCAAATGAAAAATTCATGCAGTTGCTATAGCATAAACCAAAGTATCCGCACAGCTCCCCTTGTGCTGCAGTTGTCTGATGGGAGATCTCCAAGCGATTTTCACCCTGCAGTCTGCTTCGCTGTTCTTCTGCGGGTCTGAGTGGGCCTGCCTGCTAGCTGCATGTGGACTTCCACCAGGGGCTACTTCCTGCAGCTCCCTTCACTGCCAGGCAAATCCCAAGGTCATCTCTGTTTTCCCTCCTGTTAGCCTGTTGTCTAATGCGTTGCCAGACGCCCTGAGACCCAGACCCAGGTGTCACTTTTGGTCCTTCCATCTGCAGCCCTTTATCAGACACTATTCCAAGTGTCACGCACTAACCCACGGAACTTGGTGCAGCCCTGGGCTCCCTGCCCTCTGTTGGCCCCGGCGGGGAGAGCAGGGTGCACCACCTGTGGCCTCTGCTGGCAGGCCTGGGCAGCTCGTTGGATGCTCCCCCAAGCACAGCACTCGGGGGGGGGGGGGGGGGGGGGGATGGTTGACTAGTTATGGGTTAGCCAAGCCTCAGTGCAAAGCATTGCTGTACTGAGACACAGTGTGCTCTTGCAGCCCTTATGCCTCAGCCTTACCAGCACTTAGACTCAGATCCCTAATCCCAGGGATCCCTTTGTTTCCACATTCTGGAGTTCGACCAGCATCCTTGCCTGTACCACTTTCCGACTTTCAGTTTCTCTGAAGCCATGGTCTGCGGAAATGTCATCCCTAGTGATCTTCCTCTCTGGGGAGATTCGAGTGATCGTGGACCTACTGTCACTCACTGCCAGGCCACCGCTGAAGAGCTGCCTCCCTCCCGCAGATACCCTGGTCCTCTCTCAAGGTGGCCTGTGCCCAGACCCGGGGTCTGAGGGGTGCGAAGGTCCAGCTTTCCCATCTGGCTTTCCCTTCCAAATCTCAGGGATGTTAGACTTTGGTCCGGTGAGTTCGCCCTTCCTGTGCCCTGTGTATCTGAGTCTCTCTGTGCCCTGCCTCACGGTACTCGGCCCACTTCAAGGCACGGTCCAGGGTCCTCCTCCCTTGCTGCTGTAATGTGACCTAAGCCAGTTTGATGATCTCCCAAAGCAGTTTCTGATAATCCTTTGGATTTTTGAGGTTGTTGTGATTGCACCTTTTAAATTTCTAATTGCATTATTATAGGTCTTTATTTCCTTCTTTGGTAAGTTTCGCTAAGGGTTTATCAATCTTGTTTGTCCTTTCAGAGAACTAACTCTGATCCATTGATACATATTTTGTATTATTAAACTCAATTTCATTGATATCTGTTCTAATCTTCATAATTTCTTTTTTTTTTCTACTAGTTATGGGTTGGGATTTTGTTTTTCCCAGGACTTTGAGATGTATCAGTAGGTTATTTGGGATCATTCTATTCTTTTAATGTGAACTTTCCATCAACAAAGAAATATCGGATTTAAATTACACCATTGTTACCTTCTTTTATATTTACAGGTCTTTACTCTTGAATCCTCATTTTTACCCACACCAAAAAAAACACAAAAAACGGTACATTGCAATTTAAAAATTTAGGTTACAAAATAAAGCAAGCATCCATATCAGAAATAGAAAAATTCATAATTATAATTGAAAATATTCAACACTCCTTTAGCATTAACTGATAGAACAAGCAGTCAAAATCATTAAGGGTATAGAAGATTTAAACAAAAATTATCATCTAATTTGACTTACACTAATAGAACATTCCATGCAACAACACAAGAATATAAAATTTAAAGTGTACATGGAGCATCAAAAGACAAGTTTTAAACTAGACTTTAAAACAAGTGTAAGTGTAAAATAATTGAAATCATCCGTAGTGTGTTCTCTAATGGTAACAAACTGAAAATTGATACCAAAAGTCCCCAAGTGTTTGAAAATTGAATGTATTTCTTTCTAAATAACTCATGAGCCCAAGAAAATATTACAAGTAAAATTAGAACATACTTTGAATGAAATGAAAACATGCATCCGAAATGAACAGACATTTCTCAGACAAAGAAGTAAAAACAGCAAGTAAA
This sequence comes from Heterocephalus glaber, assembly GCF_000247695.1. The sequence continues at coordinate 23,094,240 of NW_004624735.1, read as the reverse complement.
TATATGAAAAAATGTTCAACATCACTGATCATTCAAGAGATGCAAATGAAAACAACACTGAGATTCCACCTCACCCCAGAAAGAATGGCTGCTATCAAGAAATCAACCAACAACAAATGCTGGTGGGGTTATGTGGGGAAAGGAACCCTTCTCCATTGCTGGTGGGAGTGCAGACTGGTGCAACCACTGTGGAAGTCAGTGTGGAGATACCTCAAAGAACTAGGGCTAGAGGTCCCATTTGACCCAGCTATTCCCTTACTGGGGATCTTCCCCAAAGAATTAAAAGAATCATACCACAGTGGTATATGTGCACCTATGTTTATAGCGGCATGGTTTGTAATAGCTAAAGTTTGGAAACAGCCCAAGTGCCCATCAACTGGAAACTGGATAAAGAAGATGTGGGGTTTTTTATAAAATGGAGTACTACTTAGCCATAAAGAATGAGAAACTAGAGTCATTTATAGCTAAATGGATGCATATTGAGGCCATGCTCTTAAGTGAAATAAATAGGACACGTGTAAATACTGAATAGTATCTCTAGTGTGAGAAAGTGAAAATGTAAATAAGGATGAAAATGATTAAAATGAATAATTGATAATTTGAAATAGGAAAAGATCCAAAGGGGTAGGGGTGGCAGGAAGGGAAGGGGAAAGGGAAGAACAGAAAGGAAAAATTATGAGAAAAAAAAAAATGGAAACAAAATCTATGTAAATAGGGAAGGGTGGAGGGGGTGAAGGCAACAGGTAATTGGGAAAAAATAAGAACCAAGATACATAATGTTCAGGTACAAACACCCAATGATAAATGTAAACAAATTTTATACTTGAAATGTACCAATTAATATATAAATTTTAAAAAGCTTAAATAAGCATGCAGGAAGAAAGACTGAATTATCTTTTTGTTTACCCAATGCCAAGTACAAAACCATTGTTAAATGAAGAGATGACTAACAACTACAAAGCCAAAAATTGGGGGGAAAATTATTTTGAGGTATTTTTAAAAGCCCACTTTTTAAATTATGTGATTTTCTAGATTTTGTGATGTTTGTATAAGTTAACTTTTTAAAATTTGTAATTCCTGTCATTTATTTTCTCATTTAAAATAAATATTTGCATGCCTAAAAAAAAAATAGATCCAACTAGGGTTCTGACAGGGATTTTACTAAATCTATAAACCAGCTACCATCTCAACAATACTGAATAATGTTCTGATCCATGAGAATGTTATATTTCTCCATTTGTATAGGATTTCTGCATTTTGTTCTCAGAATTTTTGTAGTTTTCAATATCTTGATTTTGCATTTTATTAAATTTATTTCTGCATATTTTGTTCTTTTTAAAATTTGCGTTTATTTTTCTCTTTGCCCACATACTTTGTTAGTGCGTATTGGTTATACAGATTAATGGATTTTATTCTGGCAGATGTACATGCACATGTCATACATTAATCACTCTCTCCATTCCCCCTCTTTCTCCCCCCCATTCTTAATTATATTATAAATAGAATTGTCTTAATTTAATTTTCAGAAGTTTCATTACTAGAATAGAGAAATAAAATTAAGTTCGTAAATATCTTTTATCCTGTGATATGTCTGAAATTGCTTATTAGCCACAGAATTTTTATATACCCCGGTAGGATTTTCTATACATACAATATTATGTTCTCTATGAATAAAGTCACTTTTATTTATTCCTTACTAATATACCAGTGCCTTTTATTATTTTTCATTTTAGTATTGTATTGCACAAGCAGGGACACTCAGTTCAATGTGTATAAAATGTGGTGACAGTGCAATGAAATGGTTCCCTTGAGTGTTTCCTCCAGGTAAACCATTTAGTCTCTCACTAATGAATTTTGGATTTTGTGGTTAGTTTATTACAGATCTTGTTTCTTTCTGTTTTTATTGCCATACAGGTGCCCATATAGCTTTTGTGTTTTTTCTTTTAATATGGTTTATTACATTAATTGTTTTGGAGGTTAAATCAACATTGCACTCCCACAGTAAGCTTTACTTGATTATAATAGATAATTCAGATTATGTATTGCTACCTTTGACCTTCTGATGTGCTAAGGATTTTTGTATCTATATTCATGGCATTGTTCTATAATTTTGTTTTTTTGCAAGGTTGGTTTTGAAGTTTGTGTCTTACATTATATCTAGGTATCTAGTTTGTTACCATGATGGTTTATAATTGCCCATATACTGCTTTTAATTTATGTGTAGTCTAATGATGTTCTCTTTTATGCTTGATTTTATAATCAACTAACTCTCTTCTCCTTTCTTCCTTTTTTCCCTCCTTCATCTCCTCCTCGTCAGTCTACCTAGACATTTGTCATTTTTTAGCTTTTCTAAGAAACTATTGCTTTTATTTTCTATGTATTTATTTATATTTGCTGTACTGAGAATTGAACCCAGCAGTGCTGTACCCCTGAGTTATATTCCCATCCCTTTTTATTTTTAATCTTGAAATAGGGTCTTGCTGAGATGCCAAGCTGGACTTGAACTTGTGGTACTCCTTTGGCTCAGCATCCTCAGTAGCTGAGATACAGGTATGTGCCACTGCACCTGGCTGTATGTATTTTTTCCTGTTGTGTTTTGTTTTACATTTTATTCATTTCTAATCTGATCTTTTAAGATTTCTTTCCTTTTTTGGATTTGTATTCTGCTTATTTTGGGTAGGTATTCTACAAATGTTAAGGGGCTCTGCTGTTTGATGGTGATGCTTTCTTTTATATACTCGTGGACTTTCTATCTAGTTGTCCTGTTAGTTGAGAGAGGAATGTTTAAGTCCCCGACTATAACTTTGAATTTGTCAATTTTCCTTTTAGTTGTATCAGTGTTTGCTTCACATAGTTTGCAGCTATGTTGTTTGATGCATACATGTTAGGATTGCTATGTCTTCTGGGAAAATTCACCCTTAAATCATTATGTACTATCTCTTCCTTTCCTTAGGACTCTTCTTTTCTCTGAAATATGTTCTATCTGATATTAGGGTAGATAACATAATAATGCCTACTTCTTTCTTTTGATTAATGTGTGTGTGGTACATCTTTTTCCATCCTTTCATCCTTTACTTCCAGCCACCTACATAATTATATTTGAAGTGAGTTGTTTTTGGTACCAGGGATTGAACTCGGGACCTTGCACTTGTGAGGCAGCCGAGGCACCACTGAGCTAAATCCCCGGCCCTTTCTTTTTTTTTTTTTAAAGACGGGGTCTCAGTATGTACTTCAGGCTGTGCTTAAACTCACTAGCCCACGCTGCCCTCAAACTCACAGTAATCCTCCTGCCTCAGCCTCCTGAGTGCTGGGATTACAAGTGGGCGCCACCATGCCCAACTGAAGTGAGATTTCTGTAGAGTTTACAGGTGGGTCAAGAGAGAAATAGAGAGGCCTGGGGATTTAAGCTCAGTGGTACTGCCCCTGGCTCACAAGTGCAAGGTCCTGAGTTTGATTCCCAGTTTTGGAAAAAAGATCTATTAAAACAAAGAGAGAGAGGAGGCGTGGGGGGAGAGAGAAATTGATAGGTTAGGGCCAAAGTCTGCCATCTGATTTTTTTGTTTTGTGCTTGTTTACTCTTTTTTGCATTCTTCCATTTTCTTTCTTCTGTCTTTCTTTGGCGAAATTGCACCTTTTTAAAGCCTTCCATTTTGGTTTGTTGATAGCATTTTTGAGTGTATCTCTGTAACTTTTCTAATGATGCTTGAGGTATTACTTTGTGGGTTACTGGTACTGACATGTTTACTAGTTTGAGTGAAGTATAGAAAGCTTACCCCTATTTCCATACGTCTACCTTCCTTCATTTAAAATATAATTGTATTAAGTATTTCCTTCATACACATTGAGAGAACTGCAGCAGTTTTTGCTTCATAATTTTTGCTTCAACCATCAAAGATAATTTAGAAAACTCATGAAGAGAAAGTCTATTGTATTTACCGATTTTCTCTTTTTCCATTGTTTTTCCTTTCTCTATAATGTTTCAAGACTTCTCCAGTTATCACTTCTTTTCTTTTTTGAGAACTTCTTTTTGCCATTCTTTTGGCCTAAGTCCTTTGGTGCCAGACTCTCATAGCTTTCCTTCAACTGAGAGTATCTTGATTCCATCCTCGTTCTTTTTTTTTCCCTTAAATTCTTTATTGGTACATTTTAGGTATACAATACATTTACATTTATCATTGGGTGCTTGTACCTGTACATGATGGATCTTGGTTCTTATTTTTTCCCCATTCCCTGCCCTACCTTCAACCCCTCCACCTCTTCTTATTTACAAAGACTTTGTTTCCATTTT